>CM046381.1:7667897-7715755 GCA_025413485.1 Ficus microcarpa
TCCTTACTGGAACCTTGTACTAGCCACGGGTTTTGTAGATTTTGAGTCAGTAAACCATACCTTTTTATAAAACTATTTTCATCATACAAAATAGACATTATAAGCTTTCTAATAACATATCTTTTGTCTTATTTGAACTTGTAAGTAAATTGTTATGGATTTTCTAATCTTACCCATAAATCTGGACTTGTGGTACAAACGTGGGACCAACAGTGACAAAACCTAAGTTTATGATATGAAATGCTCAAGCACTAAAGGAAATAACTTTATCACTGTAAAGTAGACATCTTAAGTTTCAAAATGAGATATTATGTGTTTAAAACGAATATGTACATAAATTTTAATAAATCCCTTAAGATTGTATTATAATTTGGTAATCTGAGATTTTACCATAAGACACTTAAGAAAACATCCACATTAATATTTGAAATGCTTGAAATATGAGGAAACAAATTATAAAGACAGAAACTAGATGTTTCAAGTGTTCGAACAAGTCATCAAGTGTCTAAAACAGAATTATACTCAAATCTAAATAAATCTTACAAGTTAAAAACCTACACCAATAAGACGATTAAACATTAAAATGTGACATAAGGGTAATTTATAACGTATGAATATATCTAGTTATGAAATGAGTTGATTTTAAGTGTATGACCAAATAATGTGAAAAATCCTAATTTTATAAATTAAATCACAAGTTTTTATGGGCTAAGATAAAGTATACTAGAGGGTTACTTGGCATATACCAAGGTATTACTTTAGCCCAACTAAATGAATATAATTAAGGGGATTTGACCAGCCCAATAATAAAATAGAGGTATACCTTTAGGTGACTCCTTGTCACCTTGATTGACTTATTAATTAATTAATTAATACATAACCAAATGTGATTGATAAAGTAATTAATTAATTAATTGATTAATAATTAATTAATTAATTATAAGAGTTAGTGGATGATAATCACAATTACTATGTTAAATAACTACATAATTATAATACATGATTAATTAGAGATTAATCAAACATTAATCATTAGATTAATTAAATTATTAATTATTAATACTAGAATTAATAATTAATAATTAGTACATGTGATATAATATTTAAATAACATAATTAAATTATTAACAAGATAATAAGTCAATTAAAATTATGTAATTTAGTTATAATTACTTAATTAAATAAAGTAATAATTAACTATTACTTAATTAAGTAGTTAATCAATTAATTAATCAATTGATTAATTAATTAATAAAAATAATTAATTAAATTAAATTAATTAAATAATAATAGAAAATTATTTTAACACTTAATAATTAGTAAGAATTAATTATTAAGGTTGATTATGATATAAGTAAATTAAATTCACTATAGTTTATAAAATAATTAAATAATTGAATAAAGTAATATAACTACGATTTTATCTAATAATAAGATATTGTTAAATCAGGACAATTTCTCAAATTTGCATAGTAGGAGATACAACTCCGGAAGTTTAAGCACATAAGACAAGTAAGTACAAACCTCACCTACAGCATGGAACAAAATGTTTTCTTTATTGATGTTTTACGTTCGCTATAACTTGACTTAATCGTGTGATAAGCATATAAATTATACGTATTGCTTTGATTAAGTAATTGATGTGCATAATTCCTCTTGCATCGACAAGATGGCATGCTTCACAAATATGTATACCATAATGATAGATACATAGTGACATATAAATTCACACATTGTCATAATTAATAAGAATGAGACAAATAAAATATAAGATTAAGTGTCGTACCAACCTCCAATTAATGAGATGATATGATAAGAACGAAAGTTATAAGATATGACCTTGGAGGCTGTTAGAGGGTCACTCCCCTAACTCCCCATTAGTTGCATGCATATGGGTACGGCATAGGGGCCTTTAAGTAGACAAGATATGTATATAATAAAGCATAAATGAACACACATGATCACATGCACTTTCGAACATTCTTGATGTTACGTGTGATGATATAACTTTATAAAATGTTTTGTAAGATATTGTTTGTACTTGTTGAGTGAAAGCTCATACGTATGTATGTTCGTGCTGTAGGTAACGCGGGTAAGCAGCCTATTATTTAGATGTTCTTATGGACAGACGAAGCGTGCGGAGGCGGTGAAGGAAGGGAGTGGGATACCACCACGAATTTAATTTCCGCATTTAGACTTCCTAAATTATTTTGTGATAACTATATTTATAGTTATGTTCCAATGTTTTGGTACTACTAAATTAGTAAGAGTACTTTACGAGAAAAAAACTTTAGACTTTTTTGTTTTAATCAACATGAAGTATTAACTTTTTAATTATTATCTAAATACGAATTTGAATAGGTTAATTATTTGCTAAATGTTTTTAATTTTCTCGGTTAAAATTTTTTAGTAATTCTAACTTTTGTAGTACGAATATATTTTAAAAAAATTATGTACTTTTTTTAGAACCGAATATAAATAAGTGTTAAGACTAAATTAAATAAGAATAAGTAAATTAGTTAACGGTCTGAAAAGTCGGGTCGTTATACGGGGATCAAATTTTGATCCCCGAAAATCCTTTTCCGCCACTAATTTTTTTTTTTCGCCGTTTGGTATCTTTAGAACCAATTTTCAGGGACCAAATGAATTTGGTCCCGGAAGAGGACTTACGGGGACCAAATTTTGGTCCTTAAAAATACTTTTCCGCCACCAAATTTTTTTTTTGTCGCCGTTTATCTTCTTTAGAACCAATTTTCAGGGGCCAAATTAATTTGGTTCCGGAAGGAGACTTAATTTGGTCCCCGAAACTCCTTTTCCGCCACCAAACTTTATTTTGGTCGCCGTTTGTCTCCTTTAGAACCAATTTTTAGGGACCAAATTAATTTGGTCCCGGAAGGAGACTTACGGAGACCAAATTTTAGTCCTTGAAAATCCTTTTCCGCTACCAAATGTTTTTTTGGTCGTCGTTTGGTATTTTTAAAACCAATTTTCAGGGACCAAATTAATTTGGTCCCCGGAAGGGGACTTACGGGGACTAAATTTTGGTCCCCAAAAATACTTTTCCGCCACCAAATTTTTGATCGCCGTTTGGTATCTTCAGAACCAATTTTCAGGGACCAAATTAATTTGGTCCCGGAAAAAGACTTACGGGGACCAAATTTTGGTCTCCGAAAATCCTTTTCCACCACCAAAAATTTTTTGGTCACCGTTTGTTTTCTTCAGAACCAATTTTCAGGGACCAAATTAATTTGGTCCCCGAAGGAGACTTACAGGGACCAAATTTTGGTCCCCGAAAATCCTTTTCTGCCACCAATTTTTTTTTTTTTGTCGCTATTTGTCTTCTTCAGTACTAATTTTCAGGGACCAAATTAATTTAGCTCCGAAGGGAGACTTACGGGGACCAAATATTGGTCCCTGAAAATACTTTTCCTCCACCAAATTTTTTTTGGTCGCTGTTTGGTATCTTTAGAACCAATTTTCAGGGGCCAAATTAATTTGGTCCCAGAAGGTGACTTACAGGGACCAAATTTTGTCCCTGAAAATACTTTTCCGCTACCAAACTTTTTTTTGGGTCGCCGTTTGTCTTCTGTGAGGCTAAATTTTTTTTTTGCGCTCTACCATTGGCGACCAAAAAATAATTTGGTCTCTAAATGTCTCTTACTGTGACCAAAATTTGATCGCTGAAATTCAGACTTTCTGCTACCTAAATTTAGTCGCCGAAACTTCTCTTCAGGAACCAAATTTTTTTTGATTGCGCAATATCTGGTCGCTGAAAGTTCAAATTCTTGTAAGCAGTTGAGAATTTCTACATACCTCCTCTTCAAATAAACGATAGTAATGTTAGCGTCCTCATTGGAACTAGATGAGATAACTAATCAATCGAAACCATATCAATGATTCAGGTTTTCAAGTACTAACTTCATACTGCAGACACTAACACACACTAAACCATGTTCCGATCCTGTGATTTATACCTTATCATTTCTTATAAAAACCTAACTTGTAAACCAACAACTCTCGATAGCAACGTATATCTAAACAATTCCTTTAACTATACTTATTCTTAACTCTCCAATTAAAGCAACTGGAAGATTATAACATCTATAACTTCTATAAATGCAAACCATGTGTACGACATACCTTGCAAAAGCTATAGAACACGCTAAGAAGCTAATAGAGACGAAAATCTGCCCATCCATACCTCTAATACCTCATAATTTTAGTTTTAAAATTCTCTCCTTTTATCCTTCTCTCTCCAAGTTCATTCTCTCTCATAGTCCGCATTTTCCATTCTAGCAAAAGTATAATTATATATAAATACATATATAGTGAAGTTAGTCGGTGAAGCCGCTTCTCGAAGATCCTTTCTACTAAATATATATATCATATATATGGCTTGGAAGCGCATGATTGGATGGTGGACTGAAGAAAGAAAACATGCAGCTAAGGACCACCTAACGCCGTATAATCCAAGTCACTAACTTTCTTGATTTACTTCTAGTGTATGAATTCGAAACAATAATAATAATCAACAATAAAAATAAACACTTATATATATATATATATATATACATAGCTAAAACTATACTTTTCAATCTGACGTTCTCTACTATATATATATATATATTTACATAGCTAAAACTGAACTCTAGCTAGAAGCTTTAAAATTTGGGTGTCACATATTGCTTCTTCTAGAAGGTTGACGACAGTCACGGCTGACGTCCACCAACCCAGATTTGGCTTGTGTTGCAAGCCTCGGCGTCCGAGTCACCTTCTCTGGTGAGGGCGACCAAATGACACCACCACTCGCCGGCAACAGCCTGCAATGCGCGACATCTCTGGTCTACACAATTACGGAGGTTTGAGAGAGGAAGATATAGAGGGGAGAGAGTAAATTTATTTTAAAAAGAGAAAAAAAAATGCTATAGTATAATATTTTTTAAAATATGTACAATAAATTTTAAAAGTAGTTATGAAATATGTATGTGCTATAATTTCCCTTATGGGTGATAATCAAATACACCTTTTTTTTGGGCAATCCTACAGATCACTTGTAATTGTTTTTCCTCAGTAAAGGCTTTATGAACTGGGCCAGCCCACTTGTATTCTAATGCAAATGGGCCCTAAAATCAAAACTGTTGCTTGTGCCAGCTTCGAGTGCCTTGAACTAATTCATTAACAAAAGTCTTTAGAAAAAAAAAAAAAAGTTTTTAGTTGAACCAAAAAAACATTAAACGGTCCTAGAATATCTTTCAACTGTACAGAATAAGCTAAATACATAAAGCTAGCTTAACCATAAAATGTTGATTTCCAGCAAAAAAATAAAAATAAAAAACAAAAAAACCCCTTAGATGTTGATACGAGCTAGGCTCCACACATGCAAGACAAACTATGCATTAACAAGTATATAATGATTTATCAAATAATTATAAGGACAACTTTCAATTCCTTCCCTCCCACCTCCCATTTTTAGATATTGTCATAAAATATCTTCCGAATATCAAATTGTAAGTTTCTTTCCCCTAAATTTCAAACGTTTGTGAATTCCTCCTCACTACAAGAAATGTGACTTTAAGAGACCAAAGTTTTTGTTACCAAAAAAAATTTGGTAGCAGAAAATAGAGTTTCTGTTACCAAATTTTGGTGGTTGAAAGGTGTAGACATTTTGTTACCAATTTTGTTAGCAAAAACTACATAATCCGCTACCAAATATTTTTGGTAACAGATGGCAGGGCGGGAATCGAATTTTAGTTCCCGCCGATAACATTTTGCTACCAAAACACTATTTGGTAACAAAATGCTAACATTTGCTACCAAAATTTGGTATCAAATTGTAATATTTTGCTACCAAAATTATTTGGTAGCAAAAAAAATTGGCGGTAGGCCAAATTTTTCCCAGGTAGTGTTATTTGCTACCAAATGAAATTTTGGTAGCAAATTATATATTTCTGCTACCAAAATTTTGGTAGCGCAATCGTACAGTTTGCTACCAAACACATTTTGGTAGCAAAAATTTCCCCCTAATGTCATCTGTTACCAAAAATTTTTTGGTAACAAAATATTGTATTTTGCTACCAAAATTTGGTAACAGAATATAAGTTTCTGCTATCAAAATTTGGTAGCAAAATATGTTATTTCAAATCCAAAACCTTATTTTGGTTGCAAAAATGTTGGTGGGAAACGAAAATATTCCCGCTCAACTCATGTGCTATCAAATCTTTGTTGGTAGTAAAATAGTGCATTTTGCTAACAAAATTTGGTAACAAAAAATGAGTTTCTGTCACAAAATTTTGGTAGCAACATATATTAAGTTTGCTACCGCGCGAGCCTATTTTGGTTGTGAAAACGTTGGCGGGAATTTAAAATATTTACCCGGGATGGTTTTTCCTGCCAAATTAAATTTGGTGAGAAAGTGATATATTTTGTGCTACCAAATGTTGGTGGCAAAATATAATTTTTACCTACCAAACTGTAAATTTGGTAGGTAAAAATATTATTTTTTTCTAGTATATATATTGATGATAATATCTTATTGCTTTAGTATATAGAATAAGATATATCATTGTCGAAGTTGTATTTTATATTATAATGGTGCTAAAAAATGATTTGAATTAAATTTTAACAATCAAATGAAAATTTTTAGTATTTAAAAAAAAAATACCAATTGGGACTACCGTATATACAAAAATAAGGTCATAAAATACATACTTTTGAGTACTAAATTATTATTTGATAGTAAAATAAATGCTTTTTTTCCCCCAAAATATTCTTGGTAACTATCTATATTTTAATTATACATAATACAAACTCATAAGTTATTCACCATATATCCCTACTTTTAGCAAATTAAAAAAGGCATCATATATATGTTTCAAATACACTGACTTGAATGTATATATCTCTCTCGCTCTGTCTCTAACTCCCTCTCTGATATATCTATTCCTAATTAACTCTTGATCACCTCTGTCTCTCTCTGCTAGCAGCTGGACGTCACCTTCCTTCGCCCCACCGAAAATAGTTGGCGTCCTCCCTTCACCGCGCCGGCACCAGACCTCCGTCGTGCCGTCAGCAGGCCTTTGCCGTCCCATCGCTGTGCCGGCACCATCTCCACCGTCCCCTCTCCACGCCGTTGCCGGATTCACGGTTGCCAACCCTTTCCACTCGCTGGCGTCGAAAATGCAGTGACCAGCAACAGAAATCAGCTGAATCTGAGGAGGTAAAAAGCCAAACTGAAATCTTGACTGTTTTTATATAAAATCCCCTCACGAAGATTCAAATAATTTGGAGATACCCTAACTCTCTATCTCTCTGTCTCTAACTCTCTCTCTCTATCTTTAACTCTCTCTCTCTAACTCTCGACCTATGTCTCTCTCTAGCTAGGTCTGGACTTCGCAGCACCATCTCCACCGTCCCCTCTCACGCCGTTGCCGGATTCACTGTTGCCAACCCTTTCTAGTCGCTGGCGTCGAAATTGCAATGACCATCAACGGAAATCAAAGGAATCTGAGGAGGTAAAAAGCCAAACTGAAAACCCCCAAGTTTTTATATGAAATCCCCTCACGAAGATTCAAATAATTTCAAAATACCCTAACTCTCTATCTGTCTGTCTCTAACTCTCTCTCTATCGATCTTTAACTCTGTCTCTCTAACTCTCGACCTATGTCTCTCTCTAACGCAATTCACAACTCACAATTCACAACGCAGAGGCATGTTTTAGGCTTTAAGTGCTTGTCCATATGTACAATGTGCAAGAGGCAAGAGATGTTGATTCTACAAGTCAGTTATGGCTTGAGATCGGACTCCTACCACACATACAAATGATATATGTTTATGTATATCTATATGTATATCTATATGTAGTTTTGGCTTCAGATCATCTTGCTCTAGTGCTCTCTGATTCTTCTTTTTTTCATCACTAGTTTTCTCTCTTCTTACTTTAATGTGCTACTTTGCAAAAAGTAGGCTCTCATGCCCATCTTTTCACCTCATTGGAACTTGGGTTTCCTAGTGTGAACTGCAAACGGCCATTATTGCTCCAATCTAGTAGTACTAGTAGCGTCCAGGAGAGTGGCATTATTTCGGCTCCAATCTTCAGCCATCTGGTGTACTTGTACGTATGTTTCTAATTATTTTCTTGAGAGACAAACATTCTTTTAAATCTACTTGTACGTATGTTTCTAATTACTTTCTTGAGAGACAAACATTCTTTTAAATCTACTAGGTACAAAGATACTTAACCCTGTTTTGATTATTAACCCTGTTTTGAATATTTGAGGAGAGTATCATATTCATATTCATATTCATACATTCATATATATATTCTTCTTTTTTTGTGCAGATATATGCACAGAATTTCTGATTCCTTAGGGAATTAGATTCTGGTTTTGTCGTTTCGTTATAAACAAGCACGCGCATACACACACACACACACATAAAGGGATCTCTGTCTGCTTGGTCGCTGCAGTTACATCATCATCAAGAACAAAACCCATTGAAATCAGCTCCCTGCTGCATTTGAATTCTTTACTCATCTCAATTTCATTTGGTACGACTTTTCCCATTTTTCCCTCTTTGAATTCTGAATAGTGACTAAATTTGTATTTGTTTTTTGTCGACATATATGATGTTTTGTTTTGTAACGAACACTACAAATTGTTTAGACTAAACTTGTGACTAATTAGTTGAACTCTCTCTAAGCTAGTTTAAATATATAAATATATATATCCTCTTATAAAATGGGAACTAATTGAGGCTGGCGCTAGGCTTGAATGTGGGGCTTCGTTGAAATGAAAAAAGTCGTGTTAATTTTTGGCTCTTCTATTCTACATGATTCACTTCAATATTTTGAATCTCTATTAGGTTATGACTACATTAATTAATTTAATTAATTTCTTGACACACTACTACTAGCGATAATCATGTCGTTAATTAACAATTAATGCTTATTAATATCACTGCCTCAGATTTCGAAAGGCTATAAGTGGCGTTATTCATTTATAGAGTTAGCCCGGACTTAACAGTGTGTGTAGATTATAGAGTTGGGCATTCTTAGAATATGTGTATATATGTATATTCATAGAATTAGTGGTTTAATTATTACCTAACCTTATTGTATGCACCAGCAAGCTAGTCTAAGCTATTCTCCGATCACGAGGCGTAATTAGTCTCAAAACCAATACTACATCAAAAAACCTCTGTCCGTATCCGTATCTATGCCCCCCTCTCTGTTCTGTCACTGCCAGCCTCCCAAGGAAAATGGAATAGTCCCCCCACTCTTTTAAGCACTTCCACGCACCTTCTCTCCTGCGTTTCCTCCACACCCCCCACTCTCCAATCGCCCCCCATTTTTTTTATTTTTTATTTTTTTTACTTTGCAAATTTATGTCTCCAATTTTTTCTTCTTCACTTCTATCCATCCCCTTTACTCTCGGTATATTCTCTTTTTAAAGGAGATTCATAGATGTTCCAAATCTTCTCCCTAAACCAGTCAATCTCGTACCAAGAAAAAGGCTAAACCTTGTCATAATCATATGCCCCGTTCATTATCTTATTCTTTGATTCTATTTTAGCCATTTCTAAGATATCAATGGTTTATATATATACATGTGTGTGTGTTTCACTGCCAGTAGTGTAGCTTCAAAGTTAAGCATAGCACATTGGTGATATATTTCTCTCAATCCAAGTTTAGCTTGGATATAATTGTCAGTGTACCTTGTAGTTCAAATTCTAAATCATCTTATATTTTAAAAGGTTGTAGATATAACATTACTCTTTAAGGGAAATGTTAAGCGCATTACGACTGCACTTGTGCACGATCTAAACCGTTAGTTATAGTAGGACTATTGTGGGTATCAAAATCTTTTTTGTTTTTTATTTTTTTTTTTGTTGTTGTTGGATTTCAGATTTATGGTTTGGTTTTAGATATGGATAAGAGTTGGATCTTTGTGACGAATCGACTTTCGGAGACGTATAGGAGTGGAGTGAAAAGATTTATTAAACAAGCACGCAGTCACCTAGATGAGGAAGGAAAGTGTCGTTGTCCTTGTAAAAAATGTTTGAATTGTTATTCCCATCGTATAGATATTGTCGAGCGTCATATATTTCTTAAAGGATTTAGCTCGAATTATGTAAACTGGATTAATCATGGTGAAGAGGATCCCGATACTCTCAATGTACACGATAAAGAATATGATGCAGAAGGAGAAGGAAGTGACAATGACGATGACGAAGATGATATGGTCAATGCACTAAATGATGCATTTCCAGACATATTTCCATCTTCAGTAGTTGATGGTGCGGACGGAAGTGATACCGAAGATTGCGGAGAAGAGACACCTGATTTGAATGATTTGTTCGTTGAAACAAGGAGAGAGTTATTTAAAGGATGCACAAAGTTCTCTGCATTGACTTTTTTAGTGAAGTTACTTCATATAAAAGTATTGAATAAATGGAGTAACGAGTCTTTCGATATGTTGTTGAAGTTACTTCACGAGGCATTTCCAGAAGGCTCGAGAATTCCCAAATCTTATTATCAGGCGAAGCGCATGATGCGCAAGCTTAGGCTGGGATACAAGACCATCCATGTCTGCAAGAATGATTGCGTGTTGTATTACAAAGAGTACAAAAATTTGAAAGAATGTCCGGTATGTGGTCATAAGAGGTATAAAAACAGTAATGCAAAGGGAAAAAAACTGCCACGCAAAAAAATGCACTACTTTCCTCTCACTCCAAGATTGCAGCGTTTATTTATGTCTCGACACACTGTAGAAGATATGAGGTGGCATAAGGAAAAACGTGTTGAGACGAAAGGAGTCCTTCGACACCCTGCAGATGCAGAAGTATGGAAGGAATTTGACAAACAATATCCGGAATTTGCAATTGAACCGCGTAATTTCAGATTAGGTCTTGCCTCCGATGGTTTCACTCCATTTGGAGATATGGGAAATCCATATAGTATGTGGCCAGTTTTTCTAGTGGCTTACAACATGCCATCTTGGAGATGTATGAAGCAGGCACAGATCATGATGTCAACATTAATTCCAAGACGAAAGGCACCGGGGAAAGACTTTGATGTTTATTTGAGACCTCTAATTGATGAACTTAAAGAGTTATGGGAAAACGGCGTTAGAACGTATGATGCTGTTGAAAAAAAAAACATTTTACTTTGCGTGCTGCAGTGTTATGGACAATTCATGATTTTCCTGCATATGGTACTTTATCTGGCTACTCGACCAAAGGTTATAAGGCATGTCCAGTGTGTATGGATGAGACCGCTTCATTTCGATTACGGAGTAAGATTTCGTACATGGGACATCGACGTTATTTGTCTCCAGATCATGCTTGGCGTTCTGACTTAAATTTTGATGGTTCTGTTGAAACAAGGAGGTCTCCAAAATTGATGTCTGGTGATGAACTATTGTTAGAGCTCAACAAGCTGTGGGTGCCTATGCCGGGAAAGGATGCTTCAGTTCGTGAGGATGACAAGAAACAGCAGTTGGAAGCTGGATACACAAACGACAGCCATTGGGGACGGAAAAGTATATTTTGGGAGCTAGAGTATTGGTCGAAACTTAAGTTGCGGCATAATCTAGATGTAATGCATATAGAAAAAAATATATGCAACAACTTGGTGGGAACTATCTTGGGATTAGATGGCAAATCGAAGGACACCAAAAAAGCTCGCATGGACTTAGAAGATTTGAACATCCGAAAGGAGTTGCACTTGGATAGGAAGGGGAAGAAGCCTCCTGCATGTTTTACATTGTCTAGTATGGAGCGGAAAGCTTTTTGTCAATTCTTAAAATCAGTCAAATTCCCGGATGGATATGCTGCAAATTTGTCCCGAAATGTCAGCATTAAGGATGGTAAAATCATGGGATTGAAAAGTCATGATTGTCACGTGTTGTTGCAACGACTATTGGCGATAGGATTGAGGCCTTATTTGAAAGATAATGTGCTGGGTCCAATTGCTGAGATGGGTTCATTCTTCCAAAAGCTCTGTGCAAGGACATTGTCGGTAAAGGACTTAGATGCACTACAAGAAGGTATAGTCTACACCTTGTGTAGACTAGAGAGGATTTTTCCTCCTGCATTCTTTGATGTCATGATCCATCTAGCCTACCACTTACCAACGGAGGCAAAATTGGCTGGACCAGTTCACACTAGGTGGATGTGCCCTTTTGAAAGGTAACACTTTTATTTTTACAAATATATTTCAATACACAATATTGAAACGTTTTATTTTTTTTTCCATTGTAAAGAGTTTTAGCAAAGCTTGTATAACAATATATTAATTCCCTGAAGTGATTTCATAGGGCACTAGGAAATTTGAAGAAATATGTTAGAAATAAAGCTCGTCCGGAAGGGTCGATTGCAGAAAGCTATACTATTAATGAAGCGTTGACATATTGTTCAATGTACTTGCGTGACATTGAAACACAACATAATCGACCCGAACGTAATCCTGACTTTGTTGAAGCCCGACCATCCTCATCAATTTCAGTTTTCTAACAACTAGCAAGACCGTTTGGGAAAGCGACCGCCATTATGTTGACACACGATGAGCTTCAAAAAGTGCGTCGGTATATCCTAAACAATACCGAAAAGTTGCAACCTTATTTGGAGTAAGATGTTGATCCTTATCTTGGTGTGTACCTTGAATTTCCATTTTAGGATAGCGAATACTAACTAACTGATAATCATTGACAGTGAACATGCTTCTTTATTGCGATCACTAGGCCTCGATGAGCTTAATATTCATCACACACAAGTTACTGAATTTCCGAATTGGTTCGGAAATAAGGTAAGAACACGTGAACGTTTATGTGAATTTTGATTAGACGATATCTAATGACCATGTCTTCCTAAACTCTTATGTCAACCGTGTTGCAGATTAAAGTTAAGTTCGTAGAATCTGATTCAACAATCTCCGATGACTTGTATGCTCTGGCAAATGAACCTAACCTTATTGTTCATTCGTATCCTGGTTGTATGGTGAATGGAGTGCGATACCAAACAAAAATGCGGGATGATAGGCGTACCACATAGAATTCTGGTGTTTACGTTAAGGCAGAGTATGATGGGACATTAAGTGCTTTCTTTGGTGTAATTGATGAGATTTGGGAGGTGTCATTTTTATATTGGAATAAGGTGATCTTATTTAAGTGTTCATGGTTTGATACGGGCAGTGGTAGAGTGAAGAATGAGTATAACTTCACCACAATTAAAACTGATTCCTTGTGGTTTGAGAATGAACCGTACGTATTGGCAGATCAAGTTAAACAAGTCTATTATGTTGATGACAAAAAGAAAGGTGACGCTTGGAAAGTAGTTCAAAAAGTTAATCATCATCATATATGGGAAAGTGTGCCAAAAGCAACAAATGAGGAACAACAAGAGGATGATATTGATGATGAGGCTTATCAAGAAGAGTTGTCAAATGAGATCGACATTTCTTTTGACACCACAAATGTTGTTGAAGCTCCCCTAAATCGTATGGATACTGGCCACTAGAAATCGATGGTTTTACCATTGATATCCAAATCAATCCCAATGATGAAATCGATGAAGAAATAGATGGTGACCCCGAGGAAACTGATTCCCCAACTAATATCGAAACTTATGGTGATTAAAGTGATTGAGTATGTCAAATTATTTGAGTAAAAAAAAAAAACATCATTTGTGAAACTTTGAAGTAGTTGTTAAAAAGTTCTAATTTCTATATTATACCATTTGTTTAATCACTAACTACTCTATATGTGCCTTTTTGTGTTGTTTCAGGATATCAGTTATGTCTACTCGTAAGAGAAAGTTATCATTTAGTTCCAGTGCAAAATCCAAATCAGGGCCAGCTACTCCGGTTGTTGAGCTAACTCCAGAAAGGATTTCAGTTCCAGCAACTATTGAAATCCTTGAGCGATCTCCACCAAACACAGTAGGCTCAGCCACATCGACATCACCAAATGATGAGCCATCTCAAAATCAAGAAAATGATGGGGATCGACGCTTGAGTGTGCACCAGTCAATTGTAGAGAACCAACAAGTCCCACCAACATGTAAAATCATTCTTATTATTAATTGTTCAGTTTTTTTTTTCTTTTACACTATTCTATAATTAACATCTTATTTGTAAATAGCGCGGTCAACCAATGTTCGAGGACCCACTACATGTCAAGCAACCGATAGATTAGTGACCAAGAAAGGAAAGCTGGAGGTTATGTATAGGGATTCTGAGTTCCGAGTTCATGGGGAGAATGCGGGCCGATTTACAAGCAAAATTGGTTCTATAGTTCGCCATCATGCTCCATTACAATATACTGGTTAGGGCAAAATTCCTGAAAATCAACAAAATGAATGCATAAGACGTTTGAAGATTTTTTTCTTTTCTCAATTACTTTTTATATCAGTATTGTGGATAGATTCTTCAACAAATACTTTGGAAACGGGAAGTAATATTGTTAGACAATACTCTAGGAACTTGTGCATTAGTCTTAACCTAATCACTTGGATCCTTTTCCTGTGGCTTTAAAACAGATATATTTCTCAAATTTACCAAGTTTATTCTCGCAGGATGTATTTGATTTAGATTTTGAGGAACATCCGCATTTGAAAGACATTGTCCACCATTATTTCTTTGAGCGGTTTAAAGGTTATCGATATCGGTGCCATCAAAAATACCAAGAACTTATCAAGGATGGCAAAGATCCATTGCAACATTTGCCGAATCAATACATTAAATTAGCTGATTGGGAGTGGATGTGCATCAACTACTTTGGAAATGAAGAATGGCAGGTAAATAAACAACTTAACTAAATAATGGGACATTGGTTTGAGAATGTGCGTTTTGATTTAAAATTTTTTTTCTATGAATTAAAGTTGTGAAGGTATTTTATTACATTTAAAGTTCTCTTTTTGCATTTATGCAGAAAAAATCAAAGGTCTATTCAGAAAATCAGTCCAAAAACCCGGCAGGTTATTTGGGTGGCTCAAGATCTATAGTTGAACACTTGGAAGAAGTTCGTGTAATTAACTTTGACTCACTTAAGTATGTTACTACTTAAAACTATTAACTTTTGTTGATTAATTAACAAATAATTATTTCTATGTCGAACATACAATCGAGTTCTGATTCGAATACTTCGGGAGGGTACTTTGAGGTCTTCAAGAAAACTCATTGGAGCGAATCATGAGGATTGACAACTAAGAGAGTGAATGAAGATTATGTAAGAAACCAAACACTTAATCATTTAATTTGATTGTTTATTTTTTGAGTCTAACTTCTAAGTTTAACACTTCACCTAATGCAGGACCAAATGATCAAGATTCGCGATGCTCGTTTAGGTGAATTACCAGAGGGGTCAAATATTGACTATGATGCGGAGGAAGAAATTTACTCTCAAGTTTTATCTAGCGCGAAGTATGAAAAATATGGTTTCAAGTGTGGCATAAGTCCTATACCAAGAAACACGTCACAAGCTCACAAATCGGGACAACCAAGATATGAAAGCCTATCAAACGAAGTTCGGGAAGGCAAACTTCGCATGGCAGAAATGGAAGACCATTTGAAACAACAAAGGGAGGTCATTCAGATGCTACTTCAGTGGCTTAATATGCCATCAAATCATCCTGGACCGAACCTCCCAGGCAATGAAGATCCGCCACCACCGCCAGCTCCAGCCCCAGTTTGTTAGAGGTTTTTCTTCTTGCAAGATTAAGTGTTTACTAGTACAATATTTAGTAAGCCGTGACTCTTGAATTTGCTTAAGTATTACTATATTAGTATTTTGTTTGGATTCTAATATGTATCAAGATATTTAGAGAGATTTGGTATTTTGTTTTAATTAATATTTGATATTTTGTCTATTAAATTTGAATTTCATACATATATTTTGGGGAAAATTACAGGTACATAAATTTGTTTATATTTTGGTGGCCACAACATTCGGCACCAAAAATTTATAAATTTTTTTGCCCTTTTTGCTACCAAATAGTTGGATGCTAAAACATAAGAATTTGCTACCAAATACCTTTTGGTACCCAAATTTTGGTACCTAAATCTTGTATATTTTGCTACCAAAAATACATTATGTTACCAAAATTTTGGTTTCTGAATCACAGGTTTTTCACTACCAAATTCATTCTGCTACCAAAATATTCGGTAACTAAATCTCATGCATTCTGTTACCAAATATTTGGTAACAGAATCTTGTACAATTCGCTACCAAATAAATTTTGCTACCGGAAAATTTGGTAACTAAATCACATATTTTTTGCTACCAAATACCTTTTGTTATCAATAATTAGGTAACTTAATCTCTTACTTTTGGCTACCAAAATACATTTTGTTACCAAAATTTTGGTACCTGAAATTATAGACATTTTGTTACCAAATATATTTTGTTACCGAAATTTTTTGGTAACTGAATATCACATTTTTCGCTACCAAATACATTTTGTTACCGAAATCAATTTTGGTAACAAAAAGTTTTTGCTACAAAAAATTTGGCAACAAATACTTTTTGTGACTGACTTTCCGCTACCAAATATATTTGGTAACAAAAACTTACTGTTACCAAAAACATGACTTTCAGCTACCGAATTTTTGGTAACTGAAAATTGATTTTCTTGTAGTGCCTCTTACTCAAATTTTTTACGAAAAAACTCCATGTGAAATTTGTTGACAACATGAGTTAGAGTATCAAATATGAAATTACAAAATTCTGTAATTAGGTTAAAAAAAAATTAAAATTTAGTGTTGCTTGTCATTTTTTTCTCATACCTCTCCCTTGTGTATAATTTTGTAATTTTGCATTTAATAATGATAATGAATGCTACATGTGCTACCAAAAAATACCACTTCATAATTTTATATTTAATATTTGAAATTCATACTATCAATGAATGTCATATGCATTTTTCTCGAAAAGAAAAATAAAATAAGGGAAAATTTACAATCATTTGTAAAGTTTAGTAAAAAAAAGAATAATACACATATACTCAAAAGATGGACTGAGTTACTGTTGACTGCACAGTAAAAAAATAGTAACTTTGGGTTTTTTTTTTTTTTTTTCATTTTTTCATTTTTTCTGTTTTTGCTACAGTATTCTAGAGTACCGCTATAGTGTACTACAGTACCGTTACAGTAAAATGACGCTTTTGCCCTTTAATTCCTCTGCATTTTCCCGGCTACACAGTGATTTACCAGTTTTGCCCTTTTGACATTATCCGACCATTAGAGAGAGAGAGAGAGAGAGAGAGAGAGAATAGAGAGAGAGAGTAAAATATATAATAATGAGCCATGTTTTTCTCTGTCCCACCCCCCTTTTCTTGTTTTTTTGTTTGTTTTTTCTTTTGGGTGGGGTTCAAAAACAATCTAAAGCATGGAATTAGAGAAAAGATTTTTATTGCTGCACAGTGTTTTATTGCATTGAACAAATAAAGATTGTGTTGATGGTGTTATATATATATATATATATATATATATATATATTTTAAGAAGTAAATCCAATAGCTATTTTCTCTACGGTCACAAATGGGATGTGGAAATGTCTTATATTTTGCCTAAATCATTTGGGAGCTAAAGTAGTACTCTATATAATTGATGTGAAGTTCCATTAGGAAAAAATAAATTTAAAAAAAGGGAAAAAAAATAAAGATAGAAAAAGAAAAACCATAAGATAAAAATTTTTTTTTATTAAATTATGTCCAATTATAAAAAATAAAATTATATACGTTAAATAATATTTGACATTTTAAATTATTGAATTAATAAAAATTAAAAAAAAAATAGAATAATACATTTAAAGAATAGATTGATACAATTAAATTATAATATTCAAAATAAACAAACAAACTAAAAAATTTGAAATTAAATAATAATTTACAGAAATTTCAAAATATAAAAAGGTCTATTAAATTACAATAAAATTAAAAATCAATAAATAATTTTTTACTGTTATGAAACGTAATTATCAAAAAAGTATATTTATAATTATTATAGCTAATTATTATTTATATCATATATTAATATTATTATTTAAAATTAAATTTTTTTAAGAATATCTATTCCATTTCTAGGTTTATTTATTGATTTAATTAATTTTGTTTAAATTTAATAAATTTACTTAAGTTATTAAATTTTTTTGACTATTTAAATTTGAAAGTTTTTAATTTTATTTATTCTTTCGGATTTTTTAATAACAATATATTATTATATTTTATTCTATTAACAACAATTCTTACACTTAATATTTTATTTTAATATTTGATATTATTATTATTTTATTCTTTGACTTCTGTTATTTTTTTCTTCTTTTTTTTTTTAAAAACAAAACGTTCAATAAGTTTCTTTTATATTTATATCTATAATCTTTATAAATAAATTTTTTAAAATTTCTATTCATTTTTATGTTTATTTGTTAATTTAATTAGTTTTTATTTTATTAAATTTACCCCGCAACTTTGTTATCCCTTTTATTTTTTAAATTTTTTAAATTTTATTTATTATTTGAACTTTTTTACTTCAATAAAATAACACTTGTAAATATGAATATATGTACTTTAATATTATAATAGTAAATACTAAAAAAAAAATATGCTTACTGTAATTATAATCTATATCTTAATTAACTGCTTTTATTATATAATATTCAATTTTTTTCATTTTTATTTTTTCTTCCTTCCCCATATAATCTATATCTTAATTAACTGCTTTTATTATGTAATATTCAATTTTTCTCATTTTTGTTTTTTCTTTTTTTTCCGTGCAACGCACAGGTATTTAACTAGTTATGAACTAAAATTCAGGAAATATTTTATAATAAAGCCTGAAATCCGAAGGGAAAAGTAAAATATATCCTAATTATAATTAGCGGACGGGCAAGATAATATTAAAAATAATAATTGGTTGCAAATATCTAGTGACACGGCCTCTAGAAGAATTTCACATAAAGTCAAAATATGATTGTTTATGTTCCCATCTTACGAAAGCTCTTTCCATTTACCATCGTCCAAGTTCAAACAGTTCATTTTGATTAAACCTGCAAGGATAGTACATCTTAACCTCAAAGTCAAAGTCGGTGGACTAAACGACAAGAGAAAAACAAAAGTAGTCAATGTCGTTGGGGAGAAGATAAAAAATTTTCCACTCTTTATGTCAGCATTCAAGAAGTAAGTCAGATATTTACCACATTGTGTCAAAATCAAGCCTGAAGTTTCCGCTGAAAATGCCGACTTGTTTGCTTGATGGAAAATGACAATTATCTACATATCGATAATAACTTTTTTTTTAATCAATTCTATCAATTGGTTTATTTTTTCCTTCAAATTCTAAATAATTAATAATAAGAAAGAGACATTTGATTTTATTTATCCAACCTCTTTGTACGTTATTTTCTATGAAAATTTTATATTGATTGAAAGTGAAAATCATTTTTTTAATTTATTCACGGTATAGAGGCTCCATTCAAAAAAGGATCATATATATAGAACAAAAACTTTGATTTATCTTCACTCCAAAGACTTCAAAAATGAGTTGGAAAGTCAGTTTGGATGCATATTTCAAAGAAAGCCGTATTAAAAGTTATCCCATTTATATGCATGAAAATGAAATAAAGCTGCAGGGAATTTTCCTTTTTTGCTTCTCAGATGTGCAGGCTTCAAACCGCAATTAAAAAAAAAATTTATTACATTCTCTCTAGAAAAAATTAAATTTACCGTTTGGAATTATTAACCAAACGAGCCAATATAAGAATGACAAACTCCATTAAAATAAACTTCATCACCTCAAAAAAAGAAGAATAGCGTCGGTTTTTTTTTTTTCCCCCCTTCAAGTTAGTGATGTCTAACACAACTGCTCACAATAGATCGATACTTAAGGAACCTATTATCAGGATAATGGTAACCGGCATTATCCTTCCCCCCCCCCCCCCCCCCCCCCCGCGGGTAATTCTCAAGAATGCCTCAAAAGAATCTTAACTTTCCAATTTCTCTAAGGACATTGAAGTTTTACATTTGTACCACAAAAATGTGTTGGAAAAAATGGTTGTTAACCATTTTGGAGGAGCCATTTTGGGGTCTAATTTTGAATGGGACCCACTTGACAAAATTGACGGGTCTTGGTGGATTTGCATTCTCCGTCGCGAGGAGATCGAAATCGTATATTTATACGTCCAAAATGGGGTTCGGGTGAATGAGAAATTGATGCTCAAAGTGTGTCCATTGGAAAGGATTTTTGTTAGAAAAATTGTGGAGTTCCATATTGGTTGTGAATGAAAGCTTGATGGACTTTATAAGGATTTGCACTTTTAAACTTGGGTAAGCTTGTATACCCAAGATGCTCTCTCACGCGCAGGCGCAGGGGGGGCAAATCCCAGCCCCGATGGGTTGGGGGCCCAATGTGTGCGCTTGCACAACGTGGGTGACGCGAATGCCGGTCCGTCGAGCTTGCTCTGGATTTTGTTCTCTCCATGACCGGATTTTTGAGCCTCCAAGAGTAGATTTTGTAACCACCAAAATCCGGATTTTGGTCCTCCATGTGCCTATAAAAGGAGGCCTCTACAAGGTTGAAAATCTCACTTCAGAAAAACTGAGTGCTCTAGTTTTTCTTTTCTCTTGTTTTCTCGTGTTTTCTGTTTTAAGGAGAGCGTGATACACATGCCTCAACAATTTACTTTGGTTGCTTTATTTCAGTTTAAGGTTGTATTTTGGTGTAATTCCTTCCTAATATAATTTTCTTGAATTTGCTTGTTCGTTGTTTATACTCCAAATATTCTAACAAAATGGACTGATTAAAGGTCAACAAATATGATTGAAATCCGAACTACAAATAAATTGTGATATGCCGCCTGATTCTCTCTCTTTGAAATAAACAACTCCCAAATTCATTAGTATGTGATTCTACTATCCTAAAATGAAATAAATGGGATTTCCATTGAAAAAGTGTTGAGTCTATACAATAATTCAAAATCTTTGTTTTTGGACACTGTAAATTTAACCAATTCCCTATCGAGGCTCTAAAACTGTTATCGATATATCATTTGTAGACGATGACTGAGGCTTGCAAGAGGAGTTCTCTCCTTCCAATTTCTGATCCGTCTCCATAAAATAGCCTGGTGGTTTGGGCTGAGGTAGAGCACTCTCACCACCCAACATCAGAATGGCAGATGAGATGTTTGGTCTGTCTGCCGGACGTTGTTGAACACATAAGAGACCGACATGAAAGCAACGCAACACTTCATCTAGGTAGTCGTCGGACTCCACTAAGCGCGCGTCGATAAGTTCAAGTGCTTTGCCTTCCCTCTGCAATGTCCATGCCTAGAAAAAAAAAAAAAAAAAAAAAGAGTATTCAACATGACATGATATCGAGTCAGAGTAAGGGACCAATATTAAAGGTTTTTGGTAAATTTACATATCCAATGAGGGTAAGGCCATTGTTATCATGGTGAAATCCTCTGCTTTTCTTTCCGCTTATGATCTCCAACACCAAAATTCCAAAGCTGAAGACATCGGATTTTATTGAAAATAGGCCATCAAAAGCATATTCTGGTGCCATATAACCACTGTCAAAATATCATATACCATAAACAATGAGTTAAATTTATTGGAATGCAGAATTGTATTCTATGAAAATATTAACAATGTGGGAAGAATGACTCACTAAGTTCCCACGACTCTACTTGTGTTTCCTTCTATCTGATCTCCTCCAAAAATTCTAGCCATGCCAAAGTCTGAAATTTTTGGGTTCATTTCTTTATCAAGTAGAACATTACTAGCTTTAAGATCTCTATGTATAATTCTTAATCTGGAGTCATGGTGAAGATAGAGTAGCCCTCGAGCAATTCCACATATTATTTGGAATCTTGTAGGCCATTCTAATACTTTGCCTTGATTTACATCTGCAAATGTTTCACCAACATTGATAAAATATACATACATACATATATATATATATATATATATATATATGCCAGCCATGACCATGATAAAATCTTTAAAGTGCTAGGGTCAAAGGAATTCTAACCAAAAATGAAAGAGTCTAGACTTCTGTTGGGCAAATATTCATAAACCAACAATTTCTCTTCACCCTGAACGCAGCAACCAAAAAGCTTTACAAGATTCCGATGTTGAAGCTTGGCAATTAGTTTGACTTCATTTTTGAACTCGTTCACTCCTTGTCCAGAACTCATCGATAGCCTTTTCACAGCGATTTCTTGCCCACCTTTTAGCATACCCTGCATTTTTTCCCCCATCAATAGAAACTTTGCTTAATGCAAAAGAGGTTTAAAAAAAAAAAAAAAAAAAAAAAAAAAAAAAAAAACAGTTCTTAAACAGGCACATATATACAAGAAGCTTACTCTGTAAACGGGTCCAAAACCACCCTCCCCAAGCTTATTGTTGAATGAGAAACCATCAGTGGCATCAATAATCGTAGGTAGATCGAACAATGGGAGCTCGAGGTCGTCTTCTTGGCCTTCATTTGTACCCGTTATTAGATTTCGCTCTGTTTCTTCTAATCAGTAGGAAAAAGAAAACGTCATAAAATGAGTATGTATTGTTAACCATGGCTTTCTGGTTTGCTAAGATTTTCTTTTATTTCTTTTTTTACGGAAAGTGTAAAACATACCAGTTAATTTTCTCCTCCTGCAAATGTACCAGCCAACCAAAATCATCCCACAAACTACTCCGACGACCACAGCTATAACTATCGCTGCTCTCTTCACCTTACGGTTCACTTTCGCTTTCGCTTTTTTAATTTTGACGCGGAATTAGTAAAATAAAGTCAGATTAAGGACAACGGAAAAATATTTTACTTTCTGCAAATAATTGGACGCGTACCTAGTTCTGAAGCAGGCATTCGAATGAAAAGATCTTGTCCGCCGGCGGAGAATTGCCTAACATCAACTAGATCGCGGAACCACATAGCACAGCCGCTCCCTTCCCCTCGGATGTCGGAATTGCTATAAGCCATACAAGTACAATTGCTCAAGCATTTGGCTCTGCATTCCTTTAGATTCATACTCATGTTCACCCAAGAATGTGCAGCGTCGGGCAACTTCAAGCCCGAGAATTTGATAAACCCGTCACTCGCTTTTTCTTCACAGCGCAGCGGACTTCTTCGTATACACCCTCCAGACCAGTCCGTTAAGCTCCATTTATCTTGAAACTTGGGTTTGAATCTATCTAGACATTGACACACTGGATTCTCGGTTATGATACAATTTCCGTTAGCTCCGCAGAGACCATAATTGTCGCAATAGTCTCTAGGAACCGAATTGTAAGGCTTCCAAGTCTGCTCTGCCTCCATCCATGTCAAGCGTTGGCGCGTAATAGTCGTTTGGTTCATAACTATTCTTGAGATCACCGACTTGTTCTTGAGATGATACATGTAGTAAACTTCTTCATCGTTGTAAACGAAACCATAGTCAAAAAGTGGGTTAGGCCTTAAATCCGGCGAGCCACTGAAGCGAGGGCCAATCCAAGGCCCGGTACGGTAAAACTTGGCGTTCCCTCTTCGGATAATTGCCTCAGGGAATGAATGTTGTTGTACATCAAGCTCAATCCCATAAGTGAAATCTCCGGGACAAGGGTCATCCCAACTTCTCCATGCCGATAAACGCCTTTGCAAACCCGTCCTTAAGTCCCACCCTATTTTCATCTCAGGCATGCTATTATCGGTAGGATAGTCAAAACTTTGCCATAAATAATTCTCCAAGTTTCCGTGTTCCTCATCTCTAAGCACAAGGTTTCCGTAATCTAGGAGCTCTACTATCGGTTTGTTCGGTTTCTTCGACGAGTTCGTAGACCAAACCGCGTTCTTGTTCTGATCCAGAAGAACAAGATTGCCTGCACTGTTCAATGTCAACACGCCAGAGGAACCGTTGATCGGATTGCACCGGTTCGCGACCCAAATCACGGTTTGAATCGGAATGGTCTTGTACCAAATTCCGACGTAACGGTTATTGGAACTGCCCGGAGTGAAAAAACCCAGTGCAAAGCTTCCATCAATGGAGACCAAAGTGCTATTATCATCTCTAATGGATTCGGACGGACGAATACTTGTAACTGCGAAGCTTTCTATACGCAAGAAAAATTGCAAAAAAACAGTAACGAAAGTAAAAAAAATCATAGCCATTTTCTTTTTCTCTCTAAAGTTTTTTTTGATTTGTTTTCTTTGTGGTGTGAGCTATAGATACACCATAGTTTTTGGAGGTTGGAAAATAATGCAGAGTCTTGTTCTACACTTGCTAGGTTGACCCGCAAAAACAGAGTAAGAAGTAAGAAAGAAGTTTGTAGGGTACTTATTATATTTTTTGGGGGAGTATTTTTTGTCCAATAATGGAATTTTAATAAATCCTGGGAACCAAAAAAAAAAAAAAAAAATCCACGGCGGCTAGAATTTGAGCAAACTTTGGTCAAAAAGACTAGATGAGTTTTTTCTTTCTTGTTTTGTTTCGTTTTGTTTGTGTTTGTCATTTTCGCGGGGCCTTAAAAATTGAAAAACATAGTTGGATTCATTACTACTTGATGATGATGTTTGTCTTTTTTCTCTAGTTTTAGAAAAGCATTTGAATGAAAACATTTGAAATGAGAATATTTGAATGTAAATTTCAAGCAGAAATATTGGAATTGTCATCTGAACTAATGTTCATATGTTAAAATTCTGTTCATACGTGAAAATTCCAAACATAATATTTGAACATAAACATTTAAATATGCGTTTGGAAGTTAATATCTGGAAAGATATAAAAAGAGATAGGGAAATGACTACTTGAAATGATATTTAAATTTTTTTTTCAAATTATTTTAGAGGATTTATCCGAATAGAGATAAATTTTGAGTGAGACATTTCACCATTTAATAACAAAACTTGTATAGTGCCTTTCCAATGATACCAACAAAACACGTATTTGAATGAACTATTCAAATAAAATGGTGTGAATGTTGACAAATAATTGTGTCAAAAGAGGGGCAAATTGATTTGAATTTAGTTCAAATTGGGACCTATAAGAGACGTATCTAATAGCCTGTTTGGTGGAGTAGTTTGAGTTGGATTTTTAAGTTTCAATAGTAAATTTTTTTGAATTTTCAGAAAAGACAAAAAACTCTTTGAGAAAAAGACAAAAACTTTTTGGGAAAAAACAAAAAAAAGTTTGAGTTGAATGGTTTGAGATGGTGCACCAAACAAGCTATAAGTTTGTAATAAAAAATTTAACTCACATTTAATGCACTAATTTAGAAATGAGATTTTAAAATTGGAATTTGTTAACTTTTTAAAAACTAATTAAAAATTTTATTTGTTAAAAATAATTAAAAAAACTAGAATAGACTTTTTGAATCCAAACCTGACAGACAACTGACACATTAACAACCTTTGGCAAATTGGACACGTCGTAATTGTTCATTAAGTTGAAGAGGAATCTTGATGATTATCCAAAAAGGAGAATTATAGGCGTAAGTCACGTGACCATGCGATGCTCTTTTTTTTTTTTTTTTTAAATTATTTATTATTATTATTTATTTTTTATTTTAAAGAGAGAATTTTTATGTAAATTGCAAAATTAGGTAAAATTGCAACATACAGCTTGAGAAATGGACAAGACATTTTAGAATCTGATTTTTCAATTCTATGGTTGTTCTTTCAACGAAGTGTCTAGATGTCTCCCTATTTACAATATTCGCCAACACAAAGGTTTAATCCTTTCACATGCTTTGACAATCTTAAAGTAGAGAATTCTTTTTGACAAAAATACCGTATAAAAATTAAATAATTAGATTATTATCTCTGAATTTTAGAATCATTCATACTTTACTCTTTAAACTTTTAAAACTCTCACTTTGATAATTTTGAATTTAAATTTCAAAGCAAGACAGAAAAAAATGAGTTAAGTGCATTTATTTGATCTTTTTTTTTCTTTTTTCTTTTTTTTAAAGAAATCTAACATAATGGACTTGGTAAAACTAAATCGCCTATTTTTCAGTCTATTTTTAATTAAAATTCTAATAAATTAGATAAAGCAAGATTAAAATTTAAAGTTTAAGGAATAAAGTGTGAGTGACTCTAAAATTTAGAAGGCATAGGTAAAAATAATTTTAAATAATTTTAAACAATCAAATCTAAGACCGATTTACTTATATTTAATATGCAACCTATAATCAAATACAACCCTGATAAGGGTAACCCATCATAGAAAGTCCTCAAAAAAGCATCACAAGTACTAGAATATCTATGAATTTTGCCTTGAAAAAAAAATAAATAAAAGAGGGAGGGCTAGTATTTTCAGCTACACAAGTCCATGTACTATATATGCCTGAATTCGAAATTATGAAAAATAAAAAAATAAAAAAAAATAAAAAATAAAAAAACAGAACTAAAAGTAGAATATCTCCTAATTACAATATCCATGAGAACAAAGGGAAAATACTCATCGAGCCTCCAACAGCGTGATGGTGATTTCGTTCGTTGACGAGGATTCTTGATGATTATCGAAAGGACAGTTGTTGACATTATCAGCCGAGGCTTTCTCCGAGAAGAAACCTGGTTGTTTAGGTTGAGTCAGTGGAGTTTGGCTTCCCAACATCATAACAACAGACGACATGCTTGGCCTATCTTCGGGACGTGGTTGTACGCACAAGAGACTCATGTGGATGCATCGTAGAACTTCCGATGCAGCACATGACCCCACTAAACAGTCATCGATCAACTCCAAGGCTTTTCCTTCCTCCCACAATCTCCATGCCTAAAAACATGTCCGAAATTCCTTTGTCACTAAGTTTGTTTGTGATCCTTGTGACAAAAAATACACTATGAATACGTTAAAAAAATACACCATGAATAAGTTAAAATTTAGTAGAACTACATGTGCTGTTAGGTTGAGGCGGCGAATAGGATGGAAGAGTCCCCGGTTTTTCTTTCCGCTTATGGTCTCTAGCACCAATATGCCGAAGCTAAAGACATCAGATTTGACTGAAAATAGCCCGTCGCTTGCATATTCTGGTGCCATATAACCACTGTAGAATTCAAGAACATTAAAAGAGAGGAAATGGTGAGTTGAATCATTAGAGGATGATTGGTGCATTTGAGCCTTACCATGTTCCAACAACTCTGTCCGTGTTTCCTTCTGTTTGATCTCCTCCAAAGGTTCTGGCAATGCCAAAATCCGAAATTTTGGGTGCCATCTTATTATCAAGCAAAACATTACTCACTTTCAGGTCTCTATGGATTATCCTCAATCTGGAATCTTGATGAAGATAGAGAATTCCTCGAGCAATTCCGCATATAATTTGGAAGCGCTTGGACCAATCTAACACTTTTCTTCTTGTTTCATCTGACAAAAATTAAATGTATTAGACTTTTGTACTTACCTATTACTTTTGTAAAAACGTGTTAAAAAAGGTAAGCTAAGGTTAAAAAGATCCAAACCAAAAATGAAGAGGTCTAGGCTTTTGTTCGGCATATATTCATATATCAACAACCTTTCCTCGCCTTCAATACAGCAGCCAAGAAGCTTCACAAGATTCCGATGTTGAAGTTTGACGATGAGTTTGACTTCGTTCTTGAATTCATTCAAGCCTTGACCAAAACATCTCGAAAGCCTCTTTACTGCGATTTCTTGACCATCCACGAGTGTTCCCTAGAAATTCACAAAATTTATATTTTACTGCTAAATTCTTTTTCTGTTGTGTTAGTTACTATACTAAAGCATATGATCTAAAAATTTACCTTGTAAACATGTCCAAAACCGCCTTGTCCAAGCTTGTTATTGGCCGCAAAGTTATTAGTAGCAGTAGCTACCATGGCAAAGTCGAAGAGTGGAAGCTCGAGATCCTCTTTTTTCTCTCCGTTATACCGATAACCTTCTTCATTATCTATGCCAAAGGGTAAAAGAATTCCGACATTGAAATTTATTCCAATGGGGGGATAAACTTGAGATTATTTTCCATTCTATATAATAAATTTTTTCAGAACAAAAGAAGTACATTTAAAACAGAGTAAAAAAGAAATGTGGAATAGAAATTTGGGTTTGAAACATGAATTTCGCAAAGGTTTTTTAAGTTCGGTTGCCACAATCAACCGCTATTGTTTAAAAGCTATGACCGATTAATGAATTTTACATTGACTTTTCAAGCTTAGAAAGGGTTTGTTACCGACTTTTTACATCTCTATATTGCATTTACAACATAATATATACAATATTAACTACCATTAGAGCTTGTTCTGGTGCAGAGGCAGTAGACCAAGACCATCCCAGAAACAACTCCAACAGTAGCTACAGCTATCACAGCTACAACCTTTCCGTCACCATTTCCTTTTTCTGGTTATATTGAGACAGAAACACGAATTAAATCAGATTTTTTTCACAAAAACACTACACAAAGTTAAATACAAGCTAAACTATCTACTGAAAAAAATAATAATAATAATAACAAGAACTTAAAAAAATGTAAAATAAAAACAGAAACTCTTTGATATAATCTAATTCAAGTGTAAATATTATACAAGGCATACTTGGTTTTGAAGCTGGCATTCTGATAAACAAATCCTGCCCATCTGAAGATAGTTGTCGAATATCAATTAAATCACCAAACCAGATGATGCACCCGCTGCCTTGTCCTCTGATATTGAAGTTCGTATAAGCTGTACAAGAACAATTGCTCAAGCATTTAGCCCTGCATTCATCGAGACTCATACTCGTGTTCACCCAAGAATTTGTAGTTTCTGGCAGTTTCAAGCCACCGAGTTTGACAAACTCATCCCCATCGCTCTTTCGGCAATTTAGCGGATTTTCTCTCTCACATCCTTCGGACCAATCAGATAATCTCCATTTCTCGTGGGATTTCGGCTTGAATCCTTCTAGACATTGACATAGTGGCTTGTCATTTTCCATTGTGCAATTTCCGTTGCCCCCACAAAGGCCATAGTTATCGCAGTCGTCTCCAGGTGCCGAAGAGTAAAGCCTCCAAGTTCCGTCAGGGTCCACCAAAGCTAGTCGCTGACGCTGGTTTGTTGTTTGATTCAGAACTATCCTTGAGACTATCAAGCTAACCTTGAGGTGATAGGTGTAATATACTTCATCATTATTGTGAACATACTTGAAATCGTAAACCGGATTCGTTTTTAACTCCGGTACACCGCTGAAACGCAGGCCATTCCACGCCCCAGAGCGATAAAGCTTCTTAGCGCCCTTCCTAATATAGACTTCAGGGCATGAAATGTTGGGTTCTAGCTCAATACCATAACTCAAATCTCCTTGACAAGGGTCGTCGGCGCTCTTCCATGACGATAGAAATCTATCGAGGCCCGTCCTCAAGTCCCATCCAAGTTTCATCTCTGGTAACAACGTATCCGACGGATGGTCAAAGCTTTGCCACAAGTAAGTATCCGGGTTTCTTTCAATCTCATTTCTTAGTACAAGATTTCCCGAATCTAAAAGCTGCACAATTGGTTTATGAGCTTGTTTTGATGAGTTCGTGGACCAAACGACACTCTTGTTCTGATACAAGAGCACCAGATTGCCTCTTCTGTTTATCCTCAACAAGCCCGAAGAATCATTTATCGGGCTGCACCGATTCGCAACCCAAACGGCGGTTTGAACCGGGATTTTCTTGTACCAAATTCCCAAGAAACGATTCTTCGATTTTCCCGGGCTGAAGAAACCAAACTCAAATTCTCCGCCTTTGGAAACCAAGGTTTCTCCATCGCTAAGTGAGTGGAATGGCCCAATTTTGTCAACTTCTAATGAAACAGTTCTGCAAAAGAAAAACAAGAAAATTGAAGTGACAACAAACATAAAAGAGAAAACACCCATTTTTTGTGCAGAAAAATTCTCGATTTGTATTTCAAAATGTATGGAACTTATATAACAAAATAATAATTAAAAAAAAATTGAATAAGTCTAAATTCATTGTTCACTGCATTTATTTTTCTTGAACTATTTAAACAACTGTCAATGGCTTCCTCTATTTCGGCATTAAATTCAACCACAAAGAGTCCTAATAAGGAAAAAACCAATCTAGCCATCGTCATGATCTCCTTCAGCAAATTACATCTAACCATTGAATTTTGTTTTTTTTTTTTGTCTTGCCATCTATCCAAGAACATGAGACTTGGAAGGTTACAATCTTGTCACGTGTATTTTCGTCCTCCAAACTTTGTTCATCATCATGATGAAATTTCCTCTTACTACATCTCCGATTATTAATCAAACTAATCAAGCGAGGACCGGTTATAAAATATTTACTCTATTTTTTTCTCATGACCTTTATATCTTCTTCTTCTTCTTCTTCTTCTTCTTCTTTTCTTTCTTTCTTTCTTTTTTTTTTTTTTTTTCTTTTTTTCTTTTTTTCTTTTTCTTCAGATCTTATGCAATTCTTGTTTTGTTAGCTCTTTAATTTCCTTACTGAACTTTCGTTACTGTCAAAGCGAACAAAAATTTAGGGGGACTAGTCATGAGATAATTTATTTTTTTTTCAATGGCTGTCAATTTAATTGATATGTGTGAAAAATCTTTGTAGTAATTGTTTCCTTCAGTCATTTTATTTGAAAATTAATTAAAAAATATATAAATAAATTAGTCACTGTCCCCTTTACCAATGCCTATTTAAGGGGTATTTGGTTGGTTAGTTTGAGTTGAAATATTTTAATTATAATAGTAATTTTTTTTGAATTTTCAGAAAAGACAAAAAATTTTTTGAGAAAAAGACAAAATTTTTTTAAAAAAAAGACAAAAAAAAAAATACAGTTTGAATTAAAATAAAATATAAAACAAACACCCACTTAGTTGTTTCGTAGTATACCGTCCAAGCATTTATTGACTAAAAAACAACTTAAGCTACGTCTAGTCTTTTGCAGCTGGAGAAATTGAAGAGAAATTTGAGACGACCTTTGACTGCACCTACTAACTGAAGGAAGCGTGAGGTCAAGACTTGGTAAGATGGCAACAAGTTTTCAAATGCAGAAGTCTTGTATGATTTGAATACCTTGCTATTAATCAACTATTTAACTTAAATACAAATCCTAAATTTATACTTTTTCGAAATTCTTTTCACAAGCATTTTTTGGTTTTTATACTATTCAAATATTACGATTAATAAAAATTATCCAAATACTTATTTCACTTGAATACACTTAAATACATACATTGAAATCCATTTGAATACATACATTCAAGTTAAACGAACATTTCAGTAAAATAAGTGATTTTAAGGAGTACTTCTAATTTATTTTTAGAGTTGAAAGATAAGTACTTGTGCGGATTACCATAGTAAGAATTTTTTACACTAAAAGATAATGTTTGTTTGGTTATTTACCCAAAAAAAAAAATGTTTGTTTGGTTGGCAAGTGATTTCACGATTAATAATCCTTGGAAATCCAAATTCCACTTTTCACTTTTTAGAAATTTGTATCTCTCATTTTCTACAACTATACTATTAAATTGTTAATTTTGTTTTTTATTTTTTGTTTTTTGTTTTTTGTTTTGTCTTGCCATCTGTCCAAGAACATAAGACTTGGAAGGTTACAATCTTATCACGTGTATTTTTCCCTCCAGACTTTGTTCATCATCGTGATGAAATTTCCTCTTACTACATCTCCTATTATTAATCAAACTAATCAAGCGAGGACCGGTTAGTAAATACGTACTCTATGTTTTCTCGTGACCTTTTATCCCATTAAGTTTTGATTAGACGGTTTTTGATGGGGACATATGTAGAACGGTGACCACGGTGGAAGTATTGGCTATATATATATATATATATTTTTTTTTTTTCACATATTATGCCTTTCTTGTTTTGTTAGCTGTTTAATTTCCTTACTCAACTTTCGTTACTGTCAAAGCAAACAAAAAAAAAAATATATATATTTTTAATGATTATCAATTTAACTGAGATGTGTGAAAAATCTTTGTACTAATTGATTCCTTCCATCATTTTAGTTGAAAATTAATTAAAAAAATATATGAATAAATTAGTATAGTCCCTTTTACCAATGCCTATTTAGTTGTTTTGTAGTATGAGTCCAAGCATTTATTGACTAAAAAACAACTTAAGCTACGTCTAGTCTTTTGCAGCTGGAGAAATTGAAGAGAAATTTGAGACGACCTTTGACTACACCTACTAATTGATGGAAGCGTGAGGTCAAGACTTGGTAAGATGGCAACAAATTTTCTAGTGCAGAAGTCTTCTATGATATATTCAATTTGCTAAAATACAAAATTTCATTTTAATATGTATTTGGTTAGGCAATTGTTGGAGTACAAACATTTGAACATCTTGCTATTTCATAATTATTCAATTTAAATACAAATCCTAAATATCTAATTTTTAGAAATTCTTTCCACAAATATTTTTTTGTTTTTACACTATTCAAATGATACCATTAATAAAAATTATCCAAACACACATTTCACTTAAATACAGAATCCAAAGTATATGTTTGAATACATACATTCAAGTTGAATGAACATTCTAATAAAGTAGGTGATTTAAACAAATACTTCTAATTTATTTTTACAGTTGAAAGATAAGTACTTGTGTGGATTACCATATTTAGAATTTTTTAAACTAAAATATAATGTTTGTTTGGTTATTTACCCAAAAAAAAAAAGTTTGTTTGGTTTGTTAGTGAAATATTCAAGTGGTTTCACAATCAACAATCCATTCAAATCCAAATTCCTATTTTCACTTTTTAGAAATTTGTATCACTCAATTTTCTTCGATTATACTATTAAATTGTTAATTTTAACAAAACTTTCCAAATGCATATTTAATTGAATATAAAATTCAAATTTTACATTTGGATTCATAAATTCAAATTAATGATAGCATTCTACATAATTCAATTACAATTTATGATAAAAAAAAAATAGATCCTAAGAAAAATACAAATTACATTATATGACATATTTGTTAGAATGAAGTTGAAATAAAGTACTTTTTTTTAAAAATAGTATAAGAGCAACATTATACTTTAGACTTACAAAATACAGAGGAAGAGAAAAAAAAAAGTACAATTTTATTTAGTATTGACATTCCTTAAACTTGTCACTTTTGATAACTTATCCTTCAAATTTTTAGTTTTTTCTTTCTGCCTTGTCAAGACTTTGAGTTAGTAATAACCCAAAATTTTAACAAACTTATGATTTCCTTAGATACAAGGAAAATCTAAGTCTGAATCATGTATATCAACGTGAAGCTCATGATTTTATTTGATTATCAGAATATGTTTGAGTTCTTATAAGTATGATGAGACTCAATGATAATTTATTAAGTCAAGTATGAGGTTTTTTTGATGAAAAAGACAGAATGAGGATTTATGATATTATTTCGGTCAATATTTAACTAGGATAATTTAGGATATGATTCAGATGGTACTGCAGTATAATAAACAGTATGAAAATTATACTGTGATAAACCGTCATTACAGATGAAGAAGTAAGTTTAACGTACGGGATCGCTCTAGAATTATTAGGATTAATATTTGGAGTAAGGAAGACTAAGTAGTTTCAAGTCTTAAGAAAATCCTATACGCGGTCCAGTTAAGTGCAGATAAATTCTGGACTGTAGTTTAGTATTGCAGTACTATTAATAGTTGAAAACAGTATTTGTAATATCTGCATTAATAAGAAAATGGACTGTATATTAAGAGGAAAGGCCAAACATGGCCTTACTTGGAGACCAAGTAATCATGGATATATATGTGAATTTTGGGATTTTTGAAAAATTGAAAGAAATGCGTGGAAGATTTTAATTGGTTGATTTAGTGGATAACTTTAAAGAGATTTTTGGCCCCAAAATCAGCCACATGGCCAGCCACCTAAGGGGATCTTTAAGCAAATAATTTGCTTTTAAACCCTAATATGCAATTTTAAAAATAAAAAATAATTGGTAAAAAATCAAGAATTTTCACCTATAAATAGGTGATGATGTGGGAGTGTTGGACCATTTAGTTACACCCAAAACTTTAGTTCATTTCCAACTCTTTCTCTCTTCCACCTTAGGAGCCGAACACCAAAGGAAAAAAAAAAAAAGAGAGAGAGAGAGAGAGAGAAGAGTGGCCGGTTTTGTGAAGGTGAGGAAAGGAAGGAAAATTTTCTCAACCAAAGGATAGATCCACTTTCCTAGACCTAGAGGTAATCCTCTTCATCCTTTAAGTATTCAATTAAGTTTGATTAAGGATTTAAGTGTATTTCATGTTGGGTATGTAAGAGCATAAGCTCATCTTTTATTTTCATGCAATAGCCTAGATTACTTTATATGTTCTTGATTAGGATTTACTGGTCTTGATTTATGATTTGATGCATGTTTGTGATACTATGTGTTAAAAATTATGTAGTATGTGTAAATGCCTATTATATGTTTGTAATATATCCCGCATACTCAAGAAGAGGTATTGCATGAATGATAATGATGATGATGATGTATGATGAATGGAGGGTTAAAAATTAACCCAAAACCCTAATTTGGTAAAGGTTACCATTTGGGTTTTTAAGAACGGAAAACCAATGTATAATGATGGAAACCATACGTAACGTGCTGTATGTTTGTCGTCGGCTCACGGTTTCAATCGTATGAGATAGGGTGTGTGAAATTTTATGTAAAAATCAACCAAAGTTGAAAACTACCAGTTTTGGATTAAACTGGACAGCAATTTGGAAATGGAATTTTGAGGCCTTTAGAGACTGAATTTGGGAAAAGTCAAAACTACAAAGTTGTAGACAATCGAAAATCCTAGGGGTTGTTGTAGACAATTTTTTAAAATAAGACTCCAAAGACCTCTATTTTTATCAAAATCCGAGACTGGTTTGATCAGGCTAGTGTGCACGGACGTAGGTTTCAAAGAGAAAAAAGGATAGGTTAAAGGTAGAACTGGGTTTTGTGTAAAGAACAAAAGTTGTAAGATTTTTTGAGATCTACAACTTTCATGAAGAAAAATTTTTCAAATTCAAAACAAATTTTAAGGTAAAACTGGATCTTAAAAACTGTGCAGGGTACAGGAAATTCTTGCACAAGATTTTTAAAACTACGCATGGTATAGGAAATTCTTGTTCATGCACCTTCAGTCCAACTACAAGGCTGTTTTTAAAAGTAGTTTTCAAAGTTTTATGATTTTATGATTTCGATTAAAAAGGAAATCACGGTTTTACAAAGAAAACAGTTTTAAAATAGTTTTAAAATTTTACAAGTGGTTTTAAAAGATAATTCCAAGTATTAAATCAAGATAATACTTGAAATTATGAAAATAAGGTATTTTTAGAAAATGAGAGAAGGCCCAAGATTTCTTAAACGGTAATAGTTTTATGATGGATAGTAATCGGATAGAATACCCAAGTTATTAGGTTGGGTTTTGTACTCAAGGTTACTTATACAAACCAAATGGGATACCGATTTACTATGTTGGGCTTTATGTTTATGGTTGTAACGCCCGACTATGTAAGGTCGTTACCATACATACTTAAACTACATCTTGGTTTTAATAATTTAAACTTACTTGAAAATTCTAGAATAAAATTAAAAAAAAAACATATATAAATAGACTAGTCCATATAAATAAACTTTCCGTGCATACATACTGAAATAAAAATGCATACATACTCCTTACAATTCACTCAAGTCTTCAAACCTCATATATACAATATAACACAATTTATTTTAATATATATATATATATATATTTTTGATTCAGAAGAGCTTGCGGAAAAACTTGCGTAGTGGTATCCCACACTGCCCTTAACTTGCCTCATCGTCCGCATGGCCCATCAATTAAGCTGCAGGCTTTTTACCTACAATATGAAATATACTGATGAGCTAACGCTCAGCAAGTACAAACTTAATCTCACAAAAATATGTCAAGCATCATGTAACTTGTGCATGAACCATTTATGATCAATTATGAATTTCTCATGCTCCATTATGGACTTCTTATGAACATATTATCTTGTTTAACATGTGGGCCCCTTGTGTACATACCAAATGCGCGCAATCCATAGAAAGTTAGGGTTTACAAGATCCTTAACAATTCTAAGAATCATGTAAGCCTTCACGATCCGGCGGAAGGTTTTCATAACTTGAAACATATATAATCCTCCACGATCTAGTGAGAGGTTGGTATGACACTTTACTTGTCTTGGTTTATTCTTAGTCTTATTAATTTTTCAAGACTAAGATTCTTTACTTGTGATCTTATTAATCATGAGGCATATGATGCATAGATATAGTATGACATTAAGATCACTAACATAGAATGACTTGTGGCATTATCTTAAAACATGGCATGTATATAAACATGGCATCATCATAAAACATGGCATGTACATAGGCATGGCACATCATGGTATACATGTAAATAAGTCATGCTTGAAAATAGTTTACTATTTTCCATACTGTTGGTGAGGTTTGTACTTATCAATTGTCCTGAGCTCTTGTCTTAACAAGACGAAGCAACAGGTTATATTCCTGTCTCCAAATAGGATGTAAGATAAGAATCATTCTATCTTACTCTAAATTATTACATTCAATGCTGATATCCTTAATCAGCATTTATCAATAACCCCAGTTATATGTCTCCCACATACTACAATGATCTCTTATTCGGTTACTAAATGTAACCCTAAGGCACTTGGCCTAATCAAACCCCATATCTTGTTGGATTACTTAATGGGACCTTGAGTTCAAGGTCCAATCATACGTGAATATTAATTAGCATCTTATTAGATTACTATTTGTAACCTTGGGCCTAAGCCCAATTACTTTTAATTCATATCCCACTAGGTTATTAAGGGTAACCCTGGGTTTTAGGCTCAACTAATCTTGAATGATACTCTATTGGGTTACTAGGGCCCAACTATTCTATTAGGCTACTTGGTAACCATGGGTTTTAGGCCCAACCCAATAGCTTGGGTATCCTACCCGGGTATCATTGGTCATCATTTTGTTACTATGTTTTCAAGATAGGTTTTGGTCCATTTATTATTTTTCTCTACCTTGATAAAACCTAATATTTATTGTCTAGATTTTCCTTATATAAAAATCCTTGTGTAAACTTTTAATCTTTTTACAAAATTGTAATTTTTGTGAGTAAGGATAATAAAACTGTCAAGTTTTAAAAACTATCCTTGAAAATAGTTTCATACTGCCAGTTATTAGTGTATGTACATGAATTTCCTTTTTCTGCACTGCTTTTGAAAATCCTGTGCAGGGATTTTCTATTACCTACACAGTTTTTGGAATCTAGTTTTATCTTAAAATCTATTTTGAATTTGGAAAAGTTTTCTTCACGAAAATTTTAAATCTTGAAAAACCCTACAACTTTTGTTCTTTGTTCAAAACCCAGTTCTGCTTCTAACCTACTCATTTTCCTTGTTGAACCTGCCTGGTCGTGTTTATTGGGTTTGGCAGACCAGGCTCGGATTATTGTAAAAATGGAGGCCTTTGGAACCTTATTTTTGAAAACAGTCCATGCGATCCCCTAAGATTTTCCATTTTCTACAACTTTGTAGTTTTAACTTTTCTCAAATTCGGCTTCTAAGGGCCTCAAAATCCTGTTTCCAGATTGCTGCCCAGTCTTGATCCGAGACTGGCAGTTTCCTTTTTAATTGGTTCCTATGTAAAATTACGCACATTCTAAATCGAACAATTAAAACCGTGAGCCTACATCAAGTATGCAGTGCATTACGTATTATTTTCATTGTCATGCATACATTTCCATTCATTCAATCCTTCATGCAAACCCATATAATGAATCTTCACAAAAATTGGGTTTTTAGGGTTTCCTTGAACCCCACATGCAACATATATTACCTAATCACTTCTCATCCATGCAACATCATTCTTGAGTGTGTGGGGACATATTGCAAACATCTAATAAGCAATCACACATACCACATGATATCTAACAAATAAAATCATAACCATGCATCAAAATATAAATCAAAACTACTAACCCTAATCATGCATACTCAAGCAATCTAGGCTACTCCTATTGCATGAAAATAAAAGTGAGCTTATGCTCTTACATAACCATCATGGAAATATACTTAAATCTTGAATTAAACTAAATTAAGGAACTAGAGGGTAAAGAGAATTACCTCAAGATCCAAGAGAATGGATCTACCCCTTTGGTGTAGAAATTTTTCTTCCTCACCTAACCTACACACAACCGGCCACTAACCCCTTTTTTTTCTCTCTTTGGCTTTCGCTCCTAGGGTGAGAGGGAGAGAGTTGAGTTAAAAATGAGCCAGAGTTTTAGGGTAGAATCAAATAAAATGATCCAAACCCCCCCCCCCATCATCAACTATTTATAGGTAAAAAATAATTTCTTTTTGGATTTATTTTTATTCCTAAAATTGCATATCTAACCCCAAAAATAAAATATTTGCCCATATACCCCTTGAGGTGGCCGGCCATTAAGGGTCCTTGGAAGCCAAGTTAGCTTTCCATGCTTATCCATTTAATCATCCAATCAAAAGCTTACACCAATTTCTTCCAATTTTCCAAAAATCCAAAATTCACATATTTATCCTAGATGAGGTGTCCTCCCACTAGGGCTCCGTTTGGCTTTACTCTTAATATGCAGTTCATTTTCATACTAATGCAGATATTACAAATACTATTTTTAACTAATAACAGTACTATTATACTGGTCTATAGTCCAGAATTCATCTGCGTATTATTGCACTGCATATTGATTTTTCTTATGACTTAAAGCTACTTAGCCCTTAATGCTCTAAATATTGTGCTTGATTTTTCTAAAGTGGTCTCGTACCTTATTCTTACATTTTCATCTGTGATGACGGTTTTTTGCAGTATGATTTCCATACTGCTTGCTATACTACAGTACCGTCATAATCATGCCTTGAATTGTTCTGGTCAAACTTTGATCGGAATAAAATCATAAATTCTTATTCTTCCTTTTTCTTCAAAAGGCCTCATGGTTGGCTAAGCAAACTATTTATTGAGTCTCATAGCTAATTAAACGAGAACTCAAACATTTACTAATAAAATTATGAATTTCACATTGATATTCATAATTTTCATGAAACATTACATAAACACATAGTACGGACTTAAATTTCTTTATATATAAGGAAATCATGAGTCTATAACAATTCCGGTTATTACAATGGTTACCCATGGTATTCAGATGAGATATTGATTTGTTATGTTAGGGCCTGTATCTATGATTACTAATGGTAACTGAATTGAATACCGGTTTACTATGTCAATGTATCAATGGTAATCGGATAGGATACCAGTTTACTATGATAGGATTTGTATTTATGATTACCAAAGGTAATCGGATTGGATACCGATTTAGTATGTTATGGTTTATGGTAAGATAGAATAACTCTTATCTTACGTCCTGTTTGAAACAGGAATATGGTCTGTTGTCGTGCCATTTTTGAACGATAGACCAAGAGCGTAGGATGACTTGTAAGTACAACTCCACCTACAGTATGGGTAAAATGTTTTTGTTGCTTTGTATGTTTTTCAAAAGTTCATGCATTGATTTACATGATGTGCATATGTTTTATGTTTTATGTTTTATTATTGTGATATCATGAAGCATGTTCATTATAATTTATGTTTTATTATCGTGGCATCATACAAGTATGCTCACTGATAATAAATCACATGACAAGACTAAGACTAAACCAAGATAGTAAGATGTCGTACCAACCTCCCGTTGATGTGTGGAGGATTATGTATGTTTAAAAAAAAAAATTCTCAGACCTTCCATTGATGCGTGAAAGGTTATGTTTTTCAATCCCATAATTGTTAGGGACCTTGCAAACCTTAACTTTCTATGGATTGTGCGCATGTGGTACATACACAAGGGGCCCATATGTTAAGCAAGATAATAAGTTCATAATGGAAGCATAATCGATTCACAACAAAGCATAATTGGTTCGTGCATTATCAATTCATGCATTGTTACAAAATGTTTTGCAGAATAGACAGTTGTACTTACTGAGCATAAGGCCATAAGCTCATAATTTACGTTCATGATATTGGTAAGCAACCTACCGGCAATGCTTGATGCAAAACTGTGAAGAGATGGCGCTGTGGACTGTGAAATTTGGGTTGGACACCGCCATGAGTTTTGGAAAATATGTTGTGTAAAATGTGTTGGTATTATGTTATGCTAAGTCAATGGTACTAGTATATTATAACTAGTATAATTTATTTAAAAAAATGGTTTTGAAACTCAGTACTTAGTTAAGTACATATATATAAGTATGAGATTAAGTTGAGTTTTTAAAATGAAATTTAAATTTAAAGAAAGAAAAAAAGTATTTCCGTATCTTTACGAAATACTAGAGTATGTTTAAGTATGTTAAGTATGAAGTAGCAGTCACGTAAGTTGGGTCACTATAAGATTTGGTATGTAAGTATGGTAACGACTTTACGTAGGTCGGGGCGTTACAGAGTCACTAGCTTTCTTGTAAAGTTACAAAAATACCCCCTCTAACATACTAATGGTCCTTTTTATTTATTTATTTATTTATAAATATTAACTCGCATTTGGCTTCTTGTTTAATATTTAATTTTCAATTTTTTATAATATTATCTCTTGTTACAATGTGAAGACACACTTTAAATTTTGAGTTTATACCTATAACATAGGAGCACCGGAATGTTCAGCATATATGTATTATGTGGTAGAAATTATGGAAAATATCCATTGGAGTGTCTTGTCTATAGCTATCTCTTCTTGCAGGAAATCTATTAACTTAATTTCACTTCCCACCATTAATCAATCTCAACAAATAAAGTAGTTCTTGAATTTTAGAACTTTTAATAGATGGCTAGAGAAGAAAATGCTCGTATGAAGCAAGTGAAAGTAGCGAATGTGGCCCGCCGGCACTTTATTGGTTTAAATGCATATCGTCCTTTTCAAAAAGAAGATATACAACTAATAACAATCACTGTTACAAAATATGAATTACAAGGTAGCGATTTCACGGTCATTTTTAAAAGACAGTTGTAGGAGATATAGTAAAAACTCGGCACAAACTGTGTTTTATGAGAACGATCGTGAAATCTTCTTATTTTCTATGATTGTGGATTCTATGACTGTTTTAACAGCCATGATGTATATATTTCCACGATGGTTAAAAATTCTCTTTTCCTAGTGAAGATGAATTTTTTAACTTTCCATTCAAAAAGAGTTTTCCCAAAAAATTAAAATAATAACTCAATCAATATATATATATATATATATTTTAGGCTCATGCTTGTATTCTTTGCGTCTTTTGTGTTTGTTTTTGTTTTGTTTTGTTTCTATATTTTCCCCCTGACTCAATCATTGTAATAGTTGCCCTTTTTGCTGATTCATGATTTCCTTATTAAGGAATATGAATATATATGTAAAATATTTGATTTGATTTTATCAGATTATATTTGAGTTCTTATAGCCTTATAAGACTCAATGATAGTTTGCTTATTCAAGCATTAGGCCTTTTGAAGAAAAAGACAGAATAAGAATTTATGATTTTATTTCGGTCAACGTTTGACCAGAATGACTCAAGGCATGATTATGACGGTACTGTAGTATAGCAAGCAGTATGGAAATTATGTCACGAAAAACCGTCATCACAGATAGAAATGTAAGAATAAGGTACAAGACCACTTTAGAAAAATCAAGCACAATATTTTGGACAATAAGGAATAAGTGGCTCCAAGTCCTAAGAAAAACCTACATGCAGTCTAGTTAAGTGTAGATAAATTCTGGACTGCAGTGCAGTATAACTGTAATGTTACTAGTTGAAAAGGGTATTAACACTATCTGAGTTATTAAGAAAATGAACTGCATATTAAGGAAAGTGCCAAACATGCTCTTAGTGGGTGACACCTCATTCAAGATAAACAAAAAATTTTTGAATTAAAAATAAAGTGAAAAATTATGCATTTATTGAGTGCAAAATGGCACCCTTGATGGCCGGCCACTTCAATGGATTACTTAGCAAATATTTTATTTTTGGGGTTAGATATGCAATTTTAGGAATAAAAATAATTCTAAAAAGAAATTAATTTTCACCTATAAATAGGTGATGATTGGGAGAGTGTTGGATCATTTAGTTCCACCCTAACTTCCTAGTTCATTCTCTACTCTCTCCCTCCCATAGGAACCGAAACCAAATAAATAAATAAATAAATAAATAGATAGAGAGTGGTTGGATTTTTGAGGAAGAAAAGGAAGGAGGGAATTTTTGATCCAAGACCTAGAGCCATTCTCAAGGCTTAAAGGTAACCCTCCTAAACCCTTTAAGCAATTCAATTAAGTTGTGATTTAAAAGTTTAAGTGTATTTCATGTTGGGTATATAAGAGCATAATCTCACCTTTATTTTTCGTGCAATAGCTTAGATTGATTGAGATGTGCTTGATTAGGGTTTAGTGGTCATGGTTTATGATTTGATGCATGTTTATGATACTATGTGTTAGAAATATGTGGAATGTGTGAATGCTTATTATATGTTTGTAGTATGTCGCCACATACCTAAGAAGAGGTAATGTATGAATGATAATGATGATAATATTGTATGATGAATGGAAGGTTAAAAATTAACTCAAAACCCTAATTTGGTAAAAGTTACCATTTGGGTTTGTAAGGATGAGAAACCAATGCATGATGATGAAAACCATACGTAACGTGTTGCATGTTTATTATAGGCTCATGTTTTCAACCATTTGAGCTCGGGTGTGCAAAATTTTACGTAAAAGTCAACCAAAGTTGAAAGCTGTCAGTTTCGGATTAAACTAGACAACAATCTGAAAATGGAATTTTGAGGTCTTTAGAGGTCGAATTTGAGAAAAGTCAAAACTACAAAGTTGTAGAGAATCCAAAATCCTAGGGGGTAACATGGATGGATTTGAAAAATAAGCTCAAAAGCTTCCGTTTTTATGAAAATCCGAGCGTGGTCTGCCCAGACCTATACACGGCCAGGTAGTTTCAAGAAAGAAAAAGAGTAGGTTAAAGATAGAACTAGGTTTTGAGTAACGAACAAAAGTTTTAGGGTGTTTCAACATCTACAACTTTCATGAAGAAAATTTTTTCGGATTCAAAACAAATTTTAAAATAAAACTAGATCTTAAAAACTGAGCAGGAAATAGGAAATTCTTGCGCAAGATTTTCAAAACAGTGCATGAACAGGCAATTCCTGCACATGCACTGATAACTAGAATTAGGGGATTGTTTTCAAATATTTCTTTCAGAATTTGATAGTTTTTGGTTAAAAGTTACCGTTTTATAAAAATACGGTTTTAAGAAATTAAAATGTTATAAAAGACTTTTAAAAGAGAAAAATAAATACATAGGCCAAATTATTTTGAAAACATATTTACAAAATGATGACCATTAGTAACCAGATAGGATACCCAAGCTATTGGGTTGGGCTTAAAACCTATGGTTACCAATGGTAACCCAATAGGGTATTACTTTAAAAGTAATTGGGGCTTGGTAATCTAATAGGGTATTACTTTAAAAGTAATTGGGCCTTAGCAACCTAATAGGGTATGGATTTAAATATGATTGGGCTTATACCTTGGGTTATTAATAGTAACCTAATAAGATATCATTGTAGTATGTGGGTGACATATAACTAGGGTTACTGATAAATGTTGGTTAGAATACCAGCATTGAATGAAATGATATATGGTAAGATAGGATGATCCTTAACTTACGTCCTTTTTGAAAATAGGAATATAACTTGTTGTTGCAACTTGTTGGAGCAAAAAACCCAGGACATAACGTAACCAATAAGTACAACTCCGCCTACAGCATATGCAAATTGTTTTAATGCTTTGCATATTTTTCAAAACTCATGCATTCATGTATGTGATGCATATGATTTATGTTGTACTATTATGGCATCATGAAGCATGCCCACTAACGACGAATCATATGGTAAGAATAAGATCAAGTTTTTAAGTAAGAACTGTTTTTCAAGTAGGAAATGGTTTTCCAAGTATGAAATGGTTTTCAAATATGATTTAAAACAAGAACAAGTTTTTAAATATAATGGCAAGCAAGTTGACTTGTGTCATACTGACCCACTCTAGGTGGGGTTTGATCCATGGTTTGAGTTGGATTGGATTGCCGCCCCAACCACTCCATGGCTGCGTGCTACGGTACGTACACTCATGTTAAGTAAGGGCCTAAAAAGATGCTAAAATAAGGAAGCATAAAGAATTTGATAACAAAGCATAAATGGATCATGCATGTATTTGTCAATATTGTTTTGTGGATAATAAGTTGTACTTGCTGAGTAAAAGCTCATTACTTACGTTTATGCTGTAGGTAAGCAGCCTATCAGTAATATATGATACAAGACTATGGAAGGCGCTGCGGATTGTGAAATTTGGGTTGGACACCGCTACGTATTTTGAAAATTTACAGTATTATGTGATATTGATACGAGGATATTAATATCTAATAATTAGTATGTGTTACGAGATATGTTATATGTGTTGAACCATATTTCTAAATTAAGTATGCACTTGTGTGTGTTGTGGTGTGTGTATGTAGTATATAAGTATAAGGTTTGAAAAAAAAAAAAAAGGTATGCCTACATAGGTAGGGTGTTATAGAGTTGGTATCAGAGCAGATGTCCTGCCATCTGGTTTCACAGTTCTACTGCCAGTGCCACAGTTTTTGTAAGTTAATTTCCTTACATAGTGATATGTGTACTTATTATGCAAAGTATGATGTGATAGTTAAAGATATGGACTTGAGATGGATTGAAGAGGATCGTGATGCTTCGTTAGCATTCTGGGAGATTGAGCCACGTACGTTCGATGGAACCTAAGGAGCTACAGTTTTGGCTGAGTGGCTAAACGACATGGAGACTATCTTTAGATTATGTCACATCGGAGCGCACCTCCAAGTCATGTTGGCTAGTTGAAGATTGATGGGTAAAGCCCGCTTATGGTGGCTTAGTTTGGGAGACCCCGGGATTCCTATGGATGTATGGACGAACTTCCGATATCTGATTACGTTACGATACGAACCACTATCGGGAGAGGGATTCGACGTACCCTACCGTGATCCTGAGATTTACACTGATATGAATAGGAGGCGATACGCCAATTACGTTGTAGCTTGCGTGCCTATTTGAACGAGTCTGTGGGTCACTATTGTCAGTGGTTTCATGATGCCATGCTACCGTATACCCCACTAGGCACACCTATGATATAGACTTTTGCTTTCTCAGGGTGGTTTACCTCCTGAGATTATGCAGTTCACACCGATCGCCACACCCGAGATGACATTGATGAGATGATGGAAGCGATTATGGATGCAGAGATTTCGGCTAACTGGGTCTAGGTTGTTTAGAGGTCCCCGCCACCTATGTTCGAGGATAACCACCCTTGTTTGTGCCTGGACGATGCAAGCATGGGTGAGCCCATTTTCTACAGAGGTCCATTCATGTTGGAGGAGCCCATTCCAACTGTACCGATTCAGTAGATCCCTCCACAGGAGGAGGATGCAGATGATGCAGAGATGGATCCGACTGATCAGCAGGCTGACCTAGAGAAGAACCAGAAGACCCGCTTGTGATTATCATCGCCAGTGAAACGAGGACGAAATAGATAAGGAAATTGAAGAAGAATTGAGGAAGTGGCTGAAGAAGCAGTTGAGGAAGAAATTGAGGAGATTCTGTTTGATGATGACGAGGAATGGATTTTTTTCTAACATCATAGTGACATTCTTTGATTCTTTTTGACTCTATGTTGTATATATGTATGTGACGGTAAAGTGGTAGACACTTCTATCCTGACTATGTACATGAGGCCTGACATGTATCGGACAAGTGTTAGACACTGCCGACAAGCTATACCTTTTTGTACAATATATATAATGGTATAGTATGTATATGAAAATATATATGATGATTTTGATTAAGTGCTGCTTTCATGACAAGATTATGATGAGTTTATGATACAAGATGATGAGATCGCGACGGATCTCTAATATGATGTTTTTATGATATGATACGATATGCTATGATATGATATGATATGGTATGATGAGATCAAGAAGAATCTCGAACATGTTATGATAATTGTGATATTTATATGACATGATACAATATAAATGAAAGAATGGATATTAGAAGTATAATAATATCATTTCTTGTGATTAAATACGAATTAGAAAATGGTTCACCCACAAGTGCGATTAAACCAAATTTCGCAAGAAGCTAACCTTGCGACGATGGTAGCCGACTTGCAACGGCAATTGTTGGAATAACAACAAGAAACAAATAGCTCCAAGAGCAGCTAGCTAATTTGAATTAGATGCCTTATGCTGGGGAAGTTCCACCTCGGAATAATGTTGTGCCCCTAGTAGCTCCTCGTGCACCTGAAGTCAATCAAGGGGTTCCACGAAATCCTGAAGTCCCGATAGCACCAGCTGCACCGGTTGGGATGCAAGCGATTCTGCCTATGGCTCGAGAGGACTTGTTGTATGAATGATTTAGGCGTATGAAAGTGCCTGAATTTGAAGGGCTTATGGACCCAATTGAAGCAGATAACTGGTTGATGGATATCCAAGTTATTTTGGATTTATGAGACTCACGAAGCAAGAAAAAAGTCCTTTTGTCTTCCTTTGCACTTAAAAAGGATGCACGACATTGGTGGAGAACAGTCTTGCTACGCAGAGATGTGGCGAATATGAGCTGGCAAGATTTTGTGACTGAATTCAGGGTAATGTACTACAATCAAGAAATCCTTGCGCGCCTAACAGGACGAGTTTAACAGTATGAAGCAAGGGTCAATGACAGTATTGGAAGCTGTCAAGAAATTTGAATAGCTAGCCACTTGTGTCTAGAACTCATACCAAATGAAACGGAGAAAGTAAGAAGAATGATGAAGATGTTTCGCACCAATATTGTTAAGCAAGTGAGTGCTGGAAATAGCCATCCAACCCTTGTAGCTGACTGTATAAGTCGAGCTATAAGAGCTGAGTATTGGATCAATCAAGATAAGGAGGCAAGGGCTCAAATTTTTAAAGCTAAAAAAGAAGAAAAAGCGGTGGTGAAACAGTTACAACCTAGACAGAACTAGGACTTTTATTCGAAGGGCTAGACTAGTAATTTTGCCTAGAATTCCAAACAGTTCGGGAGAAACAAAAGAAAGGGGAATGCTTCCAACCAAGGACAACAAAGGAGTTACCCTCAAAAGAAAAACAACCAGGCAATGGGGGCAATAACAATAATTTCCCCTATGTACACGATGTGGGAAAGAAACATTCTGGAGTATGCATGATGGAGACAAATGCTTATTACTTTGCGGTAAAAAAGGCCACTACGTCAGGAATTGTAACTTAAATAGTCAAAATCAGAACCTGCAATACCCGAACAGGAATTCAAACAACCAGCTTCATGCGGAAAAAGTAGAGATTGAAGGCCTGATGATTGCTCAGGGAAGATTAGAAGCTCCTAAACCACAAGCAAGGATTTATGCCTACACAAAAGAGGATGTTGAACTCAGAACTTTCGCGCGGGTAACATGTCAGCTTCTATTGCCACCTATGATGCAATCATTTTATTTGATTCTGGTGCCACTCATTCGTCTGTATCGATGGAGTTCATCTAGAAATTAGGAAGAATAGCAAATGGTTAGAGCAACCCTTTAAGACTTCCCTTCTGTTAGGAGAAATTCTGCTATCCAACTATTGGATACGAAATGTTCTAGTAGTTATTGGCGATAGAGAGTTGTACATGGATCTTGTTGCGATCAAGTTTCAGGATTATATGTTATCCTAGGAATGGACTTCTTAGGAAAGTACAATACTGAGATTGACTATCGTAAGCATTGTGTTATGTTTAGTCCCATCAGCGAGGAGGAATTCAACTTTTATGGT
>CM046381.1:7715855-7998788 GCA_025413485.1 Ficus microcarpa
ACCATAAAAGTTGAATTCCTCCTCGCTGATGGGACTAAACATAACACAATGCTTACGATAGTCAATCTCAGTATTGTACTTTCCTAAGAAGTCCATTCCTGGTATTACACATATAATCCTGAAACTTGATCGCAACAAGATCCATGTACAACTCTCTGTCGCCGATAACTACTAGAACATTTCGTATCCAATAGTTGGCTAGCAGAATTTCTCCTAACAGAAGGGAAGTCCTAAAGGGTTGCTCTAACCTATTTGTTATTCTTCATAATTTCTGGGTGAACTCCATTGATACAGACGAATGAGTGGCACCAGAATCAAATAAAATGGTTGCATCATAGGTGGCAATAAGAAGCTGACATGTTACCCCGCGAAAAGTTCCGACTTCAACATCCTCTTTTGTGTAGGCATAAATCCTTGTTTGTGGTTTAGGAGCTTCTAATCTTCCTTGAGCAATCATCAGGCCTTCAATCTCTACTTTTACCGCATGACGCTGGTTGTTTGAATTCCTGTTCGGGTATTGCGGGTTCTGATTCTGACTATTTAAGTTACAATTCCTGACATAGTGGCCTTTTTTACCGCAAAGATAATAAGCATTTGTCTCCATCCTGCATACTCCAGAATGTTTCTTCCCACATCATGTACATAGGGGATAATTATTGTTATTGCCCCCATTGCCCTGGTTGTTCTTCTTTTGAGGGTAACTCCTTTATTGTCCTTGGTTGGAAGCATTCCCCTTTCTTTTGTTTCTCCCGAACTGTTTGGAATTCTGAGCAAAATTACTAGTCTAGCCCTTCGAATAAAAGTCCTAGTTCTGTCTGGGTTGTAACTATTTCACCACCGCTTTTTCTTCTTTCTTAGCTTTAAAAATTTGAGCCCTTGCCTCCTTATCTTGATTGATCCAATGCTCAGCTCTTATAGCTCGACTTATACAGTCAGCTACAAGGGTTGGATGACTACTTCCAGTACTCACTTGCTTAACAATATTGGTGCGAAACATCTTCATCATTCTTCTTACTTTCTCCGTTTCATTTGGTATGAGTTCCGGACACAAATGGGCTAGCTATTCAAATTTCTTGACAGCTTCCAATACTGTCATTGACCCTTGCTTCATACTGTTAAACTCGTCCTGTTGGGCCGCAAGGATTTCTTGATTGTAGTACATTACCCTGAATTCAGTCACAAAATCTTGCCAGTTCATATTCGCCACATCTCTGCGTAGCAAGACTGTTCTCCACCAATGTCGTGCATCCTTTTTAAGTGCAAAGGAAGCACAAAGGACTTTTTCTTGCTTCGTGAATCTCATAAAATCCAAAATAACTTGGATATCCATCAGCCAGTTATCTGCTTCAATTGGGTCCATAAGCCCTTCAAATTCAGGCGCTTTCATACGCCTAAATCATTCATACAACAAGTCCTCTCGAGCCATAGGCAGAATCGCTTGCATCCCAACTGGTGCAGTTGGTGCTATCGGGACTTCAGGATTTCGTGGAACCCCTTGATTGACTTCCGGTGCACGAGGAGCTACTAGGGGCACAGCATTATTCCAAGGTGGAACTTCCCCAGCATAAGGCATCTTATTCAAATTAGCTAGCTGCTCTCGGAGCCTATTTGTTTCTTGTTGTTATTCCAACAATTGCCGTTGCAAGTCGGCTACCATCGTCGCAAGGTTAGCTTCTTGCGAAATCTGGTTTAATCGCACTTGTGGGTGAACCATTTTCTAATTCGTATTTAATCACAAGAAAGAATATTATTATACTTCTAATATCCATTCTTTCATTTATATTGTATCATGTCATATAAATATCACAACTTATCATAACATGTTCGAGATTCTTCTCGATCTCATCATACCATATCATATCATATCATAGCATATCGTATCATATCATAAAAACATCATATTAGAGATCCGTCGCGATCTCATCATCTTGTATCATAAACTCATCATAATCTTGTCATGAAAAGCAGCACTTAATCATAACATTATCATATATACTTTCATATACATACTGTACCATTATATATATTGTACAAAAAGGTATAGCTTGTCGGCAGTGTCTAACACTTGTCCGATACATGTCAGGCCTCATATACATAGTCAGGATAGAAGTGTCTACCACTTTATCGTCACATATATATATACAACATAGAGTCAAAAAGAATCAAAGAATGTCAAACTATGATCAAAACTAACTACTCTACTATGATGTTAGAAAAAAAACATCTCACTCCTCGTCATCATCAAACAGAATCTCCTCGGGATCTTCCTCAACTGCTTCTTCAGTCACTTCCTCAATTCTTCTTCAATTTCCTTCTCTATTTCATCCTCGTTTCACTGGCGATGATAATCACAGGCGGGTCTTCTGGTTCTTTCTCTAGGTCAGCCTACTGATCAGTTGGATCCATCTCTACATCATCTGCATCCTCCTCCTGTGGAGGGATCTTCTGAATCGGTACGGTTGGAATGGGCTCCTCCAACATGAATGGACCTCTGTAGAAAATGGGCTCACCCATGCTTGCATCGTCCATCGGCACAAACGGATGGTTGTCCTCGAACATAGGTGCGGGGACCTCTAAACAGCCCAGACCCAGTTAGCCGAAATCTCTGCATCCATAATCGCTTCCATCATCTCATCCAATGTCATCTCAGGTGTGGCGATCGGTGTGAACTGCATAATCTCAGGAGGTAAACCACCCCTGAGAAAGCAAAGAGTCTATATCATAGGTGTGCCAAGTGGGGTATACGGTAGCATGGCATCATGAAACCACTGACAATAGTGACCCACAGACTTGTTCAAATAGGCACGCAAGCTACAACGTAATTGGCTTATCGCCTCCTATTCATATCAGTGTAAATCTCAGGATCACGGTAGGGTACGTCGAATCCCTCTCCCGGTAGTGGTCCGTATCGTAACATAATCAGATATGGGAAGTTCGTCCATACATCCATAGGAATCCCGGGGTCTCTAAACTAAGCCACCATAAGCGGGCTTTACTCATCAATCTTCAACTAGCCAACATGACTTGGAGGTGCGCTCCGATGTGACATAATCTAAAGATAGTCTCCATGTCGTGTAGCCACTCAGCCAAAACTGTAGCTCCTTGGGTTCCATCAAACGTACGTGGCTCAATCTCCCAGAATGCTAACGAAGCATCACGATCCTCTTCAATCCATCTCAAGTCCATATCTTTAACTATCATATCATACTTTGCATAATAAGTACACATATCACTATGTAAGGAAATTAACTTACAAAAACTGTGGCATTGGCAGTAGAACTGTGAAACCAGATGGCAGGACATCTGCTCTGATACCAACTCTATAACACCCTACCTATGTAGGCATACCTTTTTTTTTTTTCAAACCTTATACTTATATACACACACACACACACACAAGTGCATACTTAATTTAGAAATATGGTTCAAACATATATAACATATCTCGTAACACATACTAATTATTAGATATTAATATCCTCGTATCAATATCACATAATACTGTAAATTTTCAAAATGTGTAGCGGTGTCCAACCCAAATTTCACAATCCGCAGCGCCATTTCCATAGTCTTGTATCATACATTACTGATAGGCTGCTTACCTACAGCATCAACGTAAGTAATGAGGTTTTGCTCAGCAAGTACAACTTATTATCCACAAAACAATATTGACAAATATATGCATGATCCATTTATGCTTTGTTATCAAATTCTTTATGCTTCCTTATACTAGCATCTTTTTGGGCCTTTTACTTAACATGAATGTACGTACCGTGGCACGCAGCCATGGAGTGGTTGGGGCGGCCAATCCAATCCAACTCAAATCATGGACCAAACCCCACCTAGAGTGGGTCAGTATGACACAAGGCAACTTGCTTGCCATTATATTTAAAAACTTGTTCTTGTTTTGAATCATATTTGAAAAACCATTTCATACTTGGAAAACCATTTCCTACTTGAAAAACAGTTTCTTACTTGAAACTTGATCTTATTCTTACCATATGATTCGTCGTTAGTGGACATGCTTCATGATGCCATAATAGTACAACATAAATCATATGCATCACATATATGAATGCATGAGTTTTGAAAAATATGCAAAGCATTAAAACAATTTGCCTATGCTGTAGGCAGAGTTGTATTTATTGGTTACGCTATGTCCTGGGTTTTTTGCTCCAACAAGTTGCAACAACAAGTTATATTCCTATTTCCAAAAAGGACGTAAGTTAAGGATCATCCTATCTTACCATATATCATTTCATTCAATGCTGGTATTCTAACCAACATTTATCAGTAACCCTAGTTACATGTCCCCCACATACTACAATGATATCTTATTAGGTTACTATTAATAACCCTAGGTATAAGCCCAATCATATTTAAATCCATACCTTATTAGGTTGCTAAGGCCCAATTACTTTAAAGTAATACCCTATTAGATTTCCAAGCCCCAATTACTTTTAAAGTAATACCCTATTGGGTTACCATTGGTAACCATAGGTTTTAAGCCCAACCCAATAGCTTAGGTATCCTATCTGGTTACTAATGGTCATCATTTTCTAAATATGTTTTCAAAATAATTTTGGCCTATGTATTTATTTTTCTCTTTTAAAAGTCTTTTATAACATTTTAATTTCTTAAAACCGTATTTTTATAAAACGGTAACTTTTAACCAAAAACTATCAAATTCTGAAAGAAATATTTGAAAATAGTCCCCTAATTCTAGTTATCAGTGCATATGCAGGAATTGCCTGTTCATGCACTGTTTTGAAAATCTTACACAGGAATTTCCTATTTCCTGCTCAGTTTTTAAGATCTAGTTTTATTTTAAAATCTATTTTGAATTCGAAAAAATTTTCTTATGAAAGTTGTAGATGTTGAAACACCCTAAAACTTTTGTTCTTTACTCAAAACCTAGTTCTACCTTTAACCTACTCTTTTTCTTTCTTGAAACTGCCTAGCCGTGCATAGGTCTGGGCAGACCACGCTCGGATTTTCATAAAAACGGAAGCTTTGGAGCTTATTTTTCAAAATCCATCCATGTTACCCCCTAGGATTTTGGATTGTCTACAACTTTGTAGTTTTGACTTTTCTCAAATTCGACCTCTAAAGGCCTCAAAATTCCATTTCCAGATTGCTGTCCAGTTTAATCCGAAACTGGTAGCTTTCAACTTTGGTTGACTTTTACGTAAAATTTTGCACACCCTAGCTCAAATGGTTGAAAACATGAGCCTATAATAAACATGCAACACGTTACGTATGGTTTTCATCATCATGCATTGGTTTTCCATCCTTACAAACCCAAATGCTAACTTTTACCAAATTAAGGTTTTGGGTTAATTTTTAACCTTCCATTCATCATACAATATTATCATCATTATCATTCATACATTACCTCTTCTTAGGTATGTGACGACATACTACAAACATATAATAAGCATTCACACATTCCACATATTTCTAACACATAGTATCATAAACATGCATCAAATCATAAACTATGACCACTAAACCCTAATCAAGCACATCTCAATCAATTTAAGCTATTGCACGAAAAATAGAGGTGAGATTATGCTCTTACATACCCAACATGAAATACACTTAAACTTTTAAATCACAACTTAATTGAATTGCTTAAAGGGTTTAGGAGGGTTACCTTTAAGCCTTGAGAATAGCTCTAGGTCTTGGATCAAAAATTCCCTCCTTCCTTTTCTTCCTCAAAAATCCAACCACTCTCTATCTATTTATTTATTTATTTATTTATTTTGGTTTCGGTTCCTATGGGAGGGAGAGAGTAGAGAATGAACTAGGAAGTTAGGGGTGGAACTAAATGATCCAACACTCCCCCAATCATTACCTATTTATAGGTGAAAATTAATTTCTTTTTAGAATTATTTTTATTCCTAAAATTGCATATCTAACCCCAAAAATAAAATATTTGCTAAGTAATCCATTAAGGTGGCCGGCCATCAAGGGTGCCATTTCACACTCAATAAATGCATAATTTTTCACTTTATTTTTAATTCAAAAATTTTTTGTTTATCTTGAATGAGGTGTCACCCATTAAGAGCATGTTTGGCACTTTCCTTAATATGCAGTCCATTTTCTTAATAACTTAGATAGTGTTAATACCGTTTTCAACTAGTAACAGTACAGTTATATTGCATTGCAGTCCAGAATTTATCTACACTTAACTAGACTGCGTGTAGGTTTTTCTTAGGACTTGGAGCCACTTATTCTTTATTGTCCAAAATATTGTGCTTGATTTTTCTAAAGTGGTCTTGTACCTTATTCTTACATTTCTATCTGTGATGACGGTTTTTCGCGACATAATTTCCATACTGCTTGCTATACTACAGTACCGTCATAATCATGTCTTGAGTCATTCTGGTCAAACGTTGACCGAAATAAAATCATAAATTCTTATTCTGCCTTTTTCTTCAAAAGTCCTAATGCTTGAATAAGCAAACTATCATTGAGTCTTATAAGGCTATAAGAACTCAAATATAATATGATAAAATCAAATCAAATATTTTACATAAATATTCATATTCCTTAATAAGGAAATCATGAATCAGCAAAAAGGGCAGCTATTACAATGATTGAATCAGGGGGAAAATATAGAAACAAAACAAAACAAAACAAAAACAAACACAAAAGACGCAAAGAATACAAGCATGAGCCTAATATATATATATATATATATATATATATATATATATTGATTGAGTTATTATTTTAATTTTTTGGGAAAACTCTTTTTGAATGGAAAGTTAAAAAATTCATCTTCACTAGGAAAAGAGAATTTTTAACCATCGTGGAAATATATACATCATGGCTGTTAAAACAATCATAGAATCCACAATCATAGAAAATAAGAAGATTTCACGATCGTTCTCATAAAACACAGTTTGTGCTGAGTTTTTACTATATCTCCTACAACTATCTTTTAAAAATGACCGTGAAATCGCTACCTTGTAATTCATATTTTGTAACAGTGATTGTTATTAGTTGTATATCTTCTTTTTGGAAAGGACGATATGCATTTAAACCAATAAAGTGCCGGCGGGCCACATTCGCTACTTTCACTTGCTTCATGCGAGCATTTTCTTCTCTAGCCATCTATTAAAAGTTCTAAAATTCAAGAACTACTTTATTTGTTGAGATTGATTAATGGTAGGAAGTGAAATTAAGTTAATAGATTTCCTGCAAGAAGAGATAGCTATAGACAAGACACTCTAATGAATATTTTCCATAATTTCTACCACATAATACATGTATGCTGAACATTCTGGTGCTCCTATGTTATAGGTATAAACTCAAAATTTAAAGTGTGTCTTCACATTGTAACAAGAGATAATATTATAAAAAATTGAAAATTAAATATTAAACAAGAAGCCAAATGCAAGCTAATATTTATAAATAAATAAATAAATAAAAAGGACCATTAGTATGTTAGAGGGGGTATTTTTGTAACTTTACAAGAAAGCTAGTGACTCTGTAATGCCCCGACCTACGTAGGGTTATTACCATACTTACATACCAAATCTTATAGTGACCCAACTTACGTGACTGCTACTTCATACTTAACATACTTAAACATACTCTAGTATTTTGTAAAGATACGGAAATACTTTTTTTCTTTCTTTAAATTTAAATTTCATTTTAAAAACTCAACTTAATCTCATACTTATATATATGTACTTAACTAAGTACTGAGTTTTAAAACCATTTTTTTAAACAAATCATACTAGTTATAATATACTAGTACCATTGACTTAGCATAACATAATACCAACACATTTTACACAACATATTTTCTAAAACCCATGGCGGTGTCCAACCCAAATTTCACAGTCCACAGCGCCATCTCTCCACAGTCTTGCATCAAGCATTGCCGGTAGGTTGCTTACCAATATCATGAACGTAAATTATGAGCTTATGCTCAGTAAGTACAACTGTCTATTCCGCAAAACATTTTGTAACAATGCATGAATTGATAATGCACGAACCAATTATGCTTTCTTGTGAATCGATTATTCTTCCATTATGAACTTATTATCTTGCTTAACATATGGACCCCTTGTGTATGTACCACATGCGCACAATCTATAGAAAGTTAGGGTTTGCAAGGTCCCTAACAATTATGAGATTGAAAAGCATAACCCTTCACGCATCAATGGAAGGTCTGAGAATTTTTTTTTTTAAACATACATAATCCTCCACACATCAACGGGAGGTTGGTACGACACCTTACTATCTTGGTTTAGTCTTAGTCTTGTCATGTGATTTTTTATCAGTGAGCATACTTGTATGATGCCACGATAATAAAACATAAATCATAGTGAACATGCTTCATGATGTCACAATAATAAAACATAAAACATAAAACATATGCACATCATGTAAATCAATGCATGAACTTTTGAAAAACATACAAAGCAACAAAAACATTTTACCCATACTGTAGGTGGAGTTGTACTTACAAGTCATCCTACGCTCTTGGTCTATCGTTCAAAAATGGCATGACAACAAACTATATTCCTGTTTTAAACAGGGCGTAAGATAAGAGTTATTCTATCTTACCATAAACCATAACATACTAAATCGGTATCCAATCCGATTACCTTTGGTAATCATAAATACAAATCCTATCATAGTAAACCGGTATCCTATCCGATTACCATTGATACATTGACATAGTAAACCGGTATTCAATTCAGTTACCATTGGTAATCATAGATACAGGCCCTAACTTAACAAATCAATATCTCATCTGAATACCATGGGTAACCATTGTAATAACTGAAATTGTTATAGACTCATGATTTCCTTATATATAAAGAAATTTAAGTCCGTACTATGTGTTTATGTAATGTTTCATGAAAATTATGAATATCAATGTGAAATTCATAATTTTATCAGTAAATGTTTGAGTTCTCGTTTAATTAGCTATGAGACTCAATAAATAGTTTGCTTAGCCAAGCATGAAGCCTTTTGAAGAAAAAGGAAGAATAAGAATTTATGATTTTATTCCGATCAAAGTTTGACCAGAATAATTCAAGGCATGATTAGGACGGTACTGTAGTATAGCAAGCAGTATGGAAATCATACTGCAAAAAACCATCATCACAGATGAAAATGTAAGAATAAGGTACGAGACCACTTTAGAAAAATTAAGCACAATATTTAGAGCATTAAGAGCTAAGTAGCTTTAAGTCATAAGAAAAATCAATACGCAGTGCAATAATACGCAGATGAATTCTGGACTGTAGACCAGTATAATAGTACTGTTATTAGTTAAAAATAGTATTTGTAATATCTGAATTAGTATGAAAATGGACTGCATATTAAGAGTAAAACCAAACGGAGCCCTAGTGGGAGGACACCTCATCTAGGATAAATATGTGAATTTTGGATTTTTGGAAAATTGGAAGAAATTTGTGTAAGCTTTTGATTGGATGATTAAATGGATAAGCATGGAAAGCTAACTTGGCCTCCAAGGACCCTTAATGGCCGGCCACCTCAAGGGGTATATGGGCAAATATTTTATTTTTGGGGTTAGATATGCAATTTTAGGAATAAAAATAAATCCAAAAAGAAATTATTTTTTACTTATAAATAGGTGATGATGGGGGGGGGGGTTTGGATCATTTTATTTGATTCTACCCTAAAACTCTGGCTCATTTTTAACTCAACTCTCTCCCTCTCACCCTAGGAGCCGAAGCCAAAGAGAGAAAAAAAAATGGGGTTAGTGGCCGGTTGCGTGTAGATTAGGTGAGGAAGAAAAATTTCTACACCAAAGGGGTAGATCCATTCTCTTGGATCTTGAGGTAATTCTCTTTACCCTCTAGTTCCTTAATTTAGTTTAATTCAAGATTTAAGTATATTTCCATGATGGTTATGTAAGAGCATAAGCTCACTTTTATTTTCATGCAATAGGAGTAGCTTAGATTGCTTGAGTATGCATGATTAGGGTTAGTGGTTTTGATTTATGTTTTGATGCATGGTTATGATTTTATTTGTTAGATATCATGTGGTATGTGTGATTGCCTATTAGATGTTTGCAATATGTCATCACACACTCAAGAATGATGTTGCATGGATGAGAAGTGATTAGGTAATATATGTTGCATGTAGGGTTCAAGGAAACCCTAAAAACCCAATTTTTGTAAAGATTCATCATATGGGTTTGCATGAAGGATTGAATGAATGGAAATGTATGCATGACAATGAAAATAGTACGTAATGCACTGCATACTTGATGTAGGCTCACGGTTTTAACTGTTCGATTTAGTATGCGCGTAATTTTACATAGGAACCAATTAAAAAGGAAACTACCAGTCTCGGATCAAGACTGAGCAGCAATCTGGAAATAGGATTTTGAGGTCCTTAGAAGCCGAATTTGAGAAAAGTTAAAACTACAAAGTTGTAGAAAATAGAAAATCTTAGGGGATCGCATGGACTGTTTTCAAAAATAAGGCTCCAAAGGTCTCCATTTTTACAATAATCCGAGCCTGGTCTGCCAAACCCAATAAACACGACCAAGCAGGTTCAACAAAGAAAATGAGTATGTTAGAAGCAGAACTGGGTTTTGAACAAAGAACAAAAGTTGTAGGGTCTTTCAAGATCTAAAACTTTCGTGAAGAAAACTTTTCCAAATTCAAAATAGATTTTAAGATAAAACTAGATTCCAAAAACTGTGTAGGAAACAGAAAATCCCTGCACAGGATTTTCAAAAGCAGTGCAGAAAAAGGAAATTCCTGCACATACACTAATAACTGGCAGTATGAAACTATTTTCAAGGATATTTTTAAAACTTGACAGTTTTATTATCCTTACTCACAAAAATTACAGTTTTGTAAAAAGATTAAAAGTTTACACAAGGATTTTTATATAAGAAAAATCTAGATAATAAATATTAGGTTTTATCAAGGTAGAGAAAAATAAATAAACGGACCAAAACCTATCTTGAAAACATAGTAACAAAATGATGACCAATGGTACCCGGGTAGGATACCCAAGCTATTGGGTTGGGCCTAAAACCCATGGTTACCAATAGTAACCTAATAGGATAGTTGGACCCTAGTAACCCAATAGAATATCATTCAAGATTAGTTGGGCCTAAAACCCAGGGTTACCCCTAATAACCTAGTGGGATATGAATTAAAAGTAATTAGGCTTAGGCCCAAGGTTACTAATAGTAATCTAATAAGATGCTAATTAATATTCACGTATGATTGGACCTTGAACCCAAGGTTCCATTAAGTAATCCAACAAGATTTGGTTTGATTAGGCCAAGTGCCTTAGGGTTACATTTAGTAACCGAATAAGAGATCATTGTAGTATGTGGGAGACATATAACTGGGGTTACTGATAAATGTTGATTAAGGATATCAGCATTGAATGTAATAATTTAGAGTAAGATATGATTCTTATCTTACGTCCTTTTTGGAGACAGGAATATAACCTGTTGCTTCGTCTTGTTAAGACAAGAGCTCAGGACAACTGGTAAGTACAAACCTCACCTACAGTATGGAAAATAGTAAACTATTTTCAAGCATGACTTATTTACATGTATACCATGATGTGCCATGCCTATGTAAATGCCATGTTTTATGATGATGCCATGTTTATATACATGCCATGTTTTAAGATAATGCCACAAGTCATTCTATGTTAGTGATCTTAATGTCATACTATATATATGCATCATATGCCTCATGACTAATAAGATCACAAGTAAAGAATCTTAGTCTTGAAAAAGTAATAAGACTAAGAATAAACCAAGACAAGTAAAGTGTCATATCAACCTCTCACTAGATCGTGGAGGATTATATATGTTTCAAGTTATGAAAACCTTCCGCCGGATCGTGAAGGCTTACATGATTCTTAGAATTGTTAAGGACCTTATAAACTCTAAGTTTCTATGGATTGTGCGCATTTGGTATGTACACAAGGGGCCCACATGTTAAACAAAATAATATGTTCATAATAAGTCCATAATGGAGCATGAGAAATTCATAATTGATCATAAATGGTTCATGCACAAGTTACATGATGCTTGACATATTTTTGTGAGATTAAGTTTGTACTTGTTGAGCGTTAGCTCATCAGTATATTTCATATTGTAGGTAAAAAGCCTGCAGCTTAATTGGTGGACCATGTGGACGATGAGGTAAGTTAAGGGCAGTGTGGGATACCACTACGCAAGTTTTTCCGCAAGCTCTTTTGAATCGAAAATATACATATATATATATATTAAAATAAATTGTGTTATATTGTATATATGAGGTTTGAAGACTTGAGTGAATTGTAAGGAGTATGTATGCCTTTTTATTTCAGTATGTATGCACGGAAAGTTTATTTATATGGACTAGTCTATTTATATATGTTTTTTTTTATTTTATTCTAGAATTTTCAAGTAAGTTTAAATTATTAAAACCAAGATGTAGTTTAAGTATGTATGGTAACGACCCTACATAGTCGGGCGTTACAACCATAAACATAAAGCTCAACATAGTAAATCGGTATCCCATTTGGTTTGTATAAGTAATCTTGGGTACAAAACCCAACCTAATAACTTGGGTATTCTATCCGATTACTATCCATCATAAAACTGTTACCGTTTAAGAAATCTTGGGCCTTCTCTCATTTTCTAAAAATACCTTGTTTTCATAATTTCAAGTATTATCTTGATTTAATACTTGGAATTATCTTTTAAAACCACTTGTAAAATTTTAAAACTCTTTTAAAACTGTTTTCTTTGTAAAACCGTGATTTCCATTTTAATCGAAAACATAAAATCATAAAACTTTGAAAACTACTTTTAAAAACAACCTTGTAGTTGGACTGAAGGTGCATGAACAAGAATTTCCTGTACCATGCGCAGTTTTAAAAATCTTGTGCAAAAATTTCCTGTACCCTGCACAGTTTTTAAGATCCAGTTTTACCTTAAAATTTGTTTTGAATTTGAAAAATTTTTCTTCATGAAAGTTGTAGATCTCAAAAAACCCTACAACTTTTGTTCTTTACACAAAACTCAGTTCTGCCTTTAACCTATCCTTTTTTCTCTTTGAAACCTATGGCCGTGCACACTAGCCTCATCAAACCAGTCTCGGATTTTGATAAAAATAGAGGTCTTTGGAGTGTTATTTTAAAAAATTGTCTACATCAACCCCTAAGATTTTCGATTCTCTACAACTTTGTAGTTTTGACTTTTCCCAAATTCGGCCTCTAAAGGCTTCAAAATTCCATTTCCAAATTATTGTCCAGTTTAATCCAAAACTGGTAGTTTTCAACTTTGGTTGATTTTTACATAAAATTTCACACACCCTATCTCAAACGGTTGAAACCGTGAGCCTACGACAAACATACAGCACATTACGTATGGTTTCCATCATTATGCATTGGTTTCCCGTCCTTAAAAACCCAAATGGTAACTTTTGCCAAATTAGGGTTTTGGGTTAATTTTTAACCCTCCATTCATCATACATCATCATCATCATTATCATTCATGCAATACCTCTTCTTAAGTATGTGGGATATATTACAAACATATAATAGGCATTCACACATACTACATAATTTTTAACACATAGTATCACAAACATGCATCAAATCATAAATCAAGACCAGTAAACCCTAATCAAGAACATATCAAGTAATCTAGGCTATTGCATGAAAATAAATGGTGAGCTTATGCTCTTACATACCCAACATGAAATACACTTAAATCCTTGATCAAACTTAATTGAATACTTAAAGGATGAAGAGGATTACCTCTAGGTCTAGGAGAGTGGATCTATCCTTTGATTGAGAAAATTTTCCTTCCTTTCCTCACCTTCACAAAACTGGCTACTCTTCTCTCTCTCTCTCTCTCTCTCTTTTTTTCCTTTGGTGTTCGGCTCCTAAGGTGGAAGAGAGAAAGAGTTGGAAATGAACTAGAGTTTTGGGTGTAACTAAATGGTCCAACACTCCCACATCATCACCTATTTATAGGTGAAAATTCTTGAATTTTTACCAATTATTTTTATTTTTAAAATTGCATATTAGGGTTTAAAAGCAAATTATTTGCTTAAAGACCCCCTTAGGTGGCCGGCCATGTGGCTGATTTTGGGGCCAAAAATCTCTTCAAAGTTATCCACTAAATCAACCAATTAAAATCTTCCACACATTTCTTTCAATTTTTCAAAAATCCCAAAACTCACATATATATCCATGATTACTTGGTCTCCAAGTAAGGCCATGTTTGGCCTTTCCTTTTAATATACAGTCCATTTTCTTATTAATACAGATACTATAAATACTGTTTTCAACTATTAATAGTACTGCAATACTAAACTGCAGTCCAGAATTTATCTGCACTTAACTGGACCGCGTATAGGATTTTTTTAAGACTTGAAACTACTTCGTCTTCCTTGCTCCAAATATTAATCCTAATAATTCTAAAGCGATCCCGTACGTTAAACTTACTTCTTCATCTGTAATGACGGTTTATCACAGTATAATTTTCATACTGTTTATTATACTGCAGTACCATCTGAATCATATCCTAAATTATCCTAGTTAAACGTTGACCAAAATAATATCATAAATCCTGATTCTGTCTTTTTCATCAAAAAACCTCATACTTGACTTAATAAATTATCATTGAGTCTCATCATACTTATAAGAACTCAAACATATTTTGATAATCAAATAAAATCATGAGCTTCACGTTGATATACATGATTCAGACTTAGATTTTTCTTGTATCTAAGGAAATCGTAAGTTTGTTAAAATTTTGGGTTATTACTAACTCAAAGTCTTGACAAGGCAGAAAGAAAAAACTAAAAATTTGAAGGATAAGTTATCAAAAGTGACAAGTTTAAGGAATGTCAATACTAAATAAAATTGTACTTTTTTTTCTCTTCCTCTGTATTTTGTAAGTCTAAAGTATAATGTTACTCTTATACTATTTAAAAAAAAAAAGTACTTTATTTCAACTTCATTCTAACAAATATGTCATATAATGTAATTTGTATTTTTCTTAGGATCTATTTTTTTTTATCATAAATTGTAATTGAATTATGTAGAATGCTATCATTAATTTGAATTTATGAATCCAAATGTAAAATTTGAATTTTATATTCAATTAAATATGCATTTGGAAAGTTTTGTTAAAATTAACAATTTAATAGTATAATCGAAGAAAATTGAGTGATACAAATTTCTAAAAATTGAAAATAGGAATTTGGATTTGAATGGATTGTTGATTGTGAAACCACTTGAATATTTCACTAACAAACCAAACAAACTTTTTTTTTTTGGGTAAATAACCAAACAAACATTATATTTTAGTTTAAAAAATTCTAAATATGGTAATCCACACAAGTACTTATCTTTCAACTGTAAAAATAAATTAGAAGTATTTGTTTAAATCACCTACTTTATTAGAATGTTCATTCAACTTGAATGTATGTATTCAAACATATAATTTGGATTGTGTATTTAAGTGAAACGTGTGTTTGGATAATTTTTATTAATGGTATCATTTGAATAGTGTAAAAACAGAAAAATATTTGTGGAAAGAATTTCTAAAAATTAGATATTTAGGATTTGTATTTAAATTGAATAATTGTGAAATAGCAAGATGTTCAAATGTTTGTACTCCAACAATTGCCTAACCAAATACATATTAAAATGAAATTTTGTATTTTAGCAAATTGAATATATCATAGAAGACTTCTGCACTAGAAAATTTGTTGCCATCTTACCAAGTCTTGACCTCACGCTTCCATCAATTAGTAGGTGTAGTCAAAGGTCGTCTCAAATTTCTCTTCAATTTCTCCAGCTGCAAAAGACTAGACGTAGCTTAAGTTGTTTTTTAGTCAATAAATGCTTGGACTCATACTACAAAACAACTAAATAGGCATTGGTAAAAGGGACTATACTAATTTATTCATATATTTTTTAATTAATTTTCAACTAAAATGATGGAAGGAATCAATTAGTACAAAGATTTTTCACACATGTCAGTTAAATTGACAATCATTAAATATATATATATATATATATATATATATATTTCACCCTCTAAATTTTTGTTTGCTTTGACAGTAACGAAAGTTGAGTAAGGAAATTAAACAGCTAACAAAACAACAAAGGCATAAGATGTGAAAATATATATATATATATATATATATATATATAGCCAATACTTCCACCTTGGTCACCGTTCTAAATATGTCCCCATCAAAAACCGTCTAATCAAAACTTAATGGGATAAAAGGTCATGAGAAAACATAGAGTACGTATTTACTAACCGGTCCTCGCTTGATTAGTTTGATTAACAATAGGAGATGTAGTGAGGAAATTTCATCACGATGATGAACAAAGTCTGGAGGGAAAAAATACACGTGACAAGATTGTAACCTTCCAAGTCTTATGTTCTTGGACAGATGGCAAGACAAAACAAACAAAAAAAACAAAAAACAAAAAACAAAATTAACAATTTAATAGTATAATTGTAGAAAATGAGATATACAAATTTCTAAAAAGTGAAAAGTGGAATTTGGATTTCAGTGGATTATTAATCATGAAATCACTTGCCAACCAAACAATTTTTTTTTTTTTTTTGGTAAATAACCAAACAAACATTATCTTTTAGTGTAAAAAATTCTTACTATGGTAATCCGCACAAGTACTTATCTTTCAACTCTAAAAATAAATTAGAAGTACTCCTTAAATCACCTACTTTACTGAAATGTTCGTTCAACTTGAATGTATGTATTCAAATGGATTTCAATGTATGTATTTAAGTGTATTCAAGTGAAGTAAGTTTTTGGATAATTTTTATTAACCGTAACATTTGAATAGTATAAAAACCAAAAAATGTTTGTGAAAAGAATTTCAAAAAAGTATAAATTTAGGATTTGTATTTAAGTTAAATAATTGATTAATAGCAAGGTATTCAAATCATACAAGACTTCTGCATTTGAAAACTTGTTGCCATCTTACCAAGTCTTGACCTCACGCTTCCTTCAGTTAGTAGGTGTAGTCAAAGGTCGTCTCAAATTTCTCTTCAATTTCTCCAGCTGCAAAAGACTAGACGTAGCTTAAGTTGTTTTTTAGTCAATAAATGCTTGGACGGTATACTACGAAACAACTAAATAGGCATTGGTAAAGGGGACAGTGACTAATTTATTTATATATTTTTTAATTAATTTTCAAATAAAATGACTGAAGGAAACAATTAGTACAAAGATTTTTCACACATATCAATTAAATTGACAGCCATTGAAAAAAAAAAAAATATCTCATGACTAGTCCCCCTAAATTTTTGTTCGCTTTGAATGTAACGAAAGTTCAGTAAGGAAATTAAAGAGCTAACAAAACAAGAATTGCATAAGATCTCTAAAAAAAAAAAAAAAAAAAAAAAAAAAAAAAAAGAAAAGAAAGAAAGAAAGAAAAGAAGAAGAAGAAGATATAAAGGTCATGAGAAAAAAAATAGAGTACATATTTTCTAACCGGTCCTCGCTTGATTAGTTTGATTAATAATCGGAGATGTAGTAAGAGGAAATTTCATCATGATGATGAACAAAGTTTGGAGGACGAAAATACACGTGACAAGATTGTAACCTTCCAAGTCTCATGTTCTTGGATAGATGGCAAGACAAAAACAAAAAACAAAATTCAATGGTTAGATGTAATTTGCTGAAGGAGATCATGACAATGGCTAGATTGGTTTTTTCCTTATTAGGACTCTTTGTGGTTGAATTTAATGCCCAAATAGAGGAAGCCATTGACAGTTGTTTCACTAGTTCAAGAAAAATAAATGCAGTGAACAATGAATTTTGACTTATTCAATTTTTTTTAATTATTATTTTGTTATATAAGTTCCATACATTTTGAAATACAAATCGAGAATTTTTCTGCACAAAAAATGGATGTTTTCTCTTTTATGTTTGTTGTCACTTCAATTTTCTTGTTTTTCTTTTGCAGAACTGTTTCATTAGAAGTTGACAAAATTGGGCCATTCCACTCACTTAGTGATGGAGAAACCTTGGTTTCCAAAGGCGGAGAATTTGAGTTTGGTTTCTTCAGCCCGGGAAAATCGAAGAATCGTTTCTTGGGAATCTGGTACAAGAAAATCCCGGTTCAAACCGCCGTTTGGGTTGCGAATCGGTGCAGCCCGATAAATGATTCTTCGGGCTTGTTGAGGATAAACAGAAGAGGGAATCTGGTGCTCTTGTATCAGAACAAGAGTGTCGTTTGGTCCACGAACTCATCAAAACAAGCTCATAAACCAATTGTGCAGCTTTTAGATTCGGGAAATCTTGTACTAAGAGATGAGATTGAAAGAAACCCGGATACTTACTTGTGGCAAAGCTTTGACCATCCGTCGGATACGTTGTTACCAGAGATGAAACTTGGATGGGACTTGAGGACGGGCCTCGATAGATTTCTATCGTCATGGAAGAGCGCCGACGACCCTTGTCAAGGAGATTTGAGTTATGGTATTGAGCTAGAACCCAACATTTCATGCCCTGAAGTCTATATTAGGAAGGGCGCTAAGAAGCTTTATCGCTCTGGGGCGTGGAATGGCCTGCGTTTCAGCGGTGTACCAGAGTTAAAAACGAATCCGGTTTACGATTTCAAGTATGTTCACAATAATGATGAAGTATATTACACCTATCACCTCAAGGTTAGCTTGATAATCTCAAGGATAGTTCTGAATCAAACAACAAACCAGCGTCAGCGACTGGCTTTGGTGGACACTGACAGAACTTGGAGGCTTTACTCTTCGGCACCTGGAGATGACTGCGATAACTATGGCCTTTGTGGGGCCAACGGAAATTGCACAATGGAAAATGACAAGCCACTATGTCAATGTCTAGAAGGATTCAAGCCGAAATCCCACGAGAAATGGAGATTATCTGATTGGTCCGAAGGATGTGAGAGAGAAAATCCGCTAAATTGCCGAAAGAGCGATGGGGATGAGTTTGTCAAACTCGGTGGCTTGAAACTGCCAGAAACTACAAATTCTTGGGTGAACACGAGTATGAGTCTCGATGAATGCAGGGCTAAATGCTTGAGCAATTGTTCTTGTACAGCTTATACGAACTTCAATATCAGAGGACAAGGCAGCGGGTGCATCATCTGGTTTGGCGATTTAATTGATATTCGACAACTATCTTCAGATGGGCAGGATTTGTTTATCAGAATGCCAGCTTCAAAACCAAGTATGCCTTGTATAATATTTACACTTGAATTAGATTATATCAAAGAGTTTCTGTTTTTATTTTACATTTTTTTAAGTTCTTGTTATTATTATTATTATTTTTTTTTCAGTAGATAGTTTAGCTTGTATTTAACTTTGTGTCGTGTTTTTGTTGAAAAAAATCTGATTTAATTTGTGTTTCTGTCTCAATATAACCAGAAAAAGGAAATGGTGACGGAAAGGTTGTAGCTGTGATAGCTGTAGCTACTGTTGGAGTTATTTCTGGGATGGTCTTGGTCTACTGCCTCTGCACCAGAACAAGCTCTAATGGTAGTTAATATTGTATATATTATGTTGTAAATGCAATATAGAGATATCAAAAGTCTGTAACAAACCCTTTCTAAGCTCGAAAAGTCAATGTAAAATTCATTAATCGGTCATAGCTTTTAAATCAATAGCGGTTGATTGTGGCAACCGAACTTAAAAAACCTTTGCGAAATTCATGTTTCAAACCCTCTATTCCACATTTCTTTTTTACTCTGTTTTAAATGTACTTCTCTTGTTCTGAAAAAATTTATTATATAGAATCGAAAATAATCTCAAGTTTATCCCCCCATTGGAATAAATTTCAATGTCGGAATTCTTTTACCCTTTGGCATAGATAATGAAGAAAGTTATCGGTATAACGGAGAGAAAAAAGAGGATCTCGAGCTTCCACTCTTCGACTTTGCCATGGTAGCTACAGCTACTAATAACTTTGCGGCCAATACCAAGCTTGGACAAGGTGGTTTTGGACATGTTTACAAGGTAAATTTTCAGATCATATGCTTTAGTATAGTAACTAACACAACAGAAAAAGAATTTAGCATTAAAATATAAATTTTGTGAATTTCTAGGGAACACTCGTGGATGGTCAAGAAATCGCAGTGAAGAGGCTTTCGAGATGTTTTGGTCAAGGCTTGAATGAATTCAAGAACGAAGTCAAACTCATCGTCAAACTTCAACATCGGAATCTTGTGAAGCTTCTTGGCTGCTGTATTCAAGGCGAGGAAAGGTTGTTGATATATGAATATATGCCGAACAAAAGCCTAGACCTCTTCATTTTTGGTTTGGATCTTTTTAACCTTATCTTACCTTTTTTAACACGTTTTTACAATAGTAATAGGTAAGTACAAAAGTCTAAACATTTAATTATTGTCAGATGAAATGAGAAGAAAAGTGTTAGATTGGTCCAAGCGCTTCCAAATTATATGCGGAATTGCTCGAGGAATTCTCTATCTTCATCAAGATTCCAGATTGAGGATAATCCATAGAGACCTAAAAGTGAGTAATGTTTTGCTTGATAATAAGATGACACCCAAAATTTCGGATTTTGGCATTGCCAGAACCTTCGGAGGAGATCAAACAGAAGGAAACACAGACAGAGTTGTTGGAACATAGTAAGGCTCAAATGCACTAATCATCCTCTAATGATTCAATTCACCATTTCTTCTCTTTTAATGTTCTTGAATTCTACAGTGGTTATATGGCACCAGAATATGCAAGCGACGGGCTATTTTCAGTCAAATCTGATGTCTTTAGCTTCGGCATATTGGTGCTAGAGACCATAAGCGGAAAGAAAAACCGGGGACTCTTCCATCCTATTCGCCGCCTCAACCTAACAGCACATGTAGTTCTACTAAATTTTAACTTATTCATGGTGTATTTTTTTAACGTATTCATAGTATATTTTTTGTCACAAGGATCACAAACAAACTTAGTGACAAAGGAATTTCGGACATGTTTTTAGGCATGGAGATTGTGGGAGGAAGGAAAAGCCTTGGAGTTGATCGATGACTGTTTAGTGGGGTCATGTGCTGCATCGGAAGTTCTACGATGCATCCACATCAGTCTCTTGTGCGTACAACCACGTCCCGAAGATAGGCCAAGCATGTCGTCTGTTGTTATGATGTTGGGAAGCCAAACTCCACTGACTCAACCTAAACAACCAGGTTTCTTCTCGGAGAAAGCCTCGGCTGATAATGTCAACAACTGTCCTTTCGATAATCATCAAGAATCCTCGTCAACGAACGAAATCACCATCACGCTGTTGGAGGCTCGATGAGTATTTTCCCTTTGTTCTCATGGATATTGTAATTAGGAGATATTCTACTTTTAGTTCTGTTTTTTTATATTTTATTTTTTTATATTTTTATTTTTTTTCATAATTTCGAATTCAGGCATATATGGTACATGGACTTGTGTAGCTGAAAATACTAGCCCTCCCTCTTTTATTTATTTTTTTTTTCAAGGCAAAATTCATAGATATTCTAGTACTTGTGATGCTTTTTTGAGGACTTTCTATGATGGGTTACCCTTATCAGGGTTGTATTTGATTATAGGTTGCATATTAAATATAAGTAAATCGGTCTTAGATTTGATTGTTTAAAATTATTTAAAATTAATTTTATCTATGCCTTCTAAATTTTAGAGTCACTCACACTTTATTCCTTAAACTTTAAATTTTAATCTTGCTTTATCTAATTTATTAGAATTTTAATTAAAAATAGACTGAAAAATAGGCGATTTAGTTTTACTAAGTCCATTATGTTAGATTTCTTTAAAAAAAGAAAAAAGAAAAAAAAAAGATCAAATAAATGCACTTAACTCATTTTTTTCTGTCTTGCTTTGAAATTTAAATTCAAAATTATCAAAGTGAGAGTTTTAAAAGTTTAGAGAGTAAAGTATGAATGATTCTAAAATTCAGAGATAATAATCTAATTATTTAATTTTTATACGGTATTTTTGTCAAAAAGAATTCTCTACTTTAAGATTGTCAAAGCATGTGAAAGGATTAAACCTTTGTGTTGGCGAATATTGTAAATAGGGAGACATCTAGACACTTCGTTGAAAGAACAACCATAGAATTGAAAAATCAGATTCTAAAATGTCTTGTCCATTTCTCAAGCTGTATGTTGCAATTTTACCTAATTTTGCAATTTACATAAAAATTCTCTCTTTAAAATAAAAAATAAATAATAATAATAAATAATTTAAAAAAAAAAAAGAGCATCGCATGGTCACGTGACTTACGCCAATAATTCTCCTTTTTGGATAATCATCAAGATTCCTCTTCAACTTAATGAACAATTACGACGTGTCCAATTTGCCAAAGGTTGTTAATGTGTCATTTGTCTGTCAGGTTTGAATTCAAAAAGTCTATTCTAGTTTTTTTAATTATTTTTAACAAATAAAATTTTTAATTAGTTTTTAAAAAGTTAACAAATTCCAACTTTAAAATCTCATTTCTAAATTAGTGCATTAAATGTGAGTTAAATTTTTTATTACAAACTTATAGCTTGTTTGGTACACCATCTCAAACCATTCAACTCAAACTTTTTTTTGTTTTTTCCCAAAAAGTTTTTGTCTTTTTCTCAAAGAGTTTTTTGTCTTTTCTGAAAATTCAAAAAAATTTACTATTGAAACTTAAAAATCCCAACTCAAACTACTCCACCAAACAGGCTATTAGATACGTCTCTTATAGGTCCCAATTTGAACTAAATTCAAATCAATTTGCCCCTCTTTTGACACAATTATTTGTCAACATTCACACCATTTTATTTGAATAGTTCATTCAAATACGTGTTTTGTTGGTATCATTGGAAAGGCACTATACAAGTTTTGTTATTAAATGGTGAAATGTCTCACTCAAAATTTATCTCTATTCGGATAAATCCTCTAAAATAATTTGAAAAAAAAAATTTAAATATCATTTCAAGTAGTCATTTCCCTATCTCTTTTTATATCTTTCCAGATATTAACTTCCAAACGCATATTTAAATGTTTATGTTCAAATATTATGTTTGGAATTTTCACGTATGAACAGAATTTTAACATATGAACATTAGTTCAGATGACAATTCCAATATTTCTGCTTGAAATTTACATTCAAATATTCTCATTTCAAATGTTTTCATTCAAATGCCTTTCTAAAACTAGAGAAAAAAGACAAACATCATCATCAAGTAGTAATGAATCCAACTATGTTTTTCAATTTTTAAGGCCCCGCGAAAATGACAAACACAAACAAAACGAAACAAAACAAGAAAGAAAAAACTCATCTAGTCTTTTTGACCAAAGTTTGCTCAAATTCTAGCCGCCGTGGATTTTTTTTTTTTTTTTTTTTTTGGTTCCCAGGATTTATTAAAATTCCATTATTGGACAAAAAATACTCCCCCAAAAAATATAATAAGTACCCTACAAACTTCTTTCTTACTTCTTACTCTGTTTTTGCGGGTCAACCAAGCAAGTGTAGAACAAGACTCTGCATTCTTTTCCAACCTCCAAAAACTATGGTGTATCTATAGCTCACACCACAAAGAAAACAAATCAAACAAACTTCAGAGAAAAAAAGAAAATGGCTATGATTTGTTTTACTTTCGTTACTCTTTTTTCGCAATTTTTCTTGCGTATAGAAAGCTTCGCAGTTACAAGTATTCGTCCGTCCGAATCCATTAGAGATGATAATAGCACTTTGGTCTCCATTGATGGAAGCTTTGCACTGGGATTTTTCACTCCGGGCAGTTCCAATAACCGTTACGTCGGAATTTGGTACAAGACCATCCCAATTCAAACCGTGATTTGGGTCGCGAACCGGTGCAATCCGATCAACGGTTCCTCTGGCGTGTTGACATTGAACAGTGCAGGCAATCTTGTTCTTCTGGATCAGAACAAGAATGCGGTTTGGTCTACGAACTCGTCGAAGAAACCGAATAAACCGATAGTAGAGCTCCTAGATTACGGAAACCTTGTACTTAGAGATGAGGACGACGGAAACTCGGAGAATTATTTATGGCAAGGTTTTGACTATCCTACCGATAATAACATGCCTGAGATGAAAATAGGGTGGGACTTGAGGACGGGTTTGCGAAGGCGTTTATCGGCCTGGAGAAGTTGGGACGACCCTTGTCCCGGAGATTTCACTTATGGGATTGAGCTTGATGTACAACAGCATTCATTCCCCGAGCCAATTATCCGAAAAGGGAACGCCAAGTTTTACCGTACCGGGCCTTGGATTGGCCTTAGCTTCAGTGGCTCGCCGGATTTAAGGCCTAACCCGCTTTTCGACTACGGCTTCGTTTACAACGATGAAGAAGTTTACTACACGTATCATCTCAAGAACAAGTCGGTGATCTCGAGAATAGTTATGAACCAAACGACACTTACGCGCCAACGCTTGACATGGATGGAGGCAGAGCAGACTTGGAAGCCTTACAATTCGGTTCCTAGAGACTATTGCGACAATTATGGTCTCTGCGGGGCTAATGGAAATTGTATCATAACCGAGAATCCGGTGTGTCAATGTCTAGATAGATTCAAACCCAAGTTTCAAGATAAATGGAGCTTAATGGACTGGTCTGGAGGGTGCATACGGACAAGTCCGCTGCGCTGTGAAGAAAAAGCGAGTGACGGGTTTATCAAATTCTCGGGTATGAAGTTGCCCGACGCTGCACATTCTTGGGTGAACATGAGTATGAATCTAAAGGAATGCAGAGCCAAATGCTTGAGCAATTGTACTTGTATGGCTTATAGCAATTCCGACATCCGAGGGGAAGGGAGTGGCTGTGCTATGTGGTTCCAAGATCTAGTTGATGTTAGGCAATTCTCCGCCGGCGGACAAGATCTTTTCATTCGAATGCCTGCTTCAGAACTAGGTACGCGTCTAATTATTTGCAGAAAGTAAAATATTTTTTCCGTTGTCCTTAATCTGACTTTATTTTCCTAATTCCGCGTCAAAATTAAAAAAGCGAAAGCGAAAGTGAACCGTAAGGTGAAGAGAGCAGCGATGGTTATAGCTGTGGTCGTCGGAGTAGTTTGTGGGATGATTTTGGTTGGCTGGTACATTTGCAGGAGGAGAAAATTAACTGGTATGTTTTACACTTTCCGTAAAAAAGGAAATAAAAGAAAATCTTTGCAAACCAGAAAGCCATGGTTAACAATACATACTCATTTTATGACGTTTTCTTTTCCTCCTGATTAGAAGAAACAGAGCGAAATCTAATAACCACTACAAATGAAGGCCAAGAAGACGACCTCGAGCTCCCATTGTTCGATCTACCTACGATTATTGATGCCACTGATGGTTTCTCATTCAACAATAAGCTTGGGGAGGGTGGTTTTGGAACCGTTTACAGAGTAAGCTTCTTGTATATATGTGCCTGTTTAAGAACTGTTTTTTTTTTTTTTTTTTTTTTTTTTTTTAACCTCTTTTGCATTAAGCAAAGTTTCTATTGATGGGGGAAAAAATGCAGGGTATGCTAAAAGGTGGGCAAGAAATCGCTGTGAAAAGGCTATCGATGAGTTCTGGACAAGGAGTGAACGAGTTCAAAAATGAAGTCAAACTAATTGCCAAGCTTCAACATCGGAATCTTGTAAAGCTTTTTGGTTGCTGCGTTCAGGGTGAAGAGAAATTGTTGGTTTATGAATATTTGCCCAACAGAAGTCTAGACTCTTTCATTTTTGGTTAGAATTCCTTTGAACCTAGCACTTAAAAGATTTTATCATGGTCATGGCTGGCATATATATATATATATATATATGTATGTATGTATGTATATTTTATCGATGTTGGTGAAACATTTGCAGATGTAAATCAAGGCAAAGTATTAGAATGGCCTACAAGATTCCAAATAATATGTGGAATTGCTCGAGGGCTACTCTATCTTCACCATGATTCCAGATTAAGAATTATACATAGAGATCTTAAAGCTAGTAATGTTCTACTTGATAAAGAAATGAACCCAAAAATTTCAGACTTTGGCATGGCTAGAATTTTTGGAGGAGATCAGATAGAAGGAAACACAAGTAGAGTCGTGGGAACTTAGTGAGTCATTCTTCCCACATTGTTAATATTTTCATAGAATACAATTCTGCATTCCAATAAATTTAACTCATTGTTTATGGTATATGATATTTTGACAGTGGTTATATGGCACCAGAATATGCTTTTGATGGCTTATTCTCAATAAAATCCGATGTCTTTAGCTTCGGAATTTTGGTGTTGGAGATCATAAGCGGAAAGAAAAGCAGAGGATTTCACCATGATAACAATGGCCTTACCCTCATTGGATATGTAAATTTACCAAAAACCTTTAATATTGGTCCCCTACTTCGACTCGGTATCATGTCATGTTGAATACTCTTTTTTTTTTATTTTTCTAGGCATGGACATTGCAAAGGGAAGGCAAAGCACTTGAACTTATCGACGCGCGCTTAGTGGAGTCCGACGACTACCTAGATGAAGTGTTGCGTTGCTTTCATGTCGGTCTCTTATGTGTTCAACAACGTCCGGCAGACAGACCAAACATCTCATCTGCCATTTTGATGTTGGGTGGTGAGAGTGCTCTACCTCAGCCCAAACCACCAGGCTATTTTATGGAGACGGATCAGAAATTGGAAGGAGAGAACTCCTCTTGCAAGCCTCAGTCATCGTCTACAAACGATATATCGATAACAGTTTTAGAGCCTCGATAGGGAATTGGTTAAATTTGCAGTGTCCAAAAAACAAAGATTTTGAATTGTCGTATAGACTCAACACTTTTTCAATGGAAATCCCATTTATTTCATTTTATGATAGTAGAATCACATACTTATGAATTTGGGAGTTGTTTATTTCACAGAGAGAGAATCAGGTGGCATGTCACAATTTATTTGTAGTTCGGATTTCAATCATATTTGTTGACCTTTAATCAGTCCATTTTTGTGGTACAAATGTAAAACTTCAATGTCCTTAGAGAAATTGGAAAGTTAAGATTCTTTTGAGGCATTCTTGAGAATTACCGGGGGAAAAAAAAAAAAAAAAAAAAAAAGAGGATAATGCCGGTTACCATTATCCCGATAATAGGTTCCTTAAGTATCGATCTATTGTGAGCAGTTGTGTTAGACATCACTAACTTGAAGGAAAAAAAAAAAAAAAAAAAAACCGACGCTATTCTTCTTTTTTTGAGGTGATGAAGTTTATTTTAATGGAGTTTGTCATTCTTATATTGGCTCGTTTGGTTAATAATTCCAAACGGTAAATTTAATTTTTTTCTAGAAAGAATGTAATAAATTTTTTTTTTTTAATTGTCGGTTTGAAGCCTGCACATCTGAGAAGCAAAAAAGGAAAATTCCCTGCAGCTTTATTTCATTTTCATGCATATAAATGGGATAATTTTTAATACGGCTTTCTTTGAAATATGCATCCAAACTGACTTTCCAACTCATTTTTGAAGTCTTTGGAGTGAAGATAAATCATAGTTTTTGTTCTATATATATGATCCTTTTTTGAATGGAGCCTCTATACCGTGAATAAATTAAAAAAATGATTTTCACTTTCAATCAATATAAAATTTTCATAGAAAATAACGTACAAAGAGGTTGGATAAATAAAATCAAATGTCTCTTTCTTATTATTAATTATTTAGAATTTGAAGGAAAAAATAAACCAATTGATAGAATTGATTAAAAAAAAAGTTATTATCGATATGTAGATAATTGTCATTTTCCATCAAGCAAACAAGTCGGCATTTTCAGCGGAAACTTCAGGCTTGATTTTGACACAATGTGGTAAATATCTGACTAATTTCTTGAATGCTGACACAAGGAGTGGAAAATTTTTTATCTTCTCCCCAACGACTTTGACTATTTTTGTTTTTCTCTTGTTCTTTAGTCACCGACTTTGACTTTGAGGTTAAGATGTACTATCCTTGCAGGTTTAATCAAAATGAACTGTTTGAACTTGGACGACGGTAAATGGAAAGAGCTTTCATAGGATGGGAACATATAATCATATTTTGACTTGATGTGAAATTCTTCTAGAGGCCGTGTCACTAGATATTTGCAACCAATTATTATTTTTAATATTATTTTGCCCGTCCGCTAATTATAATCAGGATATATTTTACTTTTCCCTTCGGATTTCAGGCTTTATTATAAAATATTTCTTGAATTTTAGTTCATAACAAGTTTAATATCCGTGTGTTGTACGGGGAAGGAAGAAAAAATAAAAATGAAAAAAATTGAGTAGATAGATTATACGGGGAGGAAAGAAAAAACAAAAATAAAAAAAATGGAATATTATATAATAAAAACAGTTAATTAAGATATAGATTATAATTACAGTAAGCATATTTTTTTTTAGTATTTACTATTATAATATTAAAGTACATATATTCATATTTATAAGCGTAATTTTCTTGAAATAAAAAAGTTCAAATAATAAATAAAATTTAAAAAATTTAAAAAATCAAAGGGATAACAAAGTTGCGGGGTAAATTTAATATAATAAAAACTAATTAAATTAACAAATAAACATAAAACTGAATAGAAATTTTAAAAAAATTTATTTGTAAAGATTATAGATATAAATATAAAAGAAACTTATTGAACGTTTTGTTTAAAAAAAAAAGAAAAAAAATAACAGAAGTGAAAGAATAAAAATAATAATAATATCAAATATTAAAATAGAATATTAAGGGTAAGAATTGTTGTTAATAGAATAAAATATAATAATATATTTTTATTAAAAAAATCCGAAAGAATAAATAAATTAAAAACTTTTAAACTTAAATAGTCAAAAAAAATTTAATAACTTAAGTAAATTTATTAAATTTAAACAAAATTAATTAAATCAATAAATAAACCTAGAAATGGAATATATTTTTAAAAAAATTTAATTTTAAATAATAATATTAATATATGATATAAATAATAATTAGCTATAATAATTATAAATATACTTTTTTAATAATTACGTTTCATTACAGTAAAAAAATTATTTATTAATTTTTAATTTTATTGTATTTTATAGACCTTTTTATATTTTGAAATTTCTATAAATTATTATTTAATTTCAAATTTTTTATTTTGTTTGTTTATTTTGAATATTATAATTTAATTGTATCAATCTATTCTTTAAATGTATTATTCTTTTTTTTTTCATTAAATTTTTATTAATTCAATAATTTAAAATGTCAAATATTATTTAACGTATATAATTTTATTTTTTATAATTGGAAATAATTTAATAAAATATAATTTTTTATCTTATGGTTTTTCTTTTTCTATCTTTATTTTTTTCCCTTTTTTTTTAATTTATTTTTTCCTAATGGAACTTCACAGTCAATTATATAGAGTACTACTTTAGCTCCCAAATGATTTAGGCAAAATATAAGACATTTCCACATCCCATTTGCGACCGTGGAGAAAATAGCTATTGGATCTACTTCTTAATATATATATATATATATATATATATATAACACCATCAACACAATCTTTATTTGTTCAATGCAATAAAACACTGTGTAGCAATAAAAATCTTTATTCTAATTCCACGCTTCAGATTGTTTTTGAAACCCCCCCCCCCCCTAAAAGAAAAAACAAACAAAAAAACAAAAAAAGGGGGTGGGACAGAGAAAAACAGCGCTTATTACTATATATTTTACTCTCTCTCTCTCTATCTCTATCTCTCTCTATTCTCTTTCTCTCTCTTTCTCTCTCTCTCTCTTTCTCTAATGGCCAGATAATGCCAAAAGGGCAAAACCGATAAGCCACTGTGCAGCCGGGAAAATGCAAAGGAATTAAAGGGCAAAAACGTCATTCTACTGTAACGGTACTATAGCACATTGTAGTGGTACTGTAAAACACTGTAGCAGAAACAAAAAAAATGAAAAAAAAAAAAAAACCCAAAAGTTACTATTTTTTTTACTGTGCAGTGAACAGTAACTCAGTCCATCTTTTTAGTATATGTATAATGTTCTTTTTTATTATACTTTAAAAACGATTGTAAATTTTCCCTTATTTTATTTTTCTTTTCGAGAAAAATGCATATGACATTCATTGATAGTATGAATTTTGAATATTAAATATAAAATTATGAAGTGGTATTTGTTGGTAGCACATGTAGCATTCATTATCATTATTAAATGCAAAACGACAAAATTATACACAAGGGAGAGGTATGAGAAAAAAATGACAAGCAACACTAAATTTTAATTTTTTTAACCTAATTACATAATTTTGTAATTTCATATTTAATACTCTAACTCATGTTGTCAACAAATTTCACATGGAGTTTTTTCGTAAAAAAATTGACTAAGAGGAGGAATTCATAAACATTTGAAATTTAGGGGAAAGAAACTTACAAATTGATATTCGGAAGATATTTTGTGACAATATCTAAAGATGGGAGGTGGGAGGGAAGGAATTGAAAGTTGTCCTTATAATTATTTGATAAATCATTATATACTTGTTAATGCATAGTTTGTCTTGCATGTGTGGAGCCTAGCTCGTATCAACATCTAAGGGGTTTTTTTTGTTTTTTATTTTTATTTTTTTGCTGGAAATCAACATTTTATGGTTAAGCTAGCTTTATGTATTTAGCTTATTCTTTACAGTAGAAAGATATTCTAGGACCGTTTAATGTTTTTTTGGTTCAACTAAAAACTTTTGTTTTTTTTTTTCTAAAGACTTTTGTTAATGAATAAATTCAAGGCACTCGAAGCTGGCACAAGCAACACTTTTGATTTTAGGGCCCATTTGCATTGGAATACAAGTGGGCTGGTCCAGTTCATAAAGCCTTTACGGAGGAAAAACAATTACAAGTGATCTGTAGGATTGGCCAAAAAAATGGTATATTTGATTATCACCCATAAGGGAAATTATAGCACATACATATTTCATAACTACTTTTAAAATTTATTGTACATATTTTAAAAAATATTATACTATAGCATTTTTTTTTCTCTTTTTAAAATAAATTTACTCTCTCCCCTCTATATCTTCCTCTCTCAAACCTCCGTAATTGTGTAGACCAGAGATGTCGCGCAATGCAGGCTGTTGCCGGCGAGTGGTGGTGTCATTTTGTCGCCATCACCAGAGAAGGTGACTCGGACGCCGAGGCTTGCAACACAAGCCAAATCTGGGTTGGTGGACGTCAGCCGTGACTGTCGTCAACCTTCTAGAAGAAGCAATATGTGACACCCAAATTTTAAAGCTTCTAGCTAGAGTTCAGTTTTAGCTATGTAAATATATACATATATATATATATAGTAGAGAACGTCAGATTGAAAAGTATGAGGTTTAAGTGTTTATTTTTATTGTTGATTATTATTATTATTATTATTATTTCGAATTCATAAACTAGAAGTAAGTCAAGAAAGTTAGTGACTTGGATTATACGGCGTTAGGTGGTCCTTAGCTGCATGTTTTCTTTCTTCAGTCCCCCATCCAATCATGCGCTTCCAAGCCATATATATGATATATATATATATATATATATATATATATATATATTTAGTAGAAAGGATCTTCAAGAAGCGGCTTCACCGACTAACTTCACTATATATGTATTTATATATAATTATACTTTTGCTAGAATGGAAAATGCGGACAATGAGAGAGAATGAACTGGAGAGAAAAAGGATAAAAGGAGAGAATTTTAAAACTAAAATTATGAGGTATTAGAGGTATGGATGGACAGATTTTCGTCTCTATTAGCTTCTTAGCGTGTTCTATAGCTGTTGCAAGGTATGTCGTACACATGGTTTGCATTTATAGAAGTTATAGATATTATAATCTTCCTGTTGCTTTAATTGGAGAGTTAAGAATAAGTATAGTTAAAGGAATTGTTTAGATATACGTTGCTTTCGAGAGTTGTTGGTTTACAAGTCAGGTTTTTATAAGAAATGATAAGGTATAAATCACAGGATCGGAACATGGTTTAGCGTGTGTTAGTGTCTGCAGTATGAAGTTAGTACTTGAAAACCTGAATCATTGATATGGTTTTGATTGATTAGTTGTCTCATCTAGTTCCAATGAGGACGCTAACATTACTATCGTTTATTTGAAGAGGAGGTATGTAGAAATTCTCAACTGCTTATAAGAATTTAAACTTTCAGCGACCAGACATTCCGCGACCAAAAAAAATTTGGTACCTAAAGAGAAGTTTCAGCGACCAAATTTAGGTAGCAGAAAGTCTGAACTTTCAGCGACCAAATTTTGGACACCGTAAGAGACATTTGGAGACCAAATTATTTTTGGTCGCCAATGGTAGAGCCCAAAAAAAAAAAAAAATTTCGCCTCGCAGAAGACAAACGGCGACCAAAAAAAAGTTTGGTGGCGGAAAAGTATTTTCAGGGACGAAAATTTGGTCCCTGTAAGTCACCTTCCGGGACCAAATTAATTTGGTCCCTGAAAATTTGTTCTAAAGATACCAAACGACGACCAAAAAAAATTTGGTGGCGTAAAAGTATTTTCGGGGACCAAAATTTGGTCCCCGTAAGTCTCCCTCCGGGACCAAATTAATTTGGTCCCTAAAAATTGGTTCTAAAGAAGACAAATGGCGACCAAAAAATTTTGTTGGCAGAAAAGGATTTTCAAGAACCAAAATTTGGTCACCATAAGTCTTCTTCCGGGAACAAATTAATTTGGTCCCTGAAAAATGGTTTTGAAGATACCAAACGGTGACCAAAAAAATTTGGTGGCTGAAAAGTATTTTCGGGGACCAAAATTTGGTCCCCATAAGTCCCCTTCCGGGATCAAATTAATTTGGCCTCTGAAAATTGGTTTTAAAGATACCAAACGGCGACCAAAAAAAATTTGGTGGCGGAAAAGGATTTTCGGGGATCAAAATTTGGTCCCCGTAAGTCTCCTTTAGGGAAAATTGTTTCTGAAGATACCAAACGGCGACCAAAAAATATTTAGTGGTAGAAAAGGATTGTTGGGGATCAAAATTTACTTATATTGCTTTGATTTGTTTCACTGCAACAATAATAGGCTTTTATAACATGAGGTGATAGCGTTTTTAAATTAAATCCATAATGAGCCCTTAAAAAAACGTATTCATTGAGCGGCAACCAAAGTCCACTAGAGCGAAAATCTTCACAAACCCAAAAAATATGGAAAAACAAGAAAACAAAAATCAATTTTTTAAAAAATAACTGCAAATGCTCCCGCTCCCACATTCCTAGTGGGCCCTGTTTTCTTATTTCCACTTTCGTTCTCTCTCTCTCTGCCCTTTTTTTGTCTTTTCATTTTTTTTTTTGTGCAATCACAAGAATTCAACAACAACAGCCACAATTTCCATTTTCTGCCCACTGTGTTTGAATCGAGAATCAAATCTCGGTGAGTTGGTTAGTAAATCTTATCACCAAAGTAATTTTCTTCTTTCAACTTTTCCATTACAATCTAGAAGTATTTGACAACCTCAACCCTAATTTTTATTGCGTCGGATTTCAATCCACAACCGATTCTAACAAATTTCTTATATATTTGCAATTTTGTTCTCTAAATTTTTTTTTTTCATTTTGATTTAGAAATGGGTCGTTGAGGAATTTTTCTTATTTGACTTTTCATCCTTTCTTTCTGATTTAGGGATTAGCCCTCTCGCAAGAATGGTAAAAGAGATATGAGTGCTTGGTAAATCTCTTTTTCCATTGGGTTTCTTATTTCAGGCTTCAAATCTTATAATTATTTTTCATGTATTATTATTATTATTATTATTATTATTATTCCTTTTCTTGTGATTATTATTGAGTCGATTTTTTTCTTCATTGAGTCATTAGCAGATTTTAAAACAGGGCAATCTATGAACGCTTTTCGGTTAATTAGTTTTAAAATTTGATCTCTATATCTTTTCTCTCTCTCTCTCTCTCTTTTAGAGAGAGATTTTTTTTTTCTCCTTTATTATACCTTTTATATTACTTGATTTTTGAATCACTATATATTGGTGGTGAAGAATCTGTAATTTTTAACAAATATTCGTGTACTCGAATTTCAAGTAGTACGGGATGTGGGTATTAGGTCAATTCTATTTAATAGGGCAAATACACTATTTCTTAAGCATCATGATATCTGTTATCCCTTTCTTCTAAAAAATATGAGCAACTATTGTCCAGTTTTGTGAAATGACCAAAAGGTTTTGGATTTTCATGACTAAAAATTCAAAAAATGGTCACTCGCAAAATAAAGTTGATCCTACTTAGAGTTTGAAGTAAAATGAGCAAAGTAATACCGTGGAAAGTGGTAGAATTGATAAAAGCTAAGTCAGCAAGTATAAGATTTTTCATTCAAGATTTATTTTGCTTGATCATTTTACTTTGTTATTTTTTATTGTTGCTCATTTTCAATTAGAATTATTGTTTGCTTATTGCACTGTGGCATTGTTTCTGCTACTAGTGAAGAAAATTCCATCTAATGGGTAATTGTTTGTCTTTGTTCCACTATTTATTTATTTTTTGGATTCTCATTTAATTGTGTGTTAAATATCAATTTACTAATATTTATCTTTATTTTCATAGATCTGAAAGTTTCAGTTCAATGTCCAAATGACGAAGCTGTAAGAAATTCACAGGTCTGAAATTTTCAGGTCTGCTTCCACTTTCTATTGCATAGGTATACATGTTTCCTCTGTATATATATCTGTTTTTTGATAGTAATACAAATTATTTTGACTGTGTATTTATGTCCTTTGCCATGTCTTATTTCAGGAATTTTGGAGGCTTTACAAGTTGGGATACGTGTTAAATTTTTGTCTATCCAAACATTGTTCAAGGGTTGTTTTCAGCAATCTTGTAGTTTTTTTTAGCCCAGATTGGATTTAAATCTTAGCTGGTTTTACATTTTGAATTTATATTTCCTTGTTGGAAACCAGTATTTATCATTTGTAATTAGTTTTGTTTCTTGCACTTATGAGTCAATGTATTAGATTCTTGCACTCATGGTTGTTTCTTGCACTTATTTAAATTTCATTTTTGTATTTGCTTATTTATCTAGAGATGTCAAATTAATGTTATTGTATTATATAAATTATACGAGTACTAATATAATTAGATGTAGTGATGAAAAAAGTTTATTTACCTCATCTCTTAAATGGCAATGCCTTTTTACAATCAAATTGGATTTCATAAGACCAACATCACGCTATCTAAATTTTCCATTAGCATTTAATGTACTAGTGTTGAAATTGATTTTGCATATTTTATTGCGTTCATATTACGGTACAAGAGTTAACTAAGTGTTTAGATGATCATAGAACTGACTTTTGATATCATCATGATTCATAATGATTGACTTTTGATTATTGAATTTGCTTACAAGCCAAAATTAGGTTGATAGAAAAACTGTATAGATATTCGCCGATTTTGAAATTTGCAAAATTTCAAGATACCTACGAAGACCAAATTTTTTGGTCACGGATACCTACAGAGACCAAATTTTTTGGTCACGGATACCTACAGAGACCAAATTGTTTGGTTGCAGGTACCTACGGAGACCAAATTTTTTTGGTCGCCGATACCTTCGGAGACCAAATTTTTTTTAGTCGCCGATACTTAGTGCGACCAACTTTCAGAGACCAAATGGCGACCAAAAATTTTTGATCGCGGAAGGAAACGGCGACCAAAAAATAGACCTTTTGGGGCCAATTTTTTGGTCTCCGAAGGTGAAAATCTTGTAGTGTCACAAGAATGATATTATGTGTGTGGTATGTTTACTGATATTATGATAATATTACCATAACGTTTTCATAGTAATGAGTACGACTGCATGAGCATGTATCAATTCATGATATTTGAGGAAAGCAATGACATTGTTTTACAAGCATGTTTACGAAAGGAAAATCTGTTGCACCCTTATTTCCTAATTTAAAATGAATAAGTGTGGAAGATGGTTTAGCACTTGAGTAGGCAGATTGAAAAATGTTTCTTTTAGACATCATTCAAACAAGACTAATTGAAAAGGGTCGTACTAAGGTATACTATGAAAAGGACTCTAGTGAGACATACATAGCCTATCGAATACTAAACCAGATTTTACATTTGATGGGGCCTAGGATGGTTTTGACTGAAAATGTTTAAAGTGACTGAAACGGGTACAATTAGACAATGAGGATTTTATACATGATTGCATCCATATATATGTTTCCACTTACTCAGCTTTAGCTCAAATAGTTCTTGTGATGCAAGAAAGTAGTCAATCCGAATTAAGAGTTGACTGAGCAAGAAGGTCCAACATTCCATGACTAGTTTTATTAAGCTATAATTCTCTTGATTGATTTTGTAATATTAAGAGATTGTGTAAATAGTTATTTCTGCTGTGTTTCGATTTTATTAGTTCAAGTTGAGAAATATTAAGAGAAGTAGCACCTATTACACTAGTTATAAGAGATATTTGATAATCGGTCTACTAGCTTAGGGGGTTTACCCAATATCACCGTGATCAAAAACATCAGCGACCACTGGGAAATGACGGAACCAGCACGACTACCTTGCCTGCGTGAGGTGAAAGCTGTAAACAATCATTTAAATTGAAATCAGAATGGCTCCTAAATGGTAGGATAAGAAATATATCCAAATGAAAAATATATAAAAGTCCAAAATGACCAATATTTAAGGAACGACATTTCCAAATTTTGCCACAAATGAGAATTTCTAACATTTTTGCTATCCAAATGATGAGCCCTTTCCAAGTTAATTATTAAAGGGCAATTTGAATAGTTTATTCAAATAGCACCATCTAAATGTTTCAAGACCCTTAGTTTGCATAGGACAAAAATTGCTCTTTTTACATGGTCGTTCAGGTTTTACCCCTTTTCGTATCATTTTTATAAGTTCAGAACCTCTTAATAAAATAATAATAATAATAATAATAATAAAAAGAAAGAAAGTTTAGAGAGCAATCGACACATTCTTAAAGAAATGGAGGACCACGTTAACAATTTAATTACTTTCTTTTCCTCCTGCTTTCATATGTACTTTAGTTTTTTTCTTCTTGTTCTTGTTCTTTTTGAATATACCCCCATTCCTTTTTTTGTTTCTCCGTCTATTTTTTTTATGCAAAAGATGGATTAAAAAGCGACTTATCTTTTTGATTTTTTTTAATTTATTTTTAGAAGAAAAGAAAATACTGTCGATTAACCTTTTTTCGCTTGAATAATCCATATTCTCAGTTATTTTCATCTTTATTGAGATTGCACTACTGCTCTGCTACTTTGATGATTTGATGGAGTAATTCATGAGGCATGTCAAGGCCTTATCTATGTCCTATTACTGTCATACTTGTCTATCGTGCGCCTAGTTTGGAGTTACGCCGTCAGAGACTTACTTGTAGTTTAATTAAGGATTGCATTTCACCGTTCTAGCATTCTATCTCTATCTTATTGTCACTTTACACATCTACAACGTACATAATTGAAAGTTCAGAATTAATAAAACTTACAGAAAATAAAAAAGAAAAAATAAAATAGAAGAGAAGAAAAATTAGTTTTGTACAATACATGAAGTGTCCGGGGATGCATATAGGAAAAGGATTCGATGTCTTTGAAAAAATCACCATAACAATCGTATATAAAACCCAATCAATGATTATAAGTTAAAATTTGAAGGTTTTGTCTTGCTTATATATATACACACACACACACACATACACACATACACATATACATTCTCTTATTTTTCCATTATCAATGAAAAGTACTATTTTTAATCATTAGATTAAGTTTCTACTGATGTGTTTAATAAATGTCCACATTAACAATTTATTAGGCACATTACAAATATATATTTAATCATATATCAAACTGTTAAAAAATTAATTTAATAACTAAATTAACAATTTTGACTAATAGTGAAAAACTGAAAGACGATACTGTAGAAATTATTAAGTTATGGAATTTGAAACGGGAAACATTTGGTAAATAGTCACTTTATAAACACTTATTTAAACAAATGACCAAAGTCTATTTTGTTTAAAAAAATGACCGTTAATTAATGATTGACCATAGTCAATCAATAAAAAATATCCAATAACATTGGTTAACTATTAATTAACCATGATCAATTAACAATTGACATAGCTTACCATAGAATTTTTTAGATTCCAAAGTTTATTTCTCTCTTTTTTTTTTTGTTTTTAAATCTGATGATGAGATAATTGAAACTCTTTACTTTATGATAAAATCATATATAAAATTATTTCTTAAGTTTTTTGTTACAATTAATTACGTTATTCAAACTCTTTATTTTAAGATAAAATCACGTATAAAATTATCTTTCCATAATTTCTATGCTTTTGGTTACTGTCAACCACGTGATATATATATATATATATATATAGCATTCCAAAAAAAATAATAATAATAAAAAAATTGTAAAAAGTACACGACTAATGGGCGGGTTGCTTGAGAAAAATTTCGTTACCCTTGGCAGTGTTAGGGCACGAAAAAGTAGGCATTCAATTATGTCTGGTTCCTTTCTTTAAAGTCCAGCTAATGAAAGTCAATGGAGAGACTTTTTTCTTTTTTTCTTTCCTTTTCAACCAATTCGTCTCTCATCAATGTGGCCACTTATTTCCGATCTGTTCTCTTTACTGAACTTTTTTTTCTTTTTTTTTTTGGCTGTTTGTTTGTGCAATTACTGCCGTGTACGACCTGAGGAGGAAAGAGAAGTTCATTTCATAAGAGAACAAGCATACATCAATATTACGTTGTGGTGAGCTCAGCAGATGTGAGACGATGAAATTTGGAAGAATTTATAGGCTTTAAATAAAAATAAAACTTATCTCTTTTTTTTTGTTAATTTTTGGTAAATATATAAGAGTGTTGTACCACTATACCATTCAAACTAGTTTAGGACCCCACCTCGTTGATTGGTAGGACAATTTAGAGAAAAATGGATCATCTTTCGAATAAAATTAAATTAGATCTTTTTTTTATAATATATCTGAAGACTTTGAGAGTGACATAAGATGAAAGACACATTCACACTATCCATCTCCTTTACAAAAAAAAAAAAAAAAAAAAAAAAAAAAAAGGAAGAAAAATCTAGTGACAAATAAAACCAAAATGGCGAACATAATTTGGTAATTACAAAATTCTAGCTTGGGCAGTTTCATGGATAGTTCTTAATTCCAGAATTTTAATGGCCCTTTACTCTATAGGGATATGAATGAGCTTCCGTTTTATATGTTTCCTTCGAGTTTTTTTATTCCGGGATCATCATGCACTCCTTTTCCCTTTGTCGAATTTTTTCGTTTGGGTTTGTTGGCATTTAAGGAGACAAACCAAGATGATAAAACAATGATTATTTCTTTTTTTCACCTTTAACTTGGAGTGGCTTTAATTTTTCCATTCAATTTTATTTTTGTTGATGCTGAAAAAGCTGCCGGCAGCAACACCAGATGTGGTCGGTTGGTCCAATCAAGTCTGACCGGTTGCTCCGCAGTCGATCACCTGCAAAAAGGGAAGCACCTCAAAGTGATTGGGGCACCAGTGTGATGTCTACCGTGGGCATTCTGATGCTTAAGTCAGCTGAGGTACTGATGAGCAAGAGGAGAGACAAAGCTTTAGCAACGAAAAATGACCATACCTGAATTTATGGGTTTATCCTCTATTTATGAGCGCCTCTCACGGTTCTGGGCGCTTAGGTGATCCAACCGGGTCAGCTACCTAAAGCACCCGGTGGGTGAGTAGGCCTTAGGCTTGCAGGTGCTAATGGTCCAATGGACTGATGCCACGTGTCCCTGGTTTGGTACAGGGGACACTCGGGTGGCCTGCTGACGTTGCCAGCAGGGGTAACCCCTGTCAGGGCAGGTGGCGATGGGTGGCGATGTGACGTTGTGCAATAATAGGTGGGCAAAGTGTGACGCCCCCTTACTACGTAGGGCCGTCACGCCTTACTTACTTACTTAACTTTACTTGAAAATTAGAAATATTTTTTTTTTTGAAACATACATATAAAAGCATTTGCCATTAGTAATATATCATTACCACTTGAGTAAAAGTTTACTTAAGGTATTTAGTTCCAAAATATCATAAAGCATAATTTGTCCTTATCATACATGCTTATATATACAAAACTTCTTAACTCAAAAATCGGTTGCGGAAACTATGCGTAGTGGTATCCATACCGCCTTCGTCCGCTGCCACACCGCTCCAACAATGCCCAGCATTAAGCTGCGGGTTTCTTACCTACAGTATGAAATATAACTTGATGAGCTTTCGCCTAGTAAGCACAAACATAATCTCACAAAACCATTAAAACATCTTAAAAACATTCATCATCATATGCATATGCGTGAACCATTTATGTTCCATTTATGCATTTCTTTTAACTTTCTTATCTTTCTTATGGGCCCCATAGTGTACGTACCATCATTTATTTAGCGCGCCTCCAGATTACAGATAGGGGTTGCAAGGTCCCTAACTGCTCTGGGAATATTGGGTGATTACACCCTCCCGCATCAACGAGAGGGTGAATCCTTTACTTTAACATGAAAAATCCTCCACCTTATGGGAGGTCGGTATGATACTTTACTTGTGATTTCTTACCATATTATTTATCTTTAGTGAACATACCTTATGATGTCACTATATGATAACATACTTTTTATCTCATTAATAACATGGCATGGCATTCTTTTCATTCATAGCATTTGCAAACATGACATTTTTATAAACATGACATTTTACAAATATAGCACTTTTATAATCTTTTACAAAAATAGCACTTTTTATAAACATAGCATTTTGCGAAAATAACACATGTTATAAACATGGCATTTTGTAAAAATAGCACTTTTCATAAAACATGGCATTTCATAGATATAGCACACAACATATTGCAGCATATTTGAAAACCACATACTTGAACATAATTTACTAGTTTTCATACTGTAGGTGAGGTTTGTACTTACCTCTAGTGCCGTATCCTTAAAATTGCGTTCCTTAAATTTGTCGGCAATGGCAATTCACTTTCCTGATATACCAAAAATATAGGATCAGGATCCTTTCGTAAGGTGTTGGTGACCTATCAACACTCACATCTACTTTTGGTTGTATGTCCCCTATACATGATATCCATCTTGGTCACTTTAATCCCCATTCTTAAACGAACTTCGATTAATCCTTAAGAGGTTACGTTGGGTAACCTTTTTGGTTTAGAGCCTTGTTCTATTATTGGGCTTTGCTCATACATCCTTGTTATTGGGTTATTCCCATTAACCCTTTAAATCTTAGCCCAAATATACATGTGGGTATCCCTTAGGGTTATATTGGGTAACCCTTAAGGTTAACCTTATTTAACCTTGGGTCAACCTTTTGTCAACCCTTGGTTATCCTTGTGTTTGTAACTCGGATATAATATCCGGTTACCGTCCGTAATCGGCTTGCTTACCAATTTTACTTTAAAATTCCTCTTCCTTATTTTTGGAAACTCTTGTGTAATTAACTTCCAAAAATCCTTTATTTTTGGCTTGTAAAATTCTAACTACTTTAATTAGAAAATACTTTGGCTTAATCTCATTATTTTCTTTAACTTGTAAATTCTTGGTTGAAACCCTCTTTTTTCTTTACTTCGGAGAAAAATGTAAAATTTTAAACCCGAGCCTTTAAAATTAATGGTTTTCGAAATAAATCTTTTATAAAATCATTTGGGGTCAGAAACCGCCTTTGGAACGGTTTCCAATGCTAAAATAACCATTTAAGAGCACTTCACAATTTTTCTAGAAAATATTTTCGTGAAACTCATGTGCAAGATTTCTGGCTCCCTGCACACCTTCCATAAATCACGCCCAGTTTAAAAATCAGCTTGGAATTTGAAAAACTTGTCTTCACAAAAGTTGTAGCTCTTGAAAAATGCTAAAACTTTTGTGTTTTGCACAAAATTCAGTTCGGACTAGATCAGTACCAGTTTTTATTTGAAAACGGGTTAACTCTGAAAAACTAGGTAAAGGACATCCCAGGGTTCAGCCACGGGTTTTGGGTAAAACGGAGGCCGTTGGAGCCTTATTTCCAGATTCTGTCCATAGCATCCTCTAGGAAAAGTTGTTCCGAACAACTTTCGTGTTTTGAGTTTTACCTCATTCGGCCTCTAAGGGCCTTGAAATTACCCTTTCCCGAAACTGGCCAGATTCGAATCCGAATTGGCAGTTTCGGTTCCTCATTTCGGTTTACGTCCTATTCGCGGAATCTATCTCGACCGATCACATCGGGAGCTTAGACAACATCAAGCAGCGCTTCTAACGCCCCATTGAAACCTGTAAATCCATCTCATTCAACTCATGCAACCCAAATCCGAAAATTAAAAAGACTAGGGTTACTTGGTTCTAACTCATGCATCATCACATACAAGCATCACAAAATCCATCCCTAATCTAGCATGCTCTCATGGCTGCCAAGGGCAGATTTTTGGCCTCATCTTATGGGACATACAACCTAATTTCTAGCATGAAAAATCCATCATTTTCAAGCACAATTTTTAAAGCAAACAAGCATCAAAAATCAGCCAACCAAACCCTAACCTTATCAAGCACACACACTAACAATGAGGGCAGAAATTTAAAGTGGACTTATGTCCTTACAAACCACTTGAATCAACATCAAAAACACTTAAATAAGACTTGATTTCAAAGTGGTTTAAAAGATTTACCTCGAACCCAAGTTAGGGTTTTGAAATCCCAAAATCTTCCTTGGTTCCTTGGCTTGCTCTAGCCCACGGCTTCACTATGAAGAAAGCATCCGAAATTTTTTTTTTGTTAGTTCTTTCTTGCTCTACCAACCGAAAATCACAAGAAGAGAAACCAAGTTTTTCTTACCTCCTTCTCTCTTGCTTTGTTCGGCCACTTGCTTGGAGAATCCCACAAAATTTTCTCAAATCCTTCCTTGCTTGGTGCTCACGGCTTTGGCTCAAGAAAATGGAATCCAAGAGATTTTTGGTTAGCTCTTGTTGCTCCTTCGAAAACCGAAAATCACAAGAAGACAATCCAATAATTTTTTTCGAGATCCACTTACCTCTTTCTCTCTTGCTCTTGGTCGGCCAACTCTTGAAGAACCCACAAAAATCTTCTCACTTTTTCTTAGCTCTTTCTCTCTTAGAACCGAAACCCTTAAGATGGAAAACCCAAAAACTTTTTGAATCTCTCTCTCTCTCTCTCTCTTCCTCTTGCTGCCGAGTATCACCCAAAGAAATGAGAGCTTTTGGCTCACTTTTTCCCACAAAAGGCACAAGGAATGAGAGGACTTGTTGATATGACTTAGTGGTTGTTTGCTTGCCTTGAATCAAGGCTTTAGTCTTGTCATTTCCCTTCCTCTTGCTGGCCGAATCCAAGGGGCTGAAAGGGGGTGGGTTGCAGCCGGATTTTGTGGGGAATGGACAAGGGTTTTAAGTTCATTTTTTAAGCAAGAAGTGACTAGAGGATTGATGGACAAAAGTGGTTCAACTTTTTCCTTGATTTATGGCTTTATGTCTAGTCTTGTTCCCATTTTTTTTTCATTTCTTTTGCTTCCCTTTGGCTGGCCGAACATGATGGAGAGGAGGGGAGTGCTGTCGGATTTGATGGAGAGGAAAGCAGCCCCACATGGCTAGCTTTGGCTAGTGGAGAATGAGTCCCTAGGTATGGGCTTGTGTACTTGCTTGGTTAGGTTTTGGGTTGGATTTCAAGTCTCCATTTAGTTCACAAACCAAACCAAATCTCTTTCCTTTTCCTTCTAGTTGGCCGGACATTATGGGGGGTAGAGGGCTGCCATTTGTAGTCTTGAGTTAGTGGAGGGTGATGTCAAGGGTTGATGTCATCTTCCACTAGTTCTTCCAAGGCCTTGTTTGGATATCTCGTTCTTTCACAGCTCCTTTCGCGCTCTACAGTTATTTCCAATACTGTGATGAGCATTCTTATTTTATATTTTGGTCCAAAAATTCTTTCATGTAAATTTTGGACCAAAACCCTCTTTCTCCAATTTTTCGGAGACCTTTTTGCCCTTAATTCTTTTTTTCGGTGTGCTTGATTTTTCTAGGGTGGATTTATGGCTTATAAAACTTCATTTTCGGAGATTCTTTCCATATTTCTTCATCATACTTGTGAAGTCAACGTTGTGACCCGTTCCGGTCAAACTTTGACTTTTTGTTCAACCCTTTGACTTTTGGTCAACCCTTTGACTTTTTGATCAAACCTTTGACTTTTTCGGTCAAAGTTGACTTTCGTAAAATTTCATCCTTTTTCGTTCTTTTTCCTTTAAAAACCTCATTCTTGGCTCGTAAATCATCAATTGAGTCTCATAATCATTAAATGAGGACCCGAACATCGATTAAATAAAATTATGAATTTCTCATTATTATTCATAATTTTTCATATAGCACATCATTGATACATAAATTAGACTCTAATTCCTTACGAACAAGGAGATTACAAGTCTACAAAATTTCGGGTCTTACACAAAGTCTACTGTTGATGTGTACAATGACAGGACTTGTACAGGACATGTGCCAGACGGTAGGTAGTAGGTAACGTGTGGTCCTAGGGGACCTTTACTGGTCGTGGATATTGTTCTCCAGGCAGGGTATTCGAGGAAGCTGGGTCATCTCCGAGTACGATCTAGCCCATGTACGCGGCGCACCTTGAGGAAGTGGCAAAATCTGGTCGAGTAGCCGTGTCGTCCGAGAAGGTACCACTGGTCGGATCAAGTCGGGTTACCGGCGATCTGTAATGCCCCACCTAGCGTAGGTCGTTACCCGTGCTTGCATACATACATTCGTAACATAAACTTACTTACATACTTAGCTTGTAAGAACACAGCGGATTTTTTTTTTCTTTTTTTTTTTTTATAGTACACAAAACTATGTACATAACTTAAAATACTGTTTCTTTGCATAATATACTAATTATTACTTATAAAAAGTATCTTGTCTTTTATAAGTGTATACCACACAAAAATGCGTAGCGGCTCCATATACCACGATTTTACATTGCTTGACCCGCTACTCCCCACCGCATCAAGATCAGCTGACAGGCGACTTATCTACAGCACAAACTCAAAACCGTGAGCTTAAAGCTCAGTAAGTACAACTCCTAGGCCGTAAAACAAAATAACAACAATATAACATCTAACACACAATAACTTAACATAACATAACATATACATAGCATACAACATACAGCATACATAACATACTTAGCATACATAACATACTTAGCATACATATAGCACTTAACATGCATAGGTCATCTTATGCTTCATTATCTTTCATTATATCTTATGGGCCCTTAATCTACGTGTTCGTATCCGGCACGCGACTATGGATTGTCTGGGGCGGCTAAACCAATTCCAGTTCAATCCACAGTCCAACCCGACCTGGCGCGGGTGGATCGACACGGCTCTTATTTTCTTACTTAATCTGGTTTACGTGTGAACATACACTTCTGATGTCATCTTTCTAACTTAGCTTCTTGCTTATCTTGTCTTAGCATATACCTATATACTTAGCATTTTCATGTTGCATACATGATACTTAGTATTTAACACAGAGCACATCATCGGGTCTAATAGTCTAATCCTATTAGCTTGTGCTGTAGACGGTGTTGTACTTACCGTCTGTACTTAGTTGTTTCGCAGATCCTCGTCCAGTCTCTGCTGCAGAACTCCTCCTGCTTGATGGAAAGTTGTACGTCAGTCTTCAAATCCATCTCTATCGTATGTTGGTACTAACCAACATTTTTACGGGTTTTCGGCTATATGTCCCCCCTAACGTAGAGTCATTTGTAACCCATAGGGTTATGTTGAAAAATCGTGTCGTATACTTGGCCCATTTAGAAAACATCGGGTTAGGTCGAACACCTACCCTTGGGCTTATATTTAAGCTTGTTATCTTGTTGATCAACCAAGGTCAACCAAAGTCAACCATTTTGTGTGTTAAAGTCAACCCTCTTCGGGTCAACTCTGGGCCTTGGGGCGAAGCCCGGTAACTCGGGTGCTGAATCCCGGCTACCTTGCGTTCTACATTTTTCTTTCAAAACTTAGCTTAAATCTCTTTACTTTGAAAACTTGTCTTGAAAATCCTTTTCATAAAACTTAGCTTAAAACTTAATAACTTTCTTTGTAAAAATTTCGTGAATCTTGGCCTATATTTTCATAAAATGGTTAAGGGTCGGAAACTGCTTTTGGGACAGTTTCTGTGCTTGAAATACTGTGTTGAGTCCGAAAATCATTTTTCCTAAGTTGGTTCTACAAAATCAAGCACAGGATTTTGTTGAATCCTGCACCGTTTTCAGATTTTAGGTTATAATTAAAAATCCGTTTTGAGTTTGAAAAAGCTTCCTTCATGAAAGTTCTAGCCCTCGAGGAGTTCTAAAACTTTCATGTTTTACTCATTTTCTGATTTCTTACCGTTTGGTGTCAGTTTTAAATAAAAACCGAACTTAACATAAAAACTGGGTCTTCTGACCCACCTACGGTTTTGCTTGAAAAAGTAGGCCTTTGGAGCCTTATTTTGGCAAAGTGCCTGCGCTACCCCCTAGGAAACACCCTAGTCTACAACTTTCGTGTTTTACGTTTTGGCCAATTCGGCCTCTATCAGCCAACTGGGACGTTTTACCGAGGCTGCCTCCTGGGAACCCGAGATGCAGTTTCGGTTTTTAGGTTGATTATTACGGCCTATGTCGTTGGTTCTAGCTCGACCGCCCACTGCGGGAGTTAGGTTCAAAGCATGCAGCGCATCTAGCGTTCCCTTACGGCTAACTAAGCCAACCCACGTGCTCGTGCAATCCGCAAACCCGAGCCTAAATTGCCTAGGGATTGCACGGTTCCTCTAACCATACATGCAATATAATTTCTAGCAACCTAGTTTATGAAATTCGTGGCATACATACAACATATAAATCTGACCTAATGGGGACAATTAGCCTACAATCACCCTAGCATGCATTCCATTAATTTAAAGCACAAATCCAAACTTTAAAAAGCATGCAAACCAACCAAAACAGCCCAAATGGCTCACCTAACCATACTCGGCAATTAGCACACTCATAGGGCAGAAAAATAACCAAGCATGGGCTTATGCCCTTACAACATTTTTGGCACAAAATACACATAATTTCAAAGCTTAAAAACCGAATTGAAAGCTTGAGAAACGTTTGAGAATTTTACCTCAACTTGGTGTGTGGGTTTCGGCCCTCCTAGGGTTTGGTTAGCCGAATGGCTCCTAGCTCCCCCCTTGGTTTCCTATGCACGGCTGCTGCTCCTAGGTGCACCAACCACCAAGCCAATGGTCCCTTTGGCTGGTTCCTTGGTTTGCTCGGCCACTAAGGGTCCTTGGCCCCAAAATTGGAATTTTTTTCTCCCTTCACTCAAGCCTACCCGAGGCTGTCCTAGAGACAAAATCAGCCTCCAAAACTCACCAAAAGTCACCCTCTTGGTCTCCTAGACCACCCGAACCTTTGGCTCACTTTTTCCTCTCAATTTTTCAGCCCTTCTTCTCGGTTTTCCCTGCACCAAGACCGACGGCAAAGGGGCTGGTTGGCTGCCAGAAAATTTTCTCTCCTCTCCCTCGGTTTCCCTAAGCTACCCGAAGCAAGATGAAGGTTTGGGCTTGGAAAAATTTCTGATTTCTCTCTCCCTCTAGGTCTCGGATTTCTTGCTGAAAATTGGCAAGAGTTTCACTAGAGTTTTGCATTAAAATGAATAAGTGAACACTCCTATTTATAGACCTCACAAGAGCTTTCAAAAATCCAATTTTCCTCCCCAAAACTTTTTAAAGTTTGGCCTTGTTGCCTAAGGAGATGGGCGACAAAGAGGAAGGGTGGAAGACACCCATGAGTGAGTTGGCTTGGACACATGTCAAGAGTTGATTGGGCCACCACACCAAAGAGGATAAGAACAAACTTTGTTCTAGAAAATCTTGAACCAGTCTAGGTTTTTGACTGAAAATCTTGAAACGTCGAGTTCAAAAATTTAAATTCCAATACTGTAAATATTATTTTACAGTTTTTGGATTTTTAACGTGCCGTCGGAAAATCGGGTCGAAAAATATTTTTTCTTGTTTTCTCAAACCCTTTCTGCCCTATGATTTCATAAAATACGCCGGATTTCTCTATAGTGGTTCCGGTGTCTCATTTTCATTATCTGTTAAAGAAAATGAGTTTCTGCAGTATTTTTCGAAAAATGCAGATCTTAAAATTCATAACTCACAATTTGGACCATTTTGGTCAAACGTTGACTTTTCGGGTCAACGGTTGACTTTTTGGTCAAAATTTTGACTTTTCACAAAACGATCAGATTTCACTTCTTATTGTCCGAAAAAGCAGTTTGCTTCTTCGAATCACCCGTTTTGAGTCTTTTTAAGCTGTAAAAACTCATAATACACACATGAAAGTTCTGAACTGAACTTTTTCATAAAATTGCATAAACTGCACATGTTTAATTCTTTACAAGAATTAGTAGCATGAAAAACCAGATATCACAATCTATCCTCCTTAAAAATTTTCGTCCTCGAAAATTAAAACAACTCGGGGTAGTCTTTCTTCATCGCATCTTCTGGCTCCCATGTCGCCTCTTCGACCTTATGGTTTCGCCACAAAACCTTAACCATAGGTATAACCCTATTCCTCAGGACCTTATTTTCTCTATCGAGAATTCTGACAGGCTTTTCTTCATATGTCAGGTCTGTCTGAACCTCCACTGGTTCCTGGCTAAGCACGTGAGAAGGATCGGGAACATACTTCTTCAGCATGGAAACATGGAATACGTCGTGCATTGAGGCTAATTCTGGCGGTAAAGCAAGCCTATGCGCAACTTTTCCAATCCTCTCAAGAATCTCAAATGGTCCTGTATACCTCGGACTGAGTTTTCCTTCCTTACCGAACCGCATTACTCCCTTCATCGGAGCAATCTTGATAAAAACAGCATCCCCTACTTGGAATTCCAGCGGTCGTCGGCGTTTATCTGTGTAACTCTTCTGTCTGCTAAAAGCTATATCGAGTCTCTGCTTGATCTTCCTGATGTCTTCGGAGGTCTTTTCTATGAAGTCTGTAGTCTGCAGCTGTTTCTGCCCGACTTCTTGCCAATGAATCGGCGATCGGCACTTCCTTCCATACAATGCTTCAAACGGAGCCATCCCTATTGAGGCATGATAGCTGTTGTTGTAGGAGAATTCTATTAATGACAGCTTTTCATCCCAATTTCCCTTGAAATCTAGGACGCATGACCTCAACATGTCTTCTAAGGTCTGTATGGTTCTCTCGGACTGTCCGTCGGTTTGGGGGTGAAAAGCAGTACTGAACTTCAGTCTTGACCCCATTGCAGCGTGAACACTCATCCAAAACTGCGACGTGAAACGCCCATCACGATCAGAGATGATCGATTTTGGGATTCCATGATATCTGACAACTTGAGCCACGTAAGTTTCTGCTAATTTCTCTACTGAGTGAGTGGCTTTAATCGCAATAAAGTGCGCCGATTTGGTCAAACGATCCACAATGACCCAAATCGTGTCGTTTCCGCTCGAGGTTCTGGGCAGTCCGACTACAAAGTCCATCGTAATTTGCTCCCATTTCCATTCCGGAAGTTCGATCTTTTGTAATTCTCCTCCTGGAAGTCGGTGTTCGGCCTTAACTTTCTGACAAGTTAGGCACTTTGACACATATTCTGCTACCTGGTTCTTCATGTTTGGCCACCAGTAGGTCTCTTTAAGATCCTTGTACATCTTGGAAGCTCCTGGATGTACTGAATACGGTGTTTGGTGTGCCTCCGACATTATTCGTTCCTTCAAATTCTTCACGTCAGGAACGCAGATTCTCCCTCTAAAATGGAGTATGCCGTCATCAGATGTCTTGAATTCGTTGCCCTTTTCACTAAATAGTCTGGCCTTCAACAATGAAGAGTCATTTTCTTGGTGTGCCTTGATGACGTCTAGCAGATCAGACTTGAGAATAAGCGAAGACAACCTCCCCGCTATCAGTTCGATGTTGAAATCCATGATTTCCTTCTGTAAGGGCTTAGGAAGTGTTCCAATAGACATCAGCATGCCCACTGACTTCCGACTTAGTGCGTCTGCCACCCTGTTTGCCTTCCCAGGATGGTAAAGGATTTCGCAGTCATAATCCTTGACGAGTTCTAACCACCGTCTTTGCCTCATATTTAACTCCTTTTGAGTAAAAATATATTTGAGACTCTGGTGGTCAGTGTAGATCTCACACTTGTTCCCGTACAGATAATGTCTCCATATCTTGAGGGCGAAAACTACTGCCGCTAACTCCAAATCATGGGTAGGGTAGTTCCTTTCATGATTCTTCAACTGTCGGGACGCATAGGCCACTACCCTCCCGTTCTGCATCAAAACCGCTCCAAGCCCATTCTTGGAAGCGTCACTGTATATCACAAAATTCCCTGCTTCAACATCAGGAATAATCAGCACAGGTGCGCTCGTCAATTTCCTCTTAAGCTCTTGGAAATTCTCCTGACACTTCTGAGTCCACTCGTACTTTTTCTCCTTCCGAGTGAGAGCTGTAAGAGGTGCTGCAATCCTTGAAAAACCTTCTACGAATCTCCTGTAGTATCCTGCCAATCCAAGGAAACTTCTGATCTCCGTGACATTCCTGGGTGCTAGCCATGAGCTAACTGCTTCCACCTTAGTTGGATCTACAGAGATTCCTTCCTTCGTCACTACATGCCCCAAGAAATGAACTTTCTCCAGCCAAAATTCACACTTTGTGAATTTGGCATACAGTTGATGCTGTCTCAACATCTCCATCACCATCCTTAGGTGCTGCTCATGTTCTTCCTGGGACCTCGAGTATATCAGGATGTCATCGATGAAAACGATCACAAACTTATCCAAGTAATCCCTGAATACTCGGTTCATCAGATCCATAAATGTAGCTGGGGCATTCGTCAGTCCAAAGGGCATCACCAAAAACTCATAGTGCCCGTAACGAGTCCTGAAGGCCGTCTTCGAGACATCTGACTCCTTGATCCGGAGTTGATGATAGCCTGAGCGCAGATCAATCTTTGAGAAGACTGTGGCTCCCCTGAGCTGGTCGAACAGATCGTCTATCCTTGGGAGAGGATATTTGTTCTTGATGGTGATCTTGTTCAACTCCCTGTAATCAATGCACATTCGCAACGATCCGTCCTTCTTCTTCACAAACAGGACAGGTGCTCCCCATGGGGAATGGCTCTGCTTGATGAACCCTTTGTCCAATAACTCTTGTAGTTGCACTTGAAGCTCCCTGAGCTCTGCGGGTGCCATCCTGTATGGAGCTTTTGATACCGGTGCAGCTCCGGGTATCAACTCGATTTCGAAAGAAATCTCCCGCTCTGGAGGCAATCCTGGTAACTCTTCTGGGAATACGTCCATATATTCCCTGATAATAGGAACATTTTCTGGCATCAGTTCCTTTTCTTGATTCCTATCCACCATGTTAGCTAAATATCCTTGACATCCATTAGCTAACATTTTCCAGGCCCTTATAGCTGACACCAACTTGGTGGTGGAATTTCTAGGCTGCCCTTGGAAGTTAAACTCCTCCTTCCCGTCAAGGCTAAACGTTATGCGACGCTTTCTGCAGTCGATCCTGGCGTTATACCTTCCCAAGAAATCCATCCCCAAGATCACATCGAAATCATGGAGTTTGATTGCGATGAGATCTGCAATTAATTCTCTGCCATTTATCATGATGGGAACATTTTGGATCCAGAATTTGGACCACAAAATTTCACCGGATGGTAAAGAAGCATTGAAAGGTTGTTCTATTCTCCTAACACTGCCTCCTAGCTTCTGAGCAAATTCTAGGGATATAAACGAGTGCGTAGCGCCGGAATCAAATAAGGCAATGACATCATAGGTGGTGATAGAAATCTGACCTGTCACCACGTGTGACGTCCCTGCCTCCGCATCCCCTTTTGTATAGGCATAGATCCGGGCTAGAGGTTCTGGCGCTTCTATTCTGCCTTGAATCACTGCTGGTCCCTCCAGCCTAGCCTGTACCGCATGAATCTGTCTCTGGTTGGAGTTACGGTTCTGGTATTGCTGCTGCTGATTCTGATATTGAGGTTGAGGGTTTTGACTGTTCTGAGGGCAATTCTTAGCAAAATGTCCCTCCTTGCCACAAAGGTAGCAAGCATTAGACCCTTTTCTGCAGACTCCCGGGTGCTTCTTTCCGCAGGTGTCACAAGTAGGGTAAGTGACATTGTTACCCTCATTCCCCCGGTTATTCTTCTTTTGCTGAGAGTTCTTCTGTTGTCCCTGGTCATGGAAATTTCCTTTCCTTTTGTTCTTCCCAAACTGTTTGGGACTTTGGCCAGAGCCGCTTGCTTGACCCTTTGTGTTGGTTTCGGTACCCTGGCGGGGTTGGTTGGTCTTAGCAGCAGCTTTCTCCTCTTTTCGGGACTTAAAGATTTGAGCTCTTGCTTCTTTGTCCCTGTTTATCCAATATTCAGCCCTAACCGCCCTGCTGACACATTCTGACACGGTCTCTGGCGGGCTGTTGCCGTACTGACTAGTTTTGCAATGTCTGTGCGAAACATCCTCATCATTAACCAGACTTTCTCTTCTTCATTCGGCACTAACTTAAGGCATAGGCTGTCACGACCCCGACTCGTCGCCTCTCAGACCCACGCGGAGTCCGACCGCGCGAACCTGTGGTTGGGTTCGAGTCGCGACATTAACTTAAACTTACTTGCTTGACTTGTTATGAAAAATAAAGTTACCCGAAATTCATGAGTAATTTTTTTTTTTCTTTCTTTTCTAAATATCGTTACTTAAAACTTTTATTGCGGAAATCTTAAAACTTTAACACAAGTTAAACGTGATTGAAGACTGTTTTTCTTTTATAAAACTCTTACTTTTCTTATGTACTCACTCGAGTACCTAGCCTTCACCTATGAGGGAAGCTAGCATACATACATATCTTAACTTAAACATACATGCATACATACTGAATGAAATGAAAACACATTTTCTTTTAAACGCCTTTCGGAAACCCCGTAGCAGTCCATACCCACGTTTCACATTCTGTTGCGCCATCTATCCACAGCTTGTTCAGGAAGTGCCGGTAGGAACCTTACCTACAGCATGAACATAAACAATGAGCTAAAAAGCTCAGTAAGCACAACATCCTATCCGCATGCAACTAATGCACGAAAAACGTGAACCGATTATAATTTATTATTAAATTAATTTGGGTCTCTCTACTGGTCTAATCTGATCCTATCTTGATATTATAACATGTGTGTATGTACTTCGGTACGTAACCATGGGGTGATTGAAGGCGGTCCGACCATGCACACTTAAACCATGAAGCACAAAGCTTAACATGGAGTAGTGGAGGCAGCCCTTCCATGACAATCCAACCGTGGGACGTGCCGTTTTAACTTACCACAGAGGCAACGTCAGTACAACACAGCATGTCCTACTGTCTTATCTCTTGTCTTACCATCTGACTTATTTTAGTGGACATACTTCGTGATGCCACAATAATAACATAAAACATAAACGTGCATCTGCATAAACATAAACTTATCTAAACATACATACATACTACATGGCATACTTAATGCATACATACATAACACATAAACACCCTTGCATACATAACACATAACATACATAGCATACTTAACACATAACATACATAACATATTTAACATGCATACATAACGTGACATACATAACATGCATACATACGTGAACTTGAACATACCCTACATGCATACATAACATGACATCCTAACATGCGTTCATGCCGTAGGCGGAGTTGTACTTACCTTTCCGTCATACGTGCTTGACTGATTGTCCCATCCTAGTGCTGTTCCACTACTGGTACAGCTGCAGGTTCTGCCTGCTTGACATAGGACAGACTCTACTTAAATCTTGTGAAAATGCAGGTAAACTAACCAACATGTCTACATGATTCTTGGTTGTATGTCCCTTGACGTGCAAAGCGTCTATTTCGGTTACTCTCGGTAACCTGGCGTGCTAAGCCCATACTAACCTCTAAGGGTTGCTAATCTTAATCTGCATCTATCGGGTTATATCTGATAACCCTTTAGACGAGCTATCGGTATCCGTTAGGGTCACTTTGGATAACCCGTGAGGATAAACTAACTTAAAGCTACAAGTTAACCAAAAGTCAACAAAAGTCAACCTTGGTCAACTCTCGGTCAACTATGGTCAACCCCCTCGGGTCAACCTCTCGGGTCTCGGGCTTGACCCGATAACTCGAGTCTAACACTCGATTACCATACGTGAACTAATCGTATGTTAAAAACTTGCTTGAAAATCACATGTTCTATTCTTGGAAAAACACTTAGAAAAATCCCAATTTTTACATTTCGTGTAAAAATTCATAACTTAGTTCATAAAATCCAAATTCTTGATTTTATGCTTTGTAAATTCATTTTAGGTTGAAAACCGTCATTGGAACGATTTTCATAGTCAAAATACCCATTTAAGGTTGAAAAACCAATTTTCTAAAAACACTTATTGAGTTTGTGGTGCAGGGATTTCGGATTCCCTGAACACCCTTCATAAAACAATTTTTATCTTAAAATTGGTACATGATCTGAAAAAGTTTTCTTCACAAAAGTTCTAACTCTCGAAACATGCTAAAACTTTCGTGTTTTATGAAAATCCTGATTCGGCCTAGATCAGTACCAGTTTCGAGTTGAAACTGGCTGATCCTGAAGCTAACGGGTCTGGGGGACGTGAACACTTAGCCACGGGTTTTGTTAATTTTGAAGGCCTTTGGAGCCTTATTTTGGAAAACGACCCGCGTTGCCCCCTTGGAAAAGTTGTTTTGGACAACTTTTGTGTTTTACGTTTTCCCTATTTCGGCCTCTAAGGGCCTGTTATTTTCTGTTTACAAAAACTGGGCAGATAGGTCCGAACCTACAGCCAGTTTCGTGTTACATTACTTTTACGTCTCAACCGATCACTCGGGAGCCTAAAACAATCACATGCAACGTTATCTAACGTCCCACATGCTTTGGACATGTCACTCCACGTGGCCATGCAAACCAATCCGGAACTTACTAACCTAGGCTTGCATTGCATCTAAGGTTGCATACACATGGGTTCGGCATCAACAAGCCAAACCGAAACTAAATCTAGCACCCTAGCATATGAGCCACACACGGCTGCACCATAATTAGGGACATACTCAGCCAATAAATCATGCAAACCAAGCAAACAAGCAAGCATAAACATAGCACACAAAATCAGAAAATCATGCATGCTATCTAGCTAGACATACACCCTTAATCAAGCATCATAATCTAAGCCAAGCATAAACTAAAAATCTGAGCTTATGCTCATACATTCCAAGCATGAAAATACACATAAAACACATTAAAACTCCAAATTTAATGCTTGAATCAAAGCCTAGAGTTAGGGCTTATACCTCACCAAATTTTCGGAAATTTGGTTCTTCCTTGGAGCCGAACCTCTAGCTCCCTTGGCTGCCTCCTCCTTGCAGCCGGTTTCTTCACACCATTTGGCTCCAAAATTTCCAGCCATGAACACACAATCATACACATAATTAACCATCAATTTCCATTCAATTTTGGATGGAAAAAGCTTAGGGTTTGAGAGTCTTTACCATGACTTACCCATAGGTTCTTGGACTGAAAATTTCAGCTCCTTCATGGCTGCTCTTGATCACTGTTTTGGACACCAAATTGCTTCAAAAATCTGCACCAACTTGGGTGATCCACTGCTGTCCAAAACCGACCCTTTGCTGCTCCAAACCCAGGAAATTTTGCTTCCAAAATTCTGCACATACCAGCCGAACCACATGCACACACCATGCACCAAAATCCACCTTGGCTCCATGGTGGTTCTCCCTTCTTCTTGCTCGGCTCCTCCATGGCTTTGGCTGAAAAATTTCTTCACTTTCTCCTTCTCTTCTCCACGGCTGCAGGTCTGAAATTCTGGAGAAAAATTTCCAGATTTGCTCCTCCTTGCTCCATGCTCAAACCGAGCACTCCATGGAAGCTCACACAAGCTTTTTCCAATTTTTCTCTTGCTCTTTCTCTCCTCCCATGGCTCTCGGATTTTTTTCTGATGGAGGAGGACCAAGACTTGGCTGTTTTCTGGAAATTTCTGCTCTCCACCGACTCACTAATGGCTGATAAAAAGAGGATATATACAAACTTTTTTAAAATTCTATTTTGGCCCCATCATTTTCTATTCTTTGGCCTTTTCTCCTCCAAGGCTCACGGCTGGAACCTGATCAGCAACAGCTGGAAGGCTGAGCTGGAAGCTGATGGTGGGCTGAGCTAATGGCTTATGTCACCAATTTTCAAAAATTCCAATTTTGCCTCCGAAACTAGAAATCTTCGCAAAAATACTCTCTAGGTGTCCGATTGTCCAAAAATCAACACACCCATCCTATTTGATGATATAATCATCTTAGTGACTTCATACGTCCATTTCGTCAATTTTCAAAATTTACACTTTTGCCCCCAAAAGTGAAAATTTTGCATTTATGCCCCAAAATTCCAAAATTGGCACAATGCTTACTTTTCCATCAAATATCATTCTTTTCATGATTTTATGTGATTTTCTTCCATTAAAATCACATATTTCCAAAATTTACGTTTTTGCCCGAAAGACAAAATCTTTACATTTTGCCCTCGAAGTGGCTATTTCTTGATTTCTTCTTGCAAAACATATTATTTCCTTATTGTGACCTCATCTAGCGACGTCACTCGGCGTACTTCACATATTTTTCAAAATTTACATTTTTGCCCCCAAAAATGAAAATTTTGACGTTTTTTACCCTTTGACCTGTATTGGTCTCCTTTGATGATTTCTTGACCAAATATATCAGTCGGGCCTTAACTAATGCTAGGGATGCTTGATTTCTAGGGTGCTTTCTTATTTCTACTGTCTATTTGGGCTATCTGCCCATACTGACATATTTTACAGTATTTTCGCATATTGCAGCATTTTTCACTATCGAGTCAACTGTTGACCACTTTTGGTCAAACTTTGACTTTTTCGGTCAAAGTTGACTTTTTCGGTCAAACTTTGACTTTTTGGAAAAACGTCCCTTATCGCCCCTTTCGACCAGAACAGGCGTTTTCTAACCTAAAAATCTGTTCTGAGTCTTATTGAGCCATAAGACTCCGTAAAACGTGTGAAAAACTCTTAACTGAGTTTTTCCGAAAACATATCAATATATGCTCATAGTTCCTTTAAAAGAGGAAAAATGGCAATCATGAAAATCTGGTTATCACATAGGCGAGCTAACTGTTCAAACCTCTTCACTGCATCCATGACTGACAGTGCTCCCTGTCTGAATTTGTGAATTCATCCTGCTGCACTGCAAGGACTTCTCTGTTGTAGTACATTGTGCGGAACTCATGAACAAAGTCCTGTCAGGTCATAGCCATCACATCTCTCCGTGCCTCTACGTAGTCCACCAGTGCCTTGCATCCTTCTTGAGCGCGAAGGAGGCACATAAGACCTTCTCTTGTTCAGTAAGTCTCATGAAATTCAGGATAACCTGAATATCAATAAGCTAATCGTCTGCAGCAATCGGTCGTAGGTCCTCGAACTCAGGAGCCTTCATGCGTCTGAAGCGCTCGTATAACATGTCTTCCCGAACTGCTAGTGGATTCGCTGGCATGGCAGCTGGTGCACGGGTACTTCTGCAGGTTGAGGCACTGCTGGCTGGGCCTCTGGTTCACATTAACATTTGGTACCGGAGGTACCACTGGCGGTACTGGCGGAACCGCTGTGGTGCCGCTTGAACCTGCGGAGCTTGGTTCATCCGCTCTAACTGTTCTCTAAATCTCGCCATCTCTTGTTGCTGCTCTTGCAGCTGTCGTGTAAATTCATCATCAGCGTTATCATATCCGGCTGAGGCGATCTTCTGGTGCATCAGCAGATGTGTTACCTCTCGTACGAACCATCTTTATAATCCTAATATAGGAAAAAGAAATATTAACTATATTCTTTCTTCCCATAACAATCTAACATATCATCTTATCATGTATTTCATTCATGACATCACATAAAATACATATCATAACATAATAGCATTATCATAGCAATACATATTAACATATCATAGCATCATAACATATCTTATCATATATCCCATGATTCGCACGGTCCCTTTTTGTACAAAACAAGGGTACATATCATGTCAAAAGTACATGCTGTACAAAATACTTACTGTCATATATACAACATAATGTACATATTTTTACATTAAGACGGACAGAGTTTCGGATGGAAGTGGCTACCACTTGCCATCCTACATATATATACAGCCAATAACTGAATACAAAAGATACTATATAAACAGTCCTATCAAAAGAAAATACACGATCGACCTAATCTAGTCGGTGTCGTCGACGGTGCTGATCGAGGTATCTGAATCGGAGGTACTATCACCTGATCAGGTGCATCCTCGTCGGGTATCTCATCGGGATTGTCAAAGGGATCTCTCGGGATCCTCCCACTCATCGTATGCTCCTCGTCATCCATATCGGCCTCGTCATCGCTAGACAGACGATGACTGGTGGATCCTCGTGCTCTGGCGGCTCTATAGTACGCATCGTCTTCCGAGTCATCATCGGCATCCATCGAGTCTACATCAGCTGGAGCAGGTGCCTCGGGTATCGGGTCCTCTTCCAAAGGCCCTACCTCGTACTGGGGTCCTCATCCTCATCATCAGTGCCAGGAGCCTGGCCTCGGCCACGTGCTCGGCTGCAGGCATAGTCTGAGCCTCGTCTCCGCCTCTAAGATGTCGTCATAAAAACTGCCGATGACCATCTGGCTAGTCGGTGTCGGAACAAACTGCCGAATATCTGTGGTATACCGTTCCGGAGGAGTATCAATGCCTGGAGCTCATGATCGGCCAAATCCTGAGGAATGTGGGGAAGCATCATCTCCTGAAACCTCCAACAATAGTGGCTCATCGTCTCCCCCGGATACGCGTGCCAATCCTGAGACAGTCTCTGATATCGAGCCTGTCTCATGTCTCTATAGATGGCGGGGTCGCGACTGGCTCTCCCGGTCCCCTGGCTGGCAGTGGTCCATACCGGTCATCACCACTGCATAGAAGTGTGCCCATGTGCGACTGGGCAACTGTGGCTCTCCTAGCGTGACCCACCAAACTCTGGCGTCGCCGCTCAAACATCTGCTAGCGAGCGTAACCTGTAGGTGCTCCTCTATATGGCACATAGCGAACGTCTGCTTCATGTCATGTAGCCACGTCTCTATGGACATCGAGCGTCGGGTGCTATCAAAATACGCCGGCTGTGATCGATAGAAGGCTACCACCGCGTCTCGATCCCTCTTGACTTGCTGAGGATCCATGATGCCGCGTCTACTCCATACAATATCATCATGAATCATAAAACACATAAATAAAACAATACATAAGCAATTAAATCTAAACTTACTTGCAATGGTGGAGGCGATGTCAGGCAACTGTAAAATCGTGTCGCGAGGGACCGCTCTGATACCAACTCTTGTAACGCCCACCTAGCGTAGGTCGTTACCCGTGCTTGCATACATACATTCGTAACATAAACTTACTTACATACTTAGCTTGTAAAAACACAGCGGATTTTTTTTTTTTTTTTTTTTATAGTACACAAAACTATGTACATAACTTAAAATACTGTTTCTGTGCATAATATACTAATTATTACTTATAAAAAGTATCTTTCTTTTATAAGTGTATACCACACAAAAATGCGTAGCGGCTCCATATACCACGATTTTACATTGCTTGACCCGCTACTCCCCACCGCATCAAGATCAGCTGACAGGCGACTTACCTACAGCACAAACTCAAAACCGTGAGCTTAAAGCTCAGTAAGTACAACTCCTAGGCCGTAAAACAAAATAACAACAATATAACATCTAACACACAATAACTTAACATAACATAAACATATACATAGCATAACAACATACACATACATAACATACTTAGCATACATAACATACTTACATACATATAGCACTTAGCATGCATAGGTCATCTTATGCTTCATTATCTTTCATTATATCTTATGGGCCCTTAATCTACGTGTTCGTATCCGGCGCGCGACTATGGATTGTCTGGGGCGGCCAAACCAATTCCAGTTCAATCCACAGTCCAACCCGACCTGGCGCGGGTGGGATCGACACGGCTCTTATTTTCTTACTTAATCTGGTTTACGTGTGAACATACACTTCTGATGTCATCTTTCTAACTTAGCTTCTGCTTATCTTGTCTTAGCATATACCTATATACTTAGCATTTTCATGTTGCATACATGATACTTAGTATTAACACAGAGCACATCATCGGTCTAATAGTCTAATCCTATTAGCTTGTGCTGTAGACGGTGTTGTACTTACCGTCTATACTTAGTTGTTCGCAGATCCTCGTCCAGTCTCTGCTGCAGAACTCCTCCTGCTTGATGGAAAGTTGTACGTCAGTCTTCAAGTCCATCTCTATCGTATGTTGGTACTAACCAACATTTTTACGGGTTTTCGGCTATATGTCCCCCTAACGTAGAGCCATTTGTAACCCATAGGGTTATGTTGAAAAATCGTGTCGTATACTTGGCCCATTTAGAAAACATCGGGTTAGGTCGAACACCTACCCTTGGGCTTATATTTAAGCTTGTTATCTTGTTGATCAAACCAAGGTCAACCAAAGTCAACCATTTTGTGTGTTAAAGTCAACCCTCTTCGGGTCAACTCTGGGCCTTGGGGCGAAGCCCGGTAACTCGGGTGCTGAATCCCGGCTACCTTGCGTTCTACATTTTTCTTTCAAAACTTAGCTTAAATCTCTTTACTTTGAAAACTTGTCTTGAAAATCCTTTTCATAAAACTTAGCTTAAAACTTAATAACTTTCTTTGTAAAAATTTCGTGAATCTTGGCCTATATTTTCATAAAATGGTTAAGGGTCGGAAACTGCTTTTGGGACAGTTTCCGTGCTTGAAATACTGTGTTGAGTCCGAAAATCATTTTTCCTAAGTTGGTTCTACAAAATCAAGCACAGGATTTTGTTGAATCCTGCACCGTTTTCAGATTTTAGGTTATAATTAAAAATCCGTTTTGAGTTTGAAAAAGCTTCCTTCAGAAAGTTCTAGCCCTCGAGGAGTTCTAAAACTTTCATGTTTTACTCATTTTCTGATTCTTACCGTTTGGTGTCAGTTTTAAATAAAAACCGAACTTAACAAAAAACTGGGTCTTCTGACCCACCTACGGTTTTCTTGGAAAAGTAGGCCTTTGGAGCCTTATTTTGGCAAAGTGCCTGCGCTACCCCCTAGGAAACACCCTAGTCTACAACTTTCGTGTTTTACGTTTGGCCAATTCGGCCTCTATCAGCCAACTGGGACGTTTTACCGGAGCTGCTCCTGGAACCCGAGATGCAGTTTCGGTTTTTAGGTTGATTATTACGGCCTAGACGTTGGTTCTAGCTCGACCGCCCACTGCGGGAGTTAGGTTCAAAGCATGCAGCGCATCTACGTTCCCTTACGGCTAACTAAGCCAACCCACGTGCTCGTGCAATCCGCAAACCCGAGCCTAAATTGCCTAGGGATTGCACGGTTCCTCTAACCATACATGCAATATAATTTCTAGCAACCTAGTTTATGAAATCGTGGCATACATACAACATATAAATCTGACCTAATGGGGACAATTAGCCTACAATCACCCTAGCATGCATTCCATAATTAAAGCACAAACCAAACTTTAAAAAGCATGCAAACCAACCAAAACACCCAAATGGCTCACCTAACCATACTCGGCCAATTAGCACACTCATAGGGCAGAAAAATAACCAAGCATGGGCTTATGCCCTTACAACATTTTTGGCACAAAATACACATAATTTCAAAGCTTAAAACCGAATTGAAAGCTTGAGAAACGTTTGAGAATTTTACCTCAACTTGGTGTGTGGGTTTCGGCCCTCCTAGGGTTGGTTAGCCGAATGGCTCCTAGCTCCCCCCTTGGTTTCCTATGCACGGCTGCTGCTCCTAGGTGCACCAACCACCAAGCCAATGGTCCCTTTGGCTGGTTCCTTGGTTGCTCGGCCACTAAGGGTCCTTGGCCCAAAATTGGAATTTTTTTCTCCCTTCACTCAAGCTACCCGAGGCTGTCCTAGAGACAAAATCAGCCTCCAAAACTCACCAAAAGTCACCCTCTGGTCTCCTAGACCACCCGAACCTTTGGCTCACTTTTCCTCTCAATTTTTCAGCCCTTCTTCTCGGTTTCCCTGCACAAGACCGACGGCAAAGGGCTGTTGGCTGCCAGAAAATTTTCTCTCCTCTCCCTCGGTTTCCCTAAGCTACCCGAAGCAAGATGAAGGTTGGCTTGGAAAAATTTCTGATTCTCTCTCCCTCTAGGTCTCGGATTTCTTGCTGAAAATTGGCAAGAGTTTCACTAGAGTTTTGCATTAAAATGAATAAGTGAACACTCCTATTTATAGACCTCACAAGAGCTTTCAAAAATCCAATTTTCCTCCCCAAAACTTTTTAAAGTTTGGCCTTGTTGCCTAAGGAGATGGGCGACAAAGAGGAAGGGTGGAAGACACCCATGAGTGAGTTGGCTTGGACACATGTCAAGAGTTGATTGGGCCACCACACCAAAGAGGATAAGAACAACTTTGTTCTAGAAATCTTGAACCAGTCTAGGTTTTTGACTGAAAATCTTGAAACGTCGAGTTCAAAAATTTAAATTCCAATACTGTAAATATTATTTTACAGTTTTTGGATTTTAACGTGCCGTCGGAAAATCGGGTCGAAAAATATTTTTTCTTGTTTTCTCAAACCCTTTCTGCCCTATGATTCATAAAATACGCCGGATTTCTCTATAGTGGTTCCGGTGTCTCATTTTCATTATCTGTTAAAGAAAATGAGTTTCTGCAGTATTTTCGAAAAATGCAGATCTTAAAATTCATAACTCACAATTTGGACCATTTTGGTCAAACGTTGACTTTTCGGGTCAACGGTTGACTTTTGGTCAAAATTTTGACTTTTCACAAAACGATCAGATTTCACTTCTTATTGTCCGAAAAGCAGTTGCTTTTCGATCACCCGTTTTGAGTCTTTTAAGCTTAAAAACTCATAATACACACATGAAAGTTCTGAACTGAACTTTTTCATAAAATTGCATAAACTGCACATGTTTAATTCTTTACAAGAATTAGTAGCATGAAAACCAGATATCACAATCTATCCCTCCTTAAAAATTTTCGTCCTCGAAAATTAAACAACTCGGGGTAGTCTTTCTTCATCGCATCTTCTGGCTCCCATGTCGCCTCTTCGACCTTATGGTTTCGCCACAAAACCTTAACCATAGGTATAACCCTATTCCTCAGACCTTATTTTCTCTATCGAGAATTCTGACAGGCTTTTCTTCATATGTCAGGTCTGTCTGAACCTCCACTGGTTCCTGGCTAAGCACGTGAGAAGGATCGGGAACATACTTCTTCAGCATGGAAACATGGAATACGTCGTGCATTGAGGCTAATTCTGGCGGTAAGCAGCCTATGCGCACTTTTCCAATCCTCTCAGAATCTCAAATGGTCCTGTATACCTCGACTGAGTTTCCTTCTTACCGAACCGCATTACTCCCTTCATCGGAGCAATCTTGATAAAAACAGCATCCCCTACTTGGAATTCCAGCGGTCGTCGGCGTTTATCTGTGTAACTCTTCTGTCTGCTAAAAGCTATATCAGTCTCTGCTTGATCTTCCTGATGTCTTCGGAGGTCTTTTCTATGAAGTCTGTAGTCTGCAGCTGTTTCTGCCGACTTCTTGCCAATGAATCGGCGATCGGCACTTCCTTCCATACAATGCTTCAACGGAGCCATCCCTATTGAGGCATGATAGCTGTTGTTGTAGGAGAATTCTATAATGACAGCTTTCATCCCAATTTCCCTTGAAATCTAGGACGCATGACCTCAACATGTCTTCTAAGGTCTGTATGGTTCTCTCGGACTGTCCGTCGGTTTGGGGGTGAAAAGCAGTACTGAACTTCAGTCTTGACCCCATTGCAGCGTGAACACTCATCCAAAACTGCGACGTGAAACGCCCATCACGATCAGAGATGATCGATTTTGGGATTCCATGATATCTGACAACTTGAGCCACGTAAGTTTCTGCTAATTTCTCTACTGAGTGAGTGGCTTTAATCGCAATAAAGTGCGCCGATTGGTCAAACGATCCACAATGACCCAAATCGTGTCGTTTCCGCTCGAGGTTCTGGGCAGTCCGACTACAAAGTCCATCGTAATTTGCTCCCATTTCCATTCCGGAAGTCGATCTTTGTAATTCTCCTCCTGGAAGTCGGTGTTCGGCCTTAACTTTCTGACAAGTTAGGCACTTTGACACATATTCTGCTACCTGGTTCTTCATGTTTGGCCACCAGTAGGTTCTTTAAGATCCTTGTACATCTTGGAAGCTCCTGGATGTACTGAATACGGTGTTTGGTGTGCCTCCGACATTATTCGTTCCTTCAAATTCTTCACGTCAGGAACGCAGATTCTCCCTCTAAAATGGAGTATGCCGTCATCAGAAGTCTTGAATTCGTTGCCCTTTCACTAAATAGTCTGGCCTTCAACAATGAAGAGTCATTTTCTTGGTGTGCCTTGATGACGTCTAGCAGATCAGACTTGAGAATAAGCGAAGACAACCTCCCCGCTATCAGTTCGATGTTGAAATCCATGATTTCCTTCTGTAAGGGCTTAGGAAGTGTTCCAATAGACATCAGCATGCCCACTGACTTCCGACTTAGTGCGTCTGCCACCCTGTTTGCCTTCCCAGGATGGTAAAGGATTTCGCAGTCATAATCCTTGACGAGTTCTAACCACCGTCTTTGCCTCATATTTAACTCCTTTTGAGTAAAAATATATTGAGACTCTGGTGGTCAGTGTAGATCTCACACTTGTTCCCGTACAGATAATGTCTCCATATCTTGAGGGCGAAAACTACTGCCGCTAACTCCAAATCATGGGTAGGGTAGTTCCTTTCATGATTCTTCAACTGTCGGGACGCATAGGCACTACCCTCCCGTTCTGCATCAAAACCGCTCCAAGCCCATTCTTGGAAGCGTCACTGTATATCACAAAATTCCCTGCTTCAACATCAGGAATAATCAGCACAGGTGCGCTCGTCAATTTCCTCTTAAGCTCTTGGAAATTCTCCTGACACTTCTGAGTCCACTCGTACTTTTTCTCCTTCCGAGTGAGAGCTGTAAGAGGTGCTGCAATCCTTGAAAAACCTTCTACGAATCTCCTGTAGTATCCTGCCAATCCAAGGAAACTTCTGATCTCCGTGACATTCCTGGGTGCTAGCCATGAGCTAACTGCTTCCACCTTAGTTGGATCTACAGAATTCCTTCCTTCGTCACTACATGCCCCAAGAAATGAACTTTCTCCAGCCAAAATTCACACTTCGTGAATTTGGCATACAGTTGATGCTGTCTCAACATCTCCATCACCATCCTTAGGTGCTGCTCATGTTCTTCCTGGGACCTCGAGTATATCAGGATGTCATCGATGAAAACGATCACAAACTTATCCAAGTAATCCCTGAATACTCGGTCATCAGATCCATAAATGTAGCTGGGGCATTCGTCAGTCCAAAGGGCATCACCAAAAACTCATAGTGCCCGTAACGAGTCCTGAAGGCCGTCTTCGAGACATCTGACTCCTTGATCCGGAGTTGATGATAGCCTGAGCGCAGATCAATCTTTGAGAAGACTGTGGCTCCCCTGAGCTGGTCGAACAGATCGTCTATCCTTGGGAGAGGATATTTGTTCTTGATGGTGATCTTGTTCAACTCCCTGTAATCAATGCACATTCGCAACGATCCGTCCTTCTTCTTCACAAACAGGACAGGTGCTCCCCATGGGAATGGCTCTGCTTGATGAACCCTTTGTCCAATAACTCTTGTAGTTGCACTTGAAGCTCCCTGAGCTCTGCGGGTGCCATCCTGTATGGAGCTTTTGATACCGGTGCAGCTCCGGGTATCAACTCGATTTCGAAAGAAATCTCCCGCTCTGGAGGCAATCCTGGTAACTCTTCTGGGAATACGTCCATATATTCCCTGATAATAGGAACATTTTCTGGCATCAGTTCCTTTTCTTGATTCCTATCCACCATGTTAGCTAAATATCCTTGACATCCATTAGCTAACATTTTCCAGGCCCTTATAGCTGACACCAACTTGGGTGGTGGAATTTCTAGGCTGCCCTTGGAAGTTAAACTCCTCCTTCCCGTCAAGGCTAAACGTTATGCGACGCTTTCTGCAGTCGATCCTGGCGTATACCTTCCCAAGAAATCCATCCCCAAGATCACATCGAAATCATGGAGTTTGATTGCGATGAGATCTGCAATTAATTCTCTGCCATTTATCATGATGGGAACATTTTGGATCCAGAATTTGGACCACAAAATTTCACCGGATGGTAAAGAAGCATTGAAAGGTTGTTCTATTCTCCTAACACTGCCTCCTAGCTTCTGAGCAAATTCTAGGGATATAAACGAGTGCGTAGCGCCGGAATCAAATAAGGCAATGACATCATAGGTGGTGATAGAAATCTGACCTGTCACCACGTGTGACGTCCCTGCCTCCGCATCCCCTTTGTATAGCATAGATCCGGGCTAGAGGTTCTGGCGCTTCTATTCTGCCTTGAATCACTGCTGTCCCTCCAGCCTAGCCTGTACCGCATGAATCTGTCTCTGGTTGGAGTTACGGTTCTGGTATTGCTGCTGCTGATTCTGATATGAGGTTGAGGGTTTTGACTGTTCTGAGGGCAATTCTTAGCAAAATGTCCCTCCTTGCCACAAAGGTAGCAAGCATTAGACCCTTTTCTGCAGACTCCCGGGTGCTTCTTTCCGCAGGTGTCACAAGTAGGGTAAGTGACATTGTTACCCTCATTCCCCCGGTTATTCTTCTTTTGCTGAGAGTTCTTCTGTTGTCCCTGGTCATGGAAATTTCCTTTCCTTTTGTTCTTCCCAAACTGTTTGGGACTTTGGCCAGAGCCGCTTGCTTGACCCTTTGTGTTGGTTTCGTACCCTGGCGGGTTGGTTGGTCTTAGCAGCAGCTTCTCCTCTTTTCGGGACTTAAAGATTTGAGCTCTTGCTTCTTTGTCCCTGTTTATCCAATATTCAGCCCTAACCGCCCTGCTGACACATTCTGACACGGTCTCTGGCGGGCTGTTGCCGTACTGACTAGTTTTGCAATGTCTGTGCGAAACATCCTCATCATTAACCAGACTTTCTCTTCTTCATTCGGCACTAACTTAAGGCATAGGCTGTCACGACCCCGACTCGTCGCCTCTCAGACCCACGCGGAGTCCGACCGCGCGAACCTGTGGTTGGGTTCGAGTCGCGACATTAACTTAAACTTACTTGCTTGACTTGTTATGAAAATAAAGTTACCCGAAATTCATGAGTAATTTTTTTTTTCTTTCTTTTCTAAATATCGTTACTTAAAACTTTTATTGCGGAAATCTTAAAACTTTAACACAAGTTAAACGTGATTGAAGACTGTTTTTCTTTTATAAAACTCTTACTTTTCTTATGTACTCACTCGAGTACCTAGCCTTCACCTATGAGGGAAGCTAGCATACATACATATCTTAACTTAAACATACATGCATACATACTGAATGAAATGAAAACACATTTCTTTTAAACGCCTTTCGGAAACCCCGTAGCAGTCCATACCCACGTTTCACATTCTGTTGCGCCATCTATCCACAGCTTGTTCAGGAAGTGCCGGTAGGAACCTTACCTACAGCATGAACATAAACAATGAGCTAAAAAGCTCAGTAAGCACAACATCCTATCCGCATGCAACTAATGCACGAAAACGTGAACCGATTATAATTTATTATTAAATTAATTTGGTCTCTCTACTGGTCTAATCTGATCCTATCTTGATATTATAACATGTGTGTATGTACTTCGGTACGTAACCATGGGGTGATTGAAGGCGGTCCGACCATGCACACTTAAACCATGAAGCACAAAGCTTAACATGGAGTAGTGGAGGCAGCCCTTCCATGACAATCCAACCGTGGGACGTGCCGTTTTAACTTACCACAGAGGCAACGTCAGTACAACACAGCATGTCCTACTGTCTTATCTCTTGTCTTACCATCTGACTTATTTTAGTGGACATACTTCGTGATGCCACAATAATAACATAAAACATAAACGTGCATCTGCATAAACATAAACTTATCTAAACATACATACATACTACATGGCATACTTAATGCATACATACATAACACATAAACACCTTGCATACATAACACATAACATACATAGCATACTTAACACATAACATACATACATAACATGCATACATAACTGACATACATAACATGCATACATACGTGAACTTGAACATACCCTACATGCATACATAACATGACATCCTAACATGCGTTCATGCCGTAGGCGGAGTTGTACTTACCTTTCCGTCATACGTGCTTGACTGATTGTCCCATCCTAGTGCTGTTCCACTACTGGTACAGCTGCAGGTTCTGCCTGCTTGACATAGGACAGACTCTACTTAAATCTTGTGAAAATGCAGGTAAACTAACCAACATGTCTACATGATTCTTGGTTGTATGTCCCTTGACGTGCAAAGCGTCTATTTCGGTTACTCTCGGTAACCTGGCGTGCTAAGCCCATACTAACCTCTAAGGGTTGCTAATCTTAATCTGCATCTATCGGGTTATATCTGATAACCCTTTAGATGAGCTATCGGTATCCGTTAGGGTCACTTTGGATAACCCGTGAGGATAAACTAACTTAAAGCTACAAGTTAACCAAAAGTCAACAAAAGTCAACCTTGGTCAACTCTCGGTCAACTATGGTCAACCCCCTCGGGTCAACCTCTCGGGTCTCGGGCTTGACCCGATAACTCGAGTCTAACACTCGATTACCATACGTGAACTAATCGTATGTTAAAAACTTGCTTGAAAATCACATGTTCTATTCTTGGAAAAACACTTAGAAAAATCCCAATTTTTACATTTCGTGTAAAAATTCATAACTTAGTTCATAAAATCCAAATTCTTGATTTTATGCTTTGTAAATTCATTTTAGGTTGAAAACCGTCATTGGAACGATTTTCATAGTCAAAATACCCATTTAAGGTTGAAAAACCAATTTTCTAAAAACACTTATTGAGTTTGTGGTGCAGGGATTTCGGATTCCCTGAACACCCTTCATAAAACAATTTTTATCTTAAAATTGGTACATGATCTGAAAAAGTTTTCTTCACAAAAGTTCTAACTCTCGAAACATGCTAAAACTTTCGTGTTTTATGAAAATCCTGATTCGGCCTAGATCAGTACCAGTTTCGAGTTGAAACTGGCTGATCCTGAAGCTAACGGGTCTGGGGGACGTGAACACTTAGCCACGGGTTTTGTTAATTTTGAAGGCCTTTGGAGCCTTATTTTGGAAAACGACCCGCGTTGCCCCCTTGGAAAAGTTGTTTTGGACAACTTTTGTGTTTTACGTTTTCCCTATTTCGGCCTCTAAGGGCCTGTTATTTTCTGTTTACAAAAACTGGGCAGATAGGTCCGAACCTACAGCCAGTTTCGTGTTACATTACTTTTACGTCTCAACCGATCACTCGGGAGCCTAAAACAATCACATGCAACGTTATCTAACGTCCCACATGCTTTGGACATGTCACTCCACGTGGCCATGCAAACCAATCCGGAACTTACTAACCTAGGCTTGCATTGCATCTAAGGTTGCATACACATGGGTTCGGCATCAACAAGCCAAACCGAAACTAAATCTAGCACCCTAGCATATGAGCCACACACGGCTGCACCATAATTAGGGACATACTCAGCCAATAAATCATGCAAACCAAGCAAACAAGCAAGCATAAACATAGCACACAAAATCAGAAAATCATGCATGCTATCTAGCTAGACATACACCCTTAATCAAGCATCATAATCTAAGCCAAGCATAAACTAAAAATCTGAGCTTATGCTCATACATTCCAAGCATGAAAATACACATAAAAACCACATTAAAACTCCAAATTTAATGCTTGAATCAAAGCCTAGAGTTAGGGCTTATACCTCACCAAATTTTCGGAAATTTGGTTCTTCCTTGGAGCCGAACCTCTAGCTCCCTTGGCTGCCTCCTCCTTGCAGCCGGTTTCTTCACACCATTTGGCTCCAAAATTTCCAGCCATGAACACACAATCATACACATAATTAACCATCAATTTCCATTCAATTTTGGATGGAAAAAGCTTAGGGTTTGAGAGTCTTTACCATGACTTACCATAGGTTTCTTGGACTGAAAATTTCAGCTCCTTCATGGCTGCTCTTGATCACTGTTTTGGACACCAAATTGCTTCAAAAATCTGCACCAACTTGGGTGATCCACTGCTGTCCAAAACCGACCCTTTGCTGCTCCAAACCCAGGAAATTTTGCTTCCAAAATTCTGCACATACCAGCCGAACCACATGCACACACCATGCACCAAAATCCACCTTGGCTCCATGGTGGTTCTCCCTTCTTCTTGCTCGGCTCCTCCATGGCTTTGGCTGAAAAATTTCTTCACTTTCTCCTTCTCTTCTCCACGGCTGCAGGTCTGAAATTCTGGAGAAAAATTTCCAGATTTGCTCCTCCTTGCTCCATGCTCAAACCGAGCACTCCATGGAAGCTCACACAAGCTTTTTCCAATTTTTCTCTTGCTCTTTCTCTCCCTCCCATGGCTCTCGGATTTTTTTCTGATGGAGGAGGACCAAGACTTGGCTGTTTTCTGGAAATTTCTGCTCTCCACCGACTCACTAATGGCTGATAAAAAGAGGATATATACAAACTTTTTTTAAAATTCTATTTTGGCCCCATCATTTTCTATTCTTTGGCCTTTTCTCCTCCAAGGCTCACGGCTGGAACCTGATCAGCAACAGCTGGAAGGGCTGAGCTGGAAGGCTGATGGTGGGCTGAGCTAATGGCTTATGTCACCAATTTTCAAAAATTCCAATTTTGCCTCCGAAACTAGAAATCTTCGCAAAAATACTCTCTAGGTGTCCGATTGTCCCAAAAATCAACACACCCATCCTATTTGATGATATAATCATCTTAGTGACTTCATACGTCCATTTCGTCAATTTTTCAAAATTTACACTTTTGCCCCCAAAAGTGAAAATTTTGCATTTATGCCCCAAAATTCCAAAAATTGGCACAATGCTTACTTTTCCATCAAATATCATTCTTTTCATGATTTTATGTGATTTTCTTCCATTAAAATCACATATTTCCAAAATTTACGTTTTTGCCCCGAAAGACAAAATCTTTACATCTTTGCCCTCGAAGTGGCTATTTCTTGATTTCTTCTTGCAAAACATAATATTTCCTTATTGTGACCTCATCTAGCGACGTCACTCGGCGTACTTCACATATTTTTCAAAATTTACATTTTTGCCCCCAAAAATGAAAATTTTGACGTTTTTTACCCTTTGACCTGTATTGGTCTCCTTTGATGATTTCTTGACCAAATATATCAGTCGGGCCTTAACTAATGCTAGGGATGCTTGATTTCTAGGGTGCTTTCTTATTTTCTACTGTCTATTTGGGCTATCTTGCCCATACTGACATATTTTACAGTATTTTCGCATATTGCAGCATTTTTCACTATCGAGTCAACTGTTGACCACTTTTGGTCAAACTTTGACTTTTTCGGTCAAAGTTGACTTTTTCGGTCAAACTTTGACTTTTTTGGAAAAACGTCCCTTATCGCCCCTTTCGACCAGAACAGGCGTTTTCTAACCTTAAAAATCTGTTCTGAGTCTTATTGAGCCATAAGACTCCGTAAAACGTGTGAAAAACTCTTAACTGAGTTTTTCCGAAAACATATCAATATATGCTCATAGTTCCTTTAAAAGAGGAAAAATGGCAATCATGAAAATCTGGTTATCACATAGGCGAGCTAACTGTTCAAACCTCTTCACTGCATCCATGACTGACAGTGCTCCCTGTCTGAAATTTGTGAATTCATCCTGCTGCACTGCAAGGACTTCTCTGTTGTAGTACATTGTGCGGAACTCATGAACAAAGTCCTGTCAGGTCATAGCCATCACATCTCTCCGTGCCTCTACCGTAGTCCACCAGTGCCTTGCATCCTTCTTGAGCGCGAAGGAGGCACATAAGACCTTCTCTTGTTCAGTAAGTCTCATGAAATTCAGGATAACCTGAATATCAATAAGCTAATCGTCTGCAGCAATCGGGTCGGTAGGTCCCTCGAACTCAGGAGCCTTCATGCGTCTGAAGCGCTCGTATAACATGTCTTCCCGAACTGCTAGTGGATTCGCTGGCATGGCAGCTGGTGCCACGGGTACTTCTGCAGGTTGAGGCACTGCTGGCTGGGCCTCTGGTTGCACATTAACATTTGGTACCGGAGGTACCACTGGCGGTACTGGCGGAACCGGCTGTGGTGCCGCTTGAACCTGCGGAGCTTGGTTCATCCGCTCTAACTGTTCTCTAAATCTCGCCATCTCTTGTTGCTGCTCTTGCAGCTGTCGTTGTAAATTCATCATCAGCGTTATCATATCCGGCTGAGGCGGATCTTCTGGTGCATCAGCAGATGTGTTACCTCTCGTACGAACCATCTTTATAATCCTAATATAGGAAAAAGAAATATTAACTATATTCTTTCTTCCCATAACAATCTTAACATATCATCTTATCATGTATTTCATTCATGACATCACATAAACATACATATCATAACATAATAGCATTATCATAGCACATACATACTTAACATATCATAGCATCATAACATATCTTATCATATATCCCATGATTCGCACGGTCCCTTTTTGTACAAAAACAAGGGTACATATCATGTCAAAAGTACATGCTGTACAAAATACTTACTGTCATATATACAACATAATGTACATATTTTTACATTAAGACGGACAGAGTTTCGGATGGAAGTGGCTACCACTTGCCATCCTACATATATATACAGCCAAATAACTGAATACAAAAGATACTATATAAACAGTCCTATCAAAAGAAAATACACGATCGACCTAATCTAGTCGGTGTCGTCGACGGTGCTGATCGAGGTATCTGAATCGGAGAGTACTATCACCTGATCAGGTGCATCCTCGTCGGGTATCTCATCGGGATTGTCAAAGGGAATCTCCTCGGGATCCTCCCACTCATCGTATGCGTCCTCGTCATCCATATCGGCCTCGTCATCGCTAGACAGAACGATGACTGGTGGATCCTCGTGCTCTGGCGGCTCTATAGGTACGCAATCGTCTTCCGAGTCATCATCGGCATCCATCGAGTCTACATCAGCTGGAGCAGGTGCCTCGGGTATCGGGTCCTCTTCCAAAGGCCCTACCTCGTACTGGGGGTCCTCATCCTCATCATCAGTGCCAGGAGCCTGGCCCTCGGCCACGTGCTCGGCTGCAGGCATAGTCTGAGCCCTCGTCTCCGCCTCTAAGATGTCGTCATAAAAACTGCCGATGACCATCTGGCTAGTCGGTGTCGGAACAAACTGCCGAATATACTGTGGTATACCGTTCCGGAGGAGTATCAATGCCTGGAGCTCATGATCGGCCAAATCCTGAGGAATGTGGGGAAGCATCATCTCCTGAAACCTCCAACAATAGTGGCTCATCGTCTCCCCCGGATACGCGTGCCAATCCTGAGACAGTCTCTGATATCGAGCCTGTCTCATGTCTCTATAGATGGCGGGGTCGCCGACTGGCTCTCCCGGTCCCCTGGCTGGCAGTGGTCCATACCGGGTCATCACCACTGCATAGAAGTGTGCCCATGTGCGACTGGGCAACTGTGGCTCTCCTAGCGTGACCCACCAAACTCTGGCGTCGCCGCTCAAACATCTGCTAGCGAGCGTAACCTGTAGGTGCTCCTCTATATGGCACATAGCGAACGTCTGCTTCATGTCATGTAGCCACGTCTCTATGGACATCGAGCGTCGGGTGCTATCAAAATACGCCGGCTGTGATCGATAGAAGGCTACCACCGCGTCTCGATCCCTCTTGACTTGCTGAGGATCCATGATGCCGCGTCTACTCCATACAATATCATCATGAATCATAAAACACATAAATAAAACAATACATAAGCAATTAAATCTAAACTTACTTGCAATGGTGGAGGCGATGTCAGGCAACTGTAAAATCGTGTCGCGAGGGAACCGCTCTGATACCAACTCTTGTAACGTCCCACCTAGCGTAGGTCGTTACCCGTGCTTGCATACATACATTCGTAACATAAACTTACTTACATACTTAGCTTGTAAGAACACAGCGGATTTTTTTTTTCTTTTTTTTTTTAAAGTACACAAAACTATGTACATAACTTAAAATACTGTTTCTTTGCATAATATACTAATTATTACTTATAAAAAGTATCTTATCTTTTATAAGTGTATACCACACAAAAATGCGTAGCGGCTCCATATACCACGATTTTACATTGCTTGACCCGCTACTCCCCACCGCATCAAGATCAGCTGACAGGCGACTTACCTACAGCACAAACTCAAAACCGTGAGCTTAAAGCTCAGTAAGTACAACTCCTAGGCCGTAAAACAAAATAACAACAATATAACATCTAACACACAATAACTTAACATAACATAACATATACATAGCATACAACATACAGCATACATAACATACTTAGCATACATAACATACTTAGCATACATATAGCACTTAACATGCATAGGTCATCTTATGCTTCATTATCTTTCATTATATCTTATGGGCCCTTAATCTACGTGTTCGTATCCGGCGCGCGACTATGGATTGTCTGGGGCGGCCAAACCAATTCCAGTTCAATCCACAGTCCAACCCGACCTGGCGCGGGTGGATCGACACGGCTCTTATTTTCTTACTTAATCTGGTTTACGTGTGAACAAACACTTCTGATGTCATCTTTCTAACTTAGCTTGTTGCTTATCTTGTCTTAGCATATACCTATATACTTAGCATTTTCATGTTGCATACATGATACTTAGTATTTAACACAGAGCACATCATCGGGTCTAATAGTCTAATCCTATTAGCTTGTGCTGTAGACGGTGTTGTACTTACCGTCTGTACTTAGTTGTTTCGCAGATCCTCGTCCAGTCTCTGCTGCAGAACTCCTCCTGCTTGATGGAAAGTTGTACGTCAGTCTTCAAATCCATCTCTATCGTATGTTGGTACTAACCAACATTTTTACGGGTTTTCGGCTATATGTTCCCCCTAACGTAGAGTCATTTGTAACCCATAGGGTTATGTTGAAAAATCGTGTCGTATACTTGGCCCATTTAGAAAACATCGAGTTAGGTCGAACACCTACCCTTGGGCTTATATTTAAGCTTGTTATCTTGTTGATCAACCAAGGTCAACCAAAGTCAACCATTTTGTGTGTTAAAGTCAACTCTCTTCGGGTCAACTCTGGGCCTTGGGGCGAAGCCCGGTAACTCGGGTGCTGAATCCCGGCTACCTTGCGTTCTACATTTTTCTTTCAAAACTTAGCTTAAATCTCTTTACTTTGAAAACTTGTCTTGAAAATCCTTTTCATAAAACTTAGCTTAAAACTTAATAACTTTCTTTGTAAAAATTTCGTGAATCTTGGCCTATATTTTCATAAAATGGTTAAGGGTCGGAAACTGCTTTTGGGACAGTTTCCGTGCTTGAAATACTGTGTTGAGTCCGAAAATCATTTTTCCTAAGTTGGTTCTACAAAATCAAGCACAGGATTTTGTTGAATCCTGCACCGTTTTCAGATTTTAGGTTATAATTAAAAATCCGTTTTGAGTTTGAAAAAGCTTCCTTCACGAAAGTTCTAGCCCTCGAGGAGTTCTAAAACTTTCGTGTTTTACTCATTTTCTGATTTCTTACCGTTTGGTGTCAGTTTTAAATCGAAACTGAACTTAACATAAAAACTGGGTCTTCTGACCCACCTACGGTTTTTCTTGAAAAAGTAGGCCTTTGGAGCCTTATTTTGGCAAAGTGCCCGCGTTACCCCCTAGGAAACACCCTAGTCTACAACTTTCGTGTTTTACGTTTTGGCCAATTCGGCCTCTATCAGCCAACTGGGACGTTTTACCGAGGCTGCCTCCTGGGAACCCGAGAGGCAGTTTCGGTTTTTAGGTTGATTATTACGGCCTATGTCGTTGGTTCTAGCTCGACTGCCCACTGCGGGAGTTAGGTTCAAAGCATGCAGCGCATCTAGCGTTCCCTTACGGCTAACTAAGCCAACCCACGTGCTCGTGCAATCCGCAAACCCGAGCCTAAATTGCCTAGGGATTGCACGGTTCCTCTAACCATACATGCAATATAATTTCTAGCAACCTAGTTCATGAAATCCGTGGCATACATACAACATATAAATCTGACCTAATGGGGACAATTAGCCTACAATCACCCTAGCATGCATTCCATTAATTTAAAGCACAAATCCGAACTTTAAAAAGCATGCAAACCAACCAAAACAGCCCTAATGGCTCACCTAACCATACTCGGCAATTAGCACACTCATAGGGCAGAAAAATAACCAAGCATGGGCTTATGCCCTTACAACATTTTTGGCACAAAATACACATAATTTCAAAGCTTAAAAACCGAATTGAAAGCTTGAGAAACGTTTGAGAATTTTACCTCAACTTGGTGTGTGGGTTTCGGCCCTCCTAGGGTTTGGTTAGCCGAATGGCTCCTAGCTCCCCCCTTGGTTTCCTATGCACGGCTGCTGCTCCTAGGCGCACCAACCACCAAGCCAATGGTCCCTTTGGCTGGTTCCTTGGTTTGCTCGGCCACTAAGGGTCCTTGGCCCCAAAATTGGAATTTTTTTCTCCCTTCACTCAAGCCTACCCGAGGCTGTCCTAGAGACAAAATCAGCCTCCAAAACTCACCAAAAGTCACCCTCTTGGTCTCCTAGACCACCCGAACCTTTGGCTCACTTTTTCCTCTCAATTTTTCAGCCCTTCTTCTCGGTTTTCCCTGCACCAAGACCGACGGCAAAGGGGCTGGTTGGCTGCCAGAAAATTTTCTCTCCTCTCCCTCGGTTTCCCTAAGCTACCCGAAGCAAGATGAAGGTTTGGGCTTGGAAAAATTTCTGATTTCTCTCTCCCTCTAGGTCTCGGATTTCTTGCTGAAAATTGGCAAGAGTTTCACTAGAGTTTTGCATTAAAATGAATAAGTGAACACTCCTATTTATAGACCTCACAAGAGCTTTCAAAAATCCAATTTTCCTCCCCAAAACTTTTTAAAGTTTGGCCTTGTTGCCTAAGGAGATGGGCGACAAAGAGGAAGGGTGGAAGACACCCATGAGTGAGTTGGCTTGGACACATGTCAAGAGTTGATTGGGCCACCACACCAAAGAGGATAAGAACAAACTTTGTTCTAGAAAATCTTGAACCAGTCTAGGTTTTTGACTGAAAATCTTGAAACGTCGAGTTCAAAAATTTAAATTCCAATACTGTAAATATTATTTTACAGTTTTTGGATTTTTAACGTGCCGTCGGAAAATCGGGTCGAAAAATATTTTTTCTTGTTTTCTCAAACCCTTTCTGCCCTATGATTTCATAAAATACGCCGGATTTCTCTATAGTGGTTCCGGTGTCTCATTTTCATTATCTGTTAAAGAAAATGAGTTTCTGCAGTATTTTTCGAAAAATGCAGATCTTAAAATTCATAACTCACAATTTGGACCATTTTGGTCAAACGTTGACTTTTCGGGTCAACGGTTGACTTTTTGGTCAAAATTTCGACTTTTCACAAAACGATCAGATTTCACTTCTTATTGTCCGAAAAAGCAGTTTGCTTCTTCGAATCACCCATTTTGAGTCTTTTTAAGCTGTAAAAACTCATAATACACACATGAAAGTTCTGAACTGAACTTTTTCATAAAATTGCATAAACTGCACATGTTTAATTCTTTACAAGAATTAGTAGCATGAAAAACCAGATATCACACGATCGGTCCAGATACACGGATGCTTCTACCTCTATGTGGTCGGGTTACAATCGGAGATAGGTTTTTGTAATCGGAGTAGATCATGACATCAACATAAGCCCCCTAGCATCTCTAGACGGGTCAGACCAGGGATACTCCGTGCACTTGCAATGTGGAAGTGATCGCGCTCCTTGCGTGGTCGGACATACTTGTTCGGTGCTCGGCGCACATTTGCCATTGGGACGTTTCCTGGTTGAGTTCTGAGAGAAGTACGTCAACTAAGATGACACATGTCGAATATTGCCAGTGTCGCATCGTGATTGGCGGGAAGCCAGACCGACACTTAAAATTTTGAAATTTTAAAAGGGCGGGATCAGTAGGAAGCCAAACCGCCACCTTGAAAACCACGCTCGCATTTATTGCCGAATCTTCGCCTATAAATAGGGGGGTTTCTTCATTTCTCTCACAATTCGCGAAGAAACCTAGACACCTGCCGAGATCTGCCGAGAGCTGTCGAGGACTGCTGGTTAAAGTCACCTCATAGACCAATTCCGAGAGCTTCCAAGAAGGTAAATTACCCGAACTTCCCCCTTTTTCGATATAAGTGACTTGTTAGACTCCGAGAACCATAGCTCGTCTGGGAACGCAGACATCTCAAGGAGCTCGAGTTTTGCCTCGAGGACGAGCTCGGATACAATCGGAGAGACAGCCGCTCCAAGGGAACAGACACCCGACCACTTGTCAGGGCTTTTGGACGTTCCTTCTCCGAACACTTCAGCTACACCGATCAGCCGAGTACAAGAAAGAGCCGTGCAGTTTGAGGAGATCCTGGGGGTGGGCTCGAGCCCTCGACCCGATTGGAGATTCATTGATGAACTGAACGGGGCCGCCCCGAAGCAGCCCGCTTCGGTGGTCGACCTCACGGTCGGGGAACAAGACGTGCATAAGAGGGCAGCTAGCGGTGCCAACACGTCTGGTCTTGAAGAGTCCCAAGGCTCGGAGAGCACTGCCTTATTCGGGGAACCCGTCTAGGCCCGTCAGCGGGGTCGTAGCCGAACAATGCACGTCAACGACCAACGGGTATATCGCAGGGCTGACATGGAGATGTTAGACATAGCTGGTGACCACCCTGTGTACACCGTGGACTACTTCACTTCCGTGGTTACTGAACGTTATTTAACAGCATTTCGAGAAAAATTCCAGATCCCCAACGACGTGGAATTAGTGGTTCATGATAAGGGCGATCTACCTTCCCGTCCGTCTCCTGGTCACATCGCGCTATCAGCCAAGTACTTCCTGTAACGACCCGCCTAACGTAAGCCGCTACCATACATACATATCGTAACTTACTTACTTAACGTAATTGGTGGAAATTTTTTTTTTTCGGAGCGTACGAGCGTATAAATGATTATTAAATAAAGATGTTCGAACATAAAATAATATACATAAAATAACAAAACGCATAGCAACTATCATCCCAAATTTCACAGCTTGCAGTGTCATACTCCACCATCTTGCATCACAGATTGCCGTTAGGTTACTTACCTACAGCATAGACGTAAGATGTGAGCTTTCGCTCAGCAAGCACAACTATTACATCCGCGACACAAAACAAATATAACATAACATATCCATGCATGAACCATTTATGCTTCATTATGCTTTCTTATTCTTTCATAACATTCTTTCATAACTTAACATACTTATGGGCCCCTTAATATAAGTGTCCGTACTAGGCGCGCAACTATGGAGTGGTTGGGGCGGCCAGTCCAATTCCAACTCAAACCATAGTCCAACCCGACCTAACGTAGGTCGGTACGACACGGGCAACTTGCTTGCCATCATGCTTACTTTTCATCATGTTATACTTTAGTCTTATTCTTATTTGTGGACATGCTTCATGATGTCACTCGTAAATAAATCATAAAACACATCATAACATTTCATACACTTTAAAACAAATCATATCCTATCATAACATCATATAAACTTTACACACATCACATAACATGTCATTACATACGTACATCAGGCAAGTAACACAACAAAAAGCCTATGCTGTAGGCGGAGTTGTACTTACCTTGTCTGCTATGTCCTACACTGTGTTGCTCCAAGTTAGGGTGCAACAGCAGGCTATCTCCTGTTATTTCAAAGGACATAGGGTAAGGGTTCATAATCATAATCATAAAATGTTGGTGACCTAATCAATATCCATACATAACCTTAATTATATGTTCCCCACACATACACATAATAACTTACTGGGTTACAACAAGTAACCCTAGAGTTCAAGGCCTACTATACTAGGATCATAACTTATTAGGTTACATAGGGTAATCTTGGGTACTAAGCCCAAACACACATAAATAGGGTTGGGTTACTATTCCGAAAATTGGGCCTAAACCTTAACATTCTCAACCCACATCCTATTGGGTTACTACGAGTATCCCTGGATTTTAGGTCCACTAATCAACTTAGTACCTTGTTGGGTTACATTGGGTAACCTTTGGTGTAGTCAACCTTGGTCAACTAAAGTCTAACTCCTAAGTTGTTTCCCTTTTGGTTTATTATGGGTAGCCTTGGGCTTTAGGCCCAGTCCAATAACTCGAGTATCATTCCCGGTTACCATTGGTCGTCATCTTATTACCAATATTTAAGACAACTTGGGTCCAAAATTTGCTTTTACTTTACTTTGGAAAAGGTTAGCATTTTATGTTCTTTTTATACAAAAATCATTTGTTCAACTCATGAAAAATTGTAAGCCTTGAGTAGGATGTAACGACCTGCCTTGCACAGGCCGTTACCATACATACATACATACTTAACATAACGTAATTACTTTTCAGTGTAAAAGAACGAAATTTTTTTTATATATATAATGCGCGTACGAGCGGATAATGTACTTATTGAATAAAGATGTTCTAACATGAAATAATATACGTAAAAGACAAAACGCGTAACGGTATTATTTCCCACATTTCACAGCTCGTCCTGCCACGCTCCTCCATCTTGTATTACTGATTGCCGGTAGGTTGTTTATCTACAGCATAGACGTAAGACAGTGAGCTTTCGCTCAGCAAGTACAACTAATTATACCGCGATACAAAATAAACATAAACATAACTTGCATTTCATAGCATAACATCTTGCAACATATCATGTCTTATCGTATCATAACATAGCATACCATTCCATAACTTAACATACAATAGCATAATATATGCATGAACCGATTATGCTCGTATTATGCTTTCTTATTCATTCTTAACTTTCTTTCATAACTTAGCTTACTTTTGGGCCCCTTAACATAAGTGTACGTACCGGGCGCGCAACTATGGAGTGGTTGGGGCGGCCAGTCCATTTCCAACTCAAACCATAGTCCAACCCGACCTAACGCGGGTCGGTACAACACAGGCAACTTGCTTGCCATCTTACTTATCATGTCATTCTTGCTCTTATTATTCTCATAAGAGTTTGTGAACATGCATCGTGATATCACACATACATAATTCGTAGACATATCATAATCTTAATCATAACATAACTTTAACATAGCATGCATCATGAACTTGACATTGTCATACATCATACATAACCACATCATAAAATTAACATATCATGGCATCACATTATTCTATCAAACAACACAGCATTCATTGTGGCATACATCCTATCATGCATTCTAGCATACATCAAACATACTTAGGTAAATATCACAACAAAAGCCTATGCTACATGCGGAGTTGTACTTACCTCGTCTGCTATGTCCTATAGGGTGTTGGTCCAAGCTCGGGCGCAATAACAGGCTATCTCCTGTTATTCCACGGACATAGTGTAAGAATTCATAATCATAAGATGTTGGTAATCTAACCAACATTCATGCATAGCCTGAGTTATATGTCCCCTTTAAACTAAATGTCTTACTTGGTTACAACAAGTAATCCTGTGGTTCAAGACTAACTAAACATGGATCATATCTTATTAGGTTACATTGGGTAACCTTATGTGCTAAGCCCATATCCAAACTGATAGGGTTAGGTTACCTTGCTAACCTTGGGCTCATACTTAGTTCACAATTCATTGGGTTATTATCAATAACCCTAAGTCTTAGCCCATTTTCAAATCTTGGTATTTCATTGGGTTATGTTGAGTAACCCTTGAGGTGATAATCCTTAGTCAAACTTGGTCAACCAAGTCAATATTTTAGTCAACTAAGGTCAACCCTTTATGAGTCAAATTTGGGCTTTAGGCTTGGCCCAGTAACTCGGGTATCCCTCCCGGTTACCATCCGTTATCAACGTTTTACTAAACTTTGGCTTAAAAATCTCATTTCCTTTGCTTTTGGAAAATTTGGTTACTTTAAATCCGAAATCCTTCAAACCATGTTATAAAATTCATGGCTCTTGAAGTGGAGTCTTATAAAAATCGTTAAGGGCTAAAAACTACCATTGGAACAGTTCTTTACAGTCAAAACATTGAGTTCGGTGAAAATACAGTTTTTCTGAATTGTTTTTAGAAATTCCTGTGCAGGATTTTACTGTTTCCTACACAGTTTTTAGAAATCAGTTTCTGTTTAAAAATCTAGATTGAATTTGAAAAAGTTGTCTTATAAAAGTTTTAGTTCTCGAAAAATCCTAAAACTTTCATTTTTTGAAGAAAACCCAGTTCGGACTTTAGCTTGCTCTTATTCTCAGTTGAACTCACCTGGTCGTGTATAAAACCTGGGCACGGTCAGGCTCGGGTTTTCATAAAAATAAAGGCCGTTAGAGCTTCATTTTGAAAAACTCTCATGTTTCCCCCTAGGAAAAACCCTTCTCTACAACTTTTATGTTTTACATTTTTCCCAATTCGGCCTCTAAAGGCCTCAAATTCCACTTCCCAGAAAACTGGCCAGTTTGCACCCGAATTGGCAGTTTTTGTTCTTAATTTCATTTTACGTCCTATTTCGCGCAATTTAACTCAACCGAACATGCAGAATCCTAGATAACAAACATGCAGCATTTTGTAACATCCCAATTCAGCATTCATACGACCCAATCGTGTCTATGCAAACCATTTCCAAATTCGGCCTAACCTAGGGTTTGCATGGTTCTAGGTTGCATTCAAACCAATCCATTCATCCAACCTTATTCTAGCAACCTAACATACCATTCTAAAACATGCTTGAACATAATTAGGGAACATACAACATATCAAGCATCTAGCATGCAATCCTAGCATTCACACAAGCATAAGCATAAAACAAATCAAACTCATAAAATCAAACCACCCTTAGCACCTAATCAAGCACCACACTTAATCTAATCTAGGGTAATGAAATAACTTGAGCTTATGCTCTCACAATTCTCAACTTAAAATGCATATTAATATCAAATTGAAGCAAAATTGAAGAGCTTAGGATTATGGGAGAGTTACCTTGATCAAGGCAAGGCTTGTAATACCCGGAATTTTCATGGACTTACGATTTCTCTTTTTATTAGAAATTAGAAGTCTGCATGCTATGTTTATGAGATGTTTTCATGAAAAATTATGAATCACATGTGAAATTCGTAATTTTATTAGCCAAGGTTAAAATTTTCTTTTAATCGGCTATGAGACTCTGAATAAAATGCCGAGGTTGGTAAACGGTATTTTGTGTCAAAAAGAACGAAAAGGGAAGAAAAAGAATGAAAAAGGATGAAATTTTAAGAAAGTCAAAGGTTTGACTGAAAAAGTCAACTTTGACCGAAAAAGTCAAAGTTTGACCAAGGACGGGTCAAAAATGTTAACCTCGAAAAATGATGCAATGCAGTGTAAGAAGAGACTGTAAAGACTTTTTATGGTCGAGAAAGAAAAAATAAGCCGTAAAAATCACCCTAGAAATCAAGCACACCGAATCAAGATAAAAAAGGCAAAAAGGTCTCCGAAAAATTGGAGAAAGAAAGTTTTTCGGTTCAATTTTACAAGGAAGAATTTTGGACCAAATTATGGAGCACAATATTTTTTTAATATCTGTGTGACACAAGGAAAGGGAATGAATTAATTTTGAAGAAGAAAAATGACAACAAAACCCATGATTTAAGGGATGACCACATGTGTGTGACACATCACAAGCCTTAGGTGGCTTTGAAAGAAATTCTAGAAGGACTCTAGAACCATTTAGCCTTCCCCCTAGCTCTCCAAATTTTCATCCAACAGCCCACACATCCCTCTAAAATTCGGCAAGCCACATGGGGAAGGACAAGAGAAAGCCAAAAATAAAGGAAAAGTGATCACCCTTTTTGCATGCCACATGTCCCCTTCCTTCCACACACTTTCGGCAGCACAAGCAAGGTGAGGACAAGGCTGCCTACTCCCCAAAAATCCGGACAAAAAGGCAGTCCAACCTCCCCCACTTCATCCATCACATTCGGCCAGCACATGGGCAACTCCAAGGGAAAAGAAAGGCATGTGATAAAGCCTTGAATTAAGGAGAAAAGTTGGTCAACCAAAACCACAAATGCAAGCTAAGCTTTCCCCCTTTTTCCTCCACAAAATCTGCTGCATGTCCCCCCCCCTTTCCCCCTTCAATTTTCGGCAGCAAGCAACCTATCTCCTTCCTCATTTTCGGCTGCAGCAGCTACATGGAAGGATATGACATAAAGCCATGGTTTAAGGAGAAGCAAAGTGAACAACAACTCTCCCTTTCCCTCATGACTTTCGGCAGCTCTCCCCCTCTCATTTCCTCCATTAGTTCTGCCAGTTTTCAAGAGAAAATCCGTGGGAAGAGGAGAGGAAAAGAGAAGAAGAAATCTGGAAAAAAATGCTAGAGGGTTGCTTGTGTGTTCTTCGGCCTTGCTAGGAGAGAAAAGAGAGAGATTTTGTGAGCCATGGAGACCCATTTTTGGGCACAAAACCGTTGGTTGTGGGGAGTGAAAATGGTGAAGAAAATCTGGAAAGTTTTTGAGGGAAAATCATGTATGAAGTTCGGTTTTGGTGTGATGAGCCAAGAGAAGATTTTTGGTGCTCTAATGGAGCCAAAATCCGTGGGCTTTGAGAAAAAGGAAAAGGTGAGTAAAAACTTGGATTTCTCTTCCTATAAAGTTCGGTTTTGATGAGCAAGAAAGAGCTAACCAAAGTTTCTTGGATTTCTATTTTCTTGCAAAAATCCGTGAACATGGAACCAAACAAAGGAGATTTGGGGATTTTCAAACCCTAACTTGGGTTAAGGTAATTTCTTGAACCAATCTTGGATTTAAGCTCAAGATAAGCATGTTTATGGTGATTTAAGATGGGTTTGTAAGGACATAAGTCCATTTCTTTTTCAGCCCTTGATTTTCGGTGTATGTGCTTGATAGGGTTAGGGTTTGGTTGGCTTATTTGTGATGATTTGCTTGCATGTTTTTATGCTTGAAAAATGATTAGGATGCATGCTAGATGTGTTGGTAGAGTCCCCTAAATTTTGGTCACAAATCAGCCCTAAGGCAGTGGCTGATTTGGTTGAAGAAAAATGATGAATGTGATGCTAGTTTAATGGATGCAAGAGCAAGAACACCATGAAGCCAAGTCTAGGGTTTTCGGCTTGTGTGGGCTGCATGGGTGTGATGGATGGACAAGAATGAATGCATGGGACGTTAGATACGTTGCTTATTTAATGTATAGGCTCCTGATGTGATTGATCGAGTTAGAATCCGCGAACTAAGACGTAAAACCGGATTAGCAACCGAAACTGCCATTTCGGATTCGAAACTGGCCAGTTTCGGGAAAGTGAAAATATAAGGCCCTTAGAGGCCGAACGGGGTAAAAGTTAAAAAATGAAAGTTGCTCGGAACAACTTTTACTAGAGAGCAACGTGAACGGAATCTCAAAATAAGGCTCCAAGGGCCTTCATTTTTATGAAAACCCGTGGCTGATCCCTGGGGCCAGTTTTCACTCCGTTTTTCAAGATCAGCCACATTCAAACGAAAACTGGTACTGATCTAGCCAGAACTGGGTTTTACGCAAAACATGAAAGTTTTAGCATTTTTCGATAGCTACAACTTTCGTGAAGATAAGTTTTTTAGATAATGAATGAATTTTTAAACTGGGATCATTTTACGAAGGGTGCTCAGGAATCCGAAAATTTCCAGCACTTTGGTTTACAAAAAATGTTTTCTAGAAAAATGTAAAGTGTCTCTAAAATGTTATTTTGATTACGAAAACCGTTCCAATGGCGATTTTCAGTCCTCAATGATTTATGAAGTCCCGTATTAAGAAAATGAATTTTTACAAGAGTTTTGGGATTATTCACCCAAAGTGTTCAAGTTGAAGAAAAATGGGATTTTCCATAAGTTAAAGAAGAATGAGATTTTTCAAGAAGAGAGTGGGATTTTTAAGGTTTAGAATTGAAATTCCACATTTTTCCAATAAGTAAAGAAAAGAATGATTTTAGTCAAGTATTTTCAAGATTTATGAAGTAAGAGTTTTTACAAGTAAATTAATGGATTTTTGGAAGATAATTATATAATGTTTTCCAAAAATAATGAAATGGAGTTTTAAGGTAAAAATGGGTAATCAAGCCGACTACAAACGGTAACCGGAATTATATCCAAGTTACTGGGCTAGCCCAAAGCCCAACGTTAGACCCAAGGGGGGGTTGACCTTAGTTGACCAAGAGTTGACTTTAGGGTTACCCAATATAACCCTAAAGGATACCAAGATTTATGAAATGGGCTAAGACCTAGGGTTATTGAAGAGATAATAACCCAATGGATTATGAACCAAGAAAAAGTAAAGTATAAGCCCAAGATGGAGGAAGTAACCAATCAGGTTTACAAGAGATATTAGAGGGGACATACAACACACACATCTAGGATTGCTCATGGATGTTGGTTAGGATACCAACATCATATGCTATGGTTTATGGTAAGATAAGTTAACCTTATCTTACACCTCCTTTATTTGAAGCAGGATTATGAACCTGTTGAGATATCGCGAGGAATGTACGCCAAGAGCGTAGGACCTAAGGTAAGTACAAACCTCACCTGTGGTATGGAAAATAATAATGTATGTTCAAATATGAAATGCTATGCCATGTTTAAATGCTATGCTTTTTAAGATGCTATGTTTTAAAGCTATTATGTTTTAATGAGGCCATGATTTAAAGAATTTTAAAGAATGCCATATTTTAACGATGCCATGTTTTAAAGCGGCCATGTTATGTTAAAATATGTCATGTGTATTATAAGTTATGATTTTTGTGACATCATAAGGTATGTTCACTAATGATAAATCACTTGGTAAAAATACACAAGTAAAGTGTCGTACCAACCTCCCCCAAGGTGGAGGATTTTTATGTTCAAATAATGGATTCACCCTCTCGTTGATGCGGGAGGGTGTAATCACCCAATGTTCCCAGAGCAGTTAAGGACCTTGCAAACCCTAACTGTATCTGGAGGCGCGCTTTATGTTAAGGGTACGTACACTAAGGGGCCCATATGAAAGATAAGTACAAGTTAAAAGGAAACGCATAAATTGACATAAATGGTTCATGCATATGTTTTATGATGAGTATGTTTCAAGATGTTTAAATAAAAATGTTTTATGAGATCGCATTTGTACTTGCTGAGCGCAAGCTCATCAGATATATTCCATACTGCAGGTAGAGATAAAAGCTTGTAGCTTTACTTGGTGGGCTTGGAGACGATGCAGCAAGTGAAGGGCGGTGTGGGATACCACTACGCAATATTTTCCGCATATTGTTTAAGCTATGAAGTTTTCATGTATGTTAAGTATGAAGTTAATTATGTATGAAATGTTCAAAGTACGATGCACAATTTTAGTGCATGGGTTTCAAGTCAAGATTTTAAATGAAGCTCAAGTTTTAAAGTTCCAAAAGAAGTTTTAAAACGATGTTCAAAAAAAATAAAAATTTATTTATCCCGAATTTTCTTCGAGGTATTCTTAAATTTAAAGTAAAGTTATGTTAAGTAAGGTAAGGCGACGACGCCCCTGCGTGGTAAGGTCGGGGCGTCACAGAAGTGGTATCAGAGCAGTATCCTACCAGCCTACTTCACTTCGCTTCACATCGTTTCCGCAACAGCCCAAGTAAGTTGAAATTTTTTTTTAGTGATAACCATAGTGTTTTTCATTTTATGGGGATCACGTATGATATACATATGTATTTTCCCTGACCCTAGAAACTACCATGTTGGGTATGTAAGAGGGTATGCTTTGTGACACCCCGAACCACCCACCTGACACCCACGCGGGGCCGACCGCGCGGATGCGGGGCGCCGGAACCGTCACCTTCATACATAACTTACTATACTTTGAAAATGCGGAATAAATTTTTTTTTTTTTTTGAAACTTCTTTTGAACATCGTTTTAAAACTTTCCTTGAACTTCATAACTTGGATTTCATTTTAAAATCTTGACTTGAAACTCATACACTAAAATTGTGCATCGTACTTTGAACATTTCATACATAATTAACTTCATACTTAACATACATGAAAAACTTCTTAACTTAAACATAATGCGGAAAATATTGCGTAGTGGTGTCCCACACCGCCCTTCACTCGCTGCATCATCTCCAAGCCCACCAAGTAAGGCTACAAGCCTTTTATCTCTACCTGCAGTATGGAATATATCTGATGAGCTGACGCTCAGCAAGTACAAACTTAAATCTCACAAAACATTTAAACATCTTGAAAACGTACTTCATCATAAAACATATGCATGAACCATTTATGTTCATTTATGCATTTCCTTTTAACTTATACTTATCTTTCATATGGGCCCCATAGTGTGCGTACCCTTAACATATAGCGCGCCTCCAGATACAGTTAGATGGGTTTGCAAGGTCCCTAACTGCTCTAGGGAAACATAAGTGATTATACCCTCCCGCATCAACGAGAGAGCGAATCCATAACTTTAACATAAAAATCCTCCACCTTGGGGGAGGTTGGTACGACACTTTACTTGTGTATTTTTACCAAGTTTCTTATCATTAGTGAACATACCTTATGATGTCACAAAATCATTGCTCATACATGCTCATGACATATTTTAACATAACATGGCCGCTTTAAAATATGGCATCGTTAAAATATGACAGTCTTTAAAATTCTTTAAACCATGGCCTCATTTAAAGCATAATAGCTTTAAAACATAGCACCTTAAAAAGCATAGCATTTGAACATAGCATTTAAACATAGCATTTCATATTTGAACATATATTATTATTTTTCCATACCACAGGTGAGGTTTGTACTTACCTTAGGTCCTACGCTCTTGACGTAACATTCCTCGCGATATCTCAACAAGGTCCTATTCCTGTTTCAAAGGAGGTGTAAGATAAAATTAACTTATCTTACCGTAAATCGCGACATATGATGTTGGTATCCTAACCAACATCTATGAGCAATCCTAGATGTGTGTGTTGTATGTCCCCTCTAATATCTCTTGCAAACCTGATTGGTTACTTCCTTCATCTTGGGCTTATACTTTACTTTTTCTTGGTTCATAATCCATTGGGTTATTATCTCTTCAATAACCCTAGGTCTTAGCCCATTTCATAAATCTTGGTATCCTTTAGGGTTATATTGGGTAACCCTAAAGTCAACTTTTGATCAACCCAAGTCAACATGTGGTCAACTAAGGTCAACCCCCTTTGGGTTAAACGTTGGGCTATGGGCTTAGCCCAGTAACTCGGATATAATTCCGGTTACCGTTCGTAGTCGGCTTGTTTACCCATTTTTACCTTAAAACTCCATTTCTTGATTTTTGGATAGCATTATATAATTATCTTCAAAAAATCCTTAGATTTGCTTGTAAAAACTCTTACTTCATAATTCTTGAAAATACTTGGCCAAAATCATCATTTTCTTTACTTCTTGGGAAAATGTGGAATTTCAATTCTAAACCTTAAAATTCCACTTTCTTCTTGAAAAATCTCATTTTCCTTTAACTTATCGAAAATCCCATTTTTCTTCAACTTGAACACTTTGGGTGAATAACCCCAAAACTCTTGTAAAAATTCATTTTCTTAAAACGGGACTTCATAAAATTATTATGGACTGAAAATTGCTATTGGAACGGTTTTCGTAGTCAAATAACATTTTAGAGACACTTTACATTTTTCTAGAAAACGTTTTTGTAAACCAAAGTGCTGGAAATTCTCGGATTCCCTGAGCACCCTTCGTAAAACTAACCCAGTTTAAAAATCCGTTCATATTCCGAAAAACTTTTCTTCACGAAAGTTGTAGCTATCGAAAAATGCTAAAACTTTCGTGTTTTGCACAAAACCCAGTTCTGGCTATATCAGTACCAGTTTTCGTTTGAATGTGGCTGATCCTGAAAAACGGAGTGAAAACTGGCTCCAGGAATTAGCCACGGGTTTTCATAAAAATGAAGGCCTTTGGAGCCTTATTTTGAGATTCTGTTCACGCTGCTCTCTAGTAAAAGTTGTTCCGAGAAACTTTCATGTTTTAACTTTTAACCCATTCGGCCTCTAAGGGCCTGATATTTTCTCTTTCCAGAAACTGGCCAGTTTCGACTCCGAAATGGCAGTTTCGGTTGTTAATCCGGTTTTACGTCTTAGTTCGCGGATTCTAACTCGACCGATCACATCGAGAGCCTAAACATTAAACAAGCAACGTATCTAACGTCCCATACATTCATTCTTGCCCATCCTTCATACCCATGCAGCCCACAAAAACGTCCTTGGCTGCATGGTGTTCTATCCTTGCATCCATTTCATCAAGCATCATGTTCATCATTTTTCTTCAACCAAATCAGCCACTGCCTTAGGGCTGATTTATGACCAAAATTTAGGGGACTTAAATAACACATCTAACATGCATCCTAACCATTTTTCAAGCATAAAAATCATACAAGAAACATCATAAAATAAGCCAACCAAACCCTAATCCCTATCAAGCACATACACCGAAAATCAAGGGCTGAAAAAGAGATGGACTTATGTCCTTACAAACCCATCTTAAACCATCATAAAAATGCTTAAAATGGAACTTAATTCAAGCTTGGTTTAAGAGGTTACCTTAACCCAAGTTAGGGTTTGAAAATCTCATTTTCTTCTTGGCTTGCTCACCCACGGATTTTGGCTCCATGGCTCACGGATTTTGCAAGAAAAAAAGGAATCCAAGACACTTTTTGTTAGCTCTTTCTAGCTCATCAAAACCGAGCCTCATAAGATGAAAAATCCAAGTTTTCTCTTACCTTTTCCTTCCCTCCAAGCTCACGGATTTTTGGCTCCAAGAAGCACCAAAAATCTTTTCTTGGTTCCTCTTGCTAGAACCGAACTCATCACATGGCTTTCTCTCAAAAACTTTTCCAGATTTCTTCACCATTTTCACTCCCTCTCTCCCACGGTTTGCTGCCCCAAAATGGGTCTCCATGGCTCACCAAATCTCTTTCCTTTCCCCCCTAACACAGCCGAACACTCACACAAGCATCACCCTCAGATTTTTCCAGATTTCTTCTCCTCTTCATCCCTCTCTCTCCCACGGTTTTTGTCTTGAAAAGCTGGCAGAGAAATGAGAGGGGAGAGCTGCTGAAAGTCATGAGGGAAGGGAGAGTTGTTGTCCACTTTGCTTCTCCTTAAACCATGGCTCTATGTCATGTCTCTCTTTCCCCTTAGCTGGCCGAACATCCAAGGAAGAAATGGGTTGCTTGCTGCCGAAAGTGAAGGAGAAAAGGAGGGGGACAAGCAGCTGATTTTGTGGGGAAAAGTGAGGGATAGGTTAGCTTACTTTTGTGGTTTTGTTGACCAACTTTCCTCCTTAATTCAAGGCTTTATCACATGCTTCCTTTTCCTTGAGTGCAGCCGAAAGTTGAAGGGGGAAAGGGCTGCCTTGTGTCCGGATTTTTGGGGGAGTAAAAGGGCTGATTGCTTGGCCATGGGAAGGGCTTGTTTGCTGAAAATTTGGACAGCCAAGTGGCATCTAATGGGTGGTCACTTTTTCCTCAAAAAATGGCTTTATGCCATGTCTTTCTTTTCCATCTTTTCTCATGCTTTTTCTTTGTGATTTTCTTTTCTTTCTTTTCTCTTAGTGCAGCCAGATCCTTGGGGAATGAGAGGGTGGCTACCGAATTTTTTTGGAAGACAAATGGTACTTAAATGGGTGATGGAGAGGACACCACACTTTACCAAATTTAGTTCACATCTAATGAGATCATTGGGGGACATCATTCCTTAAAGTATGGCTTTCTTTTCTTTTCCTTTTCCTTTGAGCTTGCCGAACTTCATGGAGGAGGGGGAGTCCACATGTGCAACATTGAGTTAGTGGAAGGTGATGTCAAGGGGTTGATGTCATTTTCCACTAGCTCTCACAATGCCTTGTTTGGTCATTTTTGTTCTCCCAAATTAATTCATTTTCCTTTCCTTTGTGTCACACAAATATTTCAAATATTGTGCTCCATAATTTGGTCCAAAATTCTTTCTTGTAAAATTGAACCGAAAACTTTCTTTCTCCAATTTTTCGGAGACCTTTTTGCCCTTTAAATCTTGATTCGGTGTGCTTGATTTCTAGGGTGGTTTTTACGGCTTATTTTTACTTTCTTGACCATAAAAGGTCTTTGCAGTCTCTTCTTATACTGCATTTCATCATTTTTCGGGGTCAACATTTTTGACCCGTCCTTGGTCAAATTTTGACTTTTTTGGTCAAGGTTGACTTTTTCGGTCAAACCTTTGACTTTCTTGAAATTTCATCTTTTTTCATTCTTTTTCTTTCCTTTTCGTTCTTTTTGACTCAAAATGCCGTTTACCAACCTCGGCATTCTATTCCGAGTCTCATAGCCGGTTTAAAAGAAAATTCTAACCTTGGCTAATAAAATTACGAATTTCACATGTGATTCATAATTTTCCATAAAATATCATAAAAACACATCATGTGGATTTCTAATTTCTAATAAAAAGAGAAATCTTAAGTCCATGAAAATTCCGGGTATTACATCCTACCCTCCTTAAAATATTTTCGTCCTCGAAAATCGGATAATTCTACGTGGCTTTTCTCAAAATCCACTAGAAATCCATAATGGTCTGCTCATGTTCCCATTTTTAACACTTTAATGGGCTCATATCTTTTATACAGAACCATAATCTTCCTTATATTTCATCGTATTTCATACCTCATATCCTCGTACTTTCATACTTTCATGCTTACTTTCATCATGTTCATCATACTTTCATTTTTTCATACATGTCATCGTACTTCATATTGCATCACAAGAACCATTTTCGTGAAATTTCTTAGCAAGTTTATCATATATCTTGCAATTTTGAAAAGCATATTATATTATATAGCTTTTCTGTACATGAAAAATATATCGTATCTTCATATTTACGATACTTTTCTTTAACTTTACTTTAGGACTCAGCAAATATTGAAAATATTTTTCTTTCAATTTACTTGAAACTGAGGACCCTCTTAGTACAGTGTTAATCTTATGCTATTAGAACCCCTTTCTTTCATGGTGACCCCTCTCTTGGAATTTCTTCCTCAAGGATTTGGTCATCTTTCATAACATGGTGGCCCCTTTCTTGGAATTTCTTCCTCAAGGATTTGGCCAAAGACCCCTTTCTTGGAAAAATTTACTCCTCAAGGATTTGGTCTTTTACATTACATAACATGATTTGGTTCTAATGTCGCATAAGATCAAGCACCATACGTAAAAATAACTTCTTTAAATATCTTCCATATTATTATTCATGGAAAATAATAATAAATAATATTCTCGAAAACATTTTTCTATCTGAGTGATGCAATCGAAGACATACTTGATTCAACTAGCTCTCTACATTTATTAGCCAGCAGAAACTTCTCTTTTTACCTTTAGCATTTTCTTTAAAGCATACAGGCATAGTCTTAGCTCTAGGGAATATCTAAAACTTCCCATTATCACATAATCTTCATTACTTAGAAGGTTGTTGTCTATCTCAACCTTATTAATATCATCATCATTCTTATGACATACCAATTCTCATTGGTAGCATCTAACTCATATTGGCATATGCCTAATTGCTATTCCCAAATTAAGGCATTATCCACTCTTTTTTTTTTTCAATCATAACTTAGCTTCTATAATTGCAAGATTAGACTCTTGCAAACTGTGGTTCGTTCGTATACACGGCGAACCAATTTCTATTTCTAACTTCTAATCCTTTACATCATCATCATCATCATCATCATAAGCTTACCCTCTTACATACCCATTATGGTAGTTTCTAGGGTCAAGGAAATACATATGTATATCGTATGTGATTTCCCTTCAAACGAAAATATTTTAAGGAGGGTAGGATGTAATACTCGGAATTTTCATGGACTTACGATTTCTCTTTTTATTAGAAATTAGAAGTCCGCATGCTATGTTTATGAGATGTTTTCATGAAAAATTATGAATCACATGTGAAATTCGTAATTTTATTAGCGAAGGTTAGAATTTTCTTTTAATCGGCTATGAGACTCTGAATAAAATGCCGAGGTTGGTAAACGGCATTTTGAGTCAAAAAGAACGAAAAGGGAAGAAAAAGAATGAAAAATGATGAAATTTTAAGAAAGTCAAAGGTTTGACTGAAAAAGTCAACCTTGACCGAAAAAGTCAACCTTGACCGAAAAAGTCAAAGTTTGACCAAGGACGGGTCAAAAATGTTGACCCCGAAAAATGATGCAATGCAGTGTAAGAAGAGACTGCAAAGACTTTTTATGGTCGAGAAAGCAAAAATAAGCCGTAAAAATCACCCTAGAAATCAAGCACACCGAATCAAGATAAAAAGGGCAAAAAGGTCTCCGAAAAATTGGAGAAAGAAAGTTTTTCGGTTCAATTTTACAAGGAAGAATTTTGGACCAAATTATGGAGCACAATATTTTTTTAATATCTGTGTGACACAAGGAAAGGGAATGAATTAATTTTGAAGAAGAAAAATGACAACAAAACCCATGATTTAAGGGATGACCACATGTGTGTGACACATCACAAGCCTTAGGTGGCTTTGAAAGAAATTCTAGAAGGACTCTAGAACCATTTAGCCTTCCCCCTAGCTCTCCAAATTTTCATCCAACAGCCCACACATCCCTCTAAAATTCGGCAAGCCACATGGGGAAGGACAAGAGAAAGCCAAAAATAACGGAAAAGTGATCACCCTTTTTGCATGCCACATGTCCCCTTCCTTCCACACACTTTCAGCAGCACAAGCAAGGTGAGGACAAGGCTGCCTACTCCCCAAAAATCCGGATAAAAAGGTAGTCCAACCTCCCCCACTTCATCCATCACATTCGGCCAGCACATGGGCAACTCCAAGGGAAAAGAAAGGCATGTGATAAAGCCTTGAATTAAGGAGAAAAGTTGGTCAACCAAAACCACAAATGCAAGCTAAGCTTTCCCCCTTTTTCCTCCACAAAATCTACTGCATGTCCCCCCCCTTTCCCCCTTCAATTTTCGGCAGCAAGCAACCTATCTCCTTCCTCATTTTTGGCTGCAGCAGCTACATGGAAGGATATGACATAAAGCCATGGTTTAAGGAGAAGCAAAGTGAACAACAACTCTCCCTTTCCCTCATGACTTTCGGCAGCTCTCACCCTCTCATTTCCTCCATTAGTTCTGCCAGTTTTCAAGAGAAAATCCGTGGGAAGAGGAGAGGAAAAGAGAAGAAGAAATCTGGAAAAAAATGCTAGAGGGTTGCTTGTGTGTTCTTCGGCTTTGCTAGGAGAGAAAAGAGAAAGATTTTGTGAGCCATGGAGACCTATTTTTGGGCACAAAACCGTGGGTTGTGGGGAGTGAAAATGGTGAAGAAAATCTGGAAAGTTTTTGAGGGAAAATCATGTATGAAGTTCGGTTTTGGTGTGATGAGCCAAGAGAAGATTTTTGGTGCTCTAATGGAGCCAAAATCCGTGGGCTTTGAGAAAAGGAAAAGGTGAGTAAAAACTTGGATTTCTCTTCCTATAAAGTTCGGTTTTGATGAGCAAGAAAGAGCTAACCAAAGTTTCTTGGATTTCTATTTTCTTGCAAAAATCCGTGAGCATGGAACCAAACAAAGGAGATTTGGGGATTTTCAAACCCTAACTTGGGTTAAGGTAATTTCTTGAACCAATCTTGGATTTAAGCTCAAGATAAGCATGTTTATGGTGATTTAAGATGGGTTTGTAAGGACATAAGTCCATTTCTTTTTCAGCCCTTGATTTTCGGTGTATGTGCTTGATAGGGTTAGGGTTTGGTTGGCTTATTTGTGATGATTTGCTTGCATGTTTTTATGCTTGAAAAATGATTAGGATGCATGCTAGATGTGTTGGTAGAGTCCCCTAAATTTTGGTCACAAATCAGCCCTAAGGCAGTGGCTGATTTGGTTGAAGAAAAATGATGAATGTGATGCTAGTTTAATGGATGCAAGAGCAAGAACACCATGCAGCCAAGTCTAGGGTTTTCGGCTTGTGTGGGCTGCATGGGTGTGATGGATGGACAAGAATGAATGCATGGGACGTTAGATACGTTGCTTGTTTAATGTATAGACTCCTGATGTGATCGGTCGAGTTAGAATCCGCGAACTAAGACGTAAAACTGGATTAGCAACCGAAACTGCCATTTCGGATTCGAAACTGGCCAGTTTCGGGAAAGTGAAAATATAAGGCCCTTAGAGGCCGAACGGGGTAAAAGTTAAAAAACGAAAGTTGCTCGGAACAACTTTTACTAGAGAGCAACGTGAACGGAATCTCAAAATAAGGCTCTAAGGGCCTTCATTTTTATGAAAACCCGTGGCTGATCCCTGGGGCCAGTTTTCACTCCGTTTTTCAAGATCAGCCACATTCAAACGAAAACTGATACTGATCTAGCTAGAACTGGGTTTTACGCAAAACATGAAAGTTTTAGCATTTTTCGATAGCTACAACTTTCGTGAAGATAAGTTTTTCAGATAATGAATGAATTTTTAAACTGGGATCATTTTACGAAGGGTGCTCAGGAATCCGAAAATTTCCAGCACTTTGGTTTACAAAAAATGTTTTCTAGAAAAATGTAAAGTGTCTCTAAAATGTTATTTTGACTACGAAAACCGTTCCAATGGCGATTTTCAGTCCTCAATGATTTATGAAGTCCCGTATTAAGAAAATGAATTTTTACAAGAGTTTTGGGATTATTCACCCAAAGTGTTCAAGTTGAAGAAAAATGGGATTTTCCATAAGTTAAAGAAGAATGAGATTTTTCAAGAAGAGAGTGGGATTTTTAAGGTTTAGAATTGAAATTCCACATTTTTCCAATAAGTAAAGAAAAGAATGATTTTAGTCAAGTATTTTCAAGATTTATGAAGTAAGAGTTTTTACAAGTAAATTAATGGATTTTTGGAAGATAATTATATAATGTTTTCCAAAAATAATGAAATGGAGTTTTAAGGTAAAAATGGGTAATCAAGCCGACTACAAACGGTAACCGGAATTATATCCAAGTTACTGGGCTAGACCAAAGCCCAACGTTAGACCCAAGGGGGGGTTGACCTTAGTTGACCAAGAGTTGACTTTAGGGTTACCCAATATAACCCTAAAGGATACCAAGATTTATGAAATGGGCTAAGACCTAGGGTTATTGAAGAGATAATAACCCAATGGATTATGAACCAAGAAAAAGTAAAGTATAAGCCCAAGATGGAGGAAGTAACCAATCAGGTTTACAAGAGATATTAGAGGGGACATACAACACACACATCTAGGATTGCTCATAGATGTTGGTTAGGATACCAACATCATATGCTATAGTTTATGGTAAGATAAGTTAACCTTATCTTACACCTCCTTTATTTGAAGTAGGATTATGAACCTGTTGAGATATCGTGAGGAATGTACGCCAAGAGCGTAGGACCTAAGGTAAGTACAAACCTCACCTGTGGTATGGAAAATAATAATGTATGTTCAAATATGAAATGCTATGCCATGTTTAAATGCTATGCTTTTTAAGATGCTATGTTTTAAAGCTATTATGTTTTAATGAGGCCATAATTTAAAGAATTTTAAAGAATGCCATATTTTAAAGATGCCATGTTTTAAAGCGGCCATATTATGTTAAAATATGTCATGTGCATTATAAGTTATGATTTTTGTGACATCATAAGGTATGTTCACTAATGATAAATCACTTGGTAAAAATACACAGGTAAAGTGTCTTACCAACCTCCCCCAAGGTGGAGGATTTTTATGTTCAAATAATGGATTCACTCTCTCGTTGATGCGGGAGGGTGTAATCACCCAATGTTCCCAGAGCAGTTAGGGACCTTGCAAACCCTAACTGTATCTGGAAGCGCGCTTTATGTTAAGGGTACGTACACTAAGGGGCCCATATGAAATATAAGTACAAGTTAAAAGGAAACGCATAAATTGACATAAATGGTTCATGCATATGTTTTATGATGAGTATGTTTCAAGATGTTTAAATAAAAATGTTTTGTGAGATCGCGTTTGTACTTGCTGAGCGCAAGCTCATCAGATATATTCCATACTACAGGTAGAGATAAAAGCTTGTAGCTTTACTTGGTGGGCTTGGAGACGATGCAGCAAGTGAAGGGCGGTGTGGGATACCACTACGCAATATTTTCCGCATATTGTTTAAGCTATGAAGTTTTCATGTATGTTAAGTATGAAGTTAATTATGTATGAAATGTTCAAAGTACGATGCACAATTTTAGTGCATGGGTTTCAAGTCAAGATTTTAAATGAAGCTCAAGTTTTAAAGTTCTAAAAGAAATTTTAAAACGATGTTCAAAAAAAAAAATTTTTTTTTATCCCGAATTTTCTTCGAGGTATTCTTAAACTTAAAGTAAAGTTATGTTAAGTAAGGTAAGGCGACGACGCCCCTGCGTGGTAAGGTCGGGGCGTCACTAGGCTAGGCTTAAGGTTTGGGTCCAAAATCTGCCTTCCTCCTTGTTCTCCTTCCACTCGGTTTTCACCCTCCAAATGGGTACTGAAAATTTTGTCTCACTTGGTGGTTGATTCTACCAAATCCGGCCACCCTCCACACTATCCCTCTTCACTTTTCTCTCCCCCTTTCTTGCTTCTCCCACAACAGGCCACTTGGCCAAAATGGGTTTCAAAAATTTTCAAACTTTTTCTTGGCTTCCTAATTGAAATCCGAACACTCCATATGCTTTTCCCCCTTGAAATTTTTGTTTTTCTTTCTTCTCTCTTCTCTTCCTCACACTCGGTTTTTGAAGAGAAAAATTGACCAAAGTTTGGCTAGATTTCTCAATTTTTTGGTGAACAAATGGCCACCACCTTACACCTATTTATAGGTGTAAGAAAAACTTTCTAAAATTACTAAAAAGCCCATGAAAAATCAAAAATTACACAAAGAGGTGCATAGGTGGCCGGCCATTCCCTTGGAGAACAAGCTAAGATTTCTTTCCATCCTTATTTAATTATTTATGATGTCATAATTAGAGGATAATGTGATGTCATCCTTATTAGGGCTTGTTTGGCTCTTTTCTTCAATATAAAGTCCACTTTTGAGCTACACAGATATTTCTAATACTGTGTTCGCTTATACACAGTATTTTTATACTGTACTACAGTCCAAAATTTATTTGTGTAAAAATGGACAGTATAAAATTTTTCTTATTTTTTCAAGCCCTTTTTGCCCTTGGTTTCTACTTGGTATGCTTGATTTTCTAAGGTAGTTTTAAAGCCTATTCATGCTATCGTAACCGTAAAGACGGTTTTCACAGTATATTTTCCATACTGCTCATCATAATACTGCATAGTCAATCCTTTGACCATTCTTGGTTAACCTTTGACTTTTTTGGTCAATTTTGACTTTTCGGTCAAACTTTGACCAACATAAAATCATGTAATTTTTCATCCCTTTTGGCTCAAAAGGTCGTTTGTATAAGAACCATAAGAACTCACAAAATATAAGAAAAACTCTTAACCGAGTTTTTTCATAAATACCTCCATGGTATACATTAAATTCCTTTGAAAGGAAATAGTAATATTGAAAATCTAAGTATTACATAGGATTTGTAAAAATTACTAAGTGTTGGAAACTGCCTTTGAAACAGTTTCCCACAGCCAATTTATTAGTGTATGTGCAAGAATGTCCTTTTCTTGGACTGTCTTAGAAAATCCTGTGTAGGAATTTCCTGTTTCCTGTACAGTTTTGGAATCCAATTTTTATTTAAAAATATGGGTCGAATCTGAAAAATTTTTCTTCACAAAAGTTTTTAATCTCAAAAATCCCTACAACTTTTATGTTTTACTTGAGACCCAGTTCAGTCTCTAGCCTACTCATTTCCCCCGTTGAACCTGCCTGGCCGTGCATGAAGTCTGGGCATGGTCAGGTGAGGATTTTTGTAAAAACCAAGGTCATTCGAGCCTTATTTTCGAAAAATACCCACACTGCCCACTAGGAAAAACCCTTCTCTACAACTTTAATGTTTTAAGTTTTTCTAAATTCGGCCTCTAAGGGCCTCAAATCTCACTTTCCAAAAAACTGGCCAGTTTTACCCAAACTGACAGTTTTCTTGCTTAAGTTCATTTTACGTCCTATTACGCGCACACTAACTCAACCGGCCTTACCCGAGAGCTTACATCAATCATACAACGCTTTCTAACGTCAAACATACATCCATACATCATCCATGCGTACTCATGCAACTTGGGTATTCTTGCACCAAGCTAAAGTTTGCAAAAACTTTGGTTTGCATAATCATTCAACTCATACTATCAACCTAACATGCATCTCCTAAAACTTTCTTGAACATTTTGGGAACATATAACCACATCATAAAGCATACAAGCAAGCCCTATAATCATGCAAGCATAAGCACATAATCATGCAAGCATAAGCACATAACCATGCATAGCTAATAAATCAAAACCACCCACAAACCTAATCAAGCACAAAACCTAAAATCTAAACTAGGACAATGGAAAATAAAATGAGCTTATGCTCTTACATCTAATGCTTGAAATACACTTAAATTTATAAATTGAAGCTTGAATTGAAAAACTTAGGGTCCAAAAGTTTACCTTAATCAATTCAAGAATTTGGCTAGCTTTGATGCACACTTTCCTTTTTCCTTGCCACCTTCCACAACCGGCCTCCCTTCCAATGGGGTTCCAAAATTTTTCCGGCCACTCTAGCTTGTGCTCTCCCAAAATCCGGTCACCACTTAGCACTCCCTTTCTTCTATTTTTTTTTCTCTCTCTTTGAGTTCGGATTTTAGGGGGAAAAAGGCGAGCAAACATTTGCGCATGGTTTAGGGGCATTTTCTCATTTTCTATAACCAAATGACCTCCCCCTTCACCTAGTTATAGGTGAAAAATAATTAATTTTTGGATTTATTTTTAATCCAAAATTTGCTTATTGGTCCTTGAAGCAAAAATAATTGTCCAAAAGCCCTCTTAGGTGGCCGGCCACATGCTTCTAGAACAAGGAAAGATTTCTTTCCAAATTTTCTTTAAATCCAAAAATTACTTAATTATCTTTTTGAATGAGGTGTCCTCCCTCTTAAGCTTTGTTTGGCTTTTTCTTAAAATATAGTCTATATTCATATTAATACAGATATTTCCAATACTACTATCAACTAATAACAATATTGTTATACTGGATTATAGTCCAGAATTCATCTGTGTAAAAATGAACTGTATAAAAATTTTTCTTATTTCTTAAAGCCATTTAGCCCTTAATATTCTAATTAATGTGTTTGATTTTTCTATGGTGGTTTTGAATCTTATTCTTACTATCTTATCCGTAATGACGGTTTTTCACAGTATATTTTCTATACTGCTTATCATATTACAGTATCGCCATACCTTTGACCTTTTTGGTCAACCTTTGACTTTTTTGGTCAACTTTGACTTTTTCGGTCAAACTTTGACCAATATAAAATCATAAAATTTTTTCTACCTTTTTGCTCAAAAGGTCATATGCTTGACTAAACAATCATTTTTGAGTCTTATAAAATCATAACAACTCACAAAGTTTAATAAAAACCTTAATCGGGATTTTTCATAAATACCTTCATGGTACAGCTTAAATTCCTTTACAAAGAAATCATAATATCATAAAAACTAGTTATTACATTTCCGAGTAGGACTTCATCTGCCCCTCCATCCTTTCCTCAGGCGAGCACTCACTCGGCTCAACGTGGCCCCGATGCAGCTCAATGCTAATGATTACCATATCCAAATGATGAACAACATTTGCAAATTTTGCCACAAATGAGAATTTCTAACATTTTTGCTATCCAAATGATGAGCCCTTTCCAAGTTATTAAACGGCAATTTGAATAGTTTATTCAAATAGCACCCTCTAAATGTTTCAAGACCCTTAGTTTGCATGGGACAAAAATTGCTCTTTTTACATGGTTGTTCGGGTTTTACCCCTTTTCGTATCATTTTTATAAGTTCGGACCCTGTTAATAAGATGATGATAATAATAATAATAATAAAAAGAAAGAAAGTTTAGAGAGCAATCGACACCTTCTTAGAGAATTCAAGGACCACGGTAACAATTTAATTACTTTCTTTTGCTCCTGCTTTCATATGTACTTTCGTTTTTTTCTTCTTGTTCTTGTTCTTTTTGAATATACCCCCTTTCCTTTTTTGTTTCTCCGTCTATTTTTTTTTATGCAAAAGATGGATCAAAAAGCGACTTATCTTTTTGATTTTTTTTTTAAATTTATTTTTAGAAGAAAAGAAAATACTGTCGATGAACCTTTTTTTCGCTTGAATAATCCATATTCTCAGTTATTTTCTTCTTTATTGAGATTGCACTACTGCTCTGCTACTTTGATGATTTGATGAAGTAATTCATGAGGCATGTCAACGCCTTATCTATGTCCTATTACTGTCATACTTGTCTCTCGTTACGCCGTCAGAGACTTACTTGTTAGTTTAATTAAGGATTGCATTTCACCGTTCTAGCATTCTATCTCTATCTTATTGTCATTTTACACATCTACAACGTACAAATATTGTAAGTTCAGAATTAATAAAACTTACAGAAAATAAAAAAGAAAAAATAAAATAGAAGAGAAGAAAAATTAGTTTTGTACAATACATGAAGTGTCCGGGGATGCATATAGGAAAAGGATTCGATGTCTTTGAAAAAATTACCATAACAATCGTATATAAAAATCAATCAATGATTTTAAGTTAAAATTGTTGGAAAAATCGGATTCGATATCAGAGTTACGGCGCAGCGGAAGTTTTAAAATTTTTATGCCGATTCGGAAAAGAAGCTCATGATGCATATAACAATAAATTAAATTCATGATCAAGCGTATCTTATTTCTTGGATTTCGGAATTGCTAAAGCGTTTGACCAACGTGTATTCTCTATTATTCTCGAGTTCCATGTCTCAGAGTGTGTGTGGGCATACGTTCTATGAATCCAAGCGACCGGTAATGCTTTCCGAAGTCTAGATCCCTCCTTCTCAATTCCGATATTCCTTGTTGAGAATATGATCCAGGTTCTTTCTTCAAAACTACAAAACAGGAACCGGTTAACCTCTTATGAAAAATATCACTCGGTTTAATCTTCCTCACAGTTTTGAATCAATGGAATTTTCTCTCTTTTCCTCACTCAAGAGTATGGCCGAATTTTGATGTGGAAGAAACCCAAATTGTTTTTCCTCTCACTCCCGAAAAAACGTTTTCCCTTTAGTGTGAATCACCAAAATTAGTTTTCAAAAATTCCTAGCCTTTATATTAGTATTCCAATCTTTTTTCAAAACTTATTTCCTACTTGAAAAATAATTATTTTTTTGGATAATATTTTGAGCCAAAGGATCATACAAATTAGGGTTAGATTCATTGAACCTAAAAACGTTTTTCCAAGGGAAGATATTGCCTCAAAAAATTCGGCCACTTAGATAGATAAATCTTGATTGGTGGTTCAATTCTTAAATCAAGAATTTAGATTAGTCAGAAGATCCTAGTCCTATCTTGATTCAAATTTCTTTTAAACCTTTTTAAATTTAAATAAGATTCATTTATCTGAATAAATATTTTCCACAAACATTAACCATATTAATTAATTTAAACCAATGGAATATTTCAAATTTTATTTACTCACAAAAACCATGCACCTCTTTTAATTAGGAAAGAAAATCCATGAAATAATTTCCATTATCTAAATCAATTAATAATTTAATGTTAGGAATATATTTGAATAATTTTGAAACAAAATTTTTTTCCTTCCACTCAATTAAAAATCGTGCACCTCTTTTAATTAGGAGAGAAAAATTTTGTTTTCCAAAATTTAAGTAATTCAAACACAATTTTATTTTCAAAATTCAATTAACCAATTATATGTTGACAAATCATATTCTTTGTCTACACAAATTTCACATCTCCAATCCTTTCCGGATTGCATGTTAGAGAGTACCATGTCTTAATAGACATTACTAAATTCATGATTAGAAAATCTAAATGTGCCATAAGGATAGAAAATCATGATTAGAGATTTTCTGTAAATATGACATTTTGATATTAATAAGAGGAGGTTATTCATGTTTAATAAGTTGTGTCCTATTTACTTTCATTTGTTGATTGTATGGTTATTTTGAGCAAACATAAAATACTCCTTGGCTGTTAGTAATATATCGGATTACCATATGTATACGGGGTATACATATAAAATGTTATAATTTGATAACAGTCTAAATAAATAGTCTGCAATCGATGGAATAAGATTTGAGGATCTTATTCATGATAAAATTGTAAAAGTTGTCTACTTCCTTGGAGGGATGGTTTGTCTTGACCATCGAATAGATTCCGAGTAGAAACTTTAATGTATACTAGTATTGAGATATGACATTGGACTGAACTTAAAGTGTTAATTGATTTGGTTTAATAATTCCGTTTATAAGAATCAATGACGCTTTGATTATCATCATGTATTAATCTTAATCCTGAAATGATTACTTGAGTTCGTATCCATGACTTATGTACTTTAATACACTACAGGTGAGACACTGTTAATTCATGGTCAATATACTCGTGTTTTAAGTGCATGACTTATGGATGGAGAAATCAAGATTCATAGATACGGAATCCATAGCTATCTTAGCGATAGTAAATGTTATCTACTTAAAGGCATTATTCGGGGATTGAAAGATAGTATAACAAGATCTTGCCCATCGGTTTACTTTGTGTTCTCTGGTGGTTTACCAATTGTATGATTTTATAATTGGTGATTCTTTCAATAGAGAATAATGTAACTTTAAGTTAAAATGATTAAAAAGGTAAAACGGAAAAAGTTCTTAATTAAATCATGGATAACATATGAGAATTAAGCAAGCGATGAATAAATCATGGAAGAAGCACTACGTAAGAGGGCTTTCATAATATGATATGTAAACAAGAGTTCAGCTTCAAACTTTTAGTGGAATAATTTTGAAGTTGATAATTAATGAATAATTATTCTAGGATTAATTTTTCACAATTATAGTAGCCTCTTTACATATTTCCATCGGGTCCCTCTATTAGCTCATATAGTTCCATATAGCGTCTCGGGATTTATTCTTAATGAGATCGGTAAATTTAAATAGAATTTAGTAATGTCTATTAAGACATAGTACTCTCTAACATGCAATCTAGAAAAGATTGGACATGTGAAATTTGTAGGCAAATGATTTGTCAACATGTAATTGGTTAATTTGAATTTTGGAAATAAGATTGTGTTTAAATTATTTAATTTTGGAAAACAAATTTTTTCTCTCCTAATTAAAAGAGGTGCACAGTTTTTAATTGAATAGAGGGAAGAAAATTTTGTTTCAAAATTATTCAAATATATTCCTAACATTAAATTATTAATTGATTTAAATAATGGAGATTATTTCATGAATTTTTCTCTTCTAATTAAAAGAGGTGCACGGTTTTTGTGAGCAAAGAAAATTTGAAATATTCCATTGATTTAAATTAATTAATATGGATAATGTTTGTGGAAAATATTTATTCAAATAAGTGAATCTTATTTAAATTCAAAAAGGTTTAAAAGAAATTTGAATCTAGATAGGATTAGGATCTTTTGACTAGTCTAAATTTTTGATTTAAAATTTGAATCACCAATCAAGCATTTATTCTCCTTGTGGCCAAATTTTTTGTGGATTTATCTCCCCTTGGAAAAACGTTTTTAGGTTCAATGAATCTAGCCCTAAAGTTGTATGATCTTTTAGTTTAAAATTTATCCGGAAAAATAATTATTAATTATTTTTCAAGAAGAAGATAAATTTTGAAAAAGGATTGGACTTCTATATAAAAGCTAGGAATTCTTGAAAAACTAACTTTTGGTATTTTTCATTAAGAAAAACATTTTTGGTAGTAGAAAGAAAAACCAATTAGGTTTTTTCTACATCATAAAATTCGGCAATCTTGTGAGAGAGAAAAAGAGAGAAAATTCCATTGAATCAAAACTGCGTAGAAGGTTAAACCAAGTGATAATTTTCATAGGAGGTTAACTAGTTCCTGTTTTGTAGTTTTGAAGAAAAGAAGTTGGATCATATTCTCAACAAGGTACATCAGAATTGAGAAGGAGGGATCTAGACTTCGAAAAGCATTACCAGTCGCTTGAATTCATAAAACGTGTGCCCAAACACACTATGAGATGTGGAACTCGAGAATAGTAGAAAAGAAACGTTAGTCAAATGCTCTAGCAATTCCGGAATCCAAGAAATAAGGTACGATTGATCATGAATTTAATTTATTATACGATTGATCATGAGATTCTTTTCCGAAACGGCATAAAAAATTTTAAAACTTTCACTGCGCATTAACTCTGATACCGGATCTGATTTTTCCAACAACATTTAGATCCCGACAAAAATTTGAAGGTTTTGTCTTGCTTATACACACACACACACACACACACACATTCTCTTATTTTTCCATTATCAATGAAAAGTATTATTTTTAATCATTAGATTAAATTTCTACTAATGTGTTTAATAAATGTCCACATTAACAATTTATTAGGCACATTACAAATATATATTTAATCATATATCAAACTGTTAAAAAATTAATTTAATAACTATATTAACAATTTTGACTAATAGTGAAAAACTGAAAGACGATACTGTAGAAATTATTAAGTTATGGAATTTGAAACGGGAAACATTTGGTAAATAGTCACTTTAAAAACACTTATTTAAACAAATGACCAAAATCTATTTTGTTTAAAAAAAATGACCGTTAATTAACGATTGACCATAATCAATCAATAAGAAACATACAGTAACATTGGTTAACTATTAATTAACCATGATCAATTAATGATTGACATAGCTTACCATAGAATTTTTTTGATTCCAAAGTTTCTTTCTTTCTTTCTTTCTTTTTTTTTTTAATCTGGTGATGAGATAATTAAAACTCTTTATTTTACGATAAAATCAGATATAAAATTACTCTCACATGATTTCTTAAGTTTTTTGTTACTGTCAACTACGTTTTTCAAACACTTTACTTTAAAGATAAAATCAGAAATAAAATTATCTTTTCATAATTTCTATGTTTTTGGTTACTGTCAACTACGTCATATATATATAGCATTCCAAAATTATTCAAAAAAAATATATACATATATATAGCATTCCAAAAAAAAAAAAAAATTGCAGAAAGTACACGACTTATGGGCGGGTTGCTTGAGAAAAATTGTCGTTACCCTAGGCAGTGTTAGGGCATGAAAAAGTAGGCATCAAAAGTTTTGCTTGTCCTCGTTCACATGGAATGCGCAACAAGTCAGTCAATAGCGGTGCTTTGAACTCCTTTAATACGCAACCAATTATGTTTGGTTCCTTTCTTTAAAGTCCAGCTAATGAAAGTCAATGGAGAGACTTTTTTCTTTTTTTTTTTTTTCTTTCCTTTTCAACCAATTCGTCTCTCATCAATGTGGCCACTTATTTCCAATCTGTTCTTTTTACTGAACTTTATTTTTCCCCCTTGCTGTTGGTTTTTTGCAATTACTGCCGTGTACGACCTGAGAAGGAAAGAGACGTTCATTTCATAAGAGAACAAGCATACATCAATATCACGTTGTGGTGAGCTCAGCAGATGTAAGACGATGAAATTTGGAAGAATTTATAGGCTTAAAAGAAAAATAAAACTTATCTTTTTTTTTTTTTTTTTTCTTAATTTTTGGTAAATATGTAAGAGTCTTATACCACTATACCATTCAAACTAGTTTAGGACCCCACCTCATTGATTGGTAGGATAATTTAGAGAAAAATGGATCATCTTTCCAATAAAATTAAATTAGATCTTTTTTTTAATAATATATCTGAAGACTTTGAGAGTGACGTAAGATGAAAGACACAATGACACTGTCCATCTCCTTTACTTAAAAAAAAAAAAAAAAAAAAAAGAAAAGAAAATTCTAGTGACAAATAAAACCAAAATGGCGAACATAATTTGGTAATTGCAAAATTCTAGCTTGGGCAGTTTCAGTGATAGTTCTTAGTTCTAGAATTTTAATGTCCCTTTACTTTATAGGGATATGAATGAGCTTCCGTTTTATATGTTTCCTTTGTGTTTTTTTATTCCGGGATCATCATACACTCTTTTTCCCTTTGTCGGTTTTTTTCGTTTGGATTTGTTGGCATCCAAGGAGACAAACCAAAATGATAACACAATGATTATTTCTTTTTTTCACTTTTAACTTGGAGTGGCTTTAGTTTTTCCATTCAATTTTATTTGGAATGGATGAGTATATTAGAAATATCGACTTAATCGAGATATCTTAATACATTTATTAATAATTATCATCATTATTTATTAAAAAAAAAGGAAAAAAAAAAGATACTGGTAATTACAAAGTCAACTAAATCGTGGTAAAATTTGTCACCGAGTCAAAAGCAGCGTGCAATTCCCACTCCCACTCCCACTCACTCCCACTCAATGCGTTATCAACCACCCATCTGTAATTTTAACATTGGAAAACTAGAAAAATAAAAAATAAAAAAACACCACAAAAACTGAACCAAAAAAAACAAAAAAACAAAAAAACAAAAAAACAATGGAAAAGCTTTCCTTTATGTTTATCAGTGCTCTGTTACTCTGTTCTTTCCCTGAAACCTTCTCTGCCCTTGACGCCATTTCTCAGCACGAGTCCATCGCCGACAACGGCACGTCGTTGGTCTCGAAAGGCGGGGTCTTCGAGCTCGGGTTCTTCAGCCCCGGAAGTTCCAAGAACAGATACTTGGGAATCTGGTACCAGAAAATCCCACTCAAGACTGTCGTTTGGGTGGCAAACAGGATCAATCCGATCAACGACTCATCCGGGGTGTTGTCGTTTAACTCGACAACAGGCCAATTTGTCCTCCTGAGTCATGGAAACAAGACCGTCGTTTGGTCGACAAACTCGACCGGAGCAGCTCCAAGCCGGGTTTTGCAGCTTTTGGACTCAGGAAACCTTGTGTTGGGAGATGACAAGGATGAAAACATAAAGAACTACTTGTGGCAAAGCTTTGATTACCCTTGTGACACCTTGTTACCGGGGATGAAGCTCGGGTGGGACTTAAAAACCGGCCTAAATCGGCGCTTATCGGCGTGGAATAGCCCCGATGACCCGTCCCCGGGGAAGCTCACATGGGAAATGGAGCTTCATGCATATCCCGAGCCGGTTATGTGGAATGGGACCAAAGAGTTCTTGAGAAGTGGGCCATGGAATGGCCTTCAATACAGTGGTAAGCCAACAAAATCACTTCCTCTTTTGAAATACAGTTTTTTCGCTAATGAAGACGAGGTATACTTGACGATTTTGTTGGTGAACGAGTCTGTGATCGGAAGGATGGTCTTGAACCAAACGATTTTCCATCGCCAATCGTTAATTTGGTCGGAGACCAGCCAGAATTGGACGATTTATGCAGCGTTTCCACGGGACCAGTGCGATACTTATAACCTCTGCGGTGGAAATGGGTATTGCAGCCTCTCCGCGACCCCGGTTTGTCAGTGCTTAGACAAGCACTTCAGGCCTAAATTGCTCGCGAAGTGGACATCGAACGACTGGTCGAATGGCTGCGAGCGAAGAAAGGCCTTGACGTCTTGCCAAAACAACGATGGTTTTGCCAAATACGAAGGGCTGAAATTGCCCGATACCACTCGTACTTGGGTTGATAACAGCATGAATCTAAAGGAATGCAGAGCTAAATGCTTGAGCAACTGTTCTTGTATGGCTTACGCGAACACCGACGTTAGAGATGGCGGTAAAGGATGCGCAATCTGGTTTGGTGATCTTCTTGACATTAAGCAGATTCCTGGTGGAGGGCAGGATTTGTATATTCGAGTTTCGGCGTCGGAGCTCGGTATGATTGTTTCCTTTTTCGTGACTATCTGTTTGTATCTGACACCATTCTAGCTTTCTTATGCTTTTGAAATCATTCATGAAGGAGCTAAAATTAAGAAGTGGAAGATTGGACTGGTAATTCTCGCCGCCGTTTTCGTTATTCTTGGGATGCTTCTGGTTTACTACTTCACTTGCAATAAGAAGAGAAACTTTCAAGGTAAAAATTTGTAATCTGAGATCATGTCACTTGTGAGTTCTGTTCTGTTCTTGATCAGCTCTTTATGCGAAAATCACGCTCGTTTCTTGTAATCGAAAAATTGAAGTTTGTCATACTTATATTCAAGTTCCGTTTTTATTTTTTATTTTTCCAGATAATATTGGTAAAATAGATAGAGGCAATGAAGAGCAGGAAGATCTGGAGCTCCCGTTGTTCGACCTCCCGACAATAGCTGCAGCCACGAATAACTTTTCCCTTGACAACAAGCTTGGTGAAGGTGGTTTTGGACCTGTATATAGAGTAAGTTCTAAATTTTGCTTATAATAAGGACCCTACAAATCATGAAGCATTGGTTAGTGGTGATGTTTCCAAAGTAAAAATCGTTAAATCGAATGTCGTCTACAGGGTAGACTAATCGACGGACAAGAAATCGCCGTGAAGAGGCTTTCAAGAAGTTCTGGACAAGGAATGAAGGAATTCAAGAATGAAGTTAATTTTATTGCTAAACTTCAGCACAGAAATCTTGTTAGGCTTCTTGGTTGTTGCATTGAGGGGGAAGAGAAGTTACTGGTTTACGAATTCATGCCAAACAAAAGCCTTGACTTCTTTATTTTCAGTACGTATTTCTTACTAACGAAAACAGATTTCAGTGTAAATTCTCAATATTTTTTACTTTTTATTCTTTAGAATTCAAATTTGATAATTGAATGCAAAAACCTGGACAGATGAAACACGCAGTAAGTTGTTGGATTGGTCTAAGCGCTTCAATATTATCTGCGGGATTGCTAGAGGCCTTCTTTATCTCCATCAAGATTCCAGATTGAGAATTGTACATAGAGATCTCAAGGCAAGTAATGTTTTACTTGATAGTGAGATGAACCCAAAAATCTCGGATTTTGGTTTAGCTAGGACTTTTGGGGGAGATGAAACTGAAGGAAATACAAGAAGAGTAGTCGGAACATAGTAAGTACTCTTGACATTAATCTATACAGAACACAACAATTCTCTTTGGCCTTTTGACATGTTTTTATTCAATTTAATATTTGTAGTGGTTATATGGCACCCGAATACGCTATTGAAGGCCAATTCTCCATCAAATCAGATGTTTTTAGTTTCGGCATCATACTCCTTGAGATTGTCAGTGGGAAGAGAAGTAAAGGCTTCTACCACATGAAGCACAACCTTAACCTTATCGGAAATGTAAGCGAAAAAAATAAGAGAGAAAAAAGCGGGCTTTAATTTTTTCGTAACTTTCCAACATTACACGAAATGGCTAATTTTGCAACAACATTTTTTAGGCATGGAAAATGTGGAGAGAAGGGAGGCCTTTGGAGCTGATGGATGAATGCATCGGGAATAATTCATGTACCGTCTCTGAAGTACTCCGATGCATCCACATCGGCCTTCTATGTGTGCAACAGCGTCCCGAGGATCGGCCTACCATGTCATCCGTTGTTCAGATGCTAGGCAGCAAGACCGCCTTGCCGGAGCCTGCTCAACCGGGATTTGTCACAGCGGAGAAGAACCCACACGATCAGTATTCCGCTTCTAGCACGCAAGAATTGCCTTCGGTCAACGAAGTAACCATCACTCTACTGCAGGCTCGGTGAACATCTCCCGCTCATAAAAGGCACATAAAGTGCAATATGTACACATAATATATGTTGTTCTTCTTCAGTCTTCAAATTCCTGTATCCAGATTATCAAAACCATATGTGAACTTCAGAACATATATATATATATATATATGCGTGTGTGTGTGCGTGTGTGTTTTAATGCCACTTTTGTTGCGACAAACAAAAAAAGACTGTCAGGCTATGTCCTACATGTTAAAGTAACAACAAATTAAGACACTTCAGCCAATGCATTTTTCCCTATAATTTGTAGTTGACTCATGTTATTACAAAAAAAAAAAAAAAAAAAAAAAAAAAAAAAAAAACAAAACAAAACAAAAAACAAAGACAAAAATAAAATCATGTTCTTTCAACGTAATGTTGTGGATCAGATACCAATGGTGCTCTAATGACCCTGTCCAGGGACACCTTTGTAATTTTCTGAGAACAGGTGGAATGGAAGAGATCACTGCATACTCTTGTTAATAATAAACAAAGGTAGGGGTAGGGTTGGAAAATTATTTTCGGTTATTTTAGAATTTTAATATGGGGTTTATAGTTAAATAGTTTTTTTAATAAGTTTTTTAATAAACGATCAAAGTTTTTAAAAATTAGTTAAAAAGCTTAAGTTTTTAAATTAGTTAAAAAATCTTTTTTTTTTCCCCTTAGAATGGTTAATCAATTATATAAATGGTCAAACACTGATTGATCATATTTTATGGTTAATCACTGATTGACTATCGGTAAATTATTAATTGATCACGATCAATTACTGAATATGATAATATAACTCACAAATTTTTATAGTCAATCACTGATTGACGATAAACAAATCACTGGTTGATCACAGGTTAATCACTGATTAACTAATAGTCAGTCATTAATTGACTCTAGTTAATCAGTGATTAACTAATGGTCAATCAATGATTAACCCTAGCATAATTAGTAACTAAACGAGTGTAAAAGTAGGCTTGGCAATTCGTGTTAAACGTGTTAATCGTGTCAGCCCATTTCCGACCAATTTATTTTCGTGTTAAACGTGTCGACCCAATTTCGACCCAATTATTAATCGTGCATTCCAAACCCATTTATTACGTGTCGTTCTTGTGTCGTGTCACCGTGTCATGTCCGAATAAGTTAGAATTAATTTGAAAATTCTAACATAAATGTGTTAAACGTGTTAATCGTGTCAGCCCATTTCCGACCCATTTATTTTCATGTTAAACGTGTCGACCCAATTTCGACCCAATTATTAATTGTGCGGTCCAAACCCATTTATTACGTGTCGTTCTCGTGTCGTGTCCGAAATTGCCGGCCCTATGTAAAAGGATGTCAATTTTGAAAGAGTCTGATGTGAGAGTTAATCACTGATTAACTAATGGTCAATCATTGATTGATCCTCAGTCAATCACTAATTGACCACAAACATATCAAAACATGAAAAAACACATAACAATGAAAAAAAAAAAGATCAAACACTTTTTTTTTTTCCAAAATTGGTGAACAAAAACCCAGATAATCTTGCATAAAACTCAGGTTAAAATCAAAATTCACAAAAAAAAAAATGAAAAACAAAAAAAACTTTCAAATTTCAATTACAATTCAAAGAATGAACTGAAATCGAATAAACACGAAGAAAAAGACAACGATGGCCAAGAGAAAAACGTGCAAAGGGAGAAAGAAAAAGTTGGGAGAGAGAGAGGAGGAAGGTATTTGGGGAAAATGAAAGTTAATTAAACAAAATATAAATATTAAGTCATTCAATTAATTAAAAAAAGTTGAGCTATTTATTAGAGTAGATAAATAAATATAGATTACTCACCCTAATTTTTCTTTATATATATATATATTAAAGTTTTGGAGCAATGAAAAATATTTACAGGGCACAACTGTCCCTACCCCTATCCCATGACAGTGACTTTCAAATAATTAAGGCGGAGCCGCTTGAGGCCGCCCCCCACTGATACATTTTTGTTTTATTAAATAAACTCCAAAAATCTATAATTTTCTCCGTCTTATCCACGTTGGCATGAATTTTTTATATTTACACCCCTACAAAACTTTACAATTTTTATTTTTATTTTTCAAATTTTAAATATATTTCTTGTGCGCTCTCCAAATAGCAAAAGTGCTCTATAAAAGAATGTCATAGATGAATGCCTTAGATTGGGTTTTGCCTCTGGAAAAAAAACTATAGATATGAGTCTCATGCCATGTTGTGACACAATTTTTATTTGATTATTTATTTTTATATATTAATTATACCCTTGAATTATCAGTCAATAATGGTTCTGACACTGGCTAGCCGATGGTCACCACTACCATTGGCTAGTTAATAGCTAGTTACCAAGTACCGACTAGTTACTAGTAACAACCTCTAACAACAGAACCAATCGGTAACCTTTGTGGTTACGATCGTCGATGGCGACTATTGTTACGTTGATTAGTATACCAAAAAAAAAAAAAAATCCAAATCAAAATCTACCAAAGTCACACCATAAAAAAAAAAAAAAAACACTTATGGGATGTTTGGCGAACATCTTATTTTAAATTAAATTGTACTTTTTTCATCATGATTTATGTCTTCTTCTAAAAAAATTTTTTGTCTTTTCTGAAGAAGTTTTTTGTCTTTTCTAAAAAGTCAACAAAAATTACTATTGAAATTTAAAAATCTTAAACTAAACTCATTCACCAAACACCCCTTTAAAGAAAAAACATCGGACTCACTACAATAATCCTCAAGGAAAAAAAGGAATCAGAAATGAAAAAAAAAAAAAAAAAAAAAAAGTTTGCTTACTTCGATATCCTCGCGCGCGGAGGAGATCGTTGGAGATCGTAGGAGTTCTCCTCATGCACGGTCACGGTCAGCACGGATCTCTTTGCCGTCGTGTGGACCACAGAGAAATACAAAATACATAAGAGAGAGTCATGATCTACAAGTCCTCTTTTTTTTTTTTTTTTTTTTTTTTTTTTAATTATTATTTATAAATTTGTCTTATTGACTTTGATTATAACATTTTCCTTCATAGTTTCTTTTCTTCTTCTTTTTTTTTTTTGGGGGAAAATTCAATCCCATGCTCCATTTTATGACACTATCTAATTATAAAATTTTGAAAGACTATCACTGTGTAGACAAAAGGAAAAAGGAAAAAGAAAAAAAAAAGATTTAGAGGTAAATAACCCTTTTTTTTTAATATAAAAGTTTCTTCTACAAATGGTCAAAGTTTTAAAAAAATAGTTAGAAGACTGTTTTTTTTTTTTTTTAATGTTAATCAATAATTGATCATAAAATGTAATAAATTTAATAAATCAATGATTAATTAAATCTATAAAAAAAAAAAAAAAAAAAAAAAGCGAACGACCATTTTACTATATAAAAAAAATTCAAGTCATCTGTTAGATAGAATAACCAAAATAGACTATCCAACCTAATTTTCAAAAAAAAAAAAAATCAATAATAAACAAGAGAGAATCATAAATCATTGATTCCTTTTTCACTTTCCATCACCAATAGGTGGTATGTAGATTCGGCAGTCTAATTTTCCTTTCATTAACATTAAAACTCTCTCTTAGTCAGCCTAAATATGTATTGAAGAAGCATTCTTTTTGCTTCTCATTTTAGCTGTAGATTTAGGTAACCTTTTATCAATTGCGATAATTTTTGCCAAACACAATTTTTTGAGAAGTCATTTTGGGCTGCTAGGAATCACTGCCAAACTGAGCCGAGGTTGAGTTGGGAGCACTGAAGGAATTTAATGAGGATTAATTTAAAATTCTAAGTAGTAGTTTTTGAAGTAAAGATTGATTTAAAATTTTCTTCATGTAAGCTTGTTTTGGAACATATATTATGTGTAGAGCATAATGATATACTTTTCATGCTTATATCACGCCTTAATAAATGTGCATATTAATACTCTCAATTTTTAATGGCTGTATTATTCTTAATGTTCATGATAAACAAATGTAAATGTCCTCGTAATCCACAATTTCATGAATGAATGCAAAAAAACGCTCTCCTTCTCTTTCTCTCTCTGAATACCGAAAAAATTTGTAGTGTTTGGTCGGAGCTTTAGCGCTGCCTCCAGGTGCGTTGTCAAGCTTCCGACCCTGAAGTTCAATCCTTGAACTCATCTCAACGTCAGCTATCTCATGATGGAGGCGATGTCGTTGTGTCTCCTATTCATTTGTTATTGGATTCTGTGGTGTGCATGAGTGCTCCCATTACATGGGAATTGTGCAATGACCAGACCTACACAGGGCCGTTACAATTACTTACTTAATTTAAATACCAACTTTACAACGACTCGATTTCGTGACGCCATTACCTTACCGTGCTTAGTTAAATATACTTCATCTTACTTACTTTTGTATTGAGTAAAAATACAGAAATATTTATATTTTTTTTTCTTCAACTTTCTTTTTAAACTCAATTTAAAATTCAAAACTCAAAACTTAACTTATACTCATACTTATTTATATGTACTACTCGAGTACCGAGCTTTAAAACCACATTTTAACAAATCATACTGGTTATCACATATCAGTATTATCGACTTATCATAACATAATACAAACACATTTTACATAACATATTTCCAAAACCCGTGGCAGTGTCCAATCCAAATTTCACAGTCTGCAACGCCTTCTCTCCACAATCTTGCATCAAGCATGTCCGGTAGGTTGCTTACCTACGGCATAAACGTAAGTTATGAGCTTATACTCAGTAAGTACAACTTTCTATTCCGCAAAACATACAATTTCGGTTAAAGAATGTATGAATTGATAATGCATGAACTAATTATGCTTGCTTATGTTAACTTGGTTCTAAGCCCCTTACATACCATGTGTGCATGTATCGTGACGCATAGCCATGGAGTGGTTGGGGCAGTTAGTCCAATCCAACTCAAACCATGAACCAAACCGTTTAATATAGAGTGGTTAGGGCAGTCAATCCAATCCAACTTAAACCATAAACCAAACCATTTAAACCCGCCCTCATAGCAAGTTGGTACAACACAAGAAAATTTGCTTGTCTTATCTTATTACAGGAAAACTTATTCTTAGTTTATCATATTTGAAAACTTAAATCTTAACTATTTCTTACTTGAAAACTTAATCATGTTCTTATCATGTGATTTATTATTGGTGAACATACTTTTATGATGTCGCAATAATAAAATATAAAACATAAAACAAATGTACATCATGTAAATCAATGTATGATTTTTAAAAAACATGTAATGCAATAAAAACATTTTGCCCATGCTATAGGCGGAGTTGTCCTACGCTCTTGGTCTATCATTCCAACAAGACACGACAACAGGTTTAATATTCTTGTTTTCAAACAGGGCAAAAGATAAGAATCGTCTATTTTACTACAAACTATAACATACTAGATTGGTATCCAATTCGACTACCATTGGTAATCATAAATACCAACCATAACATAATAAATCAGTATCTAATCTAATTACTATTAGTAATTATAGATGCAGGCCCTAACATAATAAATTAGTATCATATCCGGTTACCATCAGTCATACACTTGTTACCATATTCTTGTGTTTTGAAAATATTATAACTTTATAAATCAAGTATTTCTCGTTATAATACTTGAAATTACTTTTCATAAAACATAGTACGTTTTTTAAAATCACATGGGAAATTCCATTAAATTTAAACCTTTTAAAACTATTTTTGTAAGGCTGTAGTTTCTTTTTAAAAGAGATCGTAAAACCTCAAAAACTGTTTTGAAGACAGCCTTCTAATTTATTGGAATGCATGTGTACAAGAAATTTTCTATACCATATACAGTTTTGAAAATCTCATTTTATTTTTAAATCAGTTTAAAATTTGGGAAAATTTTCTCCATGGAAGTTGTAGATCTCGTCGAAATCTACAACTTTTGTTTTGTCCAAAACTTAATTATGCCTTTAACTTGCCCCTTTTTTTCTCTTTGAAAAATTATGGCCGTGTACAGTACTTGGACTAGCCAATTTTGAAAACTAATTAAAACGAAGGCCTTTGGAGCCTGTTTTTTAGAAACTGTCCAAGCTACCCCCTAGTATTTTCTGTGTTCTAAAACTTTGTAGTTTTATCATTTTCCAAGTTCGGCCTCTAAAGAACTCAAAATTCAATTTCCAGAAAACTATCCAGATTATTTTTCAAAAACTGGCAGTTTGCATTTTTGTTGGTTTTCGTTTAAAATCCATGCACCCTACCTCAAATGGACAAAGCTGTGAGCCTATGTCAACATGCAGTGCATTGGATTCGTTCTTAACATTCAAACATGTACTTATCTCATATTTTTGAAAAACACAATATTGATAACTTACTTATTTACCAATTTGTGTTTTTAGGTTAATTTCTTAACCAACATACACTTGGCGTTCACATCATCATCATTTATAAAATCTCCCTACTTAAACATGTGAAGGCATTCACAAATACATGGTGAGCAATGAGCACATATAACCTTAAATTCAACATAGAGCATAAAAATCAAACCCCTGTTTAGAGCTACCAACCAAGATAACCTAAGCATAGATCTAGCATAAAAAAAATATCAAAAACCATAATATAAGGAGTATGAGCTTATGCTCTTACAACCCATAGCTTGAAATGCACATAAATCCCATAAACCAAAACTTAATGAAATTCTTAGTTGGAGGGTTGAGATTATACTTCTAAAGTTTTGAAAGAGTGGTTCTAGACCTTGCATGAGCAAAAATTCTTGCTCCACCTTTCCACCATAGCAGCCGGCCAACTCCTCCCCCCTCTCTCTCTTTTTCTAAGGTTAGAGAGGAATAGTTGAGAAGGAACTAGAAGGTGAGAGGTTAATTAAAGTAATCCAATTCTCACAATCCACCTCTATTTATAGGTGGAAATTTCTAAATTTTTCACAATTATTTTTATTTCTAAAATTCTCCTTGAATTTACATATTTGGCCTTAAAAATAAAATTTTGCCTTTCATGTCCCTCTAAGTGGCTAGCCATACAATGTGTTGGAGCCAAAAATATCTCTTCAAACTTAGTTCTAATTTTTTTTCCTTGTCCCCCAAGGCCACCCAATATAACCAGCCATGTGGAGGCTTTGGTTAAAAAAAATCCATAAATTCCATAAATCATATAAATCAAAAATTACATATTTATCTACCATTACTTGGCCTCCAAGTAGGGCCATGTTTGGCACCCCCCTAATACGCAGTCTAATTTCTTAATAATCCAGATAGTGCAAATATTGTTATAACCATCAACAATCTAGGAATACTGAACTGTAGTCTAGAATTTATCTGCACTTAACTGGACCGTGTGTAGAATTTTTTTAGGACTTGAAGCTGCTTAGTCCTTATTGCTCCAAATATTATTCCTGATTTTTTTTTTTTGAGTGATCGCATTCCTTATTCTTTCTTCTTCATTTGTAATGATGGTCGGCCACAACATAATTTCAATAATGCTTATTATACTGCAGTACTGTCTTATTCAAGTCATAATTTATTCTGATCATTCATTAGCCTGAACAAAAATCATAATTCATGGTTTGGCCTTTTTCATCATAAAGCCTTATCTTTGACTTAATAAATATTATCATTGAGTCTCATAATACTTATAAGAACTCAAACATATTTTGATAATCGAATTAGATCATGAGCTTCATATTAACATATATGATTCAGACTTAGATTTTCCTTTATATCTAAGGAAATCACAAGTTTGTCAAAAATTTGGATTGTTACAGAATAGTCTCGGTTGACTGGGCTAGTCTATCAACTATTTTGGTGTTATTTAACGAGTAATGGTCAAGCTCGAAGTTTATGTGCCAAGCAGGTCTTTTCCCATTTGAGTCTCGGTACTTGTATTCACCCTTATACTATTTTGATCTTTACTGGTGGATCCAGTCTTTGATTTAGTGTTGAATTCCTTTGTATTTGGGGTCATTTATATCTTATGTATTTTGTTTCTTGTAAAATGAAATTTCCACTTTCCAAAATATATATATATATATATATATATGTATATGTATGTGTGAATGAATGAATGCAAAAGCTAGCTGTTAGTCATAATCTAAAATTAAATATCCCACCTTATTGAACTCAAAGTTGTAAATTTGTATGCCCTCAAACATATAAAAAATAATATGTTTTATCATATTGAATAACCGAAAGTTATAAATTGGTAAAGTCCTTAAATCTAAAATAAAATAGTCTATCATATTAATTGGGTTCAAAAGTTGTATGTTACCGTGTCCTTAAAATCTAAAATTAAATATACTACCATATTGAATTAAAAAATCTTAGGTAATAATCGTTTCCATTAGGTTCCACTTAAAACAATACCATATTTTACTTTGGGATACCAAATCTTGAGAGGTATAAGCTGTATATAAATCAGCTTATAGAATGCTAGTATATGTATATATACTAGCATTAAAGAGATTATAGAATGCTAGTATATGTGTGTGTATATATACACACACACACACAACATACACAAGGTAAATACCGAAAGGGTATATAAACAAACTGTAATATTAAAGAAATTATGTAAAGAAAAACCAAAAGGGCATATTATGGAGAGGAAGTTCATACAGCTAGCATTATTGCTCACCCTTCTCCTTGCTTCTCATAACTACACATATTCTACCTCTCTCTCTCTCTCTCTCTCTCTCAAATATCATATTCTTGGAGTGTTAATTATTTTTTATTTTTATTTTATTTTTAAAAATTTTACTTAATTTTTGGGTATGTATATATACAAACTCTTCTCTTTATATACAAAGAAAATTAGAGAATCTCACCAGGTCATTCTACTTCTTGATGCATTATTTCGTTCAGGATATGAATTTTACCAATATTGATTTTTATTTTGGAAAAATATAACCCTGCATATATATATATATATATATATATATATATATAAACACATGCACACATTTTTGTTCACATCTTTGTTTAAGAGTTAAATTAGTTTCATAACATACAAATAATAATAAGGCAAATAGCAATATTTATCGCCTCCATGAAACGCGCGTTTTTATTAATTTACATGGGGGGAAAGTATACTACATGGCAATTGAAAAAATTATATAAAAAAAATTATTGATTTACTGCCATTGATAAAACACCAACTCTCCATATATTATTGCTTTACTTTAATTAGTTTATGAAATTAAATCGTTGGTTTATTTAAATAAATTAGTAACTTACCTTGATGCATCATTAATTTAGAAAAGAAATGGTTAATATATACTTCGATAAATTATTATTCAATGGAAGTATACGTTGTTGCATTGAATTAAAATTTTGTGTTTCCTTGTTTATTTTATTTTCTTCTTTACCTGTACATATTTTTCAGTTAAAAAAAATCTAAAACAATAGCCAAATCCGAAGCAAATAATTTTTTTAAAGGATGACACTTTACCCTTCATTTATTTCATAAAACTAGAACCAATTAAAACAGAGAGCAAACAATCAACCAGCTCAAAATAGAAGTCGGAGATCAGGCCATGCTATCGTATAAAACGTTATAATGGACATATCAACAACAATAATGCTAGGACCTAACAAATGGTAATACACGTGTAACACCCATTAAAATTACTTACGATTATGCTAAATTGGATTAATTAGCATGTTAAAATGTGTTTTAAAATAATTAAACTGCATTTAAAATAATACTTTTGAAGTTTAAAAGTATTTTTGAAAAATTACATTTGTACCCTTTTTTTCAAAATGACCAAAATGCCCTTAATCAGTCGACCTGTAAAAAGGTTCGATCGACCAAACACTTGCAAAATCTGATAAACCACCCTACAGCCATGATTCTTCTGTAGTTGCTACAGCAGATTTCGACCTTCAGCCGAATTCCTCCGTAGGAGGGTTTGCTTGCCTATAAATTTCCCCCTCCTACTTCATTTTTCAGTTTCTTGTTTCCCTCGCTTTCTCCCATTCTCCCTTTCCTTCTCGATCACTCACCCTCCGCTCCCTCTCTGTTTTCCCGAGCCCTCTCTTACACCCTCCCTCACAGAAACTTCAAAAAAAAAAAAAAAAAAGTAAAACAAGTAAAACCTGAAACCTGACCCATTTAAAATTAAACCCTGAGCTTCTAGATGTTGTAGGTTGGTTTTAAACTCATTATATATTTCAAATAACTTGATTTTGAGTTTTGAAATATGTATTTCCTTTAGTTTTGGCAACTTGAATATCAAATGAGATTCTGATTGATTTTTGATGGATTTGAGTTTGATTCTAGTTGAGTAGGCTTTGAGAATTGTTTATTTTATGTTTTGAGTTTTTGGGAATTGTTAGAATGGAGTTTGATTAAGTTTGCTGGTTGGGCCGAAACCAAGAACTCTCTATTTCGTGATGGTCATGTCAACCGAACACCCTATTCGTTAGACCAGACAGCCACAAAACAGGATAGGACATTCTGTCCTTGTCTGGTTAATCAGACCTATAGGACCGGTCAACCAGACAGAGGCAGAATGCATGCAATGTAATACCTAGTTTTTCGATATTACTATTTCCTTCTAAATGAATTAAATGTGTACCATGAAGGTATTTTTGAAAAAGCTCGATTAAGAGTTTTTATTAAGTTTTGTGAGTTCTTATGATTTTATAAGACTCAAAAATGATTGCTTAGACAAGCATGTAACCTTTTGAGCCAAAAGGGAAGAAAAATTCTATGATTTCATGTTGGTCAAAGTTTGATCAAAAAAGTCAAAGTTGACCAAGAAAGTCAAAGTTTGACTAGAACGGTCAAAGAAATGACTGTGCAGTATTATGATGAGTAGTATGGAAAACATACTGCGAAAACCGTCTTTACGAACAAGATAGCATGAATAGGATTTAAAACCACCATAGAAAAATCAAGCACATCAAGTAGGAAATTAAGGACAAAAAGGGCTTTAAGAAATAAGAAAAATTTTATACAGTCCATTTTTACACAGATAAATTTTGAACTGCAGATCAATATAATAATACTATGTATTAGTGAGCACAGTATTGAAAATATCTATGTTAGCATAAAAGTGGACTGCATATTAAGGACAAAGCCAAACAAGGCCTTAGGATGATGACATCATCCCACCATGGAATTATGACATCATTATTGGATTAAAGAAAAAGGTGGAAAGAAATAAAAACTTGGCCACCAAGACTACCCCTAATGGCCGGCCACATGGAGGGCTAATGTGCAAATTTTTGTGCAAAATATTGCTTCTTCAAGAACTAATGAGCAACATTAAAGAATTTCAAATCACCGATAAATAGGTGCATGGGGGGGGGGGGGCGGATTTTCTCTCAAAAAATGGGAAAATGCCCCAAAACTATGCCCAAAAAATTCTCTCATCCTCTCCCTTAAATCCGAACTCCATAGGAAGAAGAAAAAAAAAGTGAAGCAAGGAAATTAGCTTATTGGAGTGTTCGGATTTTGAGCTAGAACAACAAGCAAGAGGTTGAAAAATTTTGGTACCCCATTAGGCTAGGAAGGCCGGTTGTGGGGAAAGGAAAAAGAAGAAGGAAAAGGTGAAGAATAAAAGGAATTAGGGTGACCAGATTTGGTGGAAAACCAAGCCAAAGTGGCCAAAATTTTGGGACCCCATTTGGAGGGAAGTCCAGCTGTGGTGGAGAGTGAGAGGGAGCAAGTGGCTCGGTCTCTTGGAGAAGAAAAGTGAGGGGAAATTTTTGGATCCAAGCTTAAGAGCCAACTTCTTGAATTGATCAAGGTAAGCCTCTTTGAACCCTAGGCTCTTCAATTCAAGTTCCAATTTAAAGATTTAAGTGTATTTCAAACAATTTGATGTAAGAGCATAAGCTCAATTTATTTTTATTGCTCTAGATTAGATTTTAGGTTTTATGATTGATTATGATCAAGGGTGGTTTGATTTATAAGTTTTGCATGGTTATATGTTTATGCTTGTTTGATTATTATGGTTTGCATGCTAGATGTTTGATAAGTTGTATGTCCCTAAATATGTTCAAGTATGATGTTGTATGAGCATGCTAGCTTGATAGAATGAATGGTATGGTTTGATTGAACATAGAACCCATGCAAACCCTAGGTGATGCAAATTCGTTAATGGAAAATATTTATTCAAATATGTGAATCTTATTTAAATTCGAAAAGGTTTAAAAGAAGTTTGAATCTAGATAGGACTAGGATCTTTTGACTAGTCTAGATTTTTGATTTAAAATTTGAACCACCAATCATGATTTATCTCTAAGTGTGACCGAATTTTTGAGGAGTGATTTCCTCTTGAAAATTTGTTTTTAGGTTCAATAAATCTAGCTCTAAAGTTGTATGATCTTTTGGTTCAAAATTTATCTAGAAAAATAATTATTAATTATTTTTCAAGAAGGAGATAAATTTTGAAAAGGATTGGAACACTATATAAAGGCTAGGAGTTCTTGAAAAACGATGATTTGATTTTCTTATTTGGAAAAATGTTTTTTAAATAAAGGGAAAAACAAATTTGTGTTTCTTCTACATCAAGAAATTCGGCTATCTTGTGAGAGAGAAAAAGAAAGAAAATTCAATTGAATCAAAACTGTGAGGAAGGTTAAATCGAGTGATAATTTTTCATAGGTGGTTAACCGGTTCCTGTTTTGTAGTTTTGAAGAAAGAAATTGGATCAAATTCTCAACGAGGATCATCGGAATTGAGAAGGAGGGATCTAGACTTCAGAAAGTATTACTGGTCACTTGGATTTATAGAACGTGTGCCCACACACACTCTGAGACGTGGAATTCAAGAATAGTAGAGAAGACACGTTGGTCAAATGCTCTAGCAATTCTGGAATCCAAGAAATAAGATACGCTTGATCATGAATTTAATTTATTGTTATATGCGTCATGAACTTCTTTTCCGAAAACAACATAAAATTTTAAAACTTCCGCTGCGCCGTAACTCTGATACCGGATCCGTTTTTTCCAACAAGATTTTCCTTGTATCTAAGGAAATCACAAGTTCATTAAAATTTTGGGTTATTACATAAAATATTTTAAATTTGGATCTTTGCGAAATTCATCTCATGATTGTCTTGATGGAGCCTTATCTACAAACTATTTTCCCCCTTTTTCTAAAAATTCTAAGTATTAATTTTAAAGAAAAGATTAATATAAAAATTTTTTAATCCAAGAATGTTTTTGTAACATACAAATATGATATGTAGGGCATAATGATACACTTTTCATGCTTATATCATGCCTTAACAAAATGCATATTGATGCATTCAATTTTAACAGTTGTATTGTTGATGTTCATGTGTAGAAATGTCCTCGTCATCCAAAATTTAATAACATACAAATTAATGAATGCAAAATCTAGCTATTGGTCATAATCTAAAATTAAATATCCTACCATAATGAGCTAAAAGTTGTAAATTTGTATGCCCTCAAATATATCTAAAATAATATGTATTACCATATTGAATAATGGAAAGTTGTAAATTGATAAATTCCTCAAAATTTAAAATTGAACATCCTACCATATTGGATTCAAAAGTTGTATATTACTATATCCTTAAAATCTAAAATTAAATATCCTACCATATTGAATGCAAAAATCATAGGTTGAATGCTTGTTTGCTCTCTGTTTTGGTTCTAGTTCTCGTAATCCAAAATTTAATAATATACATATTAATGAATGCAAAATCTAGCTATTGGCATAATCTAAAATTAAATATCCTACCATAATGAGCTAAAAATTGTAAATTTGTATGCCCTCAAACATATGTAAAATAATATGTTTTACCATATAGAATAATGGAAAGCTGTAAATTGATAAAGTCCTCAAAATCTAAAATTAAATATCATACAATATTTAATTCAAAAGTTGTATATTACCGTATCCTTAAAATCTAAAATTAAATATCCTACCATATTGGATGCAAAAATTGAAACTTCTTTTTTCCCATTAAATGCCACCTGTAACAATAAAATATTTTACTTTGGGATACCAAATGTTGAGACGTATAGGCAGTATTCAAATAAGGGTGTAGGATGCTAGTATATGTATATATAGTATATGTATACACAACCATACACACAAGGTAAATACCGAAGGCGTATACAAACAAAGTAAAAAGAGGTTGTTGAAAGAATAACCAAAAGGGCATATTATGGAGAGAAAGTTCATACAGCTAGCTTTATTGCTCACCCTTCTCCTTGCTTCTCGTAATTACGCATCTACCTCTCTTGCTTTCTCAGATATCTTATTTTTGGGGTGCTATATCTCTTTTCTTTTTAATTTTATTTTCTTAGCAATTTTACTTTATTATTATTATTATTATTATTTTTTGGTACATACAACTCTTTGTCTTCATACATATACACAGAAAATTAGAGAATCTCACCAAGTCATTCTACTTCTTGATGTGAAGATTAGAAGAAGAAAGAATTTGAGATTGATAAGAAATTGTGCTTTCATCTTAAAAGGTCAACTCTGTTAAGTGAAGTGGCAAAATATCCTTATATGTCTATTATTGTTGTTGTATTTTTATGATATAGGACTCAGGTCTCTTATTACCCTTAAGACGCCTCTACAAGATGGTGCTCTATTTAGAGTCATCAATCTTGTATTGGTTGGATCTGACCACTCATTTGATCTTGATTGGCTCTGATACTATGTGAAGATTAGAAGAAGAAGGAATTTGATACTTATTAGGAATTTGACTTCCATCTTAAAAGGTCAACCTTGTTAAGTGAACTGGCTCAATATCCTTATTTGTCTATTATTATTGTTGTATTTTTACGATATGGGACTCGGGTCTCTTATTACCCTTGAAACTTGATACATTATTTTGTGACTTTTACCATATTTAATATTAGAAAATACCCTTGCATATATATATATATATATACCTCATGTGTGTGAGCGCGCTCAGAACTGTATATGTCTTTGAACTCTGAAATTATGCAAAATTTTTAGTTTAATTGTGATTTACCCTATTTTCCATTATAGAAGAAGACGCGATGCGTGGTAGTGAAGCTAGGGTTAGCCAATCACGTAGCAAAAATTTGTAGGACTTTGCGCAAGGAGTAACAATTGTGTGGAAATATGCAAGAGTGAAGGATTTGATGATGGAAAATGTTCTAGGGTCGAACGTAGTTGTATTTGTCTTAAACCTTGTTAATAAGGCATTTCTCTTCAATTAATTACTATGTAAATGTAATATGCAATGCAAATCAATATTTATTATTGCCTTTTTTTTTTTTTTTTTTTTTTTTTTTTTTTTTTTTTTTTTTAAATCTTGCTCTTCTTGATGGGCTATATTTGATATTGAGCAAAACATAATAATAATCAACATGATGATATAGTTATATTTAACATGAATGTAAATTATATAGGGAAAAAACTATAGGTGTTGAATACACCAGCTCAAATAAATTATCTTTATTGACAATGAATTAAGATAATAAGAGATTTGAATTGTAAGTTGTGAAAACTGCACCAATGCATAATTCATGCCGACTTCTCCTCCAATGACTCCCTATTCCAAATCAACAGCTTGGCTTCAGATCTCGTCCTACTCCAAGGTTCAAGTGCTCACCTTCAGTCCATGATTAGTGTCAATCTTCCTCCAGCACCTCTTTGGTCTTATTCCATATTTTGACAATGCACAAGGCGACAGGGTGAGTGTCTTAAGAACGCTGTGACTTTCTCTCACTCTTGAATAATAATCCCCTAAATATTAGAAAGCATCGAAATACAATCTACAAGTCTAGGATCCTTTAGAAAGATCTTGCTTAAAAATAGATTCCGAGTGTTTTCAATATTTGAAATTTAAATCTCTGCGAAATTCTTGTCATTATTGTCTTGATGGAGCATTCTCTCTAAAATTAATGTCCGAGTCTGATTTTTGATGTCCTAAATGATGTATAACTAGTAATATGATATCACTTCTTGTTAAAAGTTTGAAATACTTTATAATTGATTTTGTATATTTTAAAAACCAACATCATTAAATGATGTTTTAAAATATAATTGATTAGATGTAATTTAAGGGGGAGTTTGGTGGAGTAGTTTGAGTTGAGATTTTTAAGTTGGAATAGTAAATTTTTTTGAATTTTCAGAAAAGACAAAAAACTTTTTAGGAAAAAGACAAAAACTTTTTAGGAAAAAGACAAAAAAAAGTTTGAGTTGAGTGAGTTGAGTTGGTTCACCAAATGAACCCTTAGATATTAATTTAAGAAGAGAGAAATTTATGAAAAAGTGATAAACAATATTTATGGCATTAGTTCTGAAAAAAAAAAAAATTTTTTTTTTAAGGACAAAAAAAAAAAAATATATATATATATATATATATATATAAGAGAGCGTGTGGTTTTATTTTATTTTATTTTTATTTTACTCACGATACTTGGGGGCTTACGTTCAATGACGCAGCCACCATGGGCCCGGGGGCGCCCAGGCAATCCATTGAAATTGTTTTTAGAAAAAATGATAAACCCTTCCTTAAATATTTTTTGAAGTCCTCTTAACTTTACTTTAAGATTTGACTAAATAAATTTTTTGGCTTTGCTATTAGTTATGTTGACGGAGTAAGCCCACAGTTTTGCAGTCTGATATGATTGCACTTCGAGCGGAGATGTCGTGTCAGAAAACTTTTGGGTAGAGAGGGAAAGTGACAATACTACGGGACAGACGATCTTCGTTGGATACTTAGGGTATATTTACTTTATCATCTCAATCTAATTTTAATCATATTTTTTTTATTTTTTTTTTTAAATTTTTTATCTATTTTAAAAATTTAAAAAAATTTACAATTACAATTAAAATGTTTTAATTCAAACTAACCAATCAAACATACACTTATTTTTATTTTTCCTTTATTTCTAGGAGTAGTTTTGGATATGTTAATGACCACGAACACCTCACAAAGTCCAGCCTACCATGATTTCAAAAATCATTAAAATCATGCGACTGACCCACACGTCATTGCCAGCTTCCCAACTTCCCCTACTTTCGACAAATTAACCTGATTCTCAACCCCACTTTTCAACTCTCCACCTATTCTCTCTCTGTCTGTAACTAACGCTGTAACTAAATGGGTTTTGTCTAGAAAACATGGACGTTCTTCCTTTCACGTCAATTGGGTTTTGTCTCTTCTGTTTCCTGATCAATTTCTCAGCCGCTCTTTACTCCATAACCCAAAACCAGACCTTAACTAAACCCGAGACCTTGGTCTCCAAGAATGGAAGCTTTGAGCTTGGTTTCTTCAGTCCAAGCACAAATTCCGAGGCCCTTTTCTTGGGAATCTGGCACAAGAACAAAAACCCACTTGGAAATGTCGTTTGGGTGGCCAATCAGCACAACCCCATCAAAGATTTCACTCCCGTTTTGAAGATAAACGACTTAGGTAATGCAATCCTTCTTGGTCAGAACAACTCTGTTCTCTGGTCCACAAACTCGTCAAAACAAGCCCAAAACCCGGTTTTTCTTCAGCTTTTGGATTCGGGAAGCTTGGTTCTGAGAGATAAAAATGGTGTTTTGTGGCAAAGTTTTGATTTTAAAATGGAGAAAAGTGTTTTGATTTCAGCCCAAACAGACCAATGTGACGATTCTGGTTACTGTGGTCCAAATGGGATTTGTGACATTAGTAAGGCACCAGTTTGTAGCTGCCCAAAAGGGTTTAAATTCAGATCACAAGAAACTGTATCCACCTTTGATTTTTCCAGTGGTTGTGTGAGGATTAAGGATTTGAATTGTGGGGAAAGTGATTTTGGGTTCAACCAATTTGGTGGGGTGAGATTGCCAGATGGTAATAATTCATCGTTTGATAAGAGTTTGAATATTGATCAGTGCGGAGAAAAGTGCTTGAAAAATTGTTCTTGTACGGCTTATGCGAGCTTGGATTCGGCGAAAGGAGGTGTTGGTTGTACCATTTGGTTGAGTGATCTTATTGGTGTTAGAGAAGCCTTGGATGATGGGCAAAATCTGTTCATCAAAGTGGACTCTTCAGAGATTACAGGTATGTGAAACTCTATAATCTTTTGATTTTTGGTTTCTGTAATAATTTTGCTAAGAAGTACTCTATTGGGTATTTCGAGTTTTTTAATCCCAAGTTAAGTTGGCTTTTATATCATTATATCATTTTGTGTTGTGCTTGATAATGAATTCATTTGTTTTCTCTTGAAAATTTGACTGTCTCCCCTGTTTTTTTTAGCCTTTTCTTGTTCTTATATTTTTGTCCTGTGAAATTCGACTATATGAAGGTGCGAAACATGGAAACAAAGTGAAGATTGTAGCGATTATCGTGGCTACTTCCATTTTCATAATCGTTGGGATATTGTTAGCTGTCTACTACATAAGAAGAAGCAGGAGAAACGTCAAAGGTAAATGGATTTGATTTTTTTTTTTTGTTTTTTGAACTTTTTTACAAATGTTCTTATTATTGACATGTATATACATGTATTTCTCTCCTTTGGTAATTTATTCTAAAAGAGTAGTGATGTGTTTAAAACATTAAGAAAATAAAGTTTATTATTTGTCTCGATTTTCTTCTCTTGATTGGACAACATAGAGAACAATGGGGATGAAGAAGCACGGCAGGAAGATCTGGACCTCCCTTTGTTCAACCTATCCACGATAGTCACCGCCACAGATAACTTTTCATCGAACAACAAGCTCGGTGAAGGCGGATTTGGACCTGTGTACAAGGTAAATTGCGGTTTTCAGTCCTTGAAAAGGAACTTTAAACCACCGCAATCTTTTCTTACAAGAGTGAGTTGCAGGGTACACTTGAAGACGGGCAAGAAATAGCTGTGAAGAGGCTTTCACAGAGCTCGGGACAAGGAGCAAACGAATTCAAGAATGAAGTCATTTTGATTGCGAAACTTCAACACCGAAATCTTGTAAGGCTTCTCGGTTGTTGCATTCAAGGAGAGGAGAAGCTGCTCATATATGAATACATGCCCAACAAAAGCTTGGACAACTATATTTTCGGTTTGGATCTTTTACAAACCTAATTTATGATATAAATTTCCTATTAGATATTTACGTACATATAGGTATAATTGTTTTGCTTCAAAAATGATAAACTTGTCAGATGAAACACAAGGCAGAGTTTTAGATTGGCCTAAGCGCTTCAACATCATCCTCGGGATTGCAAGGGGTCTCATCTACCTTCATCAAGATTCTAGGCTGAGGATTGTTCACAGAGATCTCAAAACAAGTAATGTTTTACTTGATAGCGAGATGAATCCAAAAATTTCGGACTTTGGCATGGCTAGAACGTTTGGAGGAGAACAAACAGAAGGAGTTACAAATAGAGTGGCCGGGACCTTGTAAGTACACTTTACTTACTGGTTACTTCTTTTTTAAGAAATGTCTATTTTTCTTTAATGTTAGTTTTATGTCAGTTAAACAATGGTTTGTTGAATGATAGATCAGTGATTTAGCTAGTAAGCTGACGGTTTATCTTAAGTAAATGGACATATTACTGACATTAACTTTGAAAAGGGTCTAAAATTTTTTCCATTTATGCATGAATCCCTTTCTGTTTTAACGTTATTGTTTATGATGTTCTTCCAGTGGCTATATGGCACCGGAGTATGCTATTGACGGTCAATTCTCGGTGAAATCCGATGTCTTTAGCTTCGGCATCTTAATGTTAGAGATAGTGAGTGGAAAAAGAAATAGAGGGTTCTACAATCCAAGTGCTCACAACATCAACCTCATTGGACATGTAAGTGTCAACCCTAGGCTTCTACTCAACAAACGCTCTAAAACCCGGGACTGAAGATTGTGTTTGACTGTTTTGTAGGCCTGGGAATTATGGAAAGGTGAAAGGCCTTTGGGATTAATTGACGAATCCCTTGGTGGGGACACATGCACTCTATCGGAAGCGTTGCGGTGCATCCATGTCGGTCTCTTGTGCGTTCAACAGCTTCCAGAAGACAGGCCGAGCATGTCGTCCGTGCTATTGATGTTAGGCGACGATAGGGCTCTGCCTCAGCCTAAAGAACCAAGTTTTTTTTTGGGTAAAAAGAGTTCATCAGAAGCAGATACCGCTAGTTCTTCAATAAAGCAAGAAACGTCTTCAACCAACGACTTTACCATAAGCCTTTTACACGCTCGATAGGATTGGTTTTGTCGCACACACGCAACCATTCTTGTACATACATGAATACAGTTTTGACACCGAATTCTTGTGTCCATATATATATATATATATATATTTATTTATTTATATATGATGTCAACCTTCATTATTATATTAGGTTTGCCTATTTTTCTTGCTTGGCAAAAGATGTAGATAAATTGTGGGATTGAGAGCTAAACAATCTCTCTCTCTCTCTCTCTCTCTCTGTTTTTAATTATTTTTTTAATTATTTTTTATTTTTTACCAGCAGCCAAAGTGTTTAAAAATTAGTTAAAAAGTCTTTTTTCATTAAAATGGTCAATTAGTGATTGATCACATATTATTATTAATTTGGTCAATCAATGATTGACTGTATTAACTGTGATGTAAATCACCAATTTTCAAGTAAATCATTGATTGACTAATTCTAGAGAAAATGATAAACAGTCATTTTGTTAAATTAAAAAAAAAAAAACAAATTTCGATGATCTATTAAATTGGGTGATCAAAATAGGTCGCTCAACTAATTTACTGTAATTTTCTTTTTACTTTTATTTATTTTTATGTATTTTGCAGTTTATTATGCTCTTACTATAAAACAAGTTCCAGGTATATGTGTATATAAAGAAATAGATTCGACTACAGAGATGTAAAATGTTTGTTGGAGGGTGTTCAGACAAGTCTTATTAATGTCTATATCCAACTCTGTTATATTTTCAACTTCACAATCTCAGTTGCCATTAATGAGAAAAACCAATCTGTTAAATATGTATATGGTTTGTATCCTTTTGTTAGATCCATCCTTTCAAAATGACACGCTAAAGTGATAAGTATAACACGATATTTATTTAACGTAATATAAATCGTTAAAAGAATTATAACAGTCCGTGACTACAAACATTAATGTTATGTCGAAAGTATGATCTTCTCGGGAGGACCATAGCATAAAAGCCTATACACATACTACCTATTCTACATTCTTATTTGTCAATCTATCAAGTTATTAATGGTATGAGATAAGTTATAGACTCCTATAAGTCGATTCAAAAGTTTACTTTTTTTTTCCCCTTCCTTAGGAGTTACTTCCACGCCAAAATACTGTCCACAAATTTAGATGGCGTCCTGTGTGGATTTAAAAGTCAACCAAAATTCATAGACCGTTTACTTTTTTCTTTTTGTTCTTAGGTTACTACTTATTAAAAGAGGGTGCAAAATTTCAGTTTAGCACTACCAGCACTGAAAAGACATAGAGGTCGTTTTATGGCCACAATCTTGATCAAACCATGTGGAGTAAGTTTAATTGGGCCTTGTGACGCCTAAGATTGTCACAAGTTTTTTTCAAGCTTCTTGCTCCTTATAGGCCACGACACAAGATTTCAATTAATTTGCTTAGAGTTTGATGCCTTCTTATTTTATTTTATTTGTTCTTATTTTGTTCATATACATTTACTACTTTTTTTTTCTCCGTGATTTGGAGGATTGCTTCTGTAAAAAGGAAACCTCTAAATTATGATTCCATCTACAATGGTTCCAAGTTTTTTGACCTCCAGTTATGTGAACATAACAGGTTTTGTCGAAACTATTATTGACTGGACAAAACTTAATCTAATAGATTATCAATTGTAATACACTAGACGTCTTTGGAATCATCATAAGTCATTGACTGCTTCTGATAACCAGCACCGATTTTCGGTCACTGAAGAGTATTCTGGTAGATTACAAAAAATAATCTATCAAATTTTTTATTTTCAATACAAAATAGTCAGGTGCCCACGGTTCAGATCACTCGAGAGTAATATGATAGATTACTTTTGATAATCTATCTGATTATATTTTGTATTCTACAAGATTAATATTATTTTAATATTCTGCCAGATTAATTATGGTAGTCTATCATACTACTACTTTCCCAATACAAAAGGGTAGGTTTTCAGTTCCGTACCCCGGGGAGTACTTTAGTATATTACTTATATTATTTTTGGTAAACTACATGATTAATTTTCGCTTTCTACCGGATTATTTTTTATATTCTACTAGATTAGCTAGAGTAATCTATCAGATTACTATTATTTTTTTTAACAATACGAAATGGTAGGCCTGCTTTGGTTCCAGTCGCTGGAGACTATTCTAGTAGATTACTTTTGGTAATCTACCAGAACATAATATTAATATACTAGAATATTGAGCATAATCCACCAGACTAATAATCGAAATCCATATGAAAACTCAGATTTAAAAATTCAAGCGTAAATTTTTAAAAACATTATGTGCAAAAAATCGAAATAAAATATGATGATTCAAAAATTAATTATTCCACAAACAATATCCTAAAAACAAAAATCCTAATATCAGAAAACAAACTTAGTTCTTTTGATTTTCTTACCAGAGTTATAAATTATCATCAATCACAAATCCAAAAGTTCGCAAAAGCAAAATTTTAAACACAATGTCCATATCAGTATGATCATTGGATAGGAGAATGATGGCGAGACACCTTCCTCGTTGTAGATATGTGGCGAATTGACATCTCCCATGATCGTAGAGCTGGGGGGCTTCCACTGCAGATCTATGGTGCCAGATACATTGAGAAAAAGGAGAATCAGTGAGGTTGATCGGGACTGCTTTGTCATATTTCTTGACGACCATTGCAAAAAAAAAAAATAATAATAATAAAAAAAAGGGGGAGAGGGGAAAGAAAAAGATATGAAAAGAGAGATAAAGAAAGCGAGAGGGTTTTTGCATATCGCAGCATTTTGAGCGCAATTATGTGAGTGGTTAGCCGGAGGGCAACGTTGGCTGCAGCTTGCCGAAGAGCACATCATCGAAGAAGATAAAAAGAACGGTTGAGAGAGAGAGAAAGAGAAAGAAAATGTAGGAAAAATAGCATCGAGTCCACAGAGGAAGATTAAAAAAAAAAAAAAAAATTTTAGGAATCAAACTCACGTTGCTATACATTAATTATAAGTTAATACGTGAACGTCATACCTGTTGAGAATTAGAACCGCAATTCCGCCGGAGCTTTACTTTAGAACGACACCAAGAAGATCTGCAACCAATTGGTGTTTTTTGTTATTATCCTCCCACTGAACCAATTAAAAAAAAATCTCTCTTTTTCTTATTTTTATAATTTGTTTTTAATTAATTAATTAATTAAAATTTTTTTTTTTGGGTGAATGGATCAACCACACTTTAGGTCTATTATTTGTTACTATTTTGTAAAATGACATGGTGCCTACTTATGCTTTACCTATCTATAGGATAAGGAGACACACTTGTCCCTTGTTATGGCGGGAAAGTCAAAAGGATCAATTATATATTAGGGTAATAGGATTTGTCCGGTGGAGATTCTTCTCGATTATCTCATAAAAAGTGTGTCCCCTACATGGAGACCACTTAGACCCGTTTATATGTGAGTACTGAACTAGACTACTGTTAAAAAATTAATTTAATAATTAAAAAATAATTATTTTTGATTATATAAAATAAAAGATTAACCATAGAAGCCTTTTATTTTAAATTATATCTTTATGGGCTAGCGCACACACGAAATTTCTGGGTTACCCCCAAACCAACCGCTTCTCTACCATGAGCAAGATGAGTCAGTATCAAAATCTTATGCTGCAACAATTGTAGCTATTTATAAACATAGAGAAGGGATTTATGCTAGAACTAAGGCACCACAATGTCCACCGACGAAGTTTTCTAAGCTCATATGTTCTTTTTTTTCTTTTTTAAATTAAAAATAGCTACACCATTTCGCAAACTAGTGTTAGGTAGTTTCTGAGGTCTGGGAAAGTGTTATTTTATGTCATATTGAGAGCCCATAAATAGATGTATTGTGTTGAGGGTGCGCCTCCTTTTAAGAGAAAATGAGAAGAAAAATAGGTAAATAATGCATGTAAGGGGGTTTGGGTGGAGATAGGTAAAAAAAAATTTTGTTGAGCGTGTAACTGTGAAGGTGTTAGTATATTTATTATCTATCTCTTGTAGATGTTAGCAATTTTTTCGAACTACGTAAATTCTTTATCATCTCTTTATTTCTATTTGTGTTTATTTTTTTGCTGCACATTGAATATATGGTTGTTTTTCCCAACAACTAGCAAGCAAGGGCTCAGAAAAGAACCAAATCTTGTAGCCCGCTAGCAAGCAAGATAGAAAACAAAGCTAAGACTTTTTAATATGTGTTTGCTTAAACTGTAATTTTAAAGGGGATTATGTTTTTTGTCCTTAAATTATAGGTCAAATCCTATTCTGGTCTCTGACTATTAAAAAATTGCATAACATGTTCCCCAGCTATTAAATTGTCCAAACCAGGTTAGTTCTTCCATCAAATGACCGTAAAAAAACTGGACATAAATCAGTGCACATGAAATTTGTCCAGTTTAATGAGCGCCAAGAAGGTAAATGAATAGGGAAAAGGAAATTTGTTATTAACGTGATAGATTGATAGAAAATTTTTTTTGCAACGGTCCTCCCTGAAAGATCAAATTTCCGCCATAAGATATAAAAGTAAGAAATGTGACACATTATTTATTCAACATAATATTAATATGAAAAGGGCATAACGCCACAAAGTTGTTGACCCTCCAAAACCCAAAAACGGCTTGCATTCGAGTCCCTCTTTAAAGTTTGCATTTGACAAAGATCGCGTAAATTTTCTTAACGGGAAGAATGTTGGTATAATTTCTTCAAATAATATTCGGAATTTTAGGTATCTTCTACCCTATTTCTTAAAATGAAAATTTTCTCAATCTTGACGTAATCATCACGTACGTGTGTGGGTACATATATATATGGCGCAAGCTAAAAGCATTCTAAAAAAAAAATAAATAAATAAAATTGATGTTTGTTAAACGGAAATACTATTACTGTCTAAATGAGATGAGCTAGTTCTTTAGTCGCCAAAATTGAAAATAATCCAAATTGGTTAGACTAACGAAACCACCACATACCTTCAGAAGAAAAATGAGACCACCACGATGAGCTTCTATAAATAGTGAGTTTAATAATCGAACTCTCCACCCAACTCAAGCTGTGCAACAAAACAAAGAAAATTTGCCCTACCACTTCACTAAGACAGCACCTCTAGAGTTCACAGGAGGAAAAAAAAAAAAAAAAGAGGAAGAAATGTCAGTTCCAATATCAGCTATTCAGACCAAAACCATACCCGAAATTAATCGCCGTTCAGCAAATTATCATCCTAGCATCTGGCGCGGTCATTTCCTCAAATATTCGTATGAATCTTTGGTACAGAAGACATCATAAGAATCATTTTCTTCATGCAATTGCTGCATAGAAATTTCTCCAAATTCTCGTACTAATATTTTTCTTCTTTTGTTTTGTTTTGTTTTGTTTTGTTTTTTTGTTTTTTTTTGTTTGTTTGTTTTTTTTTTGTTTGTTTGTTTTTCTTTTTTTTTTTTTTTTTTTTTTTTTCTTTAATGGAAGTTAACAACAATACTATAGAGCAAGAAGTCCAAAAACTGAAGGAGGAAGTGAAGAGTTTGCTTATTGCTAGTACTGCCAGTACTAGCCCTTCAGAGAACGTAGAATTGATCGACACAATCCAACGATTCAGCGTCTCTTATTATTTCGAGCCTGAAATTAGTGAAATATTGGGATTGATGCAGAAAAATATGATTTTTGATATCGGATTAATTGACAATAAAGATGACCTTCATACGAGTTCTTTAAAATTTCGGTTGCTCAGACAAGAAGGCTACAACATATCAAGTGGTATATATATATGTGTGTTTATAATCTATCTATGCATGCCCATGAAATACATATTCAACTTTTAGTTTTAGTTTTTTTTTTTTCCCAAATCAATTTTAATTTTACTTTATATATGAACTTTAGGGTAACTGTCATTGCACCTCCAAAATTATTAATACTCCCACTTTACTCTCTTGAATTAGTCTCTTTAAACCTTTTTCTTTTGAATTTTCATTATAAAACATACAAAAAGGAATAGTTCACTGCCGTACTTTTCCTCCTCTTTTTGCATATGTTGCTAATAGATTTTCAAAGACAGACCGAAGAAGACATCTTAACCGCACGTCTTAATTAACCACGTTTTCTTTTTGTTCTATTTTGATAGAACTTTTAGTAGAAGGCATTAAGTTAGACTAGAGTGGGTGTTTTTAAAATTGAGAGGGCAAAGTGAGAATTAGCAAAAGTTTAGGGGTTGCGGGAAAAAAACATTGCCCTTTAAAAAAAAATAAAAATAAAAATTTATGGTGAATTAATAAGCTCCTTTGGTTATAGTTTTTATGTTGTATTCTTTTGGTAGAACTATTTTTCATTTTTTTTTCTTTCTTTTTAAAAAAATGGCACCTTACGTAATCTGTTCTGATTTCTTTTGCTACCTATTCACAATATATATACTCTATACATATATATATATATATATAAATATATATACGTATTCTCTCTTAATCAATATATTATTAGATTATTGAGCTAAAGAATTTGTTGTTTAATTAGATTTATTCGGGAAGTTCATAAACGAAGAAGGGAAGTTCAATGAAAACCTTACTGATGATGTTAGAGAAATGCTAAGTTTATATGAAGCTGCTCACTTGAGGGCACATGAAGATCCTATACTAGAAGAAGCACTTACTTTCACCACGACTCGCCTCAAGTCCCTGACGATGTACTCTTCGTCTCAGTTGAGCTCTTTTCTTGCAGCACAAGTCAAGCATGCCTTGCAGCAACCAATCTGGAAGGGCTTGCCATGGGTTGAGGCAAGGCGTTTTATATCTGTCTACCAAGAAGACCCTCCTCATAATGAAGTTTTGCTTCGCTTTGCAAAGTTGGATTTCAACGTTTTGCAAAAGTTACACCAAAAGGAACTTGGTGCAATCTCAAGGCTAATGTTTCTACACCTATGAGAAATTATAATACTACTAGAAACACTAATTTCAATAATTTTTTTCTCCATCAACTGATATGATATGTGAGTTTTTATTCTTTCATTAATATACGTGTGTTTTAAAGATTGTCATAATGTCAAATAATGTAATAATACGATATTGCATTTATCATTGAAAATATTATTATTTATTGTCATATAAGTCAGTATTCCAAAAAAAAAAGTATTAGGATCAGATGCTCCTAGCACTATTCTATTAGTTTTCATTTGAGTTTTCATTGCTTATTTAGTGATGTTCTTACCGAGTTGTATGCTCATCTCATGCTTGAAATATTAGATGGTGGGAGAGTTTGGATTTTGCCTCGAAGTTACCTCGCACGAGATAGGCTGGTGGAATGTTATTTTTATTTTGAGGCCCAATATGCCTTTGCTAGGAGAATAGTTACAAAAGTAATTGCTATGACATCAGTCCTTGATGACATATATGATATTTATGGAACACTCGAAGAACTCAGACTCTTCACAGATGCAGTTGACAGGTTTTCTTTTGGCTTACATATATAAACATATACATGTACATATACATGCATATACATATACACATACGTATACATATACATATATCTCTTTTGGTTCGCAGCTGGAATATCGACTGTCCAGATCAACTCCCAGAGTGCATCAAATACTTTTATCATGCACTACTACAAGTATACGAAGAAATTGAGGAAGAGATGGTTTAGGCTGGCAGAGGATATTGCATTGACCATGCTACAGATGCAGTAAATCATGAGACAATAACATTAAGAATTTATTCTGGAAAAGAGGCGATGACAAAACTAAGCTATATTACTTCACTTTTATTCGTGACTAAAACTAAGATATTCCTTTTAAATTGACACATTTGTGGGTCTCAGTTCCGCTAAAGAGATGACAAGGAAGTGTCTTAGAATGATTACGTGATTTTCCCAACTTGAAACCTAAGCCGACTGTTAAAACCTTCCATCATTCTCATGTGGACTCCAACCACGTTTGAACTCACTTTTTCCCTTTCCTTTCTCCCCATTGACATAATTTATAAAAAGTGAACTTGTTCTTGGAATTATTGGCTTCAATATTAACTAATAAGAAAAACCAAAATTATCAAATAATAATAATCATAATAGTAATAACAATAATAATATTATTATTATAATTATAGCAATAACACTAACACTAAGGCTTGTTTGTTACAAGGGAAAAGTAAAAGGAGTGAGAGGGTGAGGGGATGAGTGTAAGGATTTTGAAATCCATAGACCATAGTTGTTTGGTAAGAATGAAATTAAAAAAAAAAAAAAAAAGGGGAGTGAACTGAGAGATGAATTTTAAATCCTTAAAAGAACTCCAATTTTAAATATCGTAAATATGAAGAAGGTGGAGAAGATAATTATACCAAATATTATATGAGAAAGGACTTAATCCCCTTTCTCTCTTTTCCTCAACTACGATTTACTAATATATAATTTTTTTCCTTTCCTATTTTCTTTCCCTCTTACCAAATATTCTAAGGGTGTATTTGTCAAGAAAGGAAATAAAATACCAAGTAAGAAGTAGTAGATAACATAATCAAGTGAGGAAAATGAGGAAGAAGAGATATGAATATTTGATATGAAAGGAAGGAAAGAAAACAAAATATCATCTTTCTTGTTTGGTATAGAGAAGCAAGGGAAAAAAACAGAATATTTTGTTTCTAAATAAAACTACTGTGGATTTTTTAATATATTTTTTAATTGATGCCTTTTTCCATGCAAATTATTTCTATAAATTAAACACTGGATGAAAAGGCAAGTCCGGGCCTACTATGATGAAGCCAAAAGGTTCAAAAAGAATTACACGCCATGGAGGAGTACATGAACGTTGCATTCTTGTCAAGTGGTTATCCATTGCTTACAATCACTTCTTTCTTGGGAATGGAGATATTGCAACACAAGAGGCTTTTGATTGGGCATCAAAACATTGCAAGGCTCATGGATGACTTGGTTGGCCATAAGGTATTAAATTAGTCAATAAATGTATTTTAGATTAACATTATTAATGCTATTTTCTAATACTCTCCAAGGAATACCGAGCCGACAGTTTCTTGGGCAATTTGGTTGACTAACCGATCGTGGTCGGTTTGGGATATGTCACCATTTTTCACTTTGTTTTAGTCGGTTTTTTTGTGTCTATTGTGGTTAGTTTCAATTTGTTGGCTTTTTATTAGATCAATTCTTAATTTATAGGTTTCAATGTAACGACCCGCCTAGCACAGGCCGTTACCTTACGTACATACTTATTACTTTACTTAAATACTAGACCAAAACACAGCGGAATTTTTTTTTTATACATAATTTAAAAGCGTGTAACTCACAAAATATGTCTTAATTACACATAATTACATAATATGAGTACTTAATTTTCAAAACGCGTAGCAGCTTAATATCCCACGATTTCACAGTACGCCCTGCCACGCTCTGCCACCTTGTATCAAACATTGCTGACAGACTACTTACCTACAGCATAGACGTAAGACAGTGAGCTTTCACTCAGCAAGTACAACTGTCTCGTCCGCGTTATACACATAACCATATCATGCACAATTTAACTTAACATACATAGCATCACATAACCATTCATATCATCATTGATAATAGCATAACCTAACAATGCCTAGCATATGTATGATCCAGTTATGCTCGTTTTTACTTTCTTTTTCTTTCTCTTAGGGCCCTTATTTTAGTGTTCGTACCCGGCACGCAACTACGGAGTGGTTGGGGCGGCCAGTCTAGTCCAACTCAAACCATAGTCCTACCCGACCTCGGACGGGTGGTACGCACTGGCAAGCTTGCTTGCCTTCTTTTCTTTTCTTATCTTTTCTTTATCTCATTCTTGAGCTTATTGGTCTTATAGGGATTAGTGAACATGCATCATCACACAATCCTAATTCATACTAGCATCATCATCATGCTTAACACGCTTTCTAAACTTTGCATATTATCTCAATAACATCTTTCAACATAAAACAGGCATAACTAAACACAGATAGCATGGCAAACAGCACATAGTAAACAATTCGCATGCACCCCTAACATACATCTAACATACTTCGGCAAGTATCAACTAAAGCCTATGCTGTAGGCGGAGTTGTATTTACCTCTCTTGCTATGTCCAACCGGGCACTGTCCTTTCTCGGAGCACAGCTGCAAGCCTTTTCCTGCTTGAGTAAGGACATAGGTGAGATTCTGTTTTTTGTAGTAGAATGTTGGTGCCCTAACCAACATGCCTACTAAACTCTAGTTGTATGTCCCCAACTTGAGATCTGATTTGGTCCAGTTAGCCCTCTTACTGTTTGGGAATAATTCGAACTTTAATTATCCCCCTAAGAGGCTACGTTGGATAACCTCTTGGGCTAGGTCCTTGATCTACTGTTGGGCTTTCTTTAAAACCTTGGGCCTTACTCTTATATTATGGCTTATTGGGTTAATTTTCTTAACCCTTTTCTCTTGGCCCATTTCTAGACTATTGGTATTCCTTAGGGTTACGTTGAATAACCCCTAAGGTTACCCTTAACTAAAAGTTGGGTCAACCAAAGCTAACAGTTGGTCAACTACTAGTCAACCCTTGGTCAACTTTGGGCTTTGGGCTAAGCCCGGTAACTCGGGTACTATTCCCGATTACGGCCCGTAATCGGCTTAATTACCAATTTTATCTTAAAAATCCATTTTCTTATCTCAAACCTTCATTTTCTTATCTTTTTGCACCTTTGAAAGATTTAACTTGAAAATCCTTTAATATTTTAAATAAAAATTCTGATCTTTGAAACAAATATTTATAAAGGTCACTTAGGGTCGAAAATTGCCTTTGGAACAGTTTTCATAGTCAAAACAACGGTTTTAAGACAATTTACAGTTTTTCGAAAACATTTATAAAAACTAAGGTGCAGGAATTTTCGGTTCCCTGCTCATCCTTCACAAAACAACGTCAGTTTAAAAAAATCCGTTTGGAATTTGAAAAACTTGTCTCCACAAAAGTTGTAGCTCTCGAAAATGTTAAAACTTTCATGTTTTACGAAAAATCCAGTTCCGTTTATATTTGCGTCAGTTTTTGTTTGAAACTAGCTGACCCTGAAAACTGGGCCTGGGGGAATCAGCCACGGGTTTTAGTAAAAATGGAGGCCATTGGAGCCTCAGTTTGAGATTATGTCCACGTTCCCCTCTAGGAAAAATCGTTCCGAGCAATTTTCGTGTTTTGAGTTTTACCCAGTTCGGCCTCTAAGGGCCTTAAATTTTCACTTTTCCGAAACTGGCCAGATTCGAACCCGAATTGGCAGTTTTGGATGTTTAGGTCCGGTTTACGTCCTATTTCGCGAATCTATCTCGACCAACTACTTTGGAAGCCTACGAGCCAAACACGAGCATTTCTAATGTCCCATAAGAACCCATAAACCGTTCCCATTGAATCCATGCAAACCAATTCCAAAAGCCCTAAACCTAGGTTTGCATTTGGTTCTAACATCTTGCACACATCACATACAAGCACCAAATTTTGCTCCATAAGCTAGCATGCTTCAAGCACTGCCTAAGGGCAGATTTTCGGACCACAACTCTAAGCATCAAGCATGAAAATCAATCAACAATCAAGCACAAACCATGCAAGAATCAAGCCATACACACCCTAGATCTACAAATCAAGCACACACCACATACTAGGGCATAAAAATCATAAATGGACTTATGTCCTTACAACCATATTGAAGCACAAATTAACTCCAAAATGAACTGAAATAGGAGGGTTAGGGTTCTAGGATTTTACCTTAGACCAAAGTCAAGTTTTGGTCACACAAATCCTTCCTCCCCCTAGTTTCCTTCACCCACGGCCACACCTCAAAATTGGGCACCAAAATTTTTGGCTGATCTCCTTGGTAGATCCACTCCAAACCGAGCACCACCAAGATGATTTGTTCCAAAAAAATTTCAACTTTTCTCTCCCTTTCTCCTTCCTTCACTCACTCGGCCACACACACCAAGACCCACAAAAATCTTGCAAACTTTTTCCTTGCTTCTCCTAGCTCAAATCCGAGTACCCCTAATCAAAAGCCCCAAGAAAATTTTTGGTTTTCTCTCCTCCCTCTTTCACTCTTGGCTGCCGAAATTTTCTAAAGAAAAATGACAAGAGTTTGCCCACATTATTCAATTAAAATGAATAGGAGGTGGGGGTATCTATAGAGGTGGGGGTATTTATAGAGGTTTGGAAGTTTGCTTAATTGTGAATTTCACCCCAAAAATTTTGACATTTCTAGGAGAAGCCTATGAGGTGGCCGGCCATTGGGTGGTCTAGAAGCATCCAATATTTTTTTTAAGCTTAATTAAGCTTAATAACATCATTAAAAAGATGCTTAATGAGGTCATCTCCCTTACCTCACACAAGGGCCTTGTTTGGCCATTTCTCCAAAAAAATCCATTTTTTGTGCTACACAGATATTTCTAATACTGTGTCTCACTAATTCACATTATTTTTATATTGTACCGAAGTACAAAATTTTATCTGTGAAAAATTGGATAGTAAAATTTTTTCTTATTTTTTCGAATCCTTTTTGCCCTTAATTTTTAACTTAGTGTGCTTGATTTTCTAGGGACATTTTAAAACCTATTCTTGCTATCTAGCTTATAAAAATATTTTTCTCAGTACTCTTTCCTTACTGCTTTTCAACATTTCGTAAAGTCAACCCTTTGACTTTTATCAGTCAAACTTTGACTTTTGTCAGTCAAACTTTGACTTTTTCGGTCAAAGTTGACTTTCGTAAAATTATACACTGTTTCGGCCTTTTTGACTTGAAGGTCCGTTTTCGAACTTAGAAATCAATTTTAAGTCTTCTTGACCCATTAAAACTCACAAAATCTTTCAAAAGCCCTAAACTGAGCTTTTTTACAAATACCTTCATAAAGTGAAAATAAATTCCTTAGAAGGAAAAATGTTTATTAAAAATTCGAATATTACATTCAAAATCTGTTATGTTCTTCATCAACTTACTTTTTCAGGATGAGCAAGAAAGAGGGGACGTTGCCTCTAGCATTGAGTGCTACAGGAGACAATATGGTGTGTCAGAGCAAGAAGCGTATGATGAATTTCGGAGACAAGTTGTGGAAGCATGGAAGGACATAAATGAGGAGTGGCTTGATGAACATGAACATGTTCCAAGGCCTCTTCTTATGCGTGTTCTCAATCTTGCAAGGGTCATGAATGTTGTCTACAAGGATAGGGATTGCTACACCAATTCCGGTGGGCTCATGAAAACTTTCATTAAATCTTTGCTCGTAGATGCTGTCCACATGTAATCTGTAGCTTTACTTTGTTTTATTTTCTTTGGCAATGACCAGTGTAGAAAAATCCAGCAAAAGAAAATCCCAGCCTGATTATTTGGCTCCTCTATTAGATGGAGTGCAATTGGGAATGATAGTGATTGATTTCATGAAGCATATGCAGACATTAAAATTTGCAATTTGCACCAACCATATATATATGTGTACCTTTCAAGATGTGTCCCATAATATTAGATATTCCACATTCCTACTTTTAAGTCCTTGCCTGGTAAAAAATGGTGAACATATATATATAATGGGTGGGTCTATTTTACTTTTCTAACCCATAGTTTAAAAATACCTAACCAACTAAATATAAAATTAAAAAATAATTTGTTCCACCCCTTACTTTTTCCAAAAAAATCATCAGAACTAAATTATTTGCTTTTTTTTTTTTTCCACTTCCACAACCATTAAGTCTAAACCCCTATAGAGTTATTTTGTTTGTTGTTATTCCACTTTTTCATTTAGTTTTTGTGAAAATAAATAATTAATATATTTCTAACAAAAAATAATTTAAAAATATAAAAAGGTTCATTGTCTTCACTCGAATACGGGAGTGTACCTGTCTGAAGACATATGGTGGTTTAAATTCACAGCCTTTTTGTACGGCAGCAGTGGCGAAGGATTTTATTGGCTTTCCTTGCTTTAGATTTCGCTCGTAGACGTAGCCGACATTCGTGGTAATGTCTTTTGACTAGTAGGTTTAGTTTATTTATGTTGCATCAAACAAAAAAAAAAGGGGGGGGGGGGGGGGGGGGGGTCTAAAGTTATGGATAATAAGTTCAAGTATTTATAAGCATGCTAACAGCATACATAGTTGGGTTAATACAAATACATCTTGGTTAGGTCAGTACCCCTCTTGCACACTCATTCTTTATCTGTCCCATTATACTATTAAAAAAATAAAAAATCAATACATAAATGTTAAAAATAAAGGGAAGGGCCATCAATAAACAACATATTAAAATCCCTACGTAACCGGATCCTACTTCAAAGAATTAAGCGGGATGTATCCCATTTGGAAATGAAGATATATAACATTGAGGCCCTGTTTGGGATCAATTTTTGGTGATGGTGTTTTGGAGATTAAACATGGTTTAAGTTTTGAAAATGTACGTTTAATGAAAATGAACCGTTTAAAGTAAAAAAAACGTAAAACCTTGAAATATATTTGGAAATCACTTATTCTTTTCTCACCTGTCCTGTCACATCAAAGTCTATTCCATACAACATTTGACATAGATTTGATAGGATACGTTGCGCAAGATGACAATTAAGTAGTTTGGCATTTTAGGGCTTTTGATTGATGGCTAGAGAAGAAACTGCGCTTATAAAGAAATAATTCATTGCTCATTTTTTCTATTGATTTGCTTTCAAAAAAATAAACAGCTGAAAAAGTAAGATACATTGAACTTGTACAAATTTAATTTAACATTAGTTTGTTTGTTTCATTAATACGGTCCACACTGATATAAGGAGTGATGCATATTAAAATCTCATTCTTAGCAGTCATAGCTTTTTTAAAGTTTCCGATCTTCCAAACAACCTAGAAGACTGAGATGACACCACAAAACAGAAAAATGAAATGTACCTTTCAAGATGTGTTCAATATTGTTAGATAATCCACATTACTACTTTTAAGTCCATGCCTCATCAAAGATGCCGAACACAAACACACACACACACATATATATATATAGATATATATAGTGAGTGGGTCTATTTTACTTTTCTAACCCATTGTTTGAAAATACCTAACAAAATAAGCATAAAATTAAAAAATACTTTGTTCCACCCCTTAATTTTTCCAAAAAAATCATCAGAACTAAATTATTTGCCTTGTTTTTTTTTACCCTTCTACAACCATTAAGTCTAAACCCCTAAAGAGTTATTTTGTTTGTTGTTATTCCACTTTGTCATTTAGTTTTTGTTAAAGAAAAAAATGTATGTTTCTAACAAAAAATAATTTAAAAATACAAAACGTTCATTATCTCACTCAAATACGGGAGTGTATCTGTAACGCCCCGCCTAGCACAGGCCGTTACTCTACTTACATACATACAAATCTTACTTATTCAGTACATGAAACACAGCGGAAATTTTTTTTTTTTTATTTTATATAGTGCTAACTAGCACATAACTGTAATGAAAGAACAATTCTCAAATAACATATTTAAAAAGATCGAACACGTAGCGGCTTCCATTCCCTACGTTTCACAATGCCTGGCCACGCTCCTCCATCTTGTATCATCAAATGCTGACGGGTGGTTTCCCTACAGCATAAACTTAAAACAATGAGCTTTCGCTCAGCAAGTACAACTCCTACGCCGCAACACATAATCTACATACATCGTAACTTAATCACATCATAACATGTCATCACGACACTTAACATATTCTTACATAACGTATGCATGAACCAATTATGTTCATCTTATGCTTTCTTATTTCATTCTTAACTTACTTCTTACTTTACTGCTTATGGGCCCCTTACTGGAGTGTACGTACCAAGCGCGCAACTATGGAGTGGTTGGGGCGGCCAGTCCATGTCCAACTCAATCCATAGCCCAACCAGACCTCGGACGGGTGGCACGACACAGGCAAGCTTGCTTGCCATCTTGCTTACTTCTCATCTTGTCATGTCATACTTACTCTTAACATTCTTATTAGAATTAGTGAGCATGCATCATAATGCCACTTATTCTTACTTTATAAACATCTCACATTCTTAACTTAAGATGTATTCGTACATATCATAACATGTTTCATAACATAAGCACATATCATGTTTTGACATGCACTCTAGCATATCAAATAACACCTAACATGATAACACATCACATAACACATAGCACATCAACCATATCTAGGTGAGTATACAACTAATAGCCTATGCTGTAGGCGGCGTTGTACTTACCTTGTCTATGTCCAATGCTAAGCTGCTCCGCTTCTGGGTTCAGCTGCAGGGTACGTCCTGCTTAACCGAAGGACATAGGTAAGGTCTCTAATCTCGACTATAATATGTTGGTTTTCAACCAACATTCATGCAATGCTTTGGTTATTTGTCCCCCTACTCTAAATCATATTATGTGTGGTTACTCTAAGTAACCTTATTACTTTGGGTTAAAAAAAATAACCCCATTGAATACATACCATGTCTAGTAGGTTACGTTGGATAACCTTTCACGCTAAACCCACTTGTAACATACAGGGTTAGGTCACCACCTAACCTTGGGCTCACAACTTAACTTAATCCCTACTAGGTTAACCAATGTTAACCTCTAAGGTTACTAAGGTCAACCCTCTTTGGGTCAATCTTGGGCTTTGGGGCTAAGCCCGGTAACTCGGGTGTGATTCCCAGTTACTTATCGTAACTAATTACCTTGCAAACCTTGAACTTGAGAAATCTTAAATTTCTTTTATCTTTCTGAAAGAGTTTGGCAATTAAACCCAAACTTCCTTTAAATTCTTCTAAAAATCCATGTTTCTTGAAACATGATTTTAAAAATGTTTGAGGGTTGGAAACTGCCTTTGGAACTGTTTTCATCTTCAAAATAGCATTTTAAAACAGAAAAACAGTTTTCCTAAACTGGTTCTAGAAAATCATGTGCAGGGATTTCTTGCTCCTTGCGCAGTTTTCAGAAATCAAGTTATATTTAAAAATCCTTTTAGAATTGGAAAAAGTTATCTTCATGAAAGTTCTAGCTCTCGAAGAGATCTAAAACTTTTGTGTTTTACAAAAAATTTGATTCTGTTTAGATTAGTACCAGTTTTAAATTGAAACAGGTTGGTCGTGAAAACTGGATCTGAACAGACCACCTTCGGTTTTTCATAAAAACGGAGGCCTTTGAAATAAAAACCGGCCAAAGCCTTGTAGAACAAGGGAAGATGACATAATTGCTTACATCATCGCTTACATCACCAATTTTAAAATTTGCACTTTTGCCCCAAAAGTGATAATTCTTGCATTTTCACCCCTTAGGTGGCCGGTTGCTTTACTTGGTGATCAAGCCAAAAAATTTCTAGAACAAGACACTTGTCTTGCATGGATTTGTTCTCAAAATATTTATGAGGTCATAATTCAAAAAGGTGATGATGTCATAATTAAAAAGCCTTGTTTGGCTACTTTTTGTAAAAACAGTCTAATTTTAAACTGAACACAGATAAATCCAATACTGTGTTGCACTAATACACAGTACTGATATTTTATACTGCAGTAAAAATTTTATCTGTAAAAAATCGGACTGGAAAAATTTTTTCTTATTTTCCCGAGTCCTTCTGCCTTGTGCCCTAACTTAGCGTGCTTGATTTTTCTATGGCGGTTTTAGTTCTTATTTATGCTATCTTACCCAAAAATTGGGTTTTCGCAGTATTTCTTCCATACTGCATGTCAGAAAATTACACAGTCATCATGTTGACTATTCTGGTCAAACTTTGACTTTTTCGGGTCAAAGTTGACTTTTTCGGTCAAACCTTTGACCGACACAGAATCATGCAAATTTCATCCCTTTTCATCGGAAAAGGTCATTTTCTAATCTAGACCTTCATCTTTGAGTCTTATAAAGCTATAAGAACTCATCACACATAATAAAGTTATAAATCGAACTCTTTCATAAAATGCTCTTATGGCATACATTCAAGCCTTCTAAGGAGGAAACAGTAACATAGAAAAATCAGATATTACGGTATCTGTCGGAAGACATATGGTGGTTTAAATTCATAGCCTTTTTGTACGGCAGCAGTTGCAAAGGATTTTATTGGCTTTCCTCGTTATAAATTTCGCGCCTAGACGTGGCCGACATTCGTGGTAATGGCTTTTGACTAGAAGGTATAGTTAATTTATGTTCCATCCCAAAAACACCAAAAAAAAAAAAAAAATGTCTAAAGTTTTCCATAATAAGTTTAAGTATTCATAAATAAGCATGGTAACAACCTACATAGTTGGATCATTACAAATACATTGTGGCTAGGTTAGTATTACTCTTGCACACTCATTCCTTATATATATGTCCCATTATATTATTAAAAAAAGAAAAAATTAACACATAAACGTTTAAAATAAAGGGAAGGGCCATCAATAAACAATATATTAAAATCCCTATGTAACTGGATCCTACTTCAAAGAATTAAACGCGATGTATCCCATGTATTTTTCATTTGCAAATGAAGATATATAATATTGAGGCCCCATTTGGGGTCAACTTTTGAAGATGGTGTTTTAGAGATTGGACATGGCTTAAGTTTTGAAAATATACATTTAGTGAAAATGAACTGTTTAGAGTGAAAAAATATAAAAAATTGAAATGTAAAAAATTAACAAATATGGATCTTGTTTCGTTCTGTAATTAAAAAAAAAAACATCTCATTTCGACTTAAAATAATAAAATTATAGACTTTTGAAGTTTGATTTTTTTTTAATATTTGGAAAAATAAATAGTAAAATTGGAAGGACAAAAAACATTTTTTTGAATGTGCCACATTACCCCACTTCGCTTGTCGGCTTTCTCAAGGATAGGCGGCTAATTACTTCAAAGTCTTCAATATTTTTTGTATGGCAAGTAGCACAATGACCACATCTCTCTTCATGACTGTACCACAATCACTTATGTTGTGCAAGATGACAACTTTAATTTGATTTCTATCCTAGATCGATCTAAATAAATAAAGTTGTTTTGGATTTTAGAGCTTTAGAATGATGGCTAGAGAAGAAAATGCGCTCGTGGAAAAAATTATTCATGCTCATTTTTTCTACTAATTTGCTTTCTAAATGAAAATAACCAAAAAAAAAAAAAAAAAGAAGGAAAAAGTTAGATACACTGAACTTGTACAAATTTAATTTGGCATTGGTTTGTTTGCTTCATGAATACGGTCCACAGCGATTAAAGGAGTGATGCATATTGAAATATCATTCTCAACAAGCATAGTCTTTTTAACGTTTCCAATCTTTCAAACAATCTAGAAGATTGGGACGACACCAGAAAATAGAAAAATTAAATGGAACTATTTAAAAATTGGAGGGATACAATGAGATTTTTTAAAATTCAAGAAATAAAATGAAAATTGTCCAAATATCCAAGAATTATAGGTGAGATATAGTTATATTTTTATTTATTATTTAAGTTTAAAACAACGCTATCAATATATAATTGCAAATAGTGTTTGAATTTTGAAATTACTAACAAATATCCTTTCACAAAAGATGAATTATATGTAGGAGATACTAAATATATTTTGTCTAATCAAAAGCAAAAAATAATTAAATTATGTGTTATAGACTGCTTTTGCCATTCTAGCATCTTTCCGAGAAAGTAAACAAATAAATTTAAGGGAGGAAAGATACAGAGACGAAAGAAAAACCCAGTCTACTAAGTTTTTTCTAATTCAACTAAGTTGTCATCCGCCCAGTCACGCGTCAATTGTAGAAGCTAGAAAACTACGTGCAAAAAATCTGTGAGTGATTTTATTTGTATTTTTAATAAACGAGAGTTAGATACAAATCCTTTGTCGTTTAGTTTTATTTTCGCTTATTTATTTATTTTTTATAAATTTTTAACTTACGGCAGACGAAACATCTAACAGCTTGTGGCTACGTGAAAGAAGCAAAATGGTTTAGCAAAAATTATATCCCAACTATGGAGGTGCATATCAGTACTTGTTATTGAAAATTAAATAATGCAAGAAAACTTAGGCTTTGATACCATATTGATAATTAAATAGGGAAATAATAAAGTTAAAAATGAGAAGATAAGAACACAAAGATTTTTAACATGGATGTACTAATTAATATCCACATTTAAAAGCAAGGAACACAATGAATGAGCCTCCATATATATATATATATATATATATTGTAGAATCTATTTGCATCTACTTTGCAATGTAAATTTAAATCTAAACCTAACTTTACAATTCAAATAAATTCAAATTCTAAACTAAATAACTAACTATATAATTCCTAAAATACAATCAAATATGACATGATTACATATTTGCATGATGATAAATTTTCTGTCACTATTTTTATGTTGTCATCTTTACTAATATGTCATATGTTTATATATAATATGATTATGTATATGTCACACTTTACAATTATACCACACTTTTTTATGATGTCATGTTTATAATAATGCTATGATTACAACTATACCCCACTTTATTGTTATGCCATAGTTCATGATATAGTCATGTTTTTTAATAATACGATACTTTATGAATATGCCACAAGTTATTTTATACCATTGATCTTTACAACATGTCATATCTGTGTATCATATATATCATGACGAATAAGATCACAAACTAAGAACCTTAGTCTTAGACCACGTTTTTTAATAAGAGTTCGTGTAGGAGTATGATTTAAGCATACTTTCCATGAATTAAGTTATAGAGCTGAGAATAATTCAAGACAAATAGAGTATTGCGGCAACCTTCTGTTATGTCCTGAAGGATTATGGATGATTTTAATGTATCTCGGGATTTTGTAATGATTACAGAATAGGCAACAACATAGCAGTATGACATAATGTTATTATGGTTACAGATATTGGAAACATTTAGGATTAGCTAAAAAGTCGTCCTTTGCAGGAGACAGATCGGTGGAGTGCTACTTGTGGGCGGTCAGACTTTGCCCTGAACCAGAGAACAACCTTATTGAGTGAGCTAGTTGTTAATACTTGGAAGGACATAAATGAAGAGTGCCTTAAGAAACCAATGCCAAAGCAAATTCCCGAGTTTGCTATTAATTTTTCTCAATTCATTGATGTTCTCTACAAGGTGGAAGATAGCTTCACTCAAGTTAAAAAGCTACAGATTGATGCCGTAACTTCCATGTTGATCGATCCAGTGCCAGAAATTGATCAAGATCATTATTGATTATCCTTATTTCATTTTTCTAATGAAATTCTTAAATTTTTAGCACCTTTTTTTTTTTTTTTTTTTTTTTTTTTAAAACTGAGTACTGCTAGGAAGAATGTTGTTTTATATCTGTATATTCTGTTTTTCTTACTAAATGTTTGCATATTTTGTCATGTAATGATTGTTGTATTCCAACGTTCAATGATATGGTTATAATAAAATGTTGATGGACTTGTCTTTTTTATCAATATGCTGCATGGTGAAGCTTAATCCAAGGAAAAATATTCTAGGATCATTCGAAGTACGTAATCACAAACGGAAGAAAAACACACAAACCAGAATCAAAATGACAAGAAAAATTAAGCTAGACTTAAGAAACTTAAACGAACAACAAGAACCGAATATGTTGAGGGGTTTGGTGAAGAATCGCCGAAATCCTGAGGCTTAATGCATAGAGTCCACTATTAGTGTTGGTTTCGAAAACCGATGTTGGTGTATAGGACCGTGAACAACAAAAATTTCTCAAATTTTCATTATTCTATATCTATATTAATTTAATATACGAAAGGCTAAAGGATGAGAATAGTATCGTCATTCGATTAGATCGATAACTTCAAAACTCCTTTAGAAAGAAATCTCATGAACCATGAACAACTTGTCCCCTTCAATAGCACGTTCTTCTACACCTTACCTTCGTCGCTTGATTGAATGATTGTGCGGGCATTCCTGTTGAGGAATTGATTCACTCACTAACTTTTTGGTGTCTTTGTTTTGGCTCTCAACACATGAGAAAAATAAAAAGTATAAAGGGAGTACGTTCCCCACTAAGTTTTTCTTGTGACCAAAAAGTCTACCAAAACAAAAATTCTATTTTACCTTGATATAAATCTCATTTATAGAGTAAGGTAGATTATCCAAAAATTCTATCTTGAATTTTAAATATTCTCAATATTTAAAAATAAGATCAATTCAAAATTGGAAACATATTATATTATATTCAAAATATAATATGATTATATATAGACATTTATATATTGTGAATTAGGGATGACGGGTAGCAACACGACGACATGATTCGAAAACGACATGAATTTTGTGGGTTTGGGTTGTGAAAAATAGGTGTCGGGTCAAATTTGGGTTATCCAAAATTAACACGAGAAAAAACGGGTCGTGTTCAGGTTGGATCCGTAGAACCCGAACACGACTTGTTTTTTTTATGTCAATTTCAGGTTAAATTTCCTGTCAATTTCAAGTTAAATTTCATGTCAATTTCGTGTCGAGGGTTAATTTCGTGCCAATTTCATGTCACAAGTCAATTTCGAGTCAATTTCGTGTTGCGAGTCAATTTTGTATCGCGAGTCAATTTCGTGTCGCGGGTCAATTTTGGTTCGTGTCATGTCAACCCGTGACGGGTTCGTGTTCTGTTCGTATTGCGATTTCGTATCGCGGGTCGCGTTCGGGTCAGGGAAGAAAAAAATCGACACAGCTTTAACACGACACAAACCCGACATGTGATACGAATTGCTACCCCTATCGTGAATATGTATATACATGCACCTCTGAAGGAAACGTAAATTTCCTTTTCCTTTTTTTTATAATAATTTTTATTATAAATATTTAATCTAAAATCTAATTATAAATATAAATATTCATAATTTCAAAAACAGAAAACTAACAGATCATAATCTGCACATTAGTAGGTCACACCCATTAACAGTAGGCACAAGTATAGTGGGTCCCACTCACTGTTTCATCCAATTTTAATATTTAAATAATCTCTATTATTTAAAAAACACAATTAATTCTCAATCAATTGTTTAGGTAATAAATAAAATTTTGTGATAATTAAATAATAAAATTAGACACTCTCTTTTATATTGTTAAATCACACATTTTTGCAAACAAAAATATAGTCCATCAAACATACTTGTTCAATTGCTAACGAAAGCGGTATAGGGAACTATGAACCTATAATTTTTAGTTCTAATAAATTAGGTACACTTTAAAACTCGAAGTCTTTCTGATCGCCCCTTCCTCGTCAGTTTATGGATTGACGGACGAGGAAGAGGTTTCTCGTCGGCTGTTAAGCAATCGACAGGAGAAGACATGTAGTCAATTAGTGATTGATTGTGATGTTAGTCACTAATTTTCAAGTAAATCATTGATTGACCAATTCTAGAAAGAGTGATAAACAGTCATTTTGCTAAATGAAAAAAAAAAAAAAAAAAAAAAAAGAAGTTCGACAATCTATTCAAATTGGATGATAAAAATAGGTCACCCAATCTAATTTACCATAATTGTTTTTACATCTATTTATTTTTATGTATTTTGCAGTTTATTATGCTCTTACTATAAAACTCAGTTCCATGTATGTGTGTGTATAAAGATATGGATTCAACTACAGAGAGGTAAAATGTTTGTTGGAGGGCGTTCAGACAAGTCTTATTCATGTCTGTATCCAACTCTGTTACATTTTCAACTTCACAATCTGAATTACCATTAATGAGAAAAACCAATCTGTTAAATATGTATATGGTTTGTATCCTTCTGTGAAATTCATCCTTCTAAAATAACATGTTAAAGTGACAAGTGTAACATGATATTAATCGTTAAAAGAATGCCAGTAGTTCGTGACTATAAATATTAATGTTATGTCGAAAGTATGATATTCTCGGGAGGACCATAGCATAAAAGCCTATACACATACTATCTATTCTACATTAATATCTATTAATCTATCACGTTATTAACGGTATGAGATAAGTTATAGACTCCTATAAATCGATTCAAAAGTACACTTTTTTTTCCCCTTCCTTAAGAGTTACTTCCACGCCAAAATACTGTCCACAAATTTAGATGGCGTTCTGTGTGGATTTAAAAAGTCGACCAAAATTCGTAGACCGTTTACTTTTTTCTTTTTGTTCTTAGGTTACTACCTATTAAAGAGGGTGCAAATTTCAGTTTAACACTACCAGCACTGAAAAGCTACAGAGGTCGTTTTATGGTCACAATCTAGATCAAACCATGTGAAGTAAGTTTAATTGGGCCTTGTGACACCTAAGATTGCGGCAAGATTTTTTCAAGCTTCTTGCTCTTTATAGGCAACGAGACAAGATTTCAATTAATTTGCTTAAAGTTTGACACCTTCTTATTTTATTTTATTTGTTATTATTTTGTTTATATACATATACTACTTTTTTTTTTCCCCCCGTGATTTGGAGGATTGCTTCTGTAAAAAGGACACCTCATAATTATGATTCCATCTACAATGGTTTCAGGTTTTGTCGAAATTACCATTTACTGGTCAAAAATTAATCTAATAGATTATCAATTGCAATACACTAGACGTCTTCGGAATCATCATAAGTCATTGACCGCATCTGATAATCGGCACCAATATTCGGTCACTGAAGAGTATTCCGGTAGATTACAAAAAATAATCTATCAAAGTTTTTATTTTCAATACAAAACGGTTTGGTGCCCACGGTTCAGATCGCCTGAGAGTAATATAATAGATTACTTTTGATAATCTATCTGATTATATTTTGTATTCTACAAGATTAATATTATTTAACATTCTACCAGATTAATTATAGTAGTCCATCATATTAATATTTTCCCAATACAAAAGAGTAGGCCGTTTTCGGTTCCGTATGCTGGAGAGTATTCTAGTATATTACTTATATTACTTTTGGTAAACTACATGATTAATTTTTGCATTCTATCGGATGATTTTTTTTATTCTACTAGATTAGCTAGAGTAATCTATCAGATTACTATTATTTTTTCTTTTAACAATTCGAAATGGTAGGTCTTCATCGGTTTCAATCGCTGGAGACTATTCTAGTAGATTACTTTTGGTAATCTACCAGAACATAATAGTAATATACGACAATATTGAGCATAATCCACCAGACTAATTATCGAAATCCATATGAAAACTCAGATTTAAAAATTCAAGCGTAAATTTTTAAAAACATTATGTGCAAAAAATCGAAATCAAATATGATGATTCAAAAATTAATTATTCCACAATCAATATCCTAAAAACAAAAATCCTAATATCAGAAAACAAACTTGTTCTTTTGATTTTCTTTCCAGAGTCATAAATTATCATCAATAACAAATCCAAAAGTTCGCAAAAGCAAAATTTTAAACACAATGTCCAGGTCAGTACGATCGTTGGATAAGACACCTTCCTCGTTGTAGATATGCGGCGAATTGAGATCTCCCACGATCGTAGAGCTGGGGGGCTTTCACTGCAGATCTGTGGTGCCAGATATATAGAGAAAAAGGAGAATCAGTGAGGCTGATCGTGATTGCTTTGTCATATTTCTTGATGACCATTGCAAAAAAAAAAAAAAAAAAAAAAAAAAAAAGGGAGAGAGGAAAGAAAAAGATATGAAAAGAGAGATAAAGAAAGCGAGAGGGGTTTTGCATATCGCAGCATTTTGAGCACAATTATGTGAGTGGTCCTTTTGCATAGTACTTTTTTGTTTTATTATTATCATTAGTATTTGTTACTATTTTTTTAAAATGACATGGTGCCTACTGATGCTTTACCTATCTATAGGACAAGTAGACAGGCTTGTCCCTTGTCATGACGGGGAAGTCAAAAGGATCAATTATATCTTGGGGTAATAAGATTTGTCCGGAGGAGATTCTTCTCGATTATCTCATAAAAAGTGTGTGCCCCACATGGAGATCACTTAGACCCGTTTATGTGTGAGTATTGAACTAGACTACTGTTAAAAAATTAATTTAATAATTACAAACAAATATTTTTGATAATATAAAATAAAAGATTTAACGATAAAAGCCTTTTATTTTAAATTACATCATTATGGGCTAGGGCACACACGAAATTTCTAGGTTACCCCCAAATCGATCTCTTCTCTACCATGAGCCAGATGAGTCAGCATCAAAATCTTATGCTGCAACAATTGTCGCTATTTATAAACATAGAGAAGGGATTTATGTTGGAACTAAGGCACAACAATGTTCACCGACGGAGTTTTCTAAGCTCATATGTTTTTTTTTTTTTTTTAAATATTAAAAATAGCCACATCATTTTCCAAACTAGTGTTAGGTAGTTTCTGAGGTCGGGAAAGTGTTAATTTTATGTCCCATTGAGAGCCTATAAATAGGTGTATTGTGTTAAGGGTGCGTCTCCTTTTAAGAGAAAATGAGAAGAAAAATAGGTAAATAATGTCAGGGGGTTTGGATAGAGAGTGATAAAAAAATTTGTTGAATGTGTAACTATGAAGGTGTTAGTGTATTTTTTATCTATCTCTTGTAGATGTTAGCAATTTTTTTTGAACTACGTAAATTTTTTATCATCTATTTATTTCTATTTGTGTTTATTTTTCTGCTGCTCATTGAATATATGGTTGTTTTTCCCAACAACTAGCAAGTAAGGGCTCAAAAAGGAACCGAATCTCATAGCCCGCTAGCAAGCAAGATAGAAGACAAAGCTAAGACTTTTTAATATGGGTTTGCTTAAACTGTAATTTTAAAGGGGTTTATGTTTTTGGTCCTCAAATTATAGGTCAAATCCTATTCTGGTCTCTGACGTTTAAAACATTGCATAACATGTTCTCGATTATCTCATAAAAAGGATGTCCCCCACATGGCGACCACTTAGACCTGTTTATGCATGAGTATTGAACTAGACTATTAAAAAATTAATTTAATAATTAAAAAAATTATTTCTGATAATATAAAATAAAAGATTTTAAATTATATCTTTATGGGCTAGACGTGTAAAGATGAGTGACAAAACACACAGATATAATTATTGAATATTTAATTGCTATTGAATGTTAGTATATTTACTTTTAATTTAATCATTACAATATTATCATTTGTTTAACTACTTAAAGTTTATCTTTTCAAATGAATTTCAAAAATTTTAAAAATGAAAACAAGAAGTTTATAACATTAGATATAATTAGGTATTGGATAGCACAAAATAAGATAACATCTAAAAAATGATATTTTTCATATTTTTTTGTTATAAATATGGCATTAACACATTGACATATATATCGAAAATGGTCTACGTTTAGTTTTACTGGAGGAGTTAGAAAATTAATCTTCAACTTCCATGGTTGATTCCAAAGCTTGACATGCCCTTATGCTGGAAAAGGAGAGTCTTTAATTATTTCCCCTCTTTTTGCCATAGTTATCGCCCTCGTGATCAGCTCTCTTTCTTGAATGGAGAGGGCGGATAATTGATTTGTGAAAGGAACTTAGTACATTTCAATTAGATTGTTACGACTATGCTATGTATTTTCCATCAATTACAAATTATTCAACATGAAAGGGAAAAGGATTACTAAGAATATGAAAAACAATTCTCAAAGGAGCAAAAAACACAGAAAGTAAAGAAAAAGAACATAAATAACAACCATTTAAAATCCAATCTTCTAAAAGAGAAAGGTGACAAATTACATGGTGAATAGCTAGACCAGTACCACAATAGAAATATGATCAACTTTTCGGATTTTGATGGACAATATGGATTTTATTTTGTTATTCTTATTGTTATGAGTGCTTATTAAAAAAAATTTTTATTTCGACTTAATGTAAAAAAAGTTCTGTATTTTTAAATTTGAGTATTATAAAAAGAGAGGAGAGAGAAAGGAAGTGGATTTGTAGTTTAGTCAGACCAAACAATTTTTGGAAATGAATGGTTAAAAGTAAGCCCAGAGATGATTATCCGAACGGGCCTTAATTTGGTGTTGTATTCTTGCCGTTTAAAGATTCCATTTTTAATCTGTTCGAATAAAATAATGAGCTTCCAACGTAGCTGCACATGGCCAAATATGGGAGAGTGAAGAACTTAATTTTACATGCCATGGGTTCTTCGGTTTACCAGAAGTACTCATCTTGATAATTCGGTCTTCTCAATTATCATTATTATTTGTTACTATTTTGTAAAATGATATGGTGCCTACTTATGCTTTAAGGAGACACACTTGTCCCTTGTCATGGCGGGAAAGTCAAAAGGATCAATTATATGTTGGGGTAATAGGATTCGTCTAGAGGAGATTCTTCTCAATTATCTCATAAAAAGTGTGTGCCCCACATGGAGACCACTTAGATCTGTTTATGTGTGAGTACTGAACTAGACTACTTTTAAAATTTTAGTTTAATAATTAAAAAATAATTATTTTTGACAATATAAAATAAAAGATTTAACCATAAAAGCCTTTTATTTTAAATTATATCATTATGGGCTAGGGCACACACGAAATTTTTGGGTTACCCCTAAATCGACCGCTTCTCTACTATGAGCCAGATGAGTCAGTATCAAAATCTTATGTTGCAACAATTGTAGCTACTTATAAACATAGAGAAGGGATTTATGCTGGAACCAAGGCACCACAATGTCCAGGGACGGAGTTTTCTAAGCTCATATGTTTTTTTTTTCTAAATTAAAAATAGTCACATCATTTCGCAAACTAGTGTTAGGTAGTTTCTGAGGTCGGGAAAGTGTTAATTTTATGCCCCATTGAGAGCCTATAAATAGGTGTATTATGTTAAGGGTGTGCCTCCTTTTAAGAGAAAATAAGAAGAAAAATAGGTGAATAATGTCAGGGGGTTTGGGTAGAAAGAGGTAAAAATAATTTGTTGAGTGTGTAACTATTAAGGCATTAGTGTATTTTTTTTTATCTGTCTCTTGTAGATGTTAGCAATTTTTTTCGAACTACGTAAAGTTTTTATCATCTCTTTATTTCTGTTTGAGTTTATTTTTCTACTGCACATTGAATATATGGTTGTTTTTCCCAACAACTAGCAAGCAAGGGCCCAGGAAAGAACTGAATCTTGTAGCCCGCTAGCAAGCAAGATAGGAGACAAAGCTAAGACTTTTTAATATGGGTTTGCTTAAACTGTAATTTTAAAGGGGATTATGTTTTTGGTCCTCAATTTATAGGTCAAATCCTATTATGGTCTCTGACTTTTAAAACATTGCATAACATGTTCTCGATTATCTAATAAAAAGTGTGTCCCCCACATGGAGACGACTTAGACCCGTTCATGCATGAGTACTGAACTAAACTGTTAAAAAACTAATTCAATAATTCAAAAATAATTATTTCTGATAATATAAAAGAAAAGATTTTAAATTATTTCTTTATGGGCTAGATGTGTAAAGATGAGTGACAAAACACACAGATATAATTATCGAATATTTGATTGCTATTGAAAGTTAGTATATTTACTGTTATTTTAATCATTACAGTATTATCATTTATTGAACTATTTAAAGTTTATCTTTTCAAATGAATTTCAAAAGTTTTAAAAATGATAACAAGAAGTTTATAACATTAGATATAATTAGGTATTGGATAGCACAAAATAAGATGACATCTCAAAAATGAGAATTTTCATATTTTTTTGTTATAAATATGACATTAACACATTGACATATATATCGAAAATGGTATACATTTAGTTTTACTGGAGGAGTTAGAAAATTAATCTTCAACTTCCATGGTTGATTCCAAAGCTTGACATGCCCTTATGCTGGAAAAGGAGAGTCTTTAATTATTTCCCCTCTTTTTGCCATAGTTATCGCCCTCGTGATCAGCTCTCTTTCTTGAATGGAGAGGGCGGATAATTGATTTGTGAAAGGAACTTAGTACATTTCAATTAGATTGTTACGACTATGCTATGTATTTTCCATCAATTACAAATTATTCAACATGAAAAGGAAAAGGATTACTAAGAATATGAAAAACAATTCTCAAAGGAGCAAAAAACACAGAAAGTAAAGAAAAAGAACATAAATAACAACCATTTAAAATCCAATCTTCTGAAAGAGAAAGGTGACAAATTACATGGCGAATAGCCAGACCAGTACCACAATAGAAATATGATCAACTCTTTGGATTTTGATGGACAATATGGATTTTATTTTGTTATTCTTATCGTTGTGAGTGCTTATTAAAAAAATTTTATTCGACTTAATGTAAAAAAAGTTCTGTATTTTTAAATTTGAGTATTATAAAAAGAGAGGAGAGAGAAAGGAAGTGGATTTGTAGTTTAGTCAGACCAAACAATTTTTGGAAATGAATGGTTAACAGTAAGCCCAGAGATGATTATCTGAACGGGCCTAATAGATGTTGTATTCTTTGTTGGGATCTAAATGTGCCCTAAGGATAGAAAATCAATATTAGGGATTTTCTATAAATATGACATTTTGATATTAATAAGAGGAAGTTATTCATGTTTACTAAGTTGTGTCCTATTTACTTTCTTTTGTTGATTGTATGTTTATTTTGAGCAAACATAATGTAACGAACCGCCTAGCATGGGCCGTTACCTTAGATACATACTTACTACTTTACTTATATACTAAGCAAAACACAACGGAAATTTTTTTTTTTTTTTTTTTTATATACGAATTACATCGTGCAACTTAAAAGAGAGCTGTCTTGAAATAACATATTTACATAACATAAGTACTTAGATTTCAAAACGCGTAGCAGCTGAATATCCCACGATTTCACAGTGTGCCTCGCCACGCTCCGCCACCTTGCATCAAGCATTGCTGACAGGCTGCTGACCTACAGCATAGACGTAAGACAGTGAGCTTTCGCTCAGCAAGTACAACTGTCTCGTCCGCGTCATACATACAACCATATCGCATGCAATTCAATCTTAGCATACATAATCATTCATAATAGCATAACCTAACAATGCATATCACATACATGGTCCAGTTATGCTCATTTTACTTTCTTTGCTTATATTTCTTTTAGGGCCCTTACCTTGGTGTTCGTACCCGGTGCGCAACTATGGAGTGGTTGGGGTGGCCAGCCCAATCCAACTCACACCATAGTCCTACCCGACCTCAGACGGGTGGTACTACACCGGCAAGCTCGCTTGCCTTCTTTCTTTCTTTTCTTTTTCTTTAACTCAATCTTGAGTTCATTAGTCTCATAGGGATTAGTGAGCATGTATCGTGATGTCTCACAATCCTAATTCATACTAGCAATCACATCATACTTAACATGCTTTCTATTGATCAACATTTAACATGGCATACTAACATATATAGCATGGTAATTTGCATATCACATAGCAGCACATAGCATATCATAACATACACCCTTAGCATACATCTAACTTTACTTGGGCAAGTATCCATTAAAGCCTATGCTGTAGGCGAAGTTGTACTTACCTCTCTTGCTATGTCCTTTTTAACGCTGTCCTGCTCCCGGCACAGCTACAGGCCGTCTCCTACTGGAGAAAGGACATAGGTGAGATTCTGCTTCTTGTTGTAGAATGTTGGTGCCCTAACCAACATACCTACTAAAACCTAGTTGTATGTCCCCGACTGTTATCTGACTTGTCCAATTAGGTCTTTACTGATTGGGTATAATTTGAACTTGATTATCCCCTCAAGAGGTTACGTTGGATAACCTCTTGGGCTAGATCTTGATTTACTGTTGGGTTTTCCTCAAAACCTTGGATTTTACTATTACATCAAAGTTTATTGGGTTAATTTCCTTAACCCACTTTTCTTGGCCCATTTCTAAATTATGGGTAGCCCTTAGGGTTACGTTGGATAACCCTTAAGGTTACTCTTATCCACTTGTTGGGTCAACCAAAGTTGACATTTGGTCAACTACTGGTCAACCCTTGTTAATTCTGGGCTTTTTGGGGCTAAGCCCGGTAACTCGGGTCCTATTCCCGGCTACGGCCCGTAATCAGCTTAATTACTATTTTTATCTTGAAAATTCATCCCTTATCTCAAAATTCCATTTCTTATCTTAATATTCAATTTTCTTTTCTTTTGCACTTTTAAAAGATTTTACTTAAAAATCCTTAAAACTCTTTATAAAATTTCGATCTTTGAAATAACTCTTTGTAAAGGTTGTTTAGGGTCGAAAACTGCTTTTGGAACAGTTTTCATAGTTAAAACAACGATTTAAAAACACTTTACTGTTTTTAGAAAACATTTGTAGAAACTAAGGTGCAGGAATTTTTGGATTCCCTGCACAACTTTCATAAAACGCACCCGGTTTAAAAATCTGTTCGTAATCTGGAAAACTTATCTTCACGAAAGTTGTAGCTCTCGAAAAATGCTAAAACTTTTGTGTTTTGTGAAAAATCCAGTTCTGCCTGCATTAGTACCAGTTTTCATTTGAAACTGGCTGACCCTGAAAAACTGAATGAAAACTGGGTCTAGGAATCAGCCACGGGTTTTGCTAAAAACGGAGGCCGTTAGAGCCTCGTTTTGATATTCTGCTCATGTAGCCCTCTAGGAAAAATCGATCCGAGAAACTTTCATGTTTTGAGTTTTACTCTTTTCGGCCTCTAGTGGCCTTAAAATTTCACTTTTCCGAAACTGGCCAGATTCGAATCCGAATTTGGCAGTTTTGGGTTTACGTCCGGTTTACGTCCGGTTTACGTCCTATTTCGCGATTCTATCTCGACCGACCACTTCGGGAGCTTACGAGTCAAACACACAACGTTTCTAACGTCCCATTCAAACCCATAATCCGTTCCATACATTCCATACAAAATAGTTTCTAAAGCCATGAACCAATGCTTCCACTTGGTTCTAGCCTAGCATATCTCACTTTCAAGCATCAAATTTTTCAACCCTACACTAACATGCATCAAAGGGGCTACTTAGACAGATTTCGGCCACACTTTGGGGGACATACAACCTAAGTCTTCTAACATGAAAATCAATCATCAATCAAACATAAATCAAGCAAGAATCAAGCCATTCAAACCCTGGATCTATAATTAAGCTCAAGCAACCAATTTAGGGCAAAAATTAAAATTGGACTTAAGTCCATACAACCCAATCGAATCTCAAATTAAACCTGAAATTGAGCTTAAAATTAGAGGGTTAGGGTTTTAGAAATTACTTAGACCAAAGCCAAGTTTGGTCACCCAAAATTTCTCCTTCTCCCCTTTGTGCTCTAGACCCACGGTCACACTAAGATGTGGGATCCAAGAAAAATTTTTGTTGGCTCTTGCTTGCTCCTCCTAAAGCCGAACTCCACAAGTAAAAACCCTAAGAAAATTTCAACTTTCTCACACCCTTTCTCCTCCCTCTCTTGTTCGGCCACCACCCACAAATACCCACCAAATTTTTTGCAACTTTGCTCTAGTTTCTCGTAGCTCAAAACCGACCCTCAAGGAACAAAAGCCCTCAACAAGTTTTGGTTTTTCACTCCTCTCTCTCACTCTCCTTGGCTGCCGAAATTCTAGGGAGAATTTGCAAAAGTTTGGCTACAATTTCTCAATAAAAGGAATAGGGAAATAAGGGGGTATTTATAGGCCTTTGGAAACTTCGGTGGAATTGTGTTTTTGACCCCAAGAATTTTTCTTTTCCCTTTCTTTCCCATGGTTGCCGAACTTTTTGTGTGGTGGGGGAAGCTCCACATCTTCAAGCTTTAGCTAGTGGATAGTGAGGTCATGAGGTATGGGTGAAATGTCCTCACCTTGCTAGGCCTTGTTTGGCTCTCCTAGTCTCCCAAGAACCCCATTTTTCTTTTTTTTGTGCTTCACAGATAATTATAATATTGGGGTTCACCAGTCCACAATATTTTTATCCTGTACCATAGTACAAAATTTTACCTGTGTGAATTTTCAGACCGAATAATTTTTCTCTCAATTTTTCGAGTCTTTTTTGCCCTTAACTTTAACTTGGTGTGCTTGATTTTCTAGGGACATTTTACGGCTTATTCTTGCTATCTAGCTCACAAAACATTATTCCCGGTACTCTTTCTGTACTATACTTTAAATTCTTGTAAAGTCAACTCTTTGACTTTTTGTCGGTCAAACTTTGACTTTTTCGGTCAAAGTTGACATTCGTAAAAACATGCACTGTTGCGGCACTTTCGACTTGAAAGGTCCGTTTTCGAGCTTAGAAATCAATTTTGAGTCTTTTCGACCCATTAAAACTCACAAAATCTTTCAAAAGCTCTCAACCGAACTTTTTCACAAATATTTTCATAAGGTGAAAATATTTTCCTTAAAAGGAAAAATATACACTGAAAAATTCGAATATTACAATCTACCCCCCTTAAAAATTTTTGTCCTCGAAAATTAGAACAATTCGGGGTAGTTCTTTCTCATTTCTTCTTCTAACTCCCAAGTTGCTTCTTCAACCTTGTGGTTCCTCCATAAAACCTTCACTAAAGGTATGGTCTTATTCCTTAAAACTTTCTCTTCCCTATCCAATATTCGAACGGGCTTCTCCTCGTACGTCAAATCGATTTAAACTTCAACCGGTTCTTGACTAAGGATGTGGGAAGGATCTGGTATGTACTTCTTCAGCATCGACACGTGGAAGACGTTGTGCATCGACGCCAACTCTGGCGGTAGGGTAAGCTTATAGGCTACCTTGCCAACCCTTTCGAGGATCTCGAATGGTCCGGTATACCTTGGGCTAAGCTTCCCTTTCTTACCGAAACGCATTACTCCCTTCATAGGAGCAATCTTGATAAACACCGCATCTCCAACTTGGAACTCCAGCGGTCTTCTACGTTTATCGGCATAACTTTTCTGGCGGCTAAAAGCCATGTCGAGTCTCTGCTTTATCTTCTTGACATCTTCAGAGGTCTTTTTGAAGAAGTCGGTGGTGTGAAGCTGCTTCTGCCCAACTTCTTGCCAATGGATTGGCGATCGACATTTTCTCCCGTATAGTGCTTCAAATGGAGCCATTCCAATCGAAGCATGATAACTGTTGTTGTACGAAAATTCGATCAATGGCAGCTTCTGATCCCAATTTCCTCCGAAATCTAGGACACATGATCTGAGCATGTCTTCTAATGTTTTGATGGTTCTCTCCGATTGGCCATCGGTTTGGGGGTAAAATGCTGTACTGAACTTCAGTTTCGACCCCATAGCAGCATGAACACTCATCCAGAATCGAGACGTGAAGCGTCCATCGCGATCTGAGATGATCGATTTTGGCACTCCATGCAGTCTGACGATCTGAGCCACATAGATTTATGCCAAATTTTCTACTAAAAAAGTGGCTTTTATCGCAATGAAGTGAGCTGACTTTGTCAATCTGTCCACAATGACACAAATCGTGTCGTTTCCACCTGAAGTCCTGGGTAGTCCTACGACGAAATCCATAATAGTTTGCTCCCATTTCCACTCTAGGAGCTCGATTTCCTGCAAATCTCCTCCAGGATGTTGGTGTTCGGCCTTAACCTTCTGGCAAGTTAGGCACTTCGACACAAAATCTGCCACTTCGTTCTTCATGTTTGGCCACCAATAGTTCTCTCGGAGGTCCTTGTACATCTTGGTCGCTCCCGGATGTACCGAATATGGCGTCTCGTGGGCTTTTGACATCACCTGATCCCTCAAGGTTCCCACATTAGGCACGTAAATCCTTTCTTTGAAGTAGACAGTGCCATCAGCAGAAGTCCTAAACTCCTTGCCCTTTGTGCCAAAAAGTTGCATTTTCAACAAAAAGGGGTCTTGTCCTTGGTGCATCTTGATGGAATCCAGCAGATCGGACTGAAGAGTCAAAGCAGACAATCTTCCGGTCAACATTTCCAAGTTAAATTCAGCAATTTCCCTTTGTAGAGGCTTAGGAAACACTTCGATAGACATCAGCATGCCTACCGATTTCCTACTTAGAGCATCTGCCACCCGGTTTGCCTTACCAGGGTGGTAAAGGATCTTACAATCGTAGTCCTTTACAAGCTCCAGCCATCTATGTTGCCTCATATTTAGCTCTTTCTAAGTGAAAATATACTTGAGGCTCTATGATCGGTATAGATTGCACATTTGTTTCCATACAAATAGTGCCTCCATATCTTGAGTGCGAAAACTACTGCTGCTAGCTCCAGATCATGCGTAGGATAATTCCTCTCGTGATTTTTCAGTTGTCGTGATGCATAGGCCACCACCTTTCCATTCTGCATCAGGACTGCTCCTAATCCATTTTTAGAAGCATCACTGCAGATCACGAAGTCTCCTGCATCAACGTCAGGAATTATCAATACTGGCGCGCTTGTTAGCTTTCTCTTGCGCTCTTGGAAGTTTTCCTCGCACTTCGGAGTCCATTCAAACTTTTTATCCTTCCGAGTGAGAGCTGTTAGTGGTGCAGCGATCTTGGAGAATCCTTCGAAAAATCGTCGATAGTATCCTGCAAAGCCAAGAAAACTCCGTATCTCCGTAACGTTCTTGGGTCCTGACCACGAACTAACTGTTTCCACCTTTGCTGGGTCCACTGAAATTCCTTCCTTTGACACCACATGCCCCAAGAAATGCATCTTCTCCAGCCAAAATTCACATTTTGTGAACTTGGCATATAGCCGATTCTGTCTCAATGTCTCCATTACCAATCTTAGATGCTGTTCATGTTCCTCCTTGGACCTTGAATAAATTAGTATGTCGTTAATGAAGACGATAACGAACTTATCCAAATAGTCCCTGAACACTCTGTTCATGAGGTCCATAAAAGCAGCTGGGGCATTGGTTAGTCCAAACGGCATCACTAAAAACTCGTAGTGCCTGTAACGTGTTCGGAACGCCGTCTTGGAGATATCCGCCTCCTTAATCCGGAGCTGATGGTAACCTGAGCGCAGGTCTATCTTCGAAAACACAACTGCTCCTCTGAGTTGATCGAACAGATCATCAATCCTTGGAAGAGGGTACTTGTTCTTGATCGTAATCTTGTTCAACTCGCGATAGTCGATACACATCTGTAGCGATCCATCCTTTTTCCTCACAAACAAAACAGGCACTCCCCAAGGAGAGTGACTCTGTCGAATGAATCCTTTATCGAGCAGCTCTTGCAACTGTACTTGGAGCTCTCTTAGCTCAGCGGGTGCCATACGGTAGGGCGCTTTTGAAATAGGTGCAACTCCAGGGAGCAATTCAATTTCAAAGGAAATCTCTCGTTCTGGTGGAAGTCCGGGTAAGTCCTTTGGAAATACATCTACATATTCCCTCACAATGGGGACATCTTCCGGTTCTAACTCCACTTCTCGCTCCTTGTCCACTATGTTAGCTAAATACCATTGGCAACCATTAGCTAACATTTTCAAAGCCCTCATGACCGAAACAAATCTGGCGGTCGAACTCCGGCGTCGTCCGCAAAAACTGAACTCCTCTTCATCGTAGGGGTTAAACGTCACGCAGTGCTTCCGGCAGTCAATCGTTGCATTCTATTTCCCCAAAAAGTCCATCCCCAAGATCACTTCGAAATCGTGGAGCTTGATCACGATGAGATCTATGAATAATTCTCTGCCGTAAATGGCTATGGGAGCATTTCGGATCCAAAAGTCGGACAACAAAATCTCACCAGATGGCAAAGAAGTTTTCAGGGGTTGTTCTAATCTATCCACACCTCTTCCTAACTTCTGGGCGAACTCCAACGATATAAACGAATGAGTGGCTCCAGAATCAAACAGCACAAATGCATCAAGAGTGGAGATAGAGATCTGACCTGTCACCACGTGTGACGCTTCAGCTTCTGCATCTCCCCGAGTGTATGCATAGATCCTGGCTTGTGGCTCAGGAGCTTCCAATCTGCCTTGATTGATCGTGGGTCCTTCCAGTCTGGCCTGGACAGCATGCAGTTGGCGGTTGTTTGCATTCCGGGCGGGGTATGGCTGGTTCTGGTTCTGAGCGTTCTGTGGGTAGTCTCTAGCCTAGTGCCCTTCTTTGCCGTATACATAGTAGGCACTTGAACCCATCCGGCACACTCCGGGGTGTTTCCGACCACACTTCGCATAGGGGGGATAACTGTAACGCCCCCAAATCCACGTAGGGCTAATTACGCAAACTTGGGTCGCTACCTTACTTGCTTAACTTAAATCTTGAAGAAAATTGCGGAAATTTTTTTTTTCTTTCTTTCAAAACTTCTTTTGAAACTTCAAAGGACTTAACTTCATTTTAAAAATCATGACTTTAAAACTGCTCATGCATAAAACATAAAATCTTAAACTTAATCTTAAATATAAACTTAAAACTGATTCTCATTCATAAAACTTAACTCCTTACTATGTACTCACTCGAGTACCGAGCTTTCACCTATGAGGAAAGTTACCATACATATACTAAACCGTGTACCAGATCCGACCTAAAGCGAACCGGTACAACACGAGGCAACTTGCTTTTTGCTTGCCATACTTACTGAAACTGAAACTGAAACTGTATCATACATACATAAAACATAATGAAAACACATTTTTCATTTTAACATATTTTGGAAACCCGTAGTGGTGTCCATTCCCATGTTTCACAGTCCGCAGCGCCATCTCTCCACAGCTTTGCATCAGGTATTGCTGATAGGTAGCTTACCTACAGCATGAACGTAAGTAGTGAGCTAAAAAGCTCAGTAAGCACAATATTCAATCCGTATGCAATGAAAATGCAAGCATACGTATAAACCGATTATGATTTCTTATTAATCAAATTATGGTTACCTATATAATTCTATACCATGTGTGCACGTACTGAGGTACATAACCATGGAGTGGTTGAAGGCGAGCCGTCCGATCCAACTCAAACCATGAAACAAAACGTTTAACATGGAGTAGTGAAGACAGTCCATCCAATTCAAGTCAAACCATGGAACATACCGTTTGAACTTACCACGGAGGCAAGCCAGTACAACACAACAATCCTTACTTAACTTAACTCATGCTTACCATGTGATTCATTATTAGTGGACATGCTTCATGATGCCACGCTATCTAACATATCACATAACATACTTTTGCATATCATACTATCTCATACTTAACATACATGACATACTTGCATCATAACATAACATCATACATAGCATACATACTTCATGACATACTACATAACATGCTACATCTTAACATGAAACATGAACATGCTGCATCTTAACATATAACATGAACATACTGCATCTCGACATACTTCCTCATACCATAAACATAGCATACTGCATCATGACATAACATCTTAACATGCAACCTGAACATACTACTTCATAACATCATAAATCATGAAATCCCATTCATGATTTCTTGAAAACAACATATGCAAACAAACATGTGTTCATGCTGTAGGCGGAGTTGTACTTACCTTCCGTTCTACGCTCTTAATTTATTGTCCCAACTAATGCTGTTCTTCTCCTGGTACAGCTGCAAGTTCTGCCTGTTTGATAAAGGACATGATCTAATTTAAACTTATGAAATGCTGGTGATCTAACCAACATGCTTATCCTACATGGTCTTGGTTGTATGTCCCTTTTGTGAAAAAATGTCTAACTGGGTTACACTTGGTAATCTTGCGTACTAAGCCTTACTAAACCCCTAAGGGTTACTTATCTTAATCCATAACTATCGGGTCATATCTGATAACCCTTTAGTTGAGCTTAACGGTTTCCTTTTGGGTTACATTGGATAACCCTTAAGGATAAACTAAATCAATGCCATTAGTCAACCAAAATTAACCATGGTCAACTTCGGTCAACTACGGTCAACTATGGTCAACCCCCCTTATGGGTCAACCTGTGGGCCTTGGGCTTGACCCGGTAACTCGGGTCTAACTCCCGGTTACCAATCAAAAACTAATCGCTTGCTATATTTTAGCTTGAAAAATTCATTTTCCTTAACTTGGAAAATTTAGGGAAATTAATCCCAAAACTCTTTACTTATAAAAAAATTTCTTTACTTGAATCAAAAAAATCCACACTCTTGGATTAATGCTTCGTAAATTCATTTGAGGTTAAAAACTGCCCTTGGAACAGTTTTCCGTAGTCAAAACAGTCGTTTGATGTAGAAAAACAATTTTCTAAAACATTTGTAAAACTAGTGGTGCAGGAATTTTCGGATTCCTTGCGCACCCTTCGTAAAATAATTCCAATTTAAAAATTGGTTCGTAATCTGAAAAAGTTTTCTTCACGAAAGTTCTAGCTCTTGAAAAATGCTAAAACTTTCATGTTTTACAAAAATTCCAATTCGGCCTAGATTCGTACCAGTTTTTAGTTGAAACCGGATGACCCCTGAAAACTGGGTCTGGGGACTTAAAGAAATTAGCCACGGGTTTTGGCATAAATGGAGGCTATTGGAGCCTAATTTTGGAAAACGGTCCACGCTGAACCCTAGAAAAAGTCGTTCTGGACAACTTTCATGTTTAATGTTTTCCCAAATTCGGCCTCTAAAGGCCTGTTATTTTTCTTTTCCGGAAACTGGGCAGATTTAATCCGAACCTGCCAGTTTTCGTGCTTACATGATTTTACGTGTCCTACTTCGCGGAACTAACTCAACCGATCACTCGGGAGCCTAAATAAACAACATGCAACGTTAACTAACGTCCCACATGTATCAACATGTCATCCCATCGCAGCCATGCAAACCAAATCGGAACTACTAAAGCCTAAATTTGCATGCTTCTAGGGTTTGCATCACATAAAATTGAACCATTCATGCAACACCGAAGCTAGGTCTAACACCCTAGCAAGCAAGCCATACACGGCTGCACCTAAGGCAGGGAGCATACCAACCAAAAATCCCTGCAATCCTAGCATGCAAACAAGCACAAATTTCATGCACACAAAGCATAAACAAAGCCATAAGCAACCACCCTTAACACACACCCTAATCAAGCACCACACCTAGTCTAGGGCATTAACCATAAAGCTTGAGCTTATGCTCTTACATATTGGACTTGGAAATACACATAAATTTCCACATTAAATCTCAAACCAAAAGCTTATGGTTTTAGGGTTTACCTCTAGGGTTTGGAAGTTGGTTCAAACTTGGATCCAAACTTCCCTTGCTCCTCCCTTTGGCTGCCAACAAATTCGGATCTCCCCTCCAAATGGGGTTCCAATTTTTTTAGCCATGCACATACAAACATACACATAAATATCCATCTAACTTGCATGGAAAATTACTAAAGTTTGAGGGAGTTTTACCTTAGCTAACCCTAGGGATGGGTTAGAGTTGTTGAATCGAAAATTTCTCACTCCCTTTGGCCATCAACCACTCGGCTTTGGACCTCCAAATGGCACCAAAATTTTTCACCAACCTTGGTGATTGCTTGCAGCCGAAGCCGAAGCCTCTACAGCCCAATTCCATCAATTTTTTCTCTCCTAATTTTCTGCACACCAAGGCCGAACCCACTAGCTCACCTAGGCACCAAAAATCTTTTTAGTTTCATGGTTGGTGTTTCCTTACCCACTCGGCCACTTACCATTTTTTTTTCCACTGAAATTTCTCTTCCTTTTCTCTCCTTGCTCATGCTCAGCCACAGCCCAAAAATGGGTCTCCCATTTTTTTTTCTTCTCCTTGGTTGCTTGCTTGAACAACCGAACACCCCTAAGCTAGCTTCCATGGCTTTTTCAACTTTTTCTCTTGGTTCTTTCTCTTCCACTTCGTCTCTGATTTTTCTGAAGAAAAATGGCCAGAGGTTAGCTGATTTTCTGCATTTTTTCAGCCCAAAACCGACCTCTATTTATAGGCAAATGCAAACTTTCCAAAAATTACATTTTAGTCCCTAAACTTTGAAAAGTTCAACCCTTGATCCACAAGGTATGAGGTGGCCGGTCAAAACTTGGAGAGCAAGCAAGGGATGACATCATTGCTGACCTCATGGCTGACCTCATCGCTTACCTCACCAAATTTCTAAAATTTGTACTTTTGCCCCAAAAACTAGAATTCTTGCAAAAATGCCCCCTAGGTGGCCGGTTGCTTTCTTGGTGATCAAGCCAAACTTATCTCATCATGATGACATCATCTTGATGACATCATGTGCTTACATCATCAATTTTTCAAAATTTGCACTTTGACTCCAAAAGTGAAAATTCTTGCATTTATGCCCCTAAAATGTCATAACCGGTCATTTTGCTTGCTTTTCAAGCAATTGACATTCTCTTCATGATATTATGTGATTTTCTCATACTTAAATAACATATTTTCTAAAATTACATTTTTGCCCCGAAAGACAAAATCCTTGCAATTTTACCCACAAAAGTAGCCGGTCCTTATCTTTGCTTGCAAGGCAAGTCATTGCCTTATTGTGACATCATCTAATGACATCACTAAGCTTACTTTACATATTTTTCAAAATTTACACTTTTGCCCCAAAAGTGAAAATTTTGACATTTTTGCCCCTACATGTGACCGGCCCTAATGGGTTACTTGGTGACCAAGTTTTCTATATTTTCATGTCCTTTTGCCCTTGACCTTAACTAGGTGTGCTTGATTTTCTAGGGTGGTTCTAAAGCCTATTTGAGCTATCTCGCCCATACTGACCTATTTTACAGTATTTTCTCATACTGCATCATTTAACACTGTCAAGTCAACCGTTAACCACTCTTGGTCAAACTTTGACTTTCTTGGTCAAATTTGACTTTTTCGGTCAAACTTTGACTTTTCCGAAATTACGTCATTTTTCATCATTTTTAACTTGAAAGGGCGTTTTCTAACTTTAAAAACCTATTCTGAGTCTTATTGAGTTATAAGACCTCGTAAAACGTATGAAAAGCTCTTAACTGAGTTTTTCCGTAAACATCTCAACGTATACACATAATTCCTTTGAAAAAGAAATGGTAACATGAAATTTCTAGGTATTACAATAACTGGCGTTATTCCCCTCATTTCCCCGATTATTCTTCTTCTGTGGAACATTATTCTGCTGGCTCTGTCCCGAGAAGTTTCCCTTTCTCTTGTTCCGCCCGAACTGTTTGGAACCTTGAGTAGGGTTACTTGATTGTCCTTTCTGGGAATTCTCCGAGCCCTGTCGGGGCTGTGCGGGCTTCACTGCCGCTTTCTCCTCTTTCTTTGCCTTAAAAATCTGAGCTCTGGCCTCTTTATCTTGATTGATCCAGTATTCCGCCCATATTGCCCGACTAATATAGTCAGACACCAAAGTAGGAGGGCTGCTGCCGGCGCTTACCTGTTTGGCTATGTCGATCCGGAACATCTTCATTAGCCTCCGCACCTTCTCCTTTTCAGTTGGCACTAAGTCTGGGCATAACCGAGCCAGCTGTTCAAATTTCTTCACTGCTTCCATAACCGTCATCGATCCCTGGTGGAAGTTGGTGAACTCGTCTTGCTGGACCGCGAGGATCTTCTGGTTGTAATACATTGTCTGGAACTCCATCACGAACTCTTGCCAGTTCATCGTCGTGACGTCCCGGCGCATTTGCACCATCATCCACCAGTGTCTTGCATCCTTTTTGAGGGCGGAGGATGCACAGAGAACCTTATCTTGTTCAGTAAGCCTCATGAAATCCAATATGACTTGGATATCAATTAGCCAGTTGTCGGCAGCGATCAGGTCTACCGTGCCCTTAAACTCTGGCGCCTTTATCCGCCTGAAACGCTCATATAGCAAATCTTCTCTTACTGGTGGCAGGTTCAGTTGTATCTCAACTGGTGCCACGGGAATGTTAACATTTGGAGGAACTTGGGGCTGAACCTCCGGGTGGATTTCTGGCTGGGCTGCTGGTGCCGGTGGCACCACGGGTGGTACTACTGGTGGTGCCTGTGGAGCTTGAGGTGGGACCTCGTTAACGCGGGGTCCTTGTTGCATCTGAGCTACCTGAGCTCGGAGTCTCGCTGTCTCTTGCTGCGCTTCTAGCAGCTGTCGTTGTAGATTGGCTACAACAGTGGCGAGATTTGGTTTTGGCGGGTTTAGAGGCATGGTTCTTCTTGGACGAACCATCTTCTATGCTCTATCATAAGAAAAGATATCATCATGTCATTAATATCTTTTCTTTCATACATAACTTAGCTCATCGTATACTAACACATCAATCTCACACATATCTCATCATAAAATCAACATACATTTCATACCATAATGGAAAAGTACTATAGCATCACACTAGATGTTTAGTATATCATAGCTTTTATAATCATAACATAACTTTCATAGTAGACACACTCATGTCATACATATGCCGTATCTGCACGGTCTCTTGTACACTTTCAAAAGTACAACATAATACTGATTCTTAAGTACATACTCTGTACATTATAATTTACCATACTGTAATTACATATAACTTTCATTAAGCTGTACATACATCTTTATATACCTGGTCAAAAATACATGATGGAATTGTCTATCACTTTACCATCCATCCGTATAAACATGGCTCAAAAATGTGACAGGAGTATCTGTCACTCTACCATCGTATATAAATGATCAAAAATACATGGTCAAAAAGAATGTGATGGAAGTGTCTATCACTTTCCATCGTACAATATATATATGCCCTGTCAAAAAGGTGATGGAGATGTCTACCACTTTCTATCATACAATGTCAGGGCTGGGATGGAAGTGTCTAACACTTTCCATCCTATACATCAGGTCCTAGTCAAAATACACAAAAATCATAAATTAAAATACACACAAACGCTCTCGAAGCTAACGAACGACCTCAAACGTATATATCGAGACGTCGGAGTCGGCATCGGTGTCTGGGTCCCAATCCCCATCGTGGAATAGGACCTCCTCTGAGTCGTCCTCAAACTCCTCATCATCACTGATGACCACAACATCGTCGTCATCAATCTCGACAACCTCGACGTCCGGCTCGGCCTCGGGCTCCGCCTCTGCCTCCTCATCCTCGTCGTCACTGAGGATGATAACGAGCGGAGGGTCCTCCGGTATGTCTATCACTGGTACTACCGCATCGTCATCATCGTCGTCGTCCATGTAGTCTACTGCCCCCACAGGGCCCTTGGCCTCCATCTCCGGAACCTACTGCTCGGGGACGTCGGGAATTGGGTCCTCGGGAAATACAGGACCCGGCTCGTACACGGGACTCGCCTGACCAGCGTCGTCGACGGGTACCTCGTGCTGGGCCATATACGCATCAGCCTGTGCCATGTGAGCGATGACCTCCGCCTCCATAATGGACTCCATCATGTCCTCCATTGTCCGTCTAAGCGTAGGCTCGATGACATAGGGTCGGATCGGAGGTAGGACTCCGTTCCGTAAAGTCACTAGAGTCTGTAGCTGTGGAAGTGGTATGTCCTGGGGAATGTAGGGCAGCATAGCCTCCCGGAAACGCTGATAGTAGTGCAGCATCGACTCCTAGGGGTAGGCATGCCAATCGGCAGCCAAACTCTGGAAGTGGTGGTGGTACATATCCCGGTAGATCGCGGGATCTCAATACTGTGCGGCGCCTCCTGGTCCCTCAGGCGGGGCTGGCCTATATCGTGCTACAACTAAGGTGCGCAAGTGTGCCCACATTCTACTGGGCATCTGACGCTCTCAGTCCGTCATCCACCATAATCGGGCGTCAGCGATCAGGCAGCGGCTCGCCAGCAAAACCCACAGACGATCCCCGATATGACAGATGCGGAAAATCATCTTCATATCATACACCCAAGCTATAATCGAGACTGACTGTTCTATGCCGTCATAGAGCAGAGGTCGTGCTCTGTAGAATGTCTCGGCTGTATCGCGATCGGCGTATACTAAGTCCGGATCCATCTCTCGCGTCTAACATAACATAATCTCATAAATAAATACTTGGGCGTAAAAATAAAACAAAATACAAATTTACTTACAAGGCTGGCAGCGATGGCTGGCAGACTGTGAAATCTTTTCACAAGAAACCGTTCTAATACCAACTCTGTAACGACCCGCCTAGCACAGGCCGTTAACTTAGATACATACTTACTACTTTACTTATATACTGAGCAAAACACAGCGGAAAATTTTTTTTTTTTTTATATACGAATTACATCGTGCAACTTAAAAGAGAGCTGTCTTGAAATAACATATTTACATAACATAAGTACTTAGATTTCAAAACGCGTAGCGGCTGAATATCCCACAATTTCATAGTGCGCCTCGCCACGCTCCGCCACCTTGCATCAAACATTGCTGACAGGCTGCTTACCTACAGCATAGACGTAAGACAGTGAGCTTTCGCTCAGCAAGTACAACTGTCTCGTCCGCGTCATACATATAACCATATCGCATACAATTCAATCTTAGCATACATAACCATTCATAATAGCATAACCTAACAATGCCTATCACATGCATGGTCCAATTATGCTCATTTTACTTTCTTTGCTTATCTTTCTTTTAGGGCCCTTATCTTGGTGTTCGTACCCGGTGCGCAACTATGAAGTGGTTGGGGTGGCCAGCCCAATCCAACTCATACCATAGTCCTACCTGACCTCGGACGGGTGGTACTACACCGGCAAGCTCGCTTGTCTTCTTTCTTTCTTTTCTTTTTCTTTAACTCAATCTTGAGTTCATTAGTCTCATTGGGATTAGTGAACATGCATCGTGATGTCTCACAATCCTAATTCATACTAGCAATCACATAATGCTTAACATGCTTTCTATTGATCAACATTTAACATGGCATACTAACACATATAGCATGGTAATTTGCATATCACATAGCAGCACATAGCATATCATAACATACACCCTTAGCATACATCTAACTTTATTTGGGCAAGTATCAACTAAAGCCTATGCTGTAGGCGGAGTTGTACTTACCTCTCTTGCTATGTCCTTTTTAACGCTATCCTGCTCCCGGCACAGTTACAGGCCGTCTCCTGCTGGAGAAAGGACATAGGTGAGATTCTGCTTCTAGTTGTAGAATGTTGGTGTCCTAACCAACATACCTACTAAAACCTAGTTGTATGTCCCCGACTGTTATCTGACTTGTCCAATTAGGCCTTTACTGATTGGGTATAATTTGAACTTGATTATCCCCTCAAGAGGCTATGTTGGATAACCTCTTGGGCTAGATCTTGATTTACTATTGCGTTTTCCTCAAAACCTTGAGCTTTACTATTACATCATAGTTTACTGGGTTAATTTCCTTAACCCACTTTTCTTGGCCCATTTCTAAATTATGGGTAGCCCTTAGGGTTACGTTGGATAACCCTTAAGGTTACTCTTATCCACTTGTTGGGTCAACCAAAGTTGACATTTGGTCAACTACTGGTCAACCCTTGTCAATTCTGGGCTTTTTGGGGCTAAGCCCGGTAACTTGGGTCCTATTCCGGGCTACGGCCCGTAATCGGCTTGATAACTATTTTTATCTTGAAAATTCATCCCTTATCTCAAAACTCCATTTCTTATCTTAATATTCAATTTTCTTTTCTTTTGCACTTTTAAAAGATTTTACTTAAAAATCCTTAAAACTCTTTATAAAATTTTGATCTTTGAAATAACTCTTTGTAAAGGTCGTTTAGGGTCGAAAACTGCTTTTGGAACAGTTTTCGTAGTTAAAACAACAATTTAAAAACACTTTACTGTTTTTAGAAAACATTTGTAGAAACTAAGGTGCAGGAATTTTCGGATTCCCTGCGCAACTTTCATAAAATGCACTCAGTTTAAAAATCTGTTCGTAATCTGGAAAACTTGTCTTCATGAAAGTTGTAGATCTCGAAAAATTCTAAAACTTTTGTGTTTTGTGAAAAATCCAATTCTGCCTGTATTAGTATCAGTTTTCGTTTGAAACTGGCTGACCCTGAAAAACTGGGTGAAAACTAGGTCTGGGAATCAGCCACGAGTTTTGCTAAAAACGGAGGCCGTTGGAGCCTCATTTTGATAATCTATCTACCCTGTCCTCTAGGAAATATCGATCCGAGAAACTTTCATGTTTCGAGTTTTACCCCGTTCGGCCTCTAGAGGCCTTAAAATTTCACTTTTTCGAAACTGGCCAGATTCGAATCCGAATTTGGCAGTTTTGGATTTACGTCCGGTTTACGTCCTATTTCGCGATTCTATCTCGACCGACCACTTCAGGAGTTTATGAGTCAAACACACAATGTTTCTAACGTCCCATTCAAACCCATAATCCGTTCCATACAGTCCATACAAAACAGTTTCTAAAGCCATGAACCAAGGCTTCCACTTGGTTCTAGCCTAGCATATCTCACTTTCAAGTATCAAATTTTTCAACCCTACACTAACATGCATCAAAGGGGCTGCTTAGGCAGATTTCGGCCACACTGTGGGGGACATACAACCTAAGTCTTCTAACATGAAAATCAATCATCAATCAAACATAAATCAAGCAAGAATCAAGCCATTCAAACCCTTGATCTACAATCAAGCTCAAGCAACCAATTTAGGGCAAAAATTAAAATTGGACTTAAGTCCATACAACCCAATCGAATATCAAATTAAACTTGAAATTAAGCTTAAAATTAGAGGGTTAGGGTTTTAGAAATTACCTAGACTAAAGCCAAGTTTGGTCACAAAACTTTTATAGGGAGAACTGCCGAAATTCTAGGGAGAATTTGCAAGAGTTTGGCTACAGTTTCTCAATAAAAGAAATAGGGAAATAAGGGGGGTATTTATAGGCCTTTGGAAACTTTGGTGGAATTGTGTTTTTGACCCCAAGAATTTTTCTTTTCCCTTTCTTTCCCATGGTTGCCGGACTTTTTGTGTGGTGGGGGAAGCTCCACATCTTCAAGCTTTAGCTAGTGGATAGTGAGGTCATGAGGTATGGGTGAAATGTCCTCACCTTGCTAGGCCTTGTTTGGCTCTCCTAGTCTCCTAAGAACCCCATTTTTCTTTTCTTTGTGATTCACAGATAATTATAATATTGGGGTTCACCAATCCACAATATTTTTATCCTGTACCATAGTACAAAATTTTACCTGTGTGAATTTTCGGACCGAATAATTAATATTTGAATTCTCATTAAATTAGCTATAAGACTCAAAATAGAATGCTAAGATTAGCAAACGGCATTTTGAGTCAAAAAGAGCGAAAAAGTACGTGATTTCATGAAAGTCAAAGGTTTGACCAAAAAGTCGACTTTGACCGGGAAAGTCAAAGTTTGACCAAGAATAGTCAAAGAGTTGACTTTACAGTATGATGAAATGCTGTATAGAAAAGAGACTGTGAAAACCTTCTTTATGGTCAAGATAGTATGAATAGGCCTTAAAATCACCCTAGAAATTCAAGCACACCAAGATAAGATTAAAGGTAAAAAGGGCTCGGAAAAATAGGAAAAAAATTTTACGGTCCATTTTTACACAGATAAATTTTGTACTGCAGTACAGTATAAAAATACTGTGTATTAGTGAAGCACAGTATTAGAAATATATGTGTAGCACAAAAATGGACTGTTTTTATGGAAAATAGCCAAACGAGGCCCTTGCAAGAGTGACATCACCTAGCTTTTAAATTATGACATCATAAATGTTAAATCAAGCATGGAAAGAAATTGTGGAAGCTTTTAGAGCTCTCTAGGCCGGCCACCTCACCCCTCCCTCAGTGGAAATATTAATTTTCATGGGGCAATTTCACAATTTCACAAACTCTCCCCCACCTCTATAAATAGATGACCCATAAACCCATTTTAATTCACAAAATCTAGGGAAGTTCTTGCCATTTTTCTGTACAAAATCCGTGGGTTTGGAGGAGAGAAAGAGAAGAGAAAAACCAAAATTTCTTGAGGGGTTTTGCTAGGGAGAATCCGGATTTGAGCTAGGAACCAAGAAGAAAAAGTTTGAAATTTTTGGAGACCCATTTTGGGTGTGTGGCCGAGTGATAGGGGGAGGAGAAAGGGAAAGTGAAAAAGCTGGAAAAATTTGGGTGAAAATCTTGTGGTCGTGCTCGGTTTAGGAGAGGATCAAGCAAGGAACCAACCAAAAATTTTGGTACCCAAATTAGAGTGCAAACCGTGATCAAGGGAGGACAAAGGGAAGAAAGGGATCTTGGAATTTTCAAACCCTAACTTGAGTCTAAGGTAAAATCTTGACCCTAATCTTTCAATCAAGTTCAATTTTAGCCTTTTATTGGTATTTCCAAGTTGAGGTTGTAAGGACATAAGTCCAATTTAATTTCTACCCTAGATGTGTTAGTGTGTGTGCTTAGTTAGGTGATTAGGGTGCTTGGCTTATTTATGTTGATTGCTTGCTTAATTTGTGCTTGATGGATGTTAGGAAGCATGTTGGATGGTAAATGATTATGATTGGTATGTCTCCTGATTTTTGGTCAAAAATCTGCTCTAGGCAGTGGTTGGTTGGCTACTAGTTTAAGGGTGAATGTGGTGGTGCATGCTTGAATGTTATGCTAAACTAGAAACCATGCAGCCAAGGATTAGAGCAAGCGGTTAGGGGCTGCATGGGCACGTGAGATTAGTATGCTTGAATATATGGGACATTAGAAACACTGCATGTTTGATGTGTAAGCTCCCGAAGTGGTCAGTCGAGATAGATTCCGCGAACTAGGATGTAAACCGGACTTAAGAACCAAAACTGCCAGTTCGGATTCAAAACTGGCCAGTTTCGGTAAAGTGAAGATTTAAGGCCTTTAGAGGCCGAACTAGGTAAAACTCAAAACACAAAAGTTGTTCAGAAGGGTTTTTCCGAGGGGGCAATTTGGGCAGAATCTCAAAATGAGGCTCCAATGGCCTCTGTTTTTAACAAAACCCGAGACCGGTCTGCCCAGACCTAATTTACACGCCCAGCCCGTTCAAATGAAAACTGACAAAAATACAAGCGGAACTGGATTTTTTGTAAAACATGAAGGTTTTAGAACTTTTCGAGAGCTAAAACTTTTAGGAAGACAAGTTTTTCAAATTCAGATTAGATTTTTAAACTGACACTATTTTACGAAGGGTGTGCAGGGAACCAAAAATTCCTGCACAGGATTTTCTAAAAACTAGTTCAGAAAAATTGTTTTCTTTTCCAAAATCACTGTTTTAACTATGGAAACTGTTCCAAAGGCAGTTTCCCACCCTAAATGATTTTTATAAATGATTTTAAATTTGATATTTTGTAATTTTGATTAAAATTAAAAATCACATATAATCTTTTTTGAAATTTAAATTTAAAATTTAAATTTAAAAGATGTGACATTGGAGAAGGAAGACACATTGAAAAAGGAAGACACATTGAAGAAGGATACAAGGCATCGATCTACAAATGAAGGCCGATATATGTTTCGGTTAATTTTTGTAAATTTTACAATTTTCTTTTCTCTAGGATGGAATCATGATCCACGGTTATTTACATATTTTGCAAACCATGGATGATGTGTTGCTAGATGAATATGATATACTATTTCGTGATGTATTGATAACATGCTATATGGACTAGGGAGTGCCACTCAATAAATATTATTTATGCATGAAAAACAAAAACCCTAATTTAAAAGATTGAGTAGGAGATCAGGTTTTACACACTAAGACCTACAGCCTCCATCGTTGGTCCAATAGTTATGCATGGTAGTGCCTACTACTCGGTTTTGACCCGGGAATTCCCTTCGGATAGGTATTTTACCTAGAACGCACACTGATTTGGATTTCCGAAAGGATAACAATTTTGGGCATATTTTATGTTTAGATCACCCCTCGGTGGCAGATGTAAAATATGGATTCAAAATTGGAAACGATGGTTACACACTCATGCTACTTTATTGATTAACCCTCCCTCGAGGCTCTGTTATGTAAAGTAGTGGCCAAATAAACGATAGTTAATATATATTTAATGGAGTTTGCTCCATGGACGAATATGTATTAATCGGAAGGGATCCGTGTTCTTGGCTAGTTATTCTATGACTACCCCTCGGTAGCTTAGAAAGCAGTAGCTAGGAATTGTCATTGTAAGGTATGTGTTTTAAGGGTTTTACACATGAACATTTAGATTGCATATAGATTTTTTGTTTCATTACAAAACCATATTTTATAAACTGATAGGATGTTTGCTCGTACTTATTACATGTTTTTTTATTATAGGTCAAAATGTCAAGCCCTTTATCTGTGATACTTAACAAATTAACTGGCGAGAATTTTAATGACTGGAAATGGAACTTGCTAATCGTCCTAAACTTTGAGAAACACAGTTTTGTCCTAACCCAACCTCGAGCACCAACGCCTGCGATCAATGCTCTTGATAGGGATTTTGTAGTGCTTGAGCGCTGGGACAATTTCAACCTAAGTACCATGTACTAGATTCGGGCGAGCATGTCTAACGTGCTCCAGAAACAGCATGAGGAACATCAAATTGCTAGGCAGATCATGGATAACCTGGAGGACATGTTTGGTGAACAAACTATCTAGGCTAAGACTGATACTATCAAAGGTCTCATGAACTGCAGGCAGAAGGTTGGAACTCCCATCAAGGAGCACATGATAACAGTCATGGCTTATTTGTCTGAGGCTCAGGCAAATGGGGTTGAGATCGATGCTGCAACTCAATTGGTTATGGTTTTCCAAACCTTAGCCAAGGATTTTGATTTGTTTCAGGCATCCTCCAACCTTAACTGAAAGGAGATGTCTTTAACGGAATTGATGAAAGAGTTACAAGCCTTTAACAACATTTTTAAGGGTTCTGGATCTAAGGCTGAGGCAAATGTGGCTGAACCTAGTTCGTCTGCTCCTAATCCCAAAAGGAAGAAGGAAAAGGGGAAGAATAAGGGGAATAAGCTTGCGGTGAATGCATATGCTTCTAAGAAGTCTACCAAGACTAAAAAGCGAAAGGTGGATCCCAAAAAAGCTAAGTGCTTTCACTGTGGGAAGAAATGACATATCAAGAAGGATTGCCGAGAATACCTGGCTTTGCAAAAGTAAAAAGGTAATTTCGATGTCCTGTATCTTGAGGGTTGTTTAGTGGAAGAATCTAAGGACAGTTGGGTTATAGATTCTGGAGCTACTAACCATGTTTGTATTTCTCTACAGGGGTTCAAGGTAACGAGAAGTCTGCATGAGGAGGACTTTACGTTAAGAACTGGCGATGGGACGTTGGTACGAGTTGAAGCAGTGGGAGAAGTGCATCTTTATTTTGATAAATTTAGGTTTATTGTTTTGAGACATTGCTTTTATGTTCCTAGTTTTAAGAGGAGCCTAATTTCGGTAGCTTGTTTAATTAAAGATTCTTATTTAATTTCTTTTAATAATAAAGTTGTTATTAGGAAAAACAATTCTCTTATCTGTAATGGATGGATGCATGAAAATCTTTATTTTATTAAACCTAAGATGCACTCACTGCTTGATACAGAATTGGAAAAGAACTCTAAAAGACATAAGTCTTCTCACTCTAATAAATCATATCTTTGGCATTTATGACTTGGTCACATAAGCCTTAACAGAATTCAAAGGATGGTAAGGGAAGAATGCCTTAACTTGTACAAGGTTGAACCTTTGCCACAATGTGAATCCTGTTTGGAGGGCAAGATGACTAAACGGCACTTTACTGCCAAGGATGGTCGTGTCGGGGAACTTTTAGAACTAGTGCATATGGATGTTTGTGGTCTCATGAATATAGAAGCACATGGTGGGTATGAGTATTATATCATTTTAATTGATGATTACTCAAGGTATGGATATGTGTATTTGATGACCCGCAAAAGCGAAGCCTTTGACAAGTTTAAAGAATTTCGAGCTCAAGCGGAGAAACAATTAGGCAAGTCCATGAAGACACTTCGATCGGATCGAGGTGGGGAATACCTATTAGATGAGTTCTTAGGATATTTGATAGAAACAGGGATACAATCCCAATTGACTGCACCTAGTACTCCTCAACAGAATGGTGTAGTTGAGAGAAGGAATAAGACCCTATTGGATATGGTCTGGTCTATGATGAGTTACTCCACATTACCTTTGTCATTTTGGGGGTATGCCATACGAACTGCATGCTATCTTCTGAATAATGTTCCCTCCAAATCGGTTCCTAAAACTCCTTACGAGTTATGGACGAGTAAGGAAACCTAATTTGAATCATATTCGAATTTGGGGTTTTCCGGCACACGTCCTGGATAAGGAAGCGAAGAAGTTGGAGTCACGATCAGAAGTATGCTTGTTTGTTGGCTATCCAAAAGGGATAGAAGGTGGTCTGTTCTATAATCCGAAGCAAAATAAAGCCTTCATTTCCACACATGCAACATTCCTGCAAGAAAGTTACATGGAAGACTATAAACGTCGTAGTAAAGTAGTGCTTGAGGAGATGACTTCGGGTTTGGATATTCCTAAAGTCACAGAAAACCCTGTGGAAAAACCACTAAAGAATCAACAACCATGGGAGCTTCGTCGTAGTGGAAGGATTATCAGGGAACCTGAAAGGATAGAACATGTTGATGATCCAGCTACATACAAGGAAGCAATGGAGGATATTGATTCTAGTCTTTGGCAAAAGGCTATGAACACTGAGATGGAATCTATGGATTCCAACAGGGTTTGGGAACTTGTAGACTTACCCCAAGGCATAAAACCGATTGGGTGTGAGTGGGTATACAAGAGGAAGAGAGGTGTGGATGGGAAAGTGGAAACTTTCAAGGCAAGACTTGTAGCGAAGGGCTATACGCAGAAAGAAAGAATCGACTATGAAGAAACCTTCTCGCCTGTAACAATACTTAAGTCAATCCGCATTCTTTTATCCATTGCGGCTGCTCTCGATTATGAGATCTGGCAAATGGATGTCAAGACAGCTTTCTTGAATGGATTTCTTGAGGAAGATATCTATATGATACAACCAGACGGGTTTAAGGCAAAGGGCCAAGAAGACAAAGTATGCAAGTTGCTTAAATCCATTTATGGATTAAAGCAAGCATCTCGTTCTTGGAATATTAGGTTTGATCAAGCGATCAAAACCAATGGATTCGAACAAAACATTGATGAACCATGTGTTTATAAATATATCAAGAACGAGAAAGTGGTTTTCTTGTACTTTATATAGATGATATATTGCTTATTGGAAACGATGTGACAACATTATCATCTGTCAAAGTTTGGTTAGCCAAACAGTTTGACATGAAAGACTTAGGAGAATCTAGTTATGTTCTTGGTATACAACTCTTTAGAGATAGAAAGAACAAAACGATAGCACTCTTCCAAGCTTTATACATTGATAAAGTACTTGAGAAGTTTTCTATGAAGGCTTCCAAGAAAGGTCACCAACCTTTTAGGATTGGAATCAAGCTTTCTAGAGATGACTGTCCCAAGACATCGGAAGAAAGGGAGCGTATGAAAAATGTACCTTATGCATCAACCGTAGGTAGTCTAATGTATGCTATGTTATACACTAGGCCTGACATTTGTTTTGCGGTTCGTATGGTAAGTCAATATCAGTCGAATCCGGGACCAAACCATTGGGTTACGATCAAGTATATACTCAAGTATCTATGGAGAATGAGGGACTATATGCTAGTGTATTCCGGTCAGGACCTTGTTCCTATAGGATATACAGATTCTGATTTTCAATCAGATCAGGATTCAAGGAAATCGACTTCAGGATCTGTCTTTACCCTTAGAGGTGGGGCAGTTGTGTGGCGGAGTGTTAAGTAATCTTGTATTGCTGACTCAACCATGGAAGCCGAGTATGTGGTAGCCAGTGAGGTATCCAAGGAAGCAGTATGGCTCCGCAGGTTCCTTGGTGACCTTAAGGTCGTTCCTGGTATGGATAAAGCTATAGTGCTCTACTGTGACAACAGTGCAGCAGTAGCTAATACCAAGGATCTTAGGCATCATAAGAGGAGTGAGCACATTGACAAAAAATATCACATCATTAGAGGCTTTGTTGAGAGTGGAAATGTGACGGTTTGCAAAATCACATCAGAGGACAATCTTGCTGACCCGTTATTGAAGACTTTGGTGGCCAGAAGATTCGAAGAACACGTTGAAGGCATAAGGATGCGTAATATGTCACATTTACTCGCTTAAGGTAAGTGGGAGATTGTTGGGATCTAAATGTGCCATAAGGATAGAAAATCAATATTAGGGATTTTCTATAAATATGACATTTTGATATTAATAAGAGGAAGTTATTCATGTTTAATAAGTTGTGTCCTATTTATTTTCTTTTGTTGCTTGTATGTTTATTTTGAGCAAACATAAAATACTCCTAGGCTGTTGGTAATATTGTAATACCTAGATTTTTCCAATGTTACTATTTCCTTTCAAAGGAATTAAATGTATACCATGGAGGTATTTATGAAAAAGCTCGGAGTTTTTCTTACATTTCATGTGTTCTTATGATTCAATAAAACTCAAAATGGATTGCTTAGATTAGTAACGGACCTTTTGAGCCAAAAGGGACAAAAAAGTACATGATTTCATGTCGGTCAAAGTTTGACCGAAAAAGTTAACATTGACCGAGAAAGTCAAAGTTTGACCAGAATGGTCAAAGTGATGACCGTACAGTTACATGACAGAGCAGTATGGAAAATATACTGTGAAAACCGTCTTTACGATTGAGATAGTATGAATAGGCTTTAAAAACCAACTTAGAAAATCAAGCACACCAAGTAGGAATTAAGGGTGAAAAGGGTTCCGGAAAATAAGAAAAATTTTATACTGTCCATTTTTACACAGATAAATTTTGGACTGCAGTGCAGTATAAAAATAATGTGTATTAGTGAATATAGTATTGGAAATATATGTGTAGCTCAAAAATGGACTGCTTATTGAAGAAAAGAGCCAAACGAGGCTTAAAGTGGATGACATCACCTTATGTTAGAATTATGACATCATAAATAATTAATTAGAGATGGAAAAAAATCTTACCTTGTTCTCCAAGCTCATGGCCGGCCACCTCACCCCCTTTTTGTGTGATTTTTGTTTCTTCATGGGTTTTTTTAGAATTTTGGAAAGTTTTCCCACCTCTATAAATAGGTGAGAGGTGGTGTTCATTTTATTAGAAAATCTAGCCAAACTCTTGCCATTTTTGTTCTCAAAAATCCGGAAATTGGAAGGGAAGAGAGAAGAGAGAAAAGCAAAAATTCAAAGGGGGAAAAGCTTAGGGAGAGTTCGGATTCCATCTAGGAAGCCAAGGGAAAAAGTTTGAAAAATTTTTGAACCCATTTTGGCCAAGTGGCCGATTGTAGGAGAAGAAGAAAAGGAAGAGAAAAACTGAAAAATTTAGGGGGAAGTCTTGGTGGAGTGGCCAAACCTTGTGGTGAACCAACCAAGAGACCAAAGAAAATTTTTGGTGCCTCTAGCAAGGGTGGAGGCCAGTTGTAGGGACCAAGGAGGAAGGAAAAAATTTTGTGCCCAAAACCTAACCCAACCTTTGTCTTGAACTAAGGTATTTTTCTTAAGCCCTAACCTTTTCAATTAAGCTTTCAATTTGAAATTTATTTGTATTTCAAGTTGAACAGTGTAAAAGCATAAGCTCAATTTCATTTCTATTGCCCTAATTTAGGTTTGGTTGGTGTGATGCTTGATTTAGGATAGGATGGTTTACTTTGCTTTGCATGCATGGTTTTATGATTTAATGTTTAAATTTAGGGTTTATAAGTTTCATGCTTGAATGTAGTTATATGTCCCCAAATATGTGAATGATGTGTAGGAACATGTTAGGTTGATGGAATGGTTTGATTGGTTGAAAATAAAAACCATGCAAACCCTATGGGTGTATGCTTGGTAATGGTTTGCATGGGTGCGAAAGAGCTGCATGAATGAGAAAGTGGGATGTTAGAAAACGCTGCATGCTTGCTATTTAGGCTCCCACGTGTTCGGTTGAGTTAGATTGCGCGTAACAGGACGTAAACTGGATTTAAGAATGGAAACTGCCAGTTCGGATTCAAACTGCCCAGTTTCCTGGTAAATGGAATTTGAGACCTTTAGAGGCCGAATTGGGAAAAACATAAAACATAAAAGTTGTAGAGAATTTTTCTTAGGGGGCAACGTGGACGGATTTTCAAAATAAGGCTCTAACGGCCTCTGTTTTCACAAAAACCCGAGCCTGACCGTGCCCAGGATTTATGCACGGCCAGGTGCGTTCAAACGGCAAAATGAACATGTTAGAATCCGAACTGGGTTTTTCTCAAAACACAAAAGTTTTAGGATTTTTCAAGAGCTAAAACTTTTGTAATGATAACTTTTCCAAATTCAATCTAGATTTTTAAAGATAAACTGATTTCTAAAAACTGTGCAGAGAACAGGAAATTCCTGCACAGGATTTTTTAAAACAAACATAGAAAAATAGTATTTCAATGTTTTTAACTATGAAAACTGTTTCGAAGGCAGTTTTCAACAGTTTTCAGCCCTTAATAAACTTATAAAGCCCCACTCTAAGAACAATGAATTTTTATAAGTTAAGTAAAGGATTTTTGAAGTTAAATGTATTTTAAACCCAAAATTTGGTAAGCAAGATGATTACGGAAAGTAACCGGAAGTGGTATCCGAGTTACTGGGCTTAGCCCAAAGCCCAAGGTTGACCCATAGAGGGATGACCATAGTTGACCATAGTTGACCAAAAGTTGACTTGGGTTGACCAAGTTTGACCCAAGTTCATCACCTTAAGGGTTACCCAATATAACCCTATAGAATACCAAGAATTGGAAATGGGCTAAGATTTAGGGTTATTGGTAATAGCCCAATTGTTTATGGACCAAGTATAAATAAGACTTAAGTCCAAGGACAAGAGGTAACCTAGTAAGACATCTTGTTTTTAAGGGGACATATAACTAAAATTAAGCATGAATGTTGGTTAGGGTACCAACATCTTTTGATCAGGAATTCTTACCCTATGTCCGTAGAATAACAGGAGATAGCCTGTTGTTGCATCCGAGCTTGGAGCAGCACCCGATAGGACATAGCTATAGCAGACAAGGTAAGTACAACTCCGCCTACAGCATAGGCTTTGTTATGGTAGTTACCGAAGTATGTTAGATGTATGCTAGGAATGTATGCTATGTTGTATGAAACGTTGTGGGTATGTTATATTGTTGCTATGTTCGATGTATGCCATGTGGTATGTTAGGTTGTTATGCTGTATGCTATGTGAGATGTTATGTTGTATGTTAAGTTACGATATGCTTATGTTATGTAAGGATGCATGTTATGATAAGGAAATGATATGATTATGAATTAAGAATATGTGACATCACGAAGCATGATCACTAATTCTTATAAGAATAATGAGTTCAAGAATGACATCATGAAAAGAAACAAAGAAGGCAAGCAAGTTGCCTGTGTCGTACCGATCCGCGTTAGATCGGGTTGAACTATGGTTTGAGTTGGAAATGGACTGGCCGCCCCAACCACTCCATAGTTGCACACCCGATACATACACATAAGTAAGGGGCCCATAAGTAAGATAAGCTATGAAAGCAAGTTAAGAATAAATAAGTAAAGCATAATACGAGCATAAACGGATCATGAATATATTATGCGATGCTATGTTAAGTGATGATGTGAGATATTATGCTATGATAAATGAAGTTATGATACGATATGATATGCCATGACGAGTTAAGTTAGGATGTGTATGGTTAAGCAATGTTTGTTTATGTCGCGGTATAGGAAGTTATACTTGCTGAGCGAAAGCTCACTATCTTACGTCTATGCTGTAGGTAAGCAACCTGTCAGCAATGTTTGATACAAGATGGAGGAGCATGGCGGGGCAAACTGTGAATTGTGGGAAATCAAGCCGCTACGCGTTTTGTTTCCTTACGTAATTATTTTATGTTGAATATCCTTATTTAAGACACGTTTACATGTTGCATGTTTTTATGCCTGTATAAAAAAAAATTCCGCTGTCTTTTGCTAATTAAGTAAGTATGATTCGTATAAGTACGCTAAGTTAAGTAAGCATGCATGTATGATAACGGTCTATGCTAGGCAGGTCGTTACAAATATATCGAATTACCATATGTATATGGGGTACACACAGAAGACGTGGTAATTTGATAACAGTCTAAATAAATAGTCCGCAATCGATGGAATAAGATTTTGGGATCTTAATCATGATAAGATTGTAAATGTTTCTACTTCCTTGGAGGGATAGTTTTTCTTGACCATCAGATTGGTTCCAAATAGAAACTTTATTGTATACTAGTATTGAGGTATGACATTGGACTGGACGTAAAGTGTTAACTGATTCAGTTTAATAATTTCGTTTATAAGAATAAATGACGCTTTGATTATCATCCTGCATTAATCTTAATCCTGAAATGATTACTTGAGTTCATATTCATGATTTATATACTTTAATGCACTATAAGTGAGACACTATTAATTCATGGTTAATATACTTGTGTTTTGGGTGCATGACTTATGGATGGAGAAATCAAGATTTAGAAATACAGAATCCATAGCTATCTTAATGATAGTACATGTTATCTACTTAAAGGCATTATTCGGGGATTAAAAGATAGTATAACAAGATCTTAGCCATCGGTTTACTTTGTGTTATCTGATGGTTTACCAATAGTATGGTTTTATAATTGGTGGTTCTTTCAATGGAGAATGATGGAACTTTAAGTTCAAATGATTGAAAATGTAAAACGGAAAAAATCCTTAATTCAATTATGGATGACATATAGGGATTAAGCAAGCGATGAATAAATCATGAAAGAAACACTACGTGAAAGAGCTTTCGTAATAAGGTATGTAAACAAGAGTTCAGCTTCAAACTTTTAGTGGAATAGTTTTGAAGTTGATAATTGATGAATAATTAATCTTTGATTAATTTTTCATAATTATAGGAGCCTCTTTACATATTTCTATCGGGTCCTTCTATTAGCTCATATAGTTCCGTATAGCGTATTGAGATTTGTTCCTAATGAGATTGGTAAATTTAAATAGAATTTAGTAATGTCTATTAAAACATGGTACTTTCTAACATGCAATTCAGAAATGATTGGACATGTGAAATTTGTAGACAAATGATTTGTCAACATGTGATTGGTTAATTTGAATTTTGGAAATAAAATTGTGTTTGAATTATTTAATTTTGGAAAACAAAATTTTTCTCTCCTAATTGAAAGAGATGCACGGCTTTTAATTGTGTGGAGGGAATAAAATTTTGTTTCAAAATTATTTAAATATATTCCTAACATTAAATTATTAATTGATTTAAATAATGGAGATTATTTCATGGATTTTTCTTTCCTAATTAAAAGAGGTGCAGGGTTTTTGTGAGGAAAGAAAATTTGAAATATTTCATTGATTTAAATTAATTAATATGGATAATGTTTGTGGAAAATATTTATTCAAATATGTGACTCTTATTTAAATTCGAAAAGGTTTAAAAGAAATTTGAATCTAGATAGGACTAGGATCTTTTGACTAGTCTAGATTCTTGGTTTAAAATTTGAACCATTAATCAAGATTTATCTCAAAGTGGCCGAATTTTTTGAGGATTGATTTCCTCTTGGAAAAACGTTTTTAGGTTCAATGAATCTAGCCCTAAAGTTGTATGATCTTTTGGTTCAAAATTTATCTGTAAAAATAATTATTAATTATTTTTCAAGAAGTAGATAAATTTTGAAAAGGATTGGACTTTTATATAAAGGCTAGAAGTTCTTGAAAAACTAATTTTTGATATTTTTTAAATTGGAAAACATTTTATGAAAGAAAAAAAAAATTTGGGCTTCTTCCACATCAAAAATTCGGCTATCTTATGAGAGAGAAAAAGAGAAAAAATTCCATTGAATCAAAACTGTGAGGAAGTTTAAATCAAGTGATAATTTTTATTGGAGGTTAACCGGTTCCTGTTTTGTAGTTTTGAAGAAAGAAGTTGGATCATATTCTCAACGAGGATTATCAGAATTGAAAAGGAAGGACCTAGACTTCGGAAAGCATTACCGGTCGCTTGGATTTATAGAACGTGTGTCCACGCACACTTTGAGACGTGGAGCTCGAAAATAGTAGAGAAGACACGTTAGTCAAACGCTCTAGTAATTCCGGAATCCAAGATATAAGGTACGCTTGATTATGAATTTAATTTATTGTTATATGTATCATGAGCTTCTTTTCCAAATCGGCATAAAAATTTTAAAACTTCCGCTGCGCCGTAACTCTGATACCAGATCCAATTTTTCCAACATTCTTGCCATTTAAAGATTCCATTTTTAATTTGTTTCGAATAAAATGATGAACTTCCAACGTTGCTGCACATGACCAAATATGGGAGAGTGAAGAACTTAATTTTACATGCCATGGGTTCTTCCGTTTACCAGAAGTACTCATCTTGATAATTTGGTCTTCTCAATTATCATTATTATTTGTTAATATTTTGTAAAATGATATGGTGCATCCTTATGCTTTAAGGAGACACATTTGTTGTGACGCCCCCTTCTACGTAGGGTCGTCACCTTACTTACTTAACTTAACTTTACTTAAAATTTGGGAATATATATATATTTTTTGAAACATACTTATAAAAAGCATTTGTCTTTAGCAATAGATCATTGATACTGAAGTAGAAAGATTACTTAAAGTCTTTAGTATCAAAATACCATATAACATAAGTGATTTTCATCACATATACTTATATACAAAAACTTCTTGACATATCAAAAGATTACGGAATCTATACGTAGTGGTATCCATACCGCCCTTCGTCTGCCGCCGCACCATCCACACAACGCCCACCATTCAAGCTGCAGGTTTCTTACCTACAGTATGAAATATAACTTGATGAGCTTTCGCCCAGTAAGCACAAACGTAATCTCACAAAACATTTTATTTTTAAACATCTTGAAAACATAACATTCATCATATGCATATCCGTGAACCATTTATGTTCATTTATGCATTCCTTTTTAACTTGTACTTATCTTTCTTATGGGCCCCTTAGTGTACGTACCATCATTTATTTAGCGCGCCTCCAGATACAGTTAGGGTTTGCAAGGTCCCTATATGCTTTGGGAAAACATAATTGATTACACCCTTCCGCATCAACGAGAGGGCGATAATCCATAACTTTAACATGAAAAACCCTCCACCTTGGGGAGGTCGGTACGACACTTTACTTGTGATTTCTTACCATGTTGTTTATCTTTAGTGAACATACCTTATGATGTCACTATATGATAACATAACTTTTATCTTCTTCATAACATGGCATGGCATTTTGAAATCATAGCACTTTTGCAAACATATTAATTTTTTTGCAAATATAGCACTCTTGAAAACATGACATTTTGCAAATATAACACTTTTAAAACATAGCACTTTGCAAAATAACATTTATGCACATATAGCATCTTGTAAATATAACACTTATGCAAACATAGCATTTTTGTAAAGCATGACATTTAAACATAGCATCATCTCGAACATAGCATAAAAACATGTAATAGCACTTTTGAAAACATATTAGCTTTCATACTGCAAGTGAGGTTTGTACTTACCTCTCGTGCCGTATCCTAAATGTTGCGTCCGTAAATTTGTCGGCAACAACAGGTCACTTTCCTGCTATATGAGAAATATAGGATTAGAATCCTATCGTAAGGTGTTGGTGACTAAACCAACATTCATGCCTAAACTTGGTTGTATGTCCCCTTTACTTATCTCACTTGATCTCCATAATCATCCTTCTTCATTAAGGATAATCAACTTTGATTAATCCTTGAGAGGGCACGTTGGATAACCTCTTGATTAGATCCTTATTCTTTGGTTGGTTTCTTGAAAACTTTGGGCTTTACTCATACATTCTCATTATTGGGTTATCTCCATCAACCCGTTAAATCTTAGCCCAAAAATACATGTGGGTGTCCCTTAGGGTTATGTTGGGTAACCCTTAAGGTTAACTTTAAGTGGACATTGAGTCAACCCTTAGTCATTCTTGGGTTTGTAACTCGGATATAACATCTGGCTACCGTTCGTAATCGGCTTGTTTACCAATTTCTCCCTAAAACTCCATTTCTTTATTTTTGGAAAACCTTGTGTAACTCTCTTCCAAAAATCCTTAGTTTGCTTGTAAAAATTCTTGCTTTTTTAACTTGAAAATACTTGGCTTAAAATCCATTTTTCTTCTTAGCTTGAAAGCACTTGTCGTAAAATCATCATTTTTCATTAACTTGAAAACATTTGGTTTGAAACCCCTTTTTCTTTACTTCTTGGAAAAATGTGGAATTTCAAATCCGAACCCTTAAAATTCATAGTTTTAGAAACAGATCTTTTATAAGATTATTCGAGGCTAGAAACTGCCTTTGGAATAGTTTTCATAGCTAAAATAACATTTTAAAGACACTTTACATTTTTTTTTTGAAAACATCTTTGAAAAACTAAGGTGCAGGAATTTCGGATTCCCTGCGCACCTTCCCTAAAACATGCCCAGTTTAAAAATCCATCGAGAATCTGAAAAACTTGTCTTCACGAAATTTGTAGCTCTCGAAAAATGCTAAAACTTTCATGTTTTGCGAAAAATCCAGTTCGGCTTGTATTAGTACCAGTTTTTGTTTGAAATCTGGCTGACCCTGGAAAACCGAGTGAAAACTGGGTCTGGGGATCAGCCACGGGTTTTGGGGAAAACGGAGGCCGTTGGAGCCTCATTTCGAGATTCTGCACATGTTGCTCTCTAGTAAAAGTTGTTCTGAGCAATTTTCGTGTTTTGAGTTTTACCCCGTTCGGCCTCTAAAGGCCTTATATTTTCACTTTCCCGAAACTGGCCAGTTTCGTATCCGAAATGGCAGTTTCGGTTGTTAATTCTGTTTTACGTCTTATTTCGCGGAATCTACCTCGATCGATCACATCGGGAGCTTATACATAAATCAAGCAGCGTTTTTAACATCCCAAACATTCATTCATGCCAATCCATCATACCCATGCAGCCCCCAAAAACCGAAAACCCTAGTCCTTGGCTGCATGGTGTTCTAGCTTTTGCATTCCCTTAGATCAAGCATCACATTCACCCTTATCTAGCAGCCATGCATCCACTGCCTTAGGGCAGATTTTTGACCAAAAATTAAGGGACATATCAACCACATCTAGCATGCTTCCTAACCATTTTTCAAGTACAAAAATTTAAGCGAACAAGCATCATAATCAAGCCAACCAAACCCTAATCCCTAATCAAGCACACACACCAATAAATTAGGGCTGAAAAATAAAATGGACTTATGTCCTTACAAACCAACTTGAATCACCATAAAAATGCTTAAGTGGAACTTAATTTCAAGATGGTTCAAGAATTTACCTTAACCCAAGTTAGGGTTTGAAAATCTTCCAAGATCCCCTTGCTCCTTGGCTCACGGTTTTGGCTCCACCTAGGGCTCCAAATTTTTTCTCTTGGTTGATCCACACAAAGCCGAGCCTTACCACAAGGTTTCTCCTCAAAATTTCCAGATTTTCTCACCTCTTTCTCACCCTCAAACCCACGGTTTTGGTGCCCAAAAATGGGTCTCCAAGCTCTCAAAAATTCTCTCTTCTTCCTCCCTAGCAAACCCGAGCAACCCACAAGCAAAAGCCCTATAGAATTTCTCTGATTTCTCTGATTTCTCTTCTCCTTCTCTTCCTCTCTCACACGGTTTTTCTGGAGAAAAATGGGCAGAGTTTGGCTGCCTTTCTTGAATAAAATGAATGGGTTTTATGAGGGGGTATTTATAGAGAAAAGGGAGAGCTTGGTTGATCAACTTTTTCCCTTAAAAAGTGGCTTTTTCCCATGCTTTCTTTTCCCTTAAACTTTGGCTTTCTCCCATGCCTTTCTTTTCCTTGTTGCAGCCAGATTTGGGGGTGGAAAAGAAGGCTCCACATAGCTAGCTTAGGCTAGTGGAAAGTGAGTCATAGGCATGGGTATGTGTCCTTACTTGGTTCACCTTTTTGGCCCTTAAAATATGGCTTTTCTCATTCTCCTTTCCCTTAACTTTTGGCTTTTGTCTTCCTCCTTTCCTTGTGCTTGCTGCCGAATTTTGTGGGTGAAGGAGAGAGCTCCACATGGCTATCTTGAGTGAGTGGACGGTGAGTCATGGGTATGGGCAAGTGGTCCTTGGCTTGCTATGCCTTGTTTGGCCATTTTGTTCTCCAAAACTTATTTTTTTCTTTCCTTTGTGTTACACAGATAATTCTAATATTGTGATTCACCAAAACACAATATTTTTATTTTGTTCCGAAGTACAAAATTTATCTGTGTAAATTTTGGATCGAAAAATATTTTTCCTTAATTTTTCCGAACCCCTTTTTGCCCTTAACTTAAACTTGGTGTGCTTGATTTTCTAGGGACGTTTTCAGGCTCATTCTTGCTATCTAGTTCACAAAACTTATTCTCGGAACTCTTTCCGGGTTGTACTTGAAAAATCTCGTAAAGTCAACCGTTTGACTTTTCGTTGGTCAAACTTTGACTTTTCCGGTCAAAGTTGGCTTTCGTAAAATTATATCATTTCTCGTTCCTTTTCCTTTAAAAACCTCATACATGGCTCATAAATCATTCATTGAGTCTCGTAAATTTTATTGAGAACTCGAACATTGTTTAAATAAAATTATGAATTTCTCATTATTATTCATAATTTTTCATGTAACACATCATAAACACATAACTTAGACTTTAATTCCTTATGAACAAGGAGATTACAAGTCTACAAAAATTTCGGATCTTACACTTGTCCCTTGTCATGGCGGGAAAGTCAAAAGGATCAATTATATGTTGGGGTAATAGGATTTGTCCGGAGGAGATTCTTCTCGATTATCTCATAAAAAGTGTGTCCCCCACATGGAGACCACTTAGACACGTTTATGTGTGAGTACTGAACTAGACTACTTTTAAAATTTTAACTTAATAATTAAAAAATAATTATTTTTGATAATATAAAATAAAAGATTTAACCATAAAAGCCTTTTATTTTAAATTATATCATTGTGGGCTAGGGCACACACAAAATTTCTGGGTTACCCTCAAACGGACCGCTTCTCTACTATGAGCCAGATGAGTCAGTATCAAAATCTTATCTTGCAACAATTGTAGCTACTTATAAACATAGAGAAGGGATTTATGCTGGAACTAGGGCACCACAATGTCCACGGACGGAGTTTTCTAAGCTCATATGTTTTTTTTTCTCTAAATTAAAAATAGCCACATCATTTCGCAAACTAGTGTTAGGTAGTTTCTGAGGTCGGGAAAGTGTTAATTTTATGTCCCATTGAGAGCCTATACCTATAAATAGGTGTATTATGTTAAGGGTGCGCCTCCTTTTTAAGAGAACATGAGAAGAAAAATAGGTAAATAATGTCAGGGGGTTTGGGTAGAGAGAGGTAAAAAAATTTGTTGAGTGTGTAACTATTAAGTGTTAGTGTATTTTTTTTTTTTATCTATCTCTTGTAGATGTTAGCAATTTTTTTCGAACTACGTAAATTTTTTATCATCTCTTTATTTCTGTTTGAGTTTATTTTTCTACTGCGCATTGAATATATGGTTGTTTTTCCCAACAACTAGCAAGCAAGGGCCCGGAAAAGAACCGAATCTCTTAGCCCGCTAGCAAGCAAGAGAGGAAACAAAGCTAAAGACTTTTTAATATGGGTTTGCTTAAACTGTAATTTTAAAGGGGATTATGTTTTTTGTCCTCAAATTATAGGTCAAATCCTATTATGGTCTCTGACTTTTAAAACATTGCATAACACGTTTTCAATTATCTCATAAAAAGTGTATCCCCCACATGGAGACCACTTAGACCCATTTATATATGAGTACTGAACTAGACTGTTAAAAAATTAATTTAATAATTCAAAAATAATTATTTCTGATAATATAAAAGAAAAGATTTTAAATTATATCTTTATGGGCTAGACGTGTAAAGATGAGTGACAAAACACACAGATATAATTATCGAATATTTGATTGCTATTGAAAGTTAGTATATTTACTTTTATTTTAATCATTACAGTATTATCATTTATTGAACAATTTAAAGTTTATCTTTTCGAATGAATTTCAAAAATTTTAAAAATGATAACAAGAAGTTTATAACATTAGATATAATTAGGTATTGGATAGCACAAAATAAGATAACATCTCAAAAATGAGATGTTTCATATTTTTTTGTTATAAATATGACATTAACACATTGACATATATATCGAAAATGGTCTACGTTTAGTTTTACTGAAGGAGTTAGAAAATTAATCTTCAACTTCCATGGTTGATTCCAAAGCTTGACATGCCCTTATGCTGGAAAAGGAGAGTCTTTAATTATTTCCCCTCTTTTTGCCATAGTTATCGCCCTCGTGATCAGCTCTCTTTCTTGAATGGAGAGGGCGGATAATTGATGTGTGAAAGGAACTTGGTACATTTCAATTAGATTGTTACGACTATGCTATATATTTCCCGTCAATTACAAATTATTCAACATGAAAGGGAAAAGGATTACTAAGAATATGAAAAACAATTCTCAAAGGAGCAAAAAACACAGAAAGTAATGAAGTAGAACATAAATATCAACCATCTAAAATCCAATCTTCTAAAAGCGAAAGGTGACAAATTACATGGCGAATAGCCAGACCAATACCACAATAGAAATATGATCAACTCTTCGGATTTTGATGGACAATATCGATTTTATTTTATTATTCTTATCGTTGTGAGTGCTTATTAAAAAAAATTTTATTTTTACTTAATGTGAAAAAAGTTCTGTATTTTTAAGTTTGAGTATTATAAAAAGAGAAGAGAGAGAAAAGGAGTGGATTTGTAGTTTAGTTAGACCAAACAATTTTTGGAAATGAATGGTTAAAATAAGCCTAGAGATGATTATCCAAACGGGCCTTAACACGTGTTGTATTCTTGCCATTTAAGGATCCCATTAATGTCTATCGAATAAAATAATGAACTTCGAATGTCGCTGCACGTGGCCAAAGACGGGAGAGTGAAGAACTTGATTTTACATGCCATGGGTTTATTCGGTTTACCAAAAGTACTGATCTTCATAATTTCGTCTTCTCAATTATCATTTCTCAATTAGAGAGAGAGTAGTATCTACTGTTCTATGCACTCATAATTTTCTTTTGTTTTCTGTCCAAACCATTGAGTACTTTTGAATGTATGAGCGATAATTGGGACATCAAATATCTCTTCAGATATTCAGAAAAATTATTCTAATAAGCACTGTCCCGACCATATTTTGCAATTTGCAAATCCCCTTGAAAAATTACATGACAATACAATACAATCCCGTTGGTGATGGCATAACCATCATAAATGTCTTTGGGTTCGATTGAGAACTATGGGCTTGTGGTGGACTAGATAACTCTAAGTTGAACTTGATAAGAGAACGGGTCTGGTCCAAATATTGTTCTAGTTGCGATTCCATGAGATTCGCAATGGTACAATTGACAAAAAGGAGGAAGACAACATTGATTTTTTTTTTTTTTTAATTCATTGCAAAAAAATTTCAAGACTATACTTGTAAAAACTGAAATTTTTATTCACAACAAAATGACATAATTTTATATTTTTTTTCCCTCTAGTTTGGCTGCCAAGAAAATGAAAAGGAATAAGGCCCAAATTTTCTCAACGTTGAGGATTCTGCCAGAAAGGCGTTGAAGTAGCTGCCAGTGAAAAAAGGTAATTTTGAATCAATTTGTAGGAGTTATAACTTATCTCAGACTGTTATTAACGTGATGGATTGACAGAAAAATTCTGTATAGAAGAAGTTTTGTATATAGGGTTGTTTGCTATGGTCCTCCCTGAAAGATATAAAAGTAAGAAATGTTACACATTATTTATTCAACATATTATTAATGAGAAGGGCATAACGCCACAAAGTCGTCGACCCTCCAAAACCCAAAAACGACTTGGATTCCAGTCCTTTAAAGTTTGCATTTGATAAAAATCGCGTAAAATTTTCTTAACAGGAAGAATATTGGTATAATTTCTTCAAATAATATTCAGAATTTTAGATATATTCTACCCAATTTCTTAAAATGACAAATTTCTCAATCTTGACCTAATTATCACGTGTGTGTACATATATACATGGCGCAAGCTAAAAGCATTTTAAAAAAATAAATTAAAATTGATGTTTGTTATACGGAAGTACAATTACTGAAAGGGGCCAATGTTATTCCAAATTGGTTAGACTAACGAAACCACCACGTTCCTTCAGAAGAAAAATGAGACCACCACGAAGAACTTCTATAAATAGTGAGTTTCATAATGGAACTCTCCACCCAACTCAAGCTGTGCAACAAAACAAACAGAAATTGCCCTACCACTTCAATAAGACAGCACCTCTAGAGTTCACAGGCAAAAAAAACAAAAAAAAAGAGAAGAAATGTCAGTTCCAATATCAGCTGTTCAGACCAAAACCATACCCGAAATAAATCGCCGTTCCGCAAATTATCATCCTAGCATCTGGCGCGGTCATTTCCTCAAATATTCATATGAATCTTCGGTACAGAATACATCATAAGAATCATTTTCCTCATGCAACTGCTGCATAGAAATTTCTCCAAATTCTCGTACTAAAATTTTTGTTCTTTTGTTTGTGTTTTGTTTCCTTTTTTATTTTTTTTTTCTTTTTTATTATTATTATTTTTCTTTAAAGGAAGTTGACAACAATACTATAGAGCAAGAAGTCCAAAAACTGAAAGAGGAAGTGAAGAGTATGCTTATTGCTAGTGCCGCCTGTATTAGCCCTTCAGAGAACGTAGAAATGATCGACACAATCCAACGATTGGGCGTCTCTTATTATTTCGAGCTCGAAATTAGTGAAATATTGGGATTGATGCATAAAAATATGATTTTTGATATCGGATTAATTGACAATAAAGATGACCTTCATACGAGTTCTTTAAAATTTCGGTTGCTTAGACAAGCAGGCTACAACATATCAAGTGGTATACATATATATATATATATATCTGTGTGTGTGTTTATGATCTATCTGTGCATGCCCATGGAATATATATTCATCTTTTTTTTTTTTCCTAAATCAATTTACTTTTTATATGAACTTTAGGCTAACTCTCATTACATGTCCAAAATTATTAAAACTCCCACTTTACTCTCTTGAATTTTGAATTAGTCTTGTTAAACCTTTCTCTTTAGAATTTTCGTTATCAAACATACAAAAAGGATTAGTTCACCGCCGTACTCTTCCTTCTCTTTTTCCATATGTTGCTAATAGATTTTCAAAGACAGACCTAAGAAGACAACTTAACCGCACGTCTTAATTAACCACGTTTTCTTTTTATTCTATTTTGACTGAACTTTTCGTAGAAGGCATTAAGTTAGACTGGAGTGGGTGTTTTTAAAATTGAGGGGGAAAAGTGAGAATTAGCAAAAGTTTAGGGGTTGCGGGAATAAAAAAACATTGCCCTTTAAAAAAAACTAAAAAATTTACGGTGAATTTTTAAGCTTCTTTGGTTGTAGTTTTTATATGGTATTCTTTCGGTAGAACTATTTATTTATTTATTTTTTCTTTCTTTTGAAACAAAATGGCACCTTTAGGTAATCTGTTCTGATTTCTTTTGCTACCTATTCACAATATATATACTCTGTACATATACATATATATTCTCTCTTATCAATATATTAACAGATTATCGAGCTAAAGAATTTGTTGTTTAATTAGATTTATTCCAAAAGTTCATAAACGAAGAAGGGAAGTTCAATGAAGACCTTACTGGTGATGTTAGAGGAATGCTAAGTTTATATGAAGCTGCTCACTTGAGGGAACATGGAGATCCTATACTAGAAGAAGCACTTACTTTCACCACCACTCACCTTAAGTCCTTGATGATGTCTTCCCGGTCGAGCCATTTTCTTGCAGCACAAGTCAAGCATGCCTTGCAGCAACCAATCTGGAAGGGCTTGCCGAGGGTAGAGGCAAGGCGTTTTATATCTGTCTACCAGGAAGACCCTTCTCGTAATGAAGTTTTGCTTCGCTTTGCAAAGTTGGATTTCAGCATTTTGCAAAAGTTACACCAGAAGGAACTCGGTGAAATCTCAAGGTTAATGTTTCTACACATATGAGAAATTATAATACTACTAGAAACACTAATTTCAATAATTTTTTTTTCCATCAACTGATATGATATGTGAGTCTTTATTCTTTCACCGGTATATATGTGTTTTAAAAATCGTCATCATCTCAAATAATATAATAATACAATATTGCATTTATCAGTGAAAATATTATTATTTATTATCACATAAGTCAGTATTCCAAAAAAAAGTAATAGGATCAGATGCTCGTAGCACTATTCTATTAGTTTTCATTGCTTATTTAGTGATGTTCTTACCGAGTTGTATGCATATCTCATGCTTGAATATTAGGTGGTGGGAGAGTTTGGATTTTGCCTCGAAGTTACCTTTCGCACGAGATAGGCTGGTGGAATGTTATTTTTGGATTTTGGGAGTTTATTTTGAGCCCCAATATGCCCTTGCTAGGAGAATAGTTACAAAAGTAATTGCTATGACATCAGTCCTTGATGACATATATGATATTTATGGAACACTCGAAGAACTCAAACTCTTCACAGATGCAATTGACAGGTTTTCTTTTGGCTTACATATATATACATATACATATACATATACATATATATATACGTACATATACATATACATATACACATTCATCTACGAATATCTCTTTTGGTTCTCAGATGGAATATCGACTGTCCAGATCAACTCCCAGAGTGCATCAAATACTTTTATCATGCACTACTACAAGTATACGAAGAAATTGAGGAAGAGATGGTCAAGGCAGGCAGAGGGTATTGCATTGACTACGCTAAAGATGCAGTAAGTCATGAGACAATAACATTATGAATTTATTCTGGAAAAGAGGCGATGACAAAACTAAGCTATATCACTTCACTTTTATTCATGACTAAAACTAAGATATTCCTTTTAAATTGACACATAGTTGTGGGTCTCAGTTCTGATCTAAAGAGTTGAAAAGGAAGTGTCTTAGAATGATTACGTGATTTTCCCAACTTGAAACCTAAGCCGATTGTTAAAACCTTCTACCATTCTCATGTGAACCCCAACCACGTGGGAACTTACTTTTTCCCTTTCCTTTCTCGCCATTGACATAATTTACAAAAAGTGAACTTGTTCTTGGAATTGTTGGCTTCAATATTAACTAAACCAAAATTATCAAATAATAATAATCATAATAGTAATAACAATGATAATAATATTATTATAATTATAACAGTAACACTAACACTAAGGCCTGTTTGTTACGAGGGAAAAGTAAAAGGAGTGAGAGGGTGAGGGGATGAGTGGAAGGATTTTGAAATCCATAGACCATGGTTGTTAGGTAAGAATGAAAAAAAAGGGGGGGGGGGGGGGGGGGATGAACTGAGAGATGAATTTTAATCCTTAATAGAACGCCAATTTTAAATATCTTAAATATGAAGATGGTAGAGAAGATAATTATACCAAATATTATATGAGAAAGGTCTTACTCCCCTTTCTCTCTTTTCCTCAACGACGATATACTATATATAATTTTTTCCTTTCCTATTTTCTTTCCCTCTTACCAAATATTCTAAGGGTGTATTTGTCAAGAAAGGAAATAAAATAGTAAGTAAGAAGTAGTAGATAACATAATTAAGTGAGGAAAATGGGGGAGAAGAGATATCATATCTCTCACCATATTTGTTATGAAAGGAAGGAAAAAAGACAAAATATCATCTTTATTGTTTGGTATAGAGATGCAAGGAAAAAAAAAACATAATATTTTGTTTTTAAATGAAGCTATTGTGGATTTTTTTAATATATTTTTTAATTAATACCTTCTTCCATGCAAATTATTTCTATAAATTAAACACTAGATGAAACGGCAAGTCCGAGCCTACTATGATGAAACCAAATGGTTCAAAAAGAATTACACGCCAACATTGGAGGAGTACATGAACGTTGCATTCCTGTCAAGTGGTTATCTATTGCTTACAATCACTTCTTTCTTGGGAATGGGAGATATTGCAACACAAGAGGCTTTTGATTGGGCATCAAAAGATCCAAAGATTGTTAGAGCTTCATCAACCATTGCAAGGCTCATGGATGACTTGGTTGGCCACAAGGTATTAAATTAGTCAATAAATGAATTTTAGATTAACATTATTAATGCTATTTTCCAATACTCTCCAAGGAATACCGAGCAGACAGTTTCTTGGCGATTTCGTTGACTAACCGATCGTCGTCGGTTTGGGATATGTCACCATTTTTCACTTTGTTTTAGTCGGTTTTTTGTGTCTATTGTGGTCTTTTTCAATTTGTTGGCTTTTTATTGGATCAATTCATAATTTATAGGTTTCAAAATCTTTTATTTTCTTCATCAACTTACCTTTTCAGGACGAGCAAGAAAGAGGGGACGTTGCCTCTAGCATTGAGTGTTACAGGAAACAATACGGTGCGTCAGAGCAAGAAGCGTATGATGAATTTCGGAGACAAGTCGTGGAAGCATGGAAGGACATAAATGAGGAGTGGCTTGATGAACATGAACATGTTCCAAGGCCTCTTCTTATGCGTGTTCTCAATCTTGCAAGGGTCATGGATGTTGTCTACAAGGATGGGGATTGCTACACCAATTCCGGTGGGCTCATGAAAACTTTAATTAAATCTTTGCTCGTAGATGCTGTCCACATGTAATCTGTAGCTTTGCTTTGTTTTATTTTCTTTGGCAATGACCAGTGTAGAAAAAACCAGCAAAAGAAAATCCCAGCCTGATTCTTTGGCTCCTCTATTAGATGGAGTGCAATTGGGAATGATAGTGATTGATTTCATGAAGCATATGCAGACATTAAAATTTGCAATTTACACCAACCATAGATGTATGTACCTTTCAAGATGTGTTCAATAATGTTAGATATTCCACATTCCTAATTTTAAGTCCTTGCCTGGTCAAAGACGGTGAACTGTAACGACTCCTCATGGACCGTTACAATTGAATTCTTATTTAATCATTCATCTCTTATAAAATTGCGGAAAATATTAAGCTTAAAATAAAATATTTACAAAACGGAAAACTTTACGTAGAAACTCTAGAAATTAAAAAAAAAAACTATATCAAAATTAAACTTCATAATTAATATATATATTTTAGAAACCCAATTCATAAAATAGAATTTAAATCCATATGAAACATCCAATCAAATAATAATAAACTAAAGTCTCAAAACTTTATTTGAAATTAAAAATGTCCATCTCATGATCGTTCGTTCCGTTTTCCTATCACATATCATCCCGCTATTCGCTCCAAGCTCCTCCAATACTATATCTTACCATTTCATTTATCTGCAATATGAATTAACTTATATAAACAAAGGCTTAGTAAGATACTTAAATCTCACAAATGTAAATAAACATTTTTCTTTTATCATCATAAGTGTAAACATCATTTAAAAAAAAAACTTTTAACTTTTAAAACCGTCATATATTGGGCCCGACATTATACCATCATAGTGTGCTAGTCACAGAAGGGTTGGGGCCCCAACCCCAAACCAATGGTGACAAAAGTCCGCTCATTGGACAATATCATCATCAATATCATCAAGGGTGTACAACATCATTTTAAAACATAAAATACATATACATACCATATATATAATTTTCATTAAAACGTCATCATATGAGAAGTATTATTTAAGAACATCATAACATCATCATCAACATCAAAATATATACTTCTCAAATCTTTAATTCATGTTGTAGCTGAGAGTGTACTTACTTAATCTTTTCAAATTTTCTGATGGTGATACGCTATTAAGATCTCGAGTGCTCATCTTTAGAACCGTTCATGCCATGAATAATAAATATAATAAAATCAACAAAAACTCATAATAATTCATCAAACACATCCATTATATCATAGCAATGCCTAAAAAGCCTATTTCATTATTCAATAACATCATAACACAAATATTGAACAATTTCATGAAATTTTAAATCTATACAGAATCTGTCAGTTAGACCTTTGTCCCTTCAAAAATTTAGAAAAATTCATACAGGACTCCGAATGATCTGAAACCAATTTTAAATAAAATTAGACATCTAGATCTTTCTAATGGTACCTAATTCATAAAAAATAAAGATCATTTGAACCCTCAAAAATAGTTTTGAATTTGATTTCTAAATTTTACCGAGACTGGCAGCCAAGCCTCTACCTATTTGAAAAATCACAAAAATTCACTATGTCTCCAAATGATCTAAAACTAATTTCAAATGAATATAGACATCCAAATTTTTCTAGCAATATCAAATTTGTTAAAAACGGAGATCGTTTGGATCCTCAAAAACAGTTTTGAATACGGACCGCTAAAATTGTATAGAATCTGATAGCTGGACCTCTGCCTCTTTGAAAAATCATAAAAATTCATATGTATCTCTAAATGAAATGAAACTAATTTCAAATGAAAATAGACATCTAGGGCTTTCCAAAAATACCAAATTCGTTAAAAATGGAGGCTGTTTGCATCCTTAAAAGTAGTTTCGAAAACTTGTCATAAAATTTGAAAATTCCAGTAGCAGTGGTCAAATCCGAAAATCATTAAAAATATTTTTTTTAAAAAAACAATTATCATAACAATTTAAACGATTTATACAAACACACGCATGAAACATCCCTAATACATGTTTCTAAAACATAAAATTATTCAATCACCATACGAATGAAATTATAAATTAAGAAATCAAAAACCCTAAATCTGTCTTGTTCACAAAATCAACCACATATCCATTCTTTCGATCATCATTCGATAAATATTTTTTTATCATCTCCTCAAACTCACATGAAAACGCTCATCAAGAAAATCATCCAACCCCTCAAAGAATCCCAAACCAAAACAAATAACAAAATAATAATCATCATCATCAAACAATATTGAAACATACCTTGAAATCCTTTGATTTTAGCTTGAAAGAATTTGGAAGTTTGGCAATTTTTTTTTTTCCGTTTGTGCATGTGAGAGGGGTAGCGAGAGTAGAGAAGGAGAATGAGAATGACAAGGACAAGGAGACTAGGGAAGTGAGAGAGAGAGAGCATGTAAAAAGAGAAATTTTGAAAATTAGAAAATAATTTGTGAGTTATTTAATTCCAAATAAATTTTGGAATTAATTGAGATTAAATTCTTTGGTTTAATTGTCTCATAATAGCTGTGGAATGGCTGTCATTAGTGAGTGAAAATGTGTGGGAGGAAAAGGAAATAACTAGGTTAACTTCTAGAATTTTCGCACCTACAATCGCACATGGTAAAATGGTTGGTGACCAACAGGTATCCGGATAGTATACTAGTCATAACTTCTTACTCTGATATCGGATTTACACAAATGAGTAGGTGTTAGAAAGCTTATGAAAAGCTCTATAAGTTTATCTAAATTACAGAATAATTTTTGACACTTAAAGATTCATAATTAAGTTAGAAATTAACATCATATAAAATAAGTCTTTTTCAGATAACATACTCCCCCCCCCCCCTTTTTTTAAACATTAACTTCATCACAAATACTACATACCATATATATAACCTTCATATATATATATATATACAACTAATTACAAATAAATATACGTATAGCTAGCAGAATATAATTATAATATATTATATAGACATATACATATCCATTTATATAACATATCATAATATATATACTAACAAAATTGTCACATAAATTCATCAAATCATCATAAGAAAAATTTATCAATTTGGCATGAACTTTATTCTAGCACATCGAGTCCTCATCGCATCACCTGTGAAAATAACTCAACATAATATTAGAATTAAGAAGTTGCTATCTCATCACATTACCCATATTAATTTTCTAATATTATTGTTAGTTAGCATTTGTGGCGTTACATAAACACACACACATATATAATGGGTGGGTGTATTTTACTTTTCTAACCCATTGTGTAAAAATTCCTAACAAAGTAATATTAAATTAAAAAATACTTTGTTCCACCCCTTACTTTTTCCAAAAAAATCATCAGAACTAAATTATTTGCTTTTTTTCCCCCCCTCTACAACCATTAAGTCTAAACCCTTATAGAGTTATTTTGTTTGTTGTTATTCCTCTTTTTCATTTAGTTTTTGTTAAAAATAAATAAACAAATAATATGTTTCTAACAGAAAATAATTTAAAAATATTAAAGGTTCATTATCTTCACTCAAATACCGGAGTGTATCTGTCGGAAGACATATGGGGGATTAAATTCACAGCCTTTTTGTACGGCAGCCGTTGCAGAGGATTTAATTGGCTTTCCTTGCTATAGATTTTCCTCCTAGATGTAGCCGACATTCGTGGTAATGGCTTTTGACTAGAAGGTTTAGTTTATTTATGTTGCATAAAAAAAAAAAATAGTCTATAGTTTTCAGTAATAAGTTCAAGTATTTATAAGTAAGCATGCTAATGGTCTACGTGGTTTTACAATACATCATGGCGATGTTCGTGCTACTCTTGCACATTCATTCTTCATCTGTCCCATATATTATTAGAAAAGAAAAAATTAATACATAAACGTTTGAAATAAAGGGAAGGGCCATCAATAAACAACAGATTAAAATCCCTATGCAACCGGATCCTACTTCAAAGAATTAATCGGGATGTATCCCACGTATTTGTCATTTGCAAATGAAGATATAAAATATTGAGGCCCTGTTTTGGGTCAACTTTTATAGATGGTGTTTTGGAGATTGGACAGGACTTAAGTTTTGGAAATGTACGTTTAGTGAAAATGAACTGTTTGAAGTGAAAAAATATAAAACCTTGAAATTATTAAGAAAAAAAATAGCAATATAGATATTGTTTCGTTCCGTAATTAAAAAATATATTCATTTCGACTTAAAATGATAAAATTATAGACTTTTAAAGTTTGGGGTTTTTTTTTTCCTTAATGTTTGGATAAATGGATAGAAAAATTGGAGGAAAAGAGCAAAAAAACATTTTTGGAAACAATTATTTCCAAAAGTTGGCCATAAACGGACCCTAATAAACAACTAGAATAGAGAGTGCCAAGTCAGTTAAGAGTTGGATGTTAATTATTCCTTCTAATTTCTAATTTATATTTTTAATCATTGTTCAAATATGATCCGACTAAAGAGTTTTTAAAAACTTATCATTGATATATATATTTTTTTTGAATGGGCTACATTACCCCACTTCGCTTGTCGGCTTTCTCAAGGACCGGCAGCTAATTACTTCATAGTCTTCAATACTTTGTGTGGTATTTAAATCAAAATGTGATTATTATGATCAACTGTATGGTGGGTTGCACAATAATGACATCTCTGTTCATGATTGTTCCACAATCACTAATTCTCTTCAAACAAAAAAGAACCAAAAAAAAAAAAGACTCTTCTGTCTCATCAATTCCATATCTATAGGATTTTATATGACACGTTGCCCATGATGACAACTTTAATGTGATATCTATCCTATATCGGTCTAAACAAATAAAGTTGTTTTGGATTTTAGAGCTTTTGATTGATGGCTAGAGAAGAAACTGGGCTCATGAAGAAATTACTCATGGTCATTTTTTTACCTAGTTTGCTATCTAAATGAAGATAACCAAAGAAACAAAACGCAAGAACCAAAAAACCAAAAGACAAAAAAAAAAACAAAAAAAACAAAAAAAACAAAAAAAAAAAGAGGAAAAAGATAAATAGTACAAATTTAATTTAACATCATTTTGCTTGCTTCATGAATACGTACGGGTCCATAGCGATATAAGAAGTGATGCATATTGAAATATCATTTTCAACCATCATAGCTTTTTTAACATTTCTGATCTTCCAAACAACCCAGAAGACTCAGATGATACCACAAAAAAGAAAAATTAAGTCGAACTATATAATGTTTTAAGGGATAAAATGAGAGTTTTACAAGTTTAAGAAAGAAAATGAAGTCCAAAGGTTCAAAAAATATAGGTGAGATATAGTTATATTTTTATTTATTATTTAAATTTAAGAAAATGCTATCAATTTATAATTTGAAATAGTGTTAGAATTTTAAAATCTACTCACAAATATCAAGTATTTAAAACTGATGCCCCTTAAATTTGTCAACTTTTGGAAATTTACCTCCCAAAAACTTCTAATTTTGATAATTTACCAACTCAACTTGCTAAGTTGTTGCAATGTACCCCATATAAGTTAATTTTGTTTTAAATTAGTTATGAAAAATTAACGTACACCTCCCGTGAAGACCGAAAAACTCATTTCCAACAAAAATTTTCTAAATCTAATACCAATACTAATACAAATCTCCCAACTTCAAATCTTTTATTTCATGTAAAATTAACTAAAGTAGGTACATTGTAACAATATAGAAGCTTTAGGGGGTAAATTGTCAAAATTAAAAGTTTAGAGTGCAAGTTGTCAAAAGGTGACAAGTTTACAGGGTATCAGTGTTAAATACAAATAGGAAACATTGGCAGGAGATACTAAGGTCCCATTTGGGGAAAAAAAAAAGTGTTTTGGAGTGTAAGGGAAAAAATAATATATTTCCTTCTTGAAAGAGTGCCAACACTATGGGAAAAAGGTTTAGTTTATTGAGGCCCCATTTGGGGTCTGTAACGACCCAACTACATAGGCCGTTACTATACTTATTTAAATTAAATCTTCGTTTGAAATACTTAAACTTACTAAAATTTTAAAAGTAATATTTTTTGAAACACAACGTAAATAAATTAATCCATATTCATTTAGGTAAACTTTACCATGCTTATACATTACCTGTTTAACAAATCATAGAGTCTCACCTAATCCTCATGTTTATCTGACATATAGCATAGTACAATTTATTTAAACATATATGCATATGTTTATAGTTCAAAAGAGTTTGTAGAAAAGTCTGGGTAATGGCATTCCACACCACCCTTCACTTGCTGTATTGTCTCATTGGCGCACCAAATTAAGTTGCAGGCATCTTTCCATTTACCTACAGCATAAGCATAAGTTATGAGCTTTTACCCAGCAGGTACAACTTTCCTCCTACAAAATCATTTTAGTAAAAGAATGCATAAACTAATTATGTTTTCTTATATTAACTTAACATGAATCAATTATACTTTCTTGTTTTAACTTAGCTTTGGGCCCCTTTCATAACATGAACATGACAGTACGTACTGTGGTATACAGCCATGGATTAAACCCGCCCTAGTGGAAGGTCAGTATAACACAAGGAAACTTGCTTGCTTTCATTCTTAAAAACTTATTCGTAATTTGATCATACTTGAAAACTTAAATCTTTATTGTTTCTTACTCGAAAACTTGATCTTATTCTTGTCATGTGATTTATTATTAATGAGCATGCTTTCATGATGCAACAATAATAGAACATAAAACATATGTACATCATGTAAATCAATACATGATTTTTGAAAACATGTTAAGCAGTTAAAACATTTTGCTCATGCTGTAGGCGGAGTTGTATTTACAAATTGTCTTATACTCTTGGTCTATCATTCCAACAAGACACGATAACAAGTTATTTTATATTCGGGGTTTTCAAATAGGGGGTAAGAATCATTCCATTCTACCTTAACAATCCATAACATATTTATTGAACCATAAACTGGTCTTCAAACCGACTACCATTCATCATAAACTTGTTACTTACACTTAAGTAACTTGGGCCTAGTTTTTTTTTATTATTTTTTCCTTTTTCTCAAAAATACTTTTTTTCTTAGAAAACACCTTATTTACTTGGAAAACATCTTAGCTTTATAAATCAAAAATTTCTTAATACAATACTTGAAATTACCCTTTAAAAAAAGTTGTTTGTGAAATTTCAAATTGATTCAAACCTCTTTGAAACTAATCTTCATAAAACCATTATTTCTGTAAAAAGAGTTATAAAACCTTGGAAACTAATTTTTCCAGATAAAAATAGCCTTTTTAAATTGTATGTGTGCAGGAATTTCTACTTCTATGCCCAATTTTGAAAATTCAGTTTTATTTTTAACTCAGTTTGGAATTTGGAAAAGTTTCTTTACGGAAGTTGTAGATCTTGTCAGAACCTACAACTTTTTTTTTTTTCCCAAAACTTAAATCCATCCTTAACTTGCTCGTTTTTCTCCTTGAAGAATTATGGCCGTGTACATTACCTGGACCTGTCAATTTTGAAAACTCATAAAAATATAGGCATTTAGAGCCCCTTTTTCAAAGACTGTCCATGCTGTCCCCTAGAATTTTCTGTTTTCTACAACTTTTCAGTTAGAGCTTTTTTCCGATTCGGTCTCTAAGGGGCTCAAAATTTAGTTTTCAGAAAACTGTCCAAATTGTTTTAAAAAACTGGCAGTTTATATTTTATTGATTCTTGCTTAAAATCCATACATACTACCTCAAATGGTCGAGACAATGAGCCTACATCAATATGCAGTGCGTAGGATTCTTTTTTAAAATTCAACCATCACTTATCTTATGCACTTGAAAAACACAATATTGATAACTTGCTATTTTTACCAACTTGTGTCTTTAGGATGATTTTTTTTTTTTTTTAACCAACATAGATATAATCATTCACATAACCATCATACATAAAATATCCATATTTAACCATGTAAGAGCATAATCACAAGCACATGGTGAGCATACATAAGCTTAAAACTCATCCTAGAGCATAAAATCAAACCCATGCTTAGAGCTAATAAACAAGATGATCTAAGCATAGATCTAGCATAAACCAATCATATAAAAACCATAATATAGCAAAATAAGAAACATGAGCTTATACTCTTACATCCCATAACTTGAAATACATATAAATTCCTTAATCAAAGCTTAATGAAGATCTTAGTTAGAGGATCAGGAATAATACCTCTAAAGCTTTGAAAGAGTTGGTTCTAGTCCTTGAATGAGCAAAAATTCTTGCTCTACCTCTCCACCATGACAACCGGCCAACCCTCCCGCCCCCCCCCCCCCCTCTTCTTTTTATAAGGGCTAAAGAGCAAAAAGTTTGAAGGGAACTAAAAACTGAGAGACTAACTAAATAATCCAACTCTTCACCACCCACCTCTATTTATACGAGGAAATTCTAAAATAATCCACAACTATTTTTTTTTTCTTCACCTTTCTTGAATTACATATTTGGCATTAAAGACAAATTTTTGCCTTCCAAGTCCTCAAAGTAGTGTTTTGGGGATTGGACATGGCTTAAGTTTTGGAAATATGTGTTTAGTGAAAATGATAGCGTATAAATTTTTTATGCAACATAAATAACTAAACCTTATGAGTAACTTCAACATGCATAAATATTACTTGTTTCACTAAATTATGAAGTCATTTAACATATAACTAAAGCCTTGAAATATCATTAAGATTGTAATAGCCAACCTTTTTACAAATTCACGATTTCCTTTTTAAGGAATCAAGGTTTGTACTATGTATGTTTATGTGAAATAATAGTCTGATTTATTAGAATATGTGTGAGTTCTTATGGCATTATAAGACTCATAATAGTTTACTTAGTCAAGTATGAGGCCTTTTGATGAAAAAGACAGAATAATGATTTATGATTTTATTCCGATCAAAGTTTGACCAGGATGATTTATGATATGATTAAGACAGTACTGCAGTATAATAAACAGTATGAAAATTATATTGCAATAAACCATCATTACAGATGAAGAAGTACGAATAAGGCACGAGACCACTCTAAAAAAATCCAGTGTAATATTTGGACCAATAAGGACTAAGTAGCTTCAAGTCTTGAGAAAAACCTATACGCGGTCCAATTAAGTACATATGAATTTTGGACTGGAATTCAGTGTTGCAGTACTGTTAATAGTTGAAAACCGTATTTGTAATATCTGCATTATTAAGAAAATGGACTGCATATTAAGATGAATGCCAAACGGAGTCCTAATTGGAGGATACCTCATCATGGATAAATATGTGAATTTTGGGATTTTCGGAAAAAATTGGAAAGAATTAGGTGGATGATTATGAAAAGATTTCTTGGCCTAAAATGGCTCCACATGGCCGGCCACCTAAGTGGGTTTATGAGCAAATATTTTGTTTTTGGGGACAAATATGTAATTTTAAGAATAAAAATAATTGTTAGAAATTAGGTATTTTTCACCTATAAATAGGTGATGTGGGGTTGTTGGTGTACCATTTAGTTGAGTCTCAAGATTTTAGTTCTCTTCCAACTTTCCTCTAGCCCTTAGGAACCGGAAAAAAAAAAAAAAAAAAAAAAAAAAAAAGTAAGAGAGCAAGAGTGGCTGGTTGGTGTGGGTGGAGTGAGAAGGAAAATTTTTGTCTTAACCCAAAGTCTAGACCAATCATTCCAACCTAGAGGTATTCCTCTTAACCCTTTTAAGCATTTCATTAAATTCAATTAGCGATTTACTTGTATTTCAAGTTTGGGATGTAAGAGCATAAACTCATAAATTTTATGTTGCCGTATGTTATGATTTTTGGTGATTGTTATTATGTTTAGGGTGATTTAGTTGATAATCTAAGCATAGGTTTGATTTTTGCTCTAGAATGAGTTTATGGTTATGATTGCTTACTGTAACAACTGTCCATTTTGTTGATTCATGATTTCCTTGTTAAGGAATGTGAAGATTTATGTAAAATATCTAATTTGATTTTATCAGACTATAACGGAATTCTTATAGTCTCATAAGACTCAATAATAATTTGCTTAGCTAAGCATAAGGCCTTTTGAGAATAAAGGACGAGATAGAAATTTATAATTTTTTGTTGGTCAAAGTTTGATCAAAGTTGACTTTAGGTTGACTAAAGTTTAACCAGAATGGTACAACAGTATAATAAGCAGTATGAAAATTATACTGTAAAAACCGTCATCACGGATAAAAATGTGAGAATAAGGTATGAGACCACTATAGAAAAATCAAGCACATTATTTAGGACATTAAGGGTTAAGTAGCTTCAAGTCCTAAGAAAAACCCACACACAGTCCAGTTAAGTGCAGATAAATTCTGGACTGCAGTCCAGTATAATTATACTGTTATTAGTTGAAAATAGTATTAGCATTATCTGAGTTATGAAGAAAATGAACTGCTATTTAAGAGAATTGCCAAATATGGCCTTAATGGGTGACAACTCATTTATGATAAATATGAGATTTTTGAATTAAAAATTTTAAGGATAATTATGCATTAATTAGGTGCGATTTTGTAACGACCCGCCTAGCGCAGGCCGTTACCTTACATACATACATACGTACTTAACTTACTTACATACTTATCATACGTAATTATTTTGACGAAATGCAGCGGAATTTTTTTTTTTTATGCTAGCTTATATACGTTTAAACGTGATGAGCATATCGCGAATAAAATATTTAACATAAGAAAATACATATTGAACGAAACGCGTAACGGTATCATACTCCCACAATTTCACAAAGTGCCCCGCCTCGCACTTCCATCTTGCATCACCCATTGCTGTCAGGTGGCTTATGTGACGCCCCCTTACTACGTAGGGCCGTCACTCCTTAACTTACTTACTTACTTGAAAATTTGGGGATATATATATATATATTTTTTTGAAACATACTTATAAAACATTTGTCTTTAGTAATACATCATTACTACTTACGTAAATGTTACTTAAGGTATTTAGTTCCAAAATACCATAATACATAACTTGTCTTTATCATACATGCTTATATATACAAAACTTCTTTACTTATCAAAAGATTTGCGGAAACTATGCGTAGTGGTATCCATACCGCCTTCGTCTGCCGCCACACCGCTCCAACAATGCCCAACATTAAGCTGCGGGTTTCTTACCTATAGTATGAAATATAACTGAATGAGCTTTCGCCCAGTAAGCACAAACATAATCTCACAAAACATTTAAAACATTATAAAAACATTCATCATCATATGCATATGCGTGAACCATTTATGTTCCATTTATGCATTTCTTTTAATTTTCTTATCTTTCTTATGGGCCCCATAGTGTACGTACCTTTAACATATAGCGCGCCGCTAGATACAGTTAGATGGGGTTGCAAGTCCCTAACTGCTCCAGGAAAACAGAAGTGATTACACCCTCTTACAACAACGAGAGGGCGAATCCATAACTTCATCATAAAAATTGTCCACCTTGGTGGAGGTTGGTACGACACTTTACTTGTGACTTCTTATCATGTTATTTATCTTTAGTGAACATACCCTATGATGTCACTATATGATAACATACTTTTTATCTCATTAATAACATGGCATGACATTCTTTTCATTCATGGCATTTGCAAACATGACATTTTCATAAACATGACATTTTGCAAATATAGCACCTTTATAATCTTTTGCAAAAATAGCACTTTTTATAACATGACATTTTACGAAAATAGCACCTTTTATAAACATGACATTTCGCAAAAATAGCACTTTTCATAAAACATGGCATTTCATAGATATAGCACACAACATATTGCAGCATATTTGAAAACCACATACTTGAACATAATTTACTAGTTTTCATACTGCAGGTGAGGTTTGTACTTACCTCTAGTGCCGTATCCTTAGAATCGCGTTCTTTAAATCGTCGGCAACGGCAATTCACTTTCCTGATATACCAAAAATATAGGATCAGGATCCTTTCGTAAGGTGTTGGTGACCTACCAACACTCACATTTACTTTTGGTTGTATGTCCCCTATACATAAAATCCATCTTGGTCACTTTAATCCCCATTCTTTATTGAACTTCGATTAAATCCTTAAGAGGTTACGTTGGGTAACCCTTTTGGTTTAGAGCCTTGTTCTATTAGTGGGCTTTGCTCATACATCCTTGTTATTGGGTTATTTCCATTAACCCCTTAAATCTTAGCACAATATACATGTGGGTATCCCTTAGGGTTATGCTAGGTAACCCTTAAGGTTAACCTTAATTAATCTTGGGTCAACCTTTTGTCAACCCTTGGTTATCCTTGGGTTTGTAACTCGGATATAATATCCGGTTACCGTTCGTAATCGGCTTGTTTACCAATTTTACTTTAAAATTTCTCTTCCTTATTTTTGGAAAATCTTATGTGATTAACTTCCAAAAATCCTTCATTTTACTTGTAAAAATTCTAACCCCTTTAATTAGAAAATTCATTGGCTTAAATTTCATTATTTTCTTTAACTTGGAAATGTTTGGTTGAAACCCTCTTTTTCTTTACTTTATGGGAAAATGTGAATTTCAAACCCGAGCCCTTAAAATTCATGGTTTTCGAAATAAATATTTTATAAAATAATTTGGGGTCAGAAACCATCTTTGGAACGGTTTTCGAAGCTAAAATAATCATTTAAGAACACTTCATGATTTTTCTAGAAAAGATTTTCGTGAGACTCATTTGCTAGATTTCGGACTCTCTGCGCGTCTCTCACAAAAAGCGCCCAGTTTAAAAATCAGCTTGGAATTTGAAAAACTTGTCTCCACGAAAGTTGTAGCTATCGAAAAATGCTAAAACTTTCATCTTTTGCACAAAATCTAGTTCGGCCTAGATCAGTACCAGTTTTTATTTGAAAACGGGTTAACTCTGAAAAACTGGGTGGAGAACGTCCCAGGGTTCAGCCATGGGTTTTGGGTAAAACGGAGGCCTTTGGAGCCTTATTTCGAGATTCTGTTTGCGTTATCCTCTAGGAAAAGTTGTTCCGAATAACTTTCGTGTTTTGAGTTTTACCTCATTCGGCCTCTAAGGGCCTTGAAATTACCCTTTCCCGAAACTGGCCAGATTCGCATCTGAATTGGCGGTTTCGATTCCTCCTTTCGGTTTACGTCCTATTCGCGGAATCTATCTCGACCGATCACATCGGGAGCTTAGAAAACATCAAGCAGCGCTTCTAACGTCCCATTACAACCCATAAATCCATCTCATCCTACTCATGCAACCCCAAATCCGAAAATTAAAAAGACTAGGGTTACATGGTTCTAACTCATGCATCATCACATACCATCAAAACAAAATCCATCCCTAAGTCTAGCAAGCTCTCTTGGCTGCCAAGGGTAGATCTTTGGCCTAAACTTATGGGACATACAACCTATCTTCTAGCATGAAAAATCCATCATTTTCAAGCACAAATTTTAAAGCAATCAAGCATTAAAAATCAGCCAACCAACCTAACCTTATCAAGCACACACACACACCATAGATGAGGGCAGAAAATTAAATGGACTTATGTCCATACAAACCATTCCAAATCATCATTAAAAACCTTAAATAAAGCTTAGATTTAAGGAGGTTTAAGAGATTTTACCTCAACCCAAGTTAGGGTTTTTGAAATCCAAAGTTTCCCTTTGATTCTTTGGCTTGCTCTAGCCCACGGCTTTGACAAAGAAATGGCACCCAAAATTTTATTTTTTGTTAGCTCTAAGGCTCCTCTAAAAACCGACCCTCAACATAAAGAAAAATCCAAGATTACAAGGAGAAAAATCAAGTTTTTCCTCTCCTTTTCTCCTCTTGCTTGATTCGGCCACTTGCTTGGAGAATCACCAAAATTTTTCTCTCAAAACTCTTCCTTGCTTGGCTCACGGATTTGGTTCAAAAAAATGAGATCCAAGAGATTTTTTTGTTAGCTTTTTCTCACCTCAAAATCGAGCATTATCAAGGATGAAAATCCCAAAAATTTGTTAAGAGTTACTCACCTCCTTTTCCTCTTTTTCTCTTGCTCTTTGGTCGGCCTTCTCTTGGTGGATTCACCAAAAAATCTGCTCACTTTTCTTGCTCACTCCCTTGCTCGGCCACCCTCCCAGAGGCTCACCAAAATTTTTCAAATTCTCTCCAGCTCTCCTCTCTCTCTCTCCCACGGATTTGCTGAAAAAAATCTGAAGAAGGAGTGTGGAAAGTTGGCTGCCTTGAGAAGGGAAAAAGGTGGGGTTTGCTTGCCTCAAAACAAGGCTTTAAGTCTTGTCTTTCTTGTCCATTGGTGCAGCCAAAATTAAGGGGATTTGGAGGGGATTGCAGCCGGATTTTGGGGAGAGAAAAGGGGAGTGGATGGGCTGTTGATGGGGGTTGTTGGCAGCTGAAAATAAGGGGGGAAAAGACATGAGTTGGTGTCCTTTGTTTGGTTGAACTTTGGTTGGACATTTGGTTACCCAAACCAAACTAATTTCTTTTCTTTTTCTCTTCTAGTTGGCCGGATCTAATGGGGTAGAGGGCTGCCATTACATTTCAATTTTTGGTTAGGGAATGGTGATGTCATTACAAGGACATCATCTTCCACTAACTCTTCTAAGGCCTTGTTTGGCCATTTCGTTCTTTCGCGGTTCCTTTCGCGCTCTACAGTTATTTCCAATACTGTGATGAGCATTCTTATTTTATATTTTTGTCCAAAAATTATTCCATGTAAATTTGGACCGAAACTCTCTTTCTCCAATTTTTTGGAGACATTTTTGCCCTTAATTCTTTTTCGATGTGCTTGATTTTTCTAGGGTGGATTTATGGCTTATAAAACTTCATTTTCGAAGATTCTTTTCATATTCCTCCATCATACTTGTAAAGTCGACGTTGTGACCCGTTCCGGTCAAATTTTGATTTTTTGGTCAACCCTTTGACTTTTGGTCAACCCTTTGACTTTTTGGTCAAACCTTTGACTTTTGTCAAATTTCATCCTTTTTCATTCTTTTTTCCTTTAAAAACTTCATTCTTGGCTCGTAAAACATTAATTGAGTCTCAAAATCATTAAATGAGGACTCGAACATCGTTTAGATAAAATTATGAATTTCTCATTATTATTCATAATTTTTCATATAACACATCATGGATACATAAATTAGACTCTAATTCCTTATGAACAATGAGATTACAAGTCTTCAAAATTTCGGGTCTTACAGCTTACCTACAGCATAGACGTCAAACTATGAGCTAGCGCCCAGTAAGCACAACTATCTAAACCGTGATGCCACATACATAACCTAGCATACACTTTCTACTTTAACTTAACATAACACATACATCATAACATAGCATATCACATCACTTCATACATTGCATTGTATAACAGATGCATGGTCCAGTTATGCTTGTTTTAATTTTCTTCATCCTTACTTACTTACTTATCTTGCTTAGGGCCCTTACATAAGTGTCTGTACCCGGCGCGCGACTATGGAGTGGTTGGGGCGGCCAGCCCAGTCCAACTCAAACCATAGTCCAATCCGACCTCGGACGGGTGGTACGAGACAGGCAAGCTTGCTAGCCATCTTACTTTCTTATTCTTTAATCTCATCTTGTTTTTTTTTTTTTAGTGAACATGCATCGTGATGTCACTCTTTGCATAAAACATAACATACATTGTATCTTACCTTACATGCTCATCTTACATATTCTTTCAACATACGTAGCATGTTATCATATCATATAGCATATCACACATAACAACATAACATAGCATTCAATTTAACATACCATAAGACATATCACGAAGCAGCACATAGCATATAGTCCTAGCATACATCTAACATACTTTGGCAAGTATCAACTAAAGCCTATGCTGCAGGCAGAGTTGTACTTGCCTCTCTTGCTATGTCCTTTCTAACGCTGTCTTGCCTCTGGCACAGCTACAGGCCGTCACCTGCTTGAATAAGGACATAGGTGAGAATTCTGATTCTGGTCGTAGAATGTTGGTGCCCTAACCAACATGTCTACAAAATCTAGTTATCTGTCCCCGACTTGATATCTGACTTGGTCCAGTTGGTCCTCTTACTGTTCGGGAATAATTCGAACTTTGATTACCCCTCTTAAGAGGCTACGTTGGATAACCTCCTGGGCTAGGCCCTTGATCTACTGATGGGTTTTCTTTAAGACCTTGGGCTTTATTCTTATATCATGGCCTATTGGGTTAATCTCCTTAACCCTCTTTTTCTTGGCCTATTCTTAGACTATGGGTATTCCTTAGGGTTACGTTGGATAACCCTTAAGGTTACCTTTTACCAATCATTGGGTCAACCAAAGTTAACATTTGATCAACTACTGGTCAACCCTTGTCAATTCTGGGCTTTTGGGGCTAAGCCCGGTAACTCGGGTACTATTCCCGGTTACGGCCCGTAATCGGCTTGATTACCAATTTTACCTTAAAAATCCATTTTCTTATCTTAAATTTCCATTTCCTTATCTTTTTGCACTTTTGAAAATTTAACTTTAAAATCCTTTAAACTTTTTATAAAAACTCCGATCTTTGAAATAGATCTTTATAAGGGTCGTTTTGGGTCGGAAACTGCCTTTAGAATAGTTTTCGTAGATAAAATAATGGTTTAAAAACACGTTACAGTTTTTAGAAAACATTTGTAAAAACTAGGGTGCAGGAATTTTCGGTTTCCCTACGCACACTTCATAAAACAGTCCCAGTTTAAAATTTCGTTCGGAATTTGAAAAACTTGTCTTTATGAAAGTTGTAGATCTCGAAAAATACTAAAACTTTCGTGTTTTGAAAAAAATCAAGTTCTGCCTATTTTCAAATCAGTTTTTGTTTGAAACTGGCTAACCCTGAAAAACTGGGTCTGGGGGATCAGCCACGGGTTTTACTAAAAACGGAGGCCATTGGAGTCTCATTTTGAGATTCTGTTCACAATGCCCTCTAGGAAAAATCGTTCCGAGCAACTTTTGTGTTTTGAGTTTTACCCAGTTCGGCCTCTAAGGGCCTTAAATTTTCACTTTTCCGAAACTGGCCAGATTCGAATTCGAATTGGCAGTTTTGGAGTTTACGTCCGGTTTACGTCCTATTTCACGAATCTATCTCAACCGACCACTTCGGGAGCCTACAAGCCAAGCACACAGTGTTTTTAGTGTCCCATTTGAACCCATTAACCGTTCCCATGAATCCATGCAACCCAAATCCAAAAACCATAAACCTAGGGTTGCCTTGGTTTTAGAATTTGTATACAACACATACAAGCATCAACCATATCATCCCTAGCTAGCAGCGACATCCCACTGCCTAAAGGCAGATTTTTAGCCACACTAGGGGACATACAACCTTAGGCTTATAGCATGAGAAATCAATCACAAACAAGCACAAACAAAGCAAGATTTCAAGCCATATACCCTAGATCTACAAATCAAGCACAAGCAACCAAACTTAGGGCAAGAGATTCCAAATGGACTTATGTCCTTACAACCATATTGAACCATAAATTAAACTTCAAATTAAGCTCAAATAGAGGAGTTAGGGTTCTAGAAATTACCTTGACCAAAGTTAGGTTTTTGGTCACAAATTTCTCCTTCTCCTCCCTTGCTCCTTGACCCAATGCCACACTTGGGTTTGGGCACCAAAATGGTTGCTTTGGTTCCCTTGGTTGAGCCTTCCCAAAGCCGAACTCCCCTTGAACAAAAGCCCTCAAAAATTTCCAAATTTTCTCTCTCTTTTCTCTTCCTTACCCACTCGGCCACCCCCTAGAAAACCCACAAAATTTTTTCAAACTTTTCCCTTGCTTTCTCCTTGCCAAACCGACCACTCTAAGAGCAAAAGCCCCAATAAAATTTTTGATTTCCTCTTCTCCCTCTCTCCCTCTAGATCCGGATTTTTCAAGCAAGAAATTGGCAAGAACTTCCCTTCTTTTTCCAATTAAAATGAATAGCAAAGGGGGGGTATTTATAGAGGTAGAGAGAGATTTGTTTAAGTGTGCTTTGGCTCCAAAAATTTGATATTTCCTTGCTCACCACATGAGGTGGCCGGCCATTGAGTGGTGTGGAAGCCTCCACATTTTTTTCTAAGCTTACATAAGCTTAATGATGTCATACTTAAGATGCCATATGAGGTAATCACACTAAACCCACACAAGGGCCTTGTTTGGTTGGCTAAATGTCTCCAAAATCTATTTTTTTTGTACTATACAGATATTTCTAATACTGTGCTTCACTAATACACAGTATTTTTACACTGTACCAAAGTACAAAAATTTATCTGTGTAAAATTGGATCGTATAATTTTTTTCTCAATTTTTCGAGCCCTGTTTGCCCTTAATCTTAACTTAGTGTGCTTGATTTTCTAGGGATATTCTAAGGCTTATTCTTGCTATCTAGCTCATAAAATATTTTCTGCAGTATTCTTTCGTACTGCTTTTCATCATATCGTAAAGTCAACCTTTGGCTTTTCTTGGTCAAACTCTGACTTTTTCGATCAAAGTTGACTTTTGTAAAATCATGTACTTTTTCGGCCTTTTTGACTCAAAAGGTCCGTTTTCGAACTTAGAAATCAATTCAAGTAAAATCATGTACTTTTTCGGCCTTTTTGACTAGAAAGGTCCGTTTTCGACTCATTAAAATTCACAAAATCTTTCAAAAGCCCTAAATCGAGCTCTTTCACGCATACCTTCATAATATAAAAATTTATTCCTTAAAAAGGAAGTCAGGACATTGAAAAATCGGATATTACAGATTTGGCACAAGGGTGGCCGGCCACTTTAAGGGTGTGATGGGCAAATAAAATTTTTGTGGGGTTAGATTTACAATTGAGGAATAAAAATAATTCAAAAAGAAAAATATTGTCACCTATTAATAGGTGTTGAGGGGGGAGTTTTTGGGTTATATTATTCAACTTTACCCCAAAACTTTGTCTTATTTTTTCCTCACTTTCTCTCACCCCTTAGCAGCCGAATATTGAGAGGAAAGAAAAAGTGTGGCCGGATTTTTGGTGAAGCAAGCAAGGAGGAGAATTTTGATCCATAGTCTAGAATCAACCTCTCATTGTTAAGGTACTCTTCCTAGACTCCCTAAGCTTTTCCATTAAGCTTTTAATTCAAATTTATGTGTATTGTGACACCCCCTTATTACGTAGGGCCGTCACGCCTTACTTACTTACTTAACTTTACTTTAAAATTAGGAATATTATTATTATTATTATTATTATTTTGAAACCTACTTATAAAAAGCATTTGTCATTAGTAATAGATCATTACTACTGAAGTAAAAGTTTACTTAAGTCCTTAGTCCCAAGATACCTTAATACATAACTTGTTTTTATCATACATACTTATGTACAAAACTTCTTAACTCAAAAATAGGTTGCAGAAACTATGCGTAGTGGTATCCATACCGCCTTCATCCGCCGCCACATCATCCCCACAATGCCCGCCATTTACGCTGCAGGTTTCTTACCTACAGTATGAAATATATCTTGATGAGCTTTCGCCCAGTAAGCACAAACATAAACTCACAAAACCATTAAAACATCTTGAAAATATTCATCATCATATGTGTATGCGTGAACCATTTATGTTCCATTTATGCATTTATTTTAACTTACTTATCTTTCTTATGGGCCCCATAGTGTACGTACCATCATTTATTTAGCGCGCCTCCAGATACAGTTAGGGGTTGCAAGGTCCCTAACTGCTCTGGGAACATTGGGTGATTACACCCTCCCGCATCAACGAGAGGGTGAATCCTTTACTTTAACATGAAAAATCCTCCACCTTATGGGAGGTCGGTACGACACTTTACTTGTGATTTCTTACCATGTTATTTATCCTTAGTGAACATACCTTATGATGTCACTATATGATAATATACTTTTTATCTCATTAATAACATGGCATGGCATTCTTTTCATTCATGGCACTTGCAATCATGACATTTTTATAAACATGACATTTTACAAATATAGCACTTTTATAATCTTTTGCAAAAATAGCACTTTTTATAAACATAGCATTTTGCAAAAACAGCACTTTTCACACAACAATTTGCAGCATATTTGAAAACCACATATTTGAACATAATTTACTAGTTTTCATACTGCAGGTGAGGTTTGTACTTACCTCTAGTGTCGTATCCTTAAAATTGCGTTCCTTAAATTTGTCGGCAACGGCAATTCACTTTCCTGATATACCAAAAATATAGGATCAGGATCCTTTCGTAAGGTGTTGGTGACCTACCAACACTCACATCTACTTTTGGTTGTATGTCCCTTATACATGATATCCATCTTGGCCACTTTATTCCCCATTCTTTATCGAACTTCGGTTAATCCTTAAGAGGTTACGTTGGGTAACCTTTTTGGTTAGAGTCTTGTTCTATTATTGGGCTTTGCTCATACATCCTTGTTATTGGGTTATTTCCATTAACCCTTTAAATCTTAGTCCAGATATACATGTGGGTATCCCTTAGGGTTATGTTGGGTAACCCTTAAGGCTAACCTTAATTAACCTTGGGTCAACCTTTAGTCAACCCTTGGTTATCCTTGGGTTTGTAACTCGGATATAATATCCGGTTACCGTTCGTAATCGGCTTGCTTATCAATTTTACTTTAAAATTCCTCTTCCTTATTTTTGGAAAATCTTGTGTAATTTACTTCCAAAAATCCTTCATTTTGCTTGTAAAAATTCTAACTCCTTTAATTAGAAGATACTTTGGCTTAATCTCATTATTTTCTTTAACTTGTAGACTCTTGGTTGAAACCCTCTTTTTCTTTACTTCGGAGAAAAATGTGAAATTTCAAACTTGAGTCCTTAAAATTCATGGTTTTCGAAATAAATCTTTTATAAAATCATTTGGGGCTGGAAACTGCCTTTGGAACGGTTTACGAAGCTAAAATAACCATTTAAGCGCACTTCACAATTTTTCTAGAAAATATTTTCGTGAAACTCATGTGCAAGATTTCGGACTCCTTGCGCATCTCCCACAGAACGCGCCCAGTTTAAAAATCGGTTTGGAATTTGAAAAACTTGTCTTCATGAAAGTTGTAGCTCTCGAAAAATGCTAAAAATTTCGTGTTTTAAGAAAAATCCAGTTCGGCCTAGATCAGTACCAGTTTTTATTTGAAAACGGGCTGACTCTGAAAAACTGGGTGAAGAACGTCCCAGGGATCAGCCACGGGTTTTGGGTAAAACAGAGGCCGTTGGAGCCTTATTTCAAGATTCTGTTTGATGGTCCTCTAGAAAAAGTTGTTCCGAGCAACTTTCGTGTTTTGAGTTTTACCTCATTCGGCCTCTAAGGGCCTTGAAATTACCCTTTCCCGAAACTGGCCATATTCGAATCCGAATTGGCAGTTTCGGTTCCTTAGTTCGGTTTACGTCCTATTTCGCGGAATCTATCTCGACCGATCACATCGGGAGCTTAGACAACAACAAGCAGCGCTTCTAACGTCCCATTGAAACCCATAAATCCATCTCATTCAACCCATGTAACCCAAATCCGAAAATTAAAAAGATTAGGGTTGCTTGGTTCTAGCTCATGCATCAACACATACAAGCATCATCATAACCAACTCTAAATCTAGCATGCTCTCATGGCTGCCAAGGGCAGATTTTTTGGCCTCATCTTATGGGACATACAACCTATCTTCTAGCATGAAAAATCCATCATCAAGCAAGCATAAATCAAGCAAACAAATAACAAAACAAGCCAACCAAAACCCTAACTTCAAATCAAGCACACACACCAACAAAAATGAGGGCTGAAAATTAAATGGACTTATGTCCTTACAAACCACTTGAATCACCATCAAAATACTCAAATGAAACTCACTTTCAAGATGGTTTTAAGAGATTTACCTCAAACCCAAGTTAGGGTTTTGAAATCCCAAAATCTTCCTTTGGTTCTTGGCTTGCTCACCCACACGGCTTCACCACAAAAATGGCATCCAAAATTTTTTTTTTTTTTTTGTTAGCTCTTGTTGCTCCTTCTAAAACCGAAAATCACAAGAAGAAAAACCAAGTTTTTCTTACTTCTTTCTCCTCTTTCTTGTTCGGCCACTTTCTTGGAGAATCCCACAAAAATTTTCTCAAATGCTCCTTGCTTGGTGGCTCACAGTTTGGTACAAGAAAATGGAATCCAAGAGAGTTTCGTTAGCTTTTTCTTGCTCTCCCTTCTTGCAAAAACCGTGCACCCTTGTGAAGAAAACCCAAGAATTTTGTCTTTGAATCTCTCTCTCTCTCTTTTTCTCTCTTGCTGCCGAATTTCTGAAGACCAAGGAAAGGTTTTGGCTGTCTTTGACAAGGAAATGAGAAGGGAAAAATAGAATGGATGTCTTGAATGACTAGTGGTTGGTTTCTTGCCTTAAAATGTGGCTTTAGTCTTGTCTTTCTTGTCCCTTCTAGCTGGCCGAATCCAAGGAGAGATTGGGGAGGTGTGCTGCCGAAAATGAAGAGGAAGGGAGGAGTATGTGGCAGCCATGTAGGGCCCTAGAGATCTCTAGAAAATTCCCTTACTAGCTCCCCCTTTTTGGCCCTTGAATTAAGGCTTTATGTCATGCCTTGCTTGTCCCCTTTTCTTTTCCCATTGCAGCCGAAATTTAATTAGGGAGAAGGGAAGTGTATGGCTGTTGGTGGGGGCTGTTGGCAGCTGAAATCAAGGGGAGGAAGAGGCATGTGCTATTGTCCTTGCTTAGTTAGACTTGAAAGACCACTTAGTTACCCAAACCAAACCAATTCCCTTCCTTTTTCTTTTCTAGTTGCCGACCATTGTGATGGAGTGGAGGGGTGTGTTGCAGCCGGATTTTATGGTGAAGAAAGGTAAGGATTTTGGTTCATTTTTTTAAACAAAAAGTGACTAAGGATGGGGGACATTTGATGGACAAAAGTTGGTGCACCTTTTCCTTGATTTATGGCTTTCCCATTTTTTTTTTCTTTTCCTTTTGTCTCCCATGTGTGGCCGGCCATCATGCATGGTGAACTCCACATGATGCAACTTTGAGTTAGTGGAAGGTGATGTCATTGAGGTGAGGTCATCTTCCACTAGCTCTACCAAGGTCTTGTTTGGCCATTTCGGTTTTTCACAGCTCCTTTCGTGCTCTACAGTTATTTCCAATACTGTGATGAGCATTCTTATTTTATATTTTGGTCCAAAAATTCTTCCATGTAAATTTTGGACCGAAACTCTCTTTCTCCAATTTTTCGGAGACCTTTTTGCTATTAATTCGATTTCGGTGTGCTTGATTTTTCTAGGGTGGATTTATGGCTTATAAAACTTCATTTTCAGAGATTCTTTCCATATTCCTTCGTCATACTTGTGAAGTCAACGTTGTGACCCATCCCGGTTAAACTTTGACTTTTTGGTCAACCCTTTGACTTTCGTAAAATTTCATCCTTTTTCGTTCTTTTTCCTTTAAAAACCTCATTCTTGGCTCGTAAATCATTAATTGAGTCTCATAGTCATTAAATGAGGACCCGAACATTGTTTAAATAAAATTATGAATTTCTCATTATTATTCATAATTTTTCATATAACACATCATAAACACATAAATTAGACTCTAATTCCTTATAAACAAGGAGATTACAAGTCTACAAAATTTCGGGTCTTACATTTCATGTGGGTATGTAAGAGCATAAGCTCACTCAATTATCTTCATGCAATAGGTTTAGATGCTTGGTTATGTGCTTGATTAGGCTTTACGGTCTCAATTTATGTTGTTGGTGCATGTTTAATAATATGCTTGTGTGATATTATGGTTTGCATATATGCCTTTAAAGTGTTTATTATATGTCCCCATATGTTGAAGAAGATGTAGGTTATGTATGGTTGATGTATGAGTTGGTAATAAGCTTGTATGATGATCAATGTATGCAAATCAACTCTAAAACCCTATGTGGGCAAAGGAACGCCACATGGGTTGCATGGTTTAAAAACAAATGCATGGTTGCTAAAAACTGATGTTAAAAAACTGCATGTTGTTGTAGGCTCACGATTGCGACCGTTTAAGGTAGTATGTGCGTAAATTTTACGTAAAATGAACCACATGCAAAATTGCCAGTTTTCGGTTAAAACTGGGTAGTTTTCTGGTAGGTCAATTTTGAGACCCTTAAAGGCCGAATTTGAGAAAACTTAAAACATAAAAGTTGTAGAAAATTAAAAATTATAGGGGGCTACATGTGCAGATTTTGAAAATGAAGCTCCAAAGGAGTCCATTTTTATGAAAATCCGAGCCCAGGTCTACCCATACCTTATGCACAGCTAGCCGGATTCGACCAAAAATTTGAGCAAGATAAATGTAGAATTAGGTTTTGAGTAAAACATGAAAGCTGTAGGATTTTTTAAGATCTACAACTTTCATGAAGAAAACTTTTTCAAATTCCTAACAGATTTTGAGACAATAATGGATCTTAAAAACTGTGCAGGAAACAGGAAATTTCTGTGCAGGATTTTTAGAAAAACAGTGCATAAACAAAAGATTTTTGCACATGCACTGATAACTGGAGTTATGAACTGTTTTCAAAGAATAATTTCAGAGTTTGATGATTTTTAACTATTTCTACTTAAAAATAACAGTTTTCCAAAAATACGGTTTTAAGAAAATTAAAGTTTTTACAAAGACTTTTAAGAGAAAAGTTGACAAGCCAAAAAGTGTTTTTGAAAACATGATAACAAAAAGATAACCGATAGTAAACAGATAGGATACCCAAGATATTGGATTGGGTCTCACACCCGAGGTTACCAATAGTAACCCAATAGAGTGATGCTTTTAAATTAATTGGGCTTTAGTAGCCCAATAGGGTATCATTCATGTATAAATAAGCCTTACCCTAAGGTTACCCATAGTAACCTAATGGGGTATTTATTTAAAATTAATTGGGCTTAAAACCCAAGGTTACCCATAGTAACCTAATGGAAGATGGATTAAAAGTAATCGGGCTTAGGCCCGAAGTTACGAATAATAACCCAATACTATTCAAGTATGATTGGGCTTAGTACCCAAGGTTACTTTAAGTAACCAAACAAGTTATCATAAGGTATTTTAGGGGGGACATATTGTAACGCCCCGACCTACGTACGGCCGTTACCTTACTTACTTAACTACTACTTACTTGAAAATTTGAGAATAATTTTTTTTTCTCAACATACATATATATAAATAAATTAATCCATATAAGTAAGCTTTTTTTTTTTTTTTTTTATGCTCACACAATACTTGTATAACATAATAAGAAGTCATACATACTTTTTACATCCACTTTAAGTTTTTGACTTCATACATATATCATATAACACAGTTTATTCTAATATGTATATATATACACCTATATCTTTGTTCAAAAGAACTTGCGGAATAATTTGCGTTATGGTATCCCACACCGCCCTTCCTTCGCCACATCATCCGCATGACCCACAATCTAGGCTGCAGGCTTTTTACCTACAGTATGAAATATATGATGAGCCTTACGCTCAGCAAGTATAAACTTATTCTCACAAAACAAATCAAGCATCATATAACTTATGCATGAACCATTTACGTCTAATTATGAATCTTTTATGATCGATTATTGACTTGGATTTATTATCTTGCTTAACTTGTGGGCCCCTTGTGTACGTACCAGATGTGCGCATTCCACAGAAAGTTAAGGTTTGCAAGGTGCCAAACAATTCTGGAAATCATGTAAGCCTTTACGATTTTATGAAAGGTCTTAATATATTTAATTTGAAATTGAGCTCGAACATACATGATCCTCCACGATCTGGCGGGAGGTTGGTACGATACCTTACTTATCTTGTGACTTAAATCATGTTTTCACTATTTAATATTAGTGAACATGCTTTATGATGTTACTATATCGTAATATATAACATAACATAGACATGCACATGGTATATCATAGTAATACATGGCACATCATAGCAATACATGGCACACCATAGCAATACATGGCACACTTTGACATAACATAGTCTATCATGGCATTCATGAAAACATGTCATACTTGAAAATAGTGTTTACTATTTTCCATACTGTAGGTGAGGTTTGTACTTGCCTGGTATATTATGTCTGAGGTTTTGTTGCTCCAAATAAGGTCGCAACTGTAGGTTACCTTCTACTATTTAAAAGAATATAGGATAAGGATCCTATAAATCATAATCATAAAATGTTGGTGACCTAACCAACATTCCTACATAATCTTAGTTATATGTCCCCTAATTATACACATGATAACTTATTAGGTTACATAGGGAAACCTTGGTGACTAAGCCCATACATACACAAGTAGGGTTAGGTTACCATCCTAACATTGGGTCTATGTCTTAACATCCTAAGTCCATGATTCATTATCAATCCTGGTATCCTATAGGGTTATATTGGGTAACCCTTGAGGTGGTTAAACCTGGTCAACCAAAGTCAACATTCTATGGGTCAAACTTGGTCAACTAAAGTCAACATCTTATGGGTCAAACATGGGCTTTGAGCCAAGCCCAGTAACTCGGGTATCCTTCCCGGTTACCGTCCGTCATCGTCTTGTTATCAACTTAAACACTTTGGGCCAAAAATCTATTTTTCCTCTTATTTTGGAAAAACTTGGCAATTTAAATCCAAAAATCCTTTGTTCATCTTAAGAAAAATGGTGGCTCTTAGAGTGGGGTTTTATAAAAATCATTGAGTAATAAAAACTGCCATTGGAACAGTTTTCATAGTCAAAACATTGGTGTTGGTGCAAAAATACAGTTTTCCTACATTGTTTTAAATATCATGTGCAGAAATTTCCTATTTCCTGCACAGTTTTTAGAAATCCATTTATATTTAAAAATCTGGTTTGAATTAGAAAAAGTTATCTTCATAAAAGTTTTAGCTTTCGAAAAACCCTACAACTTTCATGTTTTGCAGAAAACCCAGTTCGGACTCTAACATGTTCTTATTCCCTGTTGAATCCACCTGGCCGTGCATGAAGTCTGGGCACGGTCAGGCTCGGATTTTCTTAAAAACCGAGGCCGTTGAAGCCTTATTTTGGAAAACTATCTATGTTGGCCTCTAGGAAAAACTTTCTCTACAACTTTTATGTTTTACGGTTTTCCCAATTCGGCCTTTAAAGGCCTCAAATTTCACTTTTCAGAAAACTGGCCAGTTTGTACCCGAACTGGCAGTTTTCGTTCTTAAATTTGTTTTACGTCTTATTTGTGCAATCTAACTCAACCGAACATGCGGGAGCCTAGAAAGCAGACATGCAGCATTTTCTAACGTCTCAATTCAACATTCATGTGACCCGATCATATCCATGTAAACCATTTAAACATTTGCATCAACTAGGGTTTGCATGGTTCTAGGCTTGAACAAACCATACCAACATTCAAGCTTCTATTCTAGCAACCTAATCATGCCATTCTAAATCACACTTAAACATATTTAGGGACATACAACTTATCAAACATCTAGCATGCAATCCATAGAAATTCAAACAAGCATAAGCATATAACCATGCAAAGCTCATAAATCAAACCACCCTTAATCCTAATCAAGCACAAAACCTAAATTCTAATCTAGAGCAATAAAAATAAATTGAGCTTATGCTTTTAAAAATCCAACTTGAAATAGACTTAAATCTCCAAATTAAAGCTCAAATTAAAAGCTTAGGGATCAAAGGGATTTTACCTCACTTAATCACCAAAATTGGGTTAGGGTTTTGGTCTAAAATTTTTCCCCCTTGATCTCCTCCACAACCGGCATCTGCATGGCCTTGGGGTTCCAAAATTTTTAGCCACTTCCTTGGTTGCCTCACCAAATCCGGTCACTAGTCTAGATCAAATCCTTCCTTACTTTTTTTTTCCTTCCCTTTTGGTCCTTTGGTGCTCGGATTCTAAAGGAAGAGTGTGAGGAATTATTTTGGCATGGTCTAGGGAAGTTTTTCCATTTTTTTTGAGCCAAGAATCCGCCCCCCTTTGGTCCTATGTATAGGTGAAAATTAATTTATTTTTGGGATTTATTTTTAATCCCAAAATTGCATAATAGTCCTTTTAGCAAAAATATTTGCTAAAACACCCTCCAAGTGGCCGGCCATCCTTGCTCTCCTTGCTACGCAAGTTTCTTGCATCACTATGACATCATCTTGCTTACATCACCTATTTTTTCAAAAATTACATTTTAGCCCTTAAGGACAAAATATTTGTAATTTCATCCCTACATGTGGCCGGCCATAATGGTGCTAGTTGGCAAGAATTTCTTTCCACAATTTCTTTAAATCAATATGATTCATAATTCTATGGTTAGGTGATGTCATCACCTTAAGGCCTCATTTGGCTTATTCCTTAATATGCAGTTCAATTTCAAGCTAACACAGATATTTCCAATACTGTTTTTACTTATAATATAGTATTGTTGCACTAACTGCAGTCCAAAATTTATCTGTGTAAAATTAGGCTGTATAAAAATTTTCTTATTTCTTAAAGCCCTTTTGCCCTTTATTTCCTACTTCGTGTGCTTGATTTTTTTATGATGGTTTTATACCTTATTCATGCTACCTTGTCTGTAACGTTGGTTTTCACAGTATATTTTCCATACTGCTTATCATATAACAGTACCGTCATACCTTTAACTTTTCTTGTCAAACTTTGACTTTTCTGGTCAAACTTTGACCAACATAAAATCATAGGGTTTTCTTTTCTTTTTGCACAAAAAGTCACATACTTGACTAGGCAACTTACTTATTGAGTCTCATAGCTAATTAAATGAGAACTCAAACATTTTCTAATAAAATTATGAATTTCACATTGACATTCATAACTTTCATGAAACATTACATAAACACATAGTACGGATTTAAATTTCCTTACATACAAGGAAATCATGAGTACGTAGGAAAATTCGGTTATTACACATATAACTAGGATTACTCATGGATGTTGGTTAGGATACCAACATTTAATGTAATGACTTATGGTAAGATAGAATGATTCTTATCTTACATTTTTTTTGAAAATAGGAAAGTAACCTCTTGTTGCAACTAGTTGGAGCAACAAACACAGGATATAGTCTAACCTGTAAGTACAACTCCGCCAACAGCATAGCCAAATTATTTTTGTAACGACCCACCTAGCGTAGGCCGCTACCATACTTATTGACTTATACTTATAACATAATAAGTAAATGAAACTTACTTACTTGGCTTATGAAACACAGCGGAAATTTTTTTTTTTTTTTTATAGCACTCAAGGAAACTATAAACATAGAATAAGAATTATAGTACTGTTTTTGCGTACGAGCATATTAACTATTAGTTATCATAAAACATTTCATATTTCTTATGTATAAACCACAAAACGCGTAGCGATTCCCAGTTTCCACTATTCACAGTGCCCGGACATGCTACTCCACACTGTATCATCATCTGCTGGCAGGTTGTTTACCTACAGCACAAACTTCAACAATGAGCTTTCACTTAGCAAGTACAACTCCTATATCGCATTAGACAATAACATAACGTAGGACGTATACCATATATACATAGCAACATATCGTAACACATAGCATGCATAGACCATTTATGTTCATATTATGTTCCCTTATTTTCCGTATTCTTATTTCTTATGGGCTCTTAACCTGAGTGTTCGTATCCGGCGCACGACTATGGATTGGTTGGGACGGCCAAACCATTTCCAATTCAATCCACAGTCCAACCCGACCTAGTGCGGGTGGTACGACACGGCACTTGATATCTTGCTGAAACTTATTATTGGTGATCATACATTCCGATGTCACTTTCCTACTTCCATCACTTTCTTACCTTAACATATAATCAGACACTTAGTATACTTCATATTGTACACATGTTATCTAAAATATAGCACGGAGCACTTCATTGAACTCTAGTAATATACTACTAGTAGCCTATGTTGTAGGCGGCGTTGTAGTTACAGTTTCTACGTCCGTTGCTATGCTGCTCCTCCTCAAGGCTCAGCTGTAGAGTACCTCCTGCTTGATTGAAGGATGTACGTAAGGTTTCTAATTTATTTTCATAATATGTTGGTAACTAACCAACATTCATGCGGGTTTTGGTTATATGTCCCCCTAGAAAATAAAACCATTCATTACCTAAAGGGTGACTACCTCAGCAGCCCTATCAATCTTATGTCACGGCTTAATAGGTTACGTTGGATAACCTTTCATTTACTAAGCCCACATAGTATAGGGTTAGGTTAATACCTACCCTTGGGCTTCTATTTATACTTATTTCCTTTTAGGTTAACCAAGGTCAACCTTTATGATTACTAAAGTTGATCCTCTTTGGGTCAACTTTGGGCTTTGGGGTTAAGCCCGGTAACTCGGTTATTATTTCCCGGTCACCATCCGTCCTATACTATTTTTCAAAAATTTAGCTTAAAATCTCCTTTTCATAAAAAGACTTGACTTTCAAACTTTAAAATTTATTACTTGCTTCTTAAAAATTTACAATTCTTGAAACAGAATTTTATAAAATACTTAAGGGTCGAAAACTGCCTTTGGAACAGTCTCCATGTTCGAAACAGTGTTTTTAGCCAGAAAACAATTTTCCTAAACCGATTCTAGAAAATCTTGTACAGGAATTTCTTGATTCCTGCACAGTTTTTACCTTTCAGATAATATCTAAAAATCTTTTTAGAATTAGAAAAAGTTATCTTCACAAAAGTTCTAGCCCTTGAAGAGTTCTAAAACTTTCATGTTTTACGAAAATTCTGATTCCGTAAGGTTTAGTACCAGTTTTAAATCGAATACGGTTCTGACATAAAAACTGGGTCTAACAGACCACCTATGGTTTTTCTTAAAAATGGAGGCCATTAGAGCCATATTTTGAGAAACAGTCCACGTTACCCCCTAGGAAACACCCTGTTCTACAACTTCCGTGTTTTACGTTTTTACCTATTCGGCCTCTAAAGGCCTGCAATTACCGTTTTACCGAAACTGTCCAGTGGGAACCCGAGCTGGCAGTTTGGTTTTTAAAATTTGTTTTACGTCCTAAGTCGTGGGTTTTAGCTCGATCGACCACTTCGGGAGTTAATCAACATTCATGCAGCGCGTCTAACATCCCTTGTAACCTAACCATGCAAACCCACGTAATCATGCAACCCTAAAAGCCGAGCCTAAAAGAACCTAGGGTTGCATAATTTTCTACTCTAGCATTCAACACATACACTTCATGCATCATTGGATCACAAAATCCTTAATATACAAGCATAATCTAAATTGACCTAATGGGGACATATTACCTCAAACAAAACCCTAACATGCCATTCTAACCATTCAATCAACATAGCATAAATTAATTGCATGCATTAAACCAAACCACCCTTAGAACTAATCTAATCAAACACTAGACATTTAGGGCCGAAAATTAAAAGCACATTTGAGCTTATGCTCTTACATCAATTAAGCTATAAATACACTTAAATTTTGACTTAAAAACTTAAATGAATTTAAGGCAAAAGCTTTTGGAAATTACCTTAGTGAAAGTAGGGTTTGGCTCTAGGGTTTTGATCCCAAAATTTTCCCCTTGCACCACTTTGCTTTTAGGTTCGGCTCACCCACTTTTGGTGCACCAAAAAATAGATTTTTGGTCCCAATTTCTTCTCCTCACCAAGCTCGGCTGCAATAGGGCTGATTCCACAAATCTGGAATTTTTTTTTCTCCTTTCTCCCACTGCACCCGTGGCTGCTCCAATGGAGAAATCAAGTTCCAAAACTTGATCCAACTTCTTCCCTTTTGCTTGCTCACTCACCCGAAGTCTCTTGCTCTCTTTTTCCCCTCAATTCCAATTTCTTTCCTCTCTTTTCCCCTGCACTCTGACCCACGGCAAAGGCTGGAGGTGGCTGGAAAAATTTTTCCTTTCTCTCCCCTTGAACCCTAGGCTAACCGAAGCAAGAAATGGAGGATTGGCTCAGAAAAATTTTCTGATTTCACTCTTCTTTCACTCTCGGCTTTTGGACAGAAAACTGACAAGAGGTTGGCTGCATTTTACATTAAAAATGAATAGGAAACATCCTCTATTTATAGGCAAAAGTTGGAGTTTTTAAATTTAGATTTTGGCCCCTAAATTTTCAAAATCTTGCACACTAAGGTGCTTAGGTGGCCGGCCATAATGGAGTGGCGAACAACTAAGGTTGTTCTAGAAATGGTCCACATGTCACAAAGAGCTTGGTCCACCACCACATGTGATGTCAAAAATAATTCTTTTTATGATGTCATAAATTTAGGCCTTGTTTGGCTTGTTTTAAATGAAAACTTTGAAACTTTGAGTTTAATAAATTAAATTCCAATACTGTAGCTATTATTATACAGTTTTGGATTTTTATACTTATAGTCTAAAAAAATCGGATCGAAAATATTTTTCTTATTTTCTCAAATCCTTTCTGCCCCATGTCCTAATTTAGCGTGCTTGATTTTTCTATGGCGGTTTTAGTTCTAATTTTTGTTATCTGTCATAGAAAACGAGTTCCCGCAGTATTTTTCTCGAACTGCAGATCTTAAAATTCATCCGTCGCAATTTTGACCATTTTGGTCAAACTTTGACTTTTCGGGTCAACGGTTGACTTTTTGGTCAAAATTTTTGACTTTTCTAAAATCATGTAGATATCATTCCTTTTTGTCCGAAAAGGCTATTTGCTTCTCCGAACAATCATTTTTGAGTCTTATTAAGCTATAAGAACTCATAACACACATTAAAGCTCTAAACTGAACTTTTTCATGTAATTGCATGAACTACATACATTCAATCCTTAAAGAAAACTAGTAACATGAAAAGCTAGATATCACAATCTACCCTCCTTAAAAAATTTTCATCCTCGAAAATCAAAACAACTCAGGGTAGTTCTCCCTCATCGCATCTTCTAGCTCTCATGTTGCCTCTTCGACCTTGTGGTTTCGCCACAATACTTTGACCATGGGAATAACTCTATTTCTTAAGACCTTATTCTCTCTATCGACAATTCTAACGGGCTTTTCTTCGTAGGTTAGATCCGTCTGAACCTCCACTGGTTCTTGACTGAGTACATGGGAAGGATCTGGGACATACTTCTTGAGCATCGAAATGTGAAAAACGTCGTGCATTGAGGCTAATTCCGGCGGTAAAGCGAGCTTATACGCAGCTCCTCCAACCCTCTTAAGGATCTCGAACGGTCCCGTGTACCGTGGACTGAGCTTTCCTTTCTTGCCGAACCGCATTACTCCTTTCATAGGAGCAATTTTGATGAAGACAGCATCCCCAACTTGAAATTCTAGTGGTCGTCGACGTTTGTCCGCATAGCTTTTCTGCTGGCTAAAAGCTACGTCGAGTCTCTGTTTGATCTTCCTAATATCCTCGGAGGTCTTTTCAATGAAGTCCGTAGTTTGTAACTGTTTCTGTCCGACTTCTTGCCAATGAATAGGCGATTGACACTTTCGTCCATACAAAGCTTCAAATGGAGCCATTCCAATTGAGGCATGATAGCTGTTGTTGTAGGAGAATTCGATCAGTGACAGCTTTTGGTCCCAATTTCCCTTGAAATCTAGGACACACGACCTCAACATATCTTCTAATGTCTGGATAGTCCTCTCGGACTGTCCATCGGTTTGGGGGTGAAATGCTGTACTAAACTTCAATCTCGACCCCATGGCAGCGTGAACGCTCATCCAAAATCGCGAGGTGAAGCGCCCATCACGATCTGAAATGATCGATTTTGGAATTCCGTGTAGTTTGACGACTTGAGCTACATAGATTTCTGCCAATTTCTCCACTGAATAGGTGGCTTTAATCGCAACAAAGTGAGCCGATTTGGTCAAACGATCGACAATGACCCAAATCGTGTCATTTCCACCCGTAGTTCTGGGCAATCCGACTACAAAATCCGTAGTAATCTGCTCCCATTTCCATTCAGGAAGTTCTATCTTCTGCAATTCTCCTCCCGGGTGCCGGTGTTCAGCCTTAACTTTTTGACAAGTTAGGCATTTCGACACATATTCTGCCACCTGATTTTTCATGTTCGGCCACCAATAGGTCTCCCTGAGATCCTTGTACATCTTAGAAGCTCCTGGATGTACAGAGTATGGCATTTGGTGTGCCTCCGACATGATTCGTTTCTTTAAGCCTTCCACGTCCGGAACGCAGATTCTCCCTTTAAAGTGGATTATGCCATCATCGGAAGTCTTGAATTCTGTACCCTTCTCACTAAATAGTCGAGCCTTCAACAATGAAGAGTCCTTCTCTTGATGTGCTTTAATGAAGTCCAGCAGATCAGACTTAAGAGTAAGCGAAGATAACCTTCCCGTTATCAATTCTATACTAAAATCAGCGATCTCCTTTTGTAGTGGCTTAGAAAATGCTTCAATAGACATCAGCATACCTACTGATTTCCTACTTAATGCGTCTGCTACCATGTTTGCCTTTCTAGGGTGGTAAAGGATTTCACAATCATAATCCTTTACGAGTTCTAACCACCTCCTTTGCCTCATATTTAACTCCTTCTGAGTAAAAATATACTTGAGCGTCTGATGGTCGGTGTAGATTTCGCATCTGTTCCCATACAAATAGTGCCTCCATATCTTGAGTGCGAAGACCACTGCTGCTAACTCCAGATCATGTGTAGGGTAATTCCTCTCGTGATTCTTTAATTGTCGTGATGCATATGCTACTACCTTCCCATTCTGCATCAGGACAGCTCCTAATCCATTCTTAGAAGCGTCACTATAAATCACAAAGTTTCCTGCTTCTACATCAGGGATTATCAGCACTGGTGCGCTTGTTAATTTCCTCTTGAGCTCTTGAAAATTCTCCTCACATTTCGGAGTCCACTTGTATTTCTTCTCTTTTCGAGTGAGGGCGGTGAGAGGTGCTGCGATCTTCGAGAATCCTTCCACGAATCTTCTGTAGTACCCGGCCAATCCAAGAAAACTCCTTATCTCCGTGACGTTTCTGGGTGCTGGCCATAAACTAACTGCGTCCACCTTGGTTGGATCTACAGAAATTCCTTCTTTTGTCACCACATGCCCCAAAAAGTGAACTTTTTCAAGCCAAAATTCACATTTCGTGAATTTAGCATATAGCTGGTGTTGCCCCAACATTTCCATTACCAACCTCAAGTGATGCTCATTCTCCTCTTTGGACCTCGAGTATATCAAAATATCAACAATAAAGACGATTACGAACTTATCCAAGTAATCCTTAAATACTCGGTTCATTAAATCCATGAAAGCAGCTGGGGCATTGGTTAGTCCAAAGGGCATGACTAGGAATTCGTAGTGCCCATATCGTGTTCTGAAAGCTGTCTTGGAGACGTATGACTCCTTAATCCGAAGTTGATGATAGCCTGAACGCAAATCGATCTTTGAAAATACTGTCGCTCCCTTGAGTTGATCGAAAAGATCATCTATCCTTGGGAGAGGATACTTGTTCTTAATCGTGATCTTATTCAATTCCCGGTAATCGATGCACATGCGTAGCGATCCATCCTTCTTCTTCACGAATAAGACAGGTGCTCCCCACGGAGAGTGACTCTGCTTAATGAATCCCGTATCCAGTAACTCTTGTAGCTGTACTTGAAGTTCCCTGAGTTCTGTCGGTGCCATTCTATATGGTGCCTTCGATACCGGTGCCACTCCTGGTAACAACTCGATCTCGAATGAAATTTCACGTTCTGGTGGTAGTCCTGGTAAATCCTGTGGGAATACGTCCACATATTCCCTGATAATGGGAACATCTTCTGGCGTTAACTCCTTATCTTGTTTCTTATCCACCATGTTAGCTAAATACCCTTGACATCTATTAGCTAACATTTTCCAGGCCCTTACAGCCGATACAAGCTTAGTGGCGGAACTTCGGGGTTGCCTGTGGAAGTTAAACTCATCCCTCTCGCCTAGGCTGAACGTTATACGGCGTCTTCGGCAGTCAATCCTAGCATCGTATTTTCCTAAGAAATCCATCCCTAAGATCACATCGAAATCATGGAGTTTGATTGCGATGAGATCTGCAAAAATTTATCTGCCACAGCTAATAATGGGAACATTTTGGATCCAGAAATTGGACCTCAAAATTTCACCAGATGGTAAAGAAGCATTGAAGGGTTGTTCTATCCTATTTACACTGTCTCCTAACTTTTGAGCAAACTCCATGGATATGAACGAATGAGTAGCGCCAGAATCGAATAATGCAATCACATCATAAGTAGTGATAGAAATCTGACCTGTCACCACATGCGACGTTCCTGCCTCTGAATCTCCCTTGGTATATGCGTAGATCCTGGCTTGGGGTTCCGGTGCTTCCAGTCTACCTTGTGCTATTTCAGGTCCCTCAAGCCTAGCTTGTACTGTATGCAGTTGCCGTTGATTAGGGTTACGGTTCTGATACTGTGGTTGCTGATTCTGGTTATACTGGGGGCAATTTTTCGCATAATGTCCCTCTTTGCCACAAAGGTAGCAAGCATTTGTTCCTTTTCTGCAGACCCCTGGGTGTTTCTTTCCACAAGTCTCGCACGTAGGATAGGTGACGTTATTGCCATCGTTTCCCCGGTTGTTCTTTTTCGGCTGGAAGTTTTTCTGTGGTCCCTGGCCGTTAAAATTCCCCTTCCGCTTGTTCTTTCCGAACTGTTTGGGATTTTGACCGGAGTTGCTTGCTTATCCCTTTGCATTTGCTTCCGTACCCTGACGAGGTTGTGTTGACTTGGCAGCAGCCTTTTCTTCCTTCCTGGATTTAAAAATCTGGGCTCTAGCCTCCTTATCCCGATTAATCCAGTATTCCGCTCTGATGGCCCGGCTAATATAGTCTGATACTGTCTCTAGCGGACTACTACCGGCACTAACTTGCTTGGCAATGTCCGTACGGAACATTTTCATCATCAGTCGAACCTTCTCCGCCTCGTTAGGTACCAAATTTGGACACAGGCGAGCGAGTTGCTCGAATCTCTTAATTGCGTCCATAACTGTCATGGATCCCTGTCTGAAGCCTGTAAATTCATCCTGTTGCACAGCAAGGACTTCTCAGTTGTAGTACATAGTGCGAAATTCGTACACGAAGTCTTGCCAGGACATAGCCATAACATCTCGTCGCATTTGGACTGTCATCCACCAATGTCTGGCATCCTTCTTAAGAGCGAAGGAAGCGCACAGTACTTTTTCCTACTCCGTAAGTCTCATGAAATCCAAGATAACCTGGATATTTATGGGCCAATTGTCCGCGACTATTGGATCTGTAGGCCCTTCAAACTCGGGTGCCTTCATACGTCTAAAACGCTCGTCTAGCAAGTCTTCGCGTACTAATGGCGGATTCACTTGTACGGCAGCTGGTGCCACCGAAATTTCAGCATTCCGAGGGACTTCTGGTTGGACTTCCGGGTGATCATGGGGTATCTGAGGTATTACTGGTGGAATTGGCGGTGCTGGTTGTGGAGCTTCGCGGGCCTGGGGCGCTTGGTCCATCCGCGTTAACTGTTCCCAGAGCCTAGTCATCTCCTGTTGTTGCTCCAGCAACTGTTGTTGCAAATTGGTTATCAATGTTACTAGATCTGGCTGAGGCGGATCTGCGGGTGCATTTCTTCGTGGACGTACCATCTTCTAAAATTCCTAAGGTAGGAAAAGATATCATCATATATCAATATCTTTCCTCCCATGCAAATCCTATTATATCCAACTATTATCATACATTCCATTCATAACATCGCATCAACATACATGTCATACCACAACTTAGTGACATTATCAAATCACATAGATACTTAATATAACATTTAACACCATAACATAGCTTTTCATATATCCCGTGATCACACGGTCTTTTTGTACAAACTCAAAAGTACATTACCATGTCAAAAGTACATGCTTTGCACGGTCCAAGATACTTACCGTTATATTTACAATATTTCAAAAATACATTATACTGTTCATATTTACATTTTTTTTTTTACAGCCAAAATTTCGGATGGAAGTGTCTAACACTTTCTCATCCTACATATATATACAACCTAACATCCGAATAACATAATACTATAATCAGTCCCATCAAAAGAAATATACAAAGTCGGTCCTAGTCTATATGATGACATCGAGGGTACTCGCAGACATATCCAAATCAGCATCCGCAACTACATGTCCATGTGCATCGCCAACTGCTATCTCCTCGGGATCGTCAATAGGAACCTCCTCGGGATCCTCTCCATCATCCTGCTCGGGCTCCTTATCCCTATCGTCCTCGTCATCGCTAGAGATCACGATGACTGGAGGGTCCTCTGGTGGGTCTATCAGTACGACATCATCGTCTGAAGCGTCATCCGCATCCATCGGGTCCACTGCCTCTTGGGCAGGCATCTCGGGTACCGGGTCCTCGGGCCCTACCTCATGCTGCGGATCCTCCTGTCCGGCATCGTCAGCAATGGGAGCCTGGGCTTCGTCCACATGATCAGCGACAGGCACGATCTGAGCGATCATCTCCGCCTCTAATATATCATCAATAAAGCTGCCGATGGTCATCTCGCGGCTAGTTGTCGGGACGAACTGATGGATGTGGGTCGGTACTCCGTTCCTTAGGAGTAGCAACGCCTCTAGCTCGGGCTCTGCCATGTCCTGAGGAACATACGGGAGCATTGTCTCTTGGAATCTCCAGCAGTAATGGCTCATGGTCTCCCCTGGATAGGTATGCCAGTCTTGAGAGAGTCTCTGGTAGCGAGAATGTCGCAGGTCCCGGTAAATAGCAGGATCACGGATCGGCTCTCCGGCCTCTCGAGCTGGAAGTGGCCCATAACGTCTCATCACTACTGTGTGGAAATGTGCCCAGGTGCGACTAGGCATCTGCATCTCTCCCAATGTGACCCACCATATTCTGGAATCACCGATCAGGCACCTGCTGGCAAGAGTGACCTGTAAATGCGCCTCAATATGACATATCCCAAAGATCTGCTCCATGTCATATAGCCATGTCCCAATCGACACCGATCGTCTAGTGCTATCGAAATATAGAGGCTGCGATCGATAAAAAGCGGCGACAGTATCCCGATCCCTCTTGACTTGTATCGGGTCCATGATCTCGCGTCTATTTCACATAATTTAATCATAAATACCTTTTGCATATAAAATAAAATAATATAACAACAGAAATAAATCTAGACTTACTTACAATGATGGAGGCGATGTCAGGCAACTGTGAAATCGTGTCGCAAGGAAACCGCTCTGATACCAACTCTTGTAACGACCCACCTAGCGTAGGCTGCTACCGTACTTATTGACTTATACTTATAACATAATAACTAAATGAAACTTACTTACTTGGCTTATGAAACACAGCGGAAATTTTTTTTTTTTTTTATAGCACTCAAGGAAACTATAAACATAGAATAAGAATTATAGTACTGTTTTTGCGTACGAGCATATTAACTATTAGTTATCATAAAACATTTCATATTTCTTATGTATAAACCACAAAACGCGTAGCGATTCCCAGTCTCCACTATTCACAGTGCCCGGACACGCTACTCCACATTGTATCATCATCCGCTGGCAGGTTGTTTACCTACAGCACAAACTTAAACAATGAGCTTTCGCTCAGCAAGTACAACTCCTATACCGCATTAGACAATAACATAACGTAGGACGTATACCATATATACATAGCAACATATCGTAACACATAGCCTGCATAGACCATTTATGTTCATATTATGTTCCCTTATTTTCCGTATTCTTATTTCTTATGGGCCCTTAACCTGAGTGTTCGTATCCGGCGTGCGACTATGGATTGGTTGGGGCGGCCAAACCATTTCCAATTCAATCCACAGTCCAACCCGACCTAGTGCGGGTGGTACGACACGGCACTTGATATCTTGCTTAAACTTATTATTGGTGATCATACATTCCGATGTCACTTTTCTACTTCCATCACTTTCTTATCTTAACATATAATCAGACACTTAGTATACTTCATATTGTACACATGTTATCTAACATATAGCACGGAGCACTTCATTGAACTCTAGTAATATACTACTAGTAGCCTATGCTGTAGGCGGCGTTGTACTTACAGTTTCTACGTCCGTTGCTATGCTGCTCCTCCTCAAGGCTCAGCTGTAGAGTACCTCCTGCTTGATTGAAGGATGTATGTAAGGTTTCTAATTTATTTTCATAATATGTTGGTAACTAACCAACATTCATGCGGGTTTTGGTTATATGTCCCCCTAGAAAATAAAACCATTCATTACCTAAAGGGTGACTACCTCAGCAGCCCTATCAATCTTATGTCGTGGCCTAATAGGTTACGTTGGATAACCTTTCATTTACTAAGCCCACATAGTATAGGGTTAGGTTAATACCTACCCTTGGGCTTCTATTTATACTTATTTCCTTTTAGGTTAACCAAGGTCAACCTTTATGATTACTAAAGTTGATCCCCCTTTGGGTCAACTTTGGGCTTTGGGGCTAAGCCCGGTAACTCGGTTATTATTTCCCGGTCACCATCCGTCCTACACTATTTTTCAAAAACTTAGCTTAAAATCTCCTTTTCATAAAAAGACTTGACTTTCAAACTTTAAAATTTATTGCTTGCTTCTTAAAAATTTACAATTCTTGAAACATAATTTTATAAAATACTTAAGGGTCGGAAACTGCCTTTGGAACAGTCTCCATGTTCGAAACTGTCACGCCCCCACTAGCCTCCCTAAAGCCCACGCGGTGTCTAACCACGCGAACCTGGGGTTGGGTTCGTGACATTACTACTTACTTGCTTGATTGAAAATAAAGTTACCCAATTTCTAGAGTAATTTTTTTTTTCTTCTTTTCTAAAAATCGTTACTAGAAAACTTTGATTGCGGAAATCATAAAACTTTAAACTCGATTAAAGCATAACTCAAAACTGCTTTTCTTTTACAAAACTCTAACTTTTTCTGATGTACTCACTCGAATACTGAGCTTTCACTTATGAGGAAAGCTCCATACATACATACATAATCTGAATCGTAGACCAGACACGACCTACAGCGGACCAGTACAACATGTGGCAACTTGCGTGCCATACTTACTGAACTGAAACTGAACATACATACTGAAAACATAATGAAAACACTTTTTCATTTTAAACTAATTTCGGAAAGCCCGTAGTAGTCCATTCCCACGTTTCACAATCTGCTGCGCCATCTCTCCACAGCTTGTATCATGTATCGCCGGTAGGTAGCTTACCTACAGCATGAACGTAAGTAATGAGCTAAAAAGCTCAGTAAGCACAACGTCCTATCCGCATGCAACTAAATGCACAAAAACGTGAACCAATTATGATTTATTATTAAAAATCATTTATGGTCTTACTACTGATCTTATCTTACTACTATACCATGTGTGTATGTACTTAGGTACGTAACCATGGAGTGATTGAAGGCGGTCCGTCCAAACCAACTCAAACCATGAAACACACAGTTTAACATGGAGTAATGGAGGCAGCCCTTCCATATCAAGTCAAACCATGTAACATGCCGTTTGAACTTACCACGAAGGCAAGCTAGTACCACACAACATGTCCTACTGTACTTATCTCATACCTTACCATGTGACTTATTAATAGTGGACATACTTCGTGATGTCACAAATCTAACGTAAAACATAACATGATATACATACTAACTTATCACTTAACGTGGATGACATACTGAATCTTAACATATCAACATACTGCATAACATGAACTTACTGCATAACTTAACATACATACTACATAGCTTAACATGAAACATACTGCATACTGAACATGAACTTACATGGCATACTTATTGCATAACATAACATATAACATACTGCATACTTATCCTGAAACATACTGCATGACTTGACACATAAACATACTGCATACTGAACATCATAAATCATGAAATCCCATTCATGATTTCTTAAACACATCATATGCAAACAAACATGTGTTCATGCTGTAGGCGGAATTGTACTTACCTTTCCGTCCTTCGTTCTTGCTTAACTGTCCTTTCTAGTGCTGTTCCACTCCTGGTTCAGCTGCAGGTTCTGCCTGCTTGACAAGGACATGCTCTACTTAAACTCGTGAAAATGCTGGTAATCTAACCAACATGTTTACATGATCTTGGTTGTATGTCCCTTTTTGTGCAAAACGTCTAACTTGGTTACCAACGGTAACCTGGCGTGCTAAGCCAAAACTAAACCTCTAAGGGTTGTTTATCTTAATCTGAACTATCGGGTTATTTCTGATAACCCTTTAGTTGAGCTTAAACTGTATCCCTTGGGGTTACTTTGGATAACCCTTAAGGATAAACTAAACCCATACTATTAGTTAACCAAAAGTCAACCATGGTCAACTTTGGTCAATTACGGTCAACTATGGTCAACCCTCTATGGTCAACCTTTTGGGTCTCGGGCTTGACCTGGTAACTCGGGTATAACTCCCGATTACCATTCGTGAACTAAACGTTGGCTATAAACTTGCTTGAAAAATACATTTTTCTTGCTTGGAAAACACTTAGGAATAAATCCCAAAATTTCACATTTTCTTGTAAAATTCCTTACTTAAATCATAAAATCCAAACTCATGGATTTATGCTTTGTAAAATCATTTTAGGTTGAAAACCGTCCTTGGAACGATTTTTCGAGTCAAAACACTCATTTAAGGTTGAAAAACCAATTTTCTAAAATCATTTGTTAAACTTGTGGTGCAGGAATTTCGGATTCCTTGAGCACCCTTCGTAAAACAATTTTTGTTTTAAAATCGGTGCGTAATCTGAAAAAGTTTTCTTCATAAAAGTTCTAGCTCTCGAAAAATGCTAAAACTTTTGTGTTTTACAAAACTTCTAATTCGGCCTAGTTTCGTACCAGTTTTGAGTTGAAACCGGATGACCCCTGAAACGAAACTGGGTCTGGAGACTTAAAAGATTAGCCATGGGTTTTGGCATTTTTGAAGGCCATTGGAGCCTTATTTTGGAAAACGACTCACGTAGCCCCCTAGGAAAAGTTGTTCTGGACAACTTTCGTGTTTTACGTTTTCCTAAATTCGGCCTCTAAAGGCCTGTTAATTTTCGTTTACAAAAACTGGACAGATTTAGTCCGAACCTGCCAGTTTTTCGTGTTACTTGATTTTACGTCTCCTACTTCGGAAACTAACTCAACCGATCACTCGGGAGCCTAAATGAACAACATGCACGTTAACTAACGTCCAACATGTGTTGACATGTCATCCCGTCGTGGTCATGCAAACCAAATCCGGAACTACTTAAACCTAGGTTTGCATGTGTTCTAGGGTTTGCATAAACATGAAATTGCATCACACAAACCATACCAAAGCTAAGTCTAACACCCTAGCATTCATGCCACACACGGCTGCACCTAGGACAGGGACAATACTAACCAAATTGTCATGCAAACCAAGCACTCATGCAAGTATAAAACATAGCACATAAACATAAAATCATGCATACTAACTAACATGCTACACACCCTAATCAAGCATCACATACCCTAGCCTATACATTAACCAAAATCTTGAGCTTATGCCCTTACATTCTTGCTTGGAAATACATCATAAATTCCCAATTTAAAGCTTGAACCAAAAGCTTTAAGGTTAGGGCTTTACCTCTTAAAATTTCGGAAGTTGGTTCACTTAAGGGAAGCCGAACTTCCTTGGCTGCTTGGCTGTCCCTTTGCAGCCGAATCCTCCCACCAAATGGGTTCCATTTTCAGCCATGCAACATACACACATACACATAATTATCCATCAAATCTTGCATGGAAAAATTTACTTAATATTCAAGGGTTTACCTTGACTTACCCTTGGCTTGATTAAGGCTCATGGACTGAAATTCTATCTCCCCCTTTGGCTGCCACTGCCCACGGCTTTTGGCTCCCAAATTACACCAAAATTTTTCACCATCTTGGTGACTCCTTGCAGCCCAAGCCGAGCCCTTGGCTGCCCCTAAGACCCATGAAAATTTCTTCTTCTTCTCGGCCGAAACCCATGCACCACCAAGGCACAAAATCACCTTGGTTCCCATGGTTGATTTTCTTCTTCTTTCTCACTCGGCTACACCTTGGGTTTGGTCTCGAAAATTTTTCCTCTCTTTCTTCCTCTCTTCCTCATGGCTGCTACCCAGAAAATCTGGAAAAATTTTCCAGATTTCCTCCTTTGGTTCATGCTCAAAACCGAGCACTCCTAGGTGGATCACACATGAGTTTTTCCAACTTTTTCTTGCCCTTTTTCTCTCCTCTCTCTCTCGGATTTTTCTGAAGATTTTTGGCCATAATTTGGCTGCTTTTCCCCATTTTTTCAGCACCAAAAATCTATCCAAATGGATCTATTTATAGGCATTTTTCAACTTTTGAAAAATTACATTTTGACCCCTAAACTTTCCAATCTTATGACTTGTTCCCCAAGGTGGCTGGCTGTCTCTAGCTCAGCAACAGCTAGGTTGGAGTGATGTCATGGCTGATGTCACTTTGATTAGCTCATGGTTTACCTCACATTTTTCTAAAATTGCACTTTTGCCCCCAAAAATGGAATTCTTGCAAAAATGCCCTCTAGGTGTCCGATTGTCCTATAAATCAACACACCCATCTTATTTTATGATGTCATCATCTCGGTGACTTCATACGCTCATATCGTCAAATTTCTAAAATTTACACTTTTGCCCCAAAAGTGAAAATTTTTGCATTTATGCCCCTAAACTTCATAATTGGCCATAATGCTTGCTTTTCAAGCAAATATCACTCTTTTCATGATTTTATGTGATTTTCTCATACTTGAATCACATATTTTCTAAAATTACGTTTTTGCCCCGAAAGACAAAATCCTTGCATTTTCACCCCCAAAAGTGGCCGATCCTTAATTTCTTCTTGCAAGGTAAGTTATTACCTTATTGTGACATCATCTAACGACGTCACTGTACTTACTTCACATGTTTTTTCAAAATTTACACTTTTACCCCAAAAGTGAAAATTTTGACATTCTTGCCCCTGACTTTGACCGGGTCCTTTTGGGTGACTTGTTGACTAAAAATGTCATTCTTGACCTTAACTAATGCTAGGGATGCTTGATTTCTAGGGTGGCTCTACTATTTACTTGGGCTATCTCGCCCATACTGACATATTTTGCAGTATTTTCTCATACTACATCATTTTTTTCGCTGTCAAGTCAACTGTTGACCTCTCTTGGTCAAACTTTGACTTTATTGGTCAAAGTTGACTTTTTCGGTCAAACTTTGACTTTTTCGGGACTGAGTCCTAGTTCGTCCTTTTCGACCTGAAAGGGCGTTTTCTATCCTTAAAAATCTATTCTGAGTTTTATTGAGCCATAAGACTTCGTAAAACGTGTGAAAAACCCTTAACTGAGTTTTTCCGTAAACATCTCAACATATGCTCATAATTCCTCTTTTAGAAGGAAAATGGCAACATGAAATTCTAGGTATCACAGAAACAGTGTTTTTAGCCATAAAACAATTTTCCTAAACCAGTTCTAGAAAATCTTGTACAGGAATTTCTTGATTCCTGCACAGTTTTTACCTTTCAGATAATATCTAAAAATATTTTTAGAATTAGAAAAAGTTGTCTTTACGAAAGTTCTAGCCCTCGAAGAGTTCTAAAACTTTCGTGTTTTACGAAAATTCTGATTCCGTAAGGTTTAGTACCAGTTTTAAATCGAAAACGGTTTTGACATAAAAACTGGGTCTAACAGACCACCTATGGTTTTTCTTAAAAATGGAGGCCATTAGAGCCTTATTTTGAGAAACAGTCCACCCCACCCCCTAGGAAACACCCTGTTCTACAACTTCCGTGTTTTACGTTTTTACCTATTCGGCCTCTAAAGGCCTGCAATTACCGTTTTACCAAAACTGTCCAGTGGGAACCCGAGCTGGCAATTTGGTTTTTAAAATTTGTTTTACGTCCTAAGTCGCGGGTTCTAGCTCGACCGACCACTTCGGAAGTTAATCAACATTCATGCAGTGCGTCTAACGTCCCTTGTAACCTAACCATGCAAACCCACGTAATCATGCAACCCTAAAAGCCGAGCCTAAAAGAACCTAGGGTTGCATAATTTTCTACTCTAGCATTCAACACATACACTTCATGCATCATTGGATCACAAAATCCTTAACATACAAGCATAATCTAAATTGACCTAATGGGGACATATTACCTCAAACAAAACCCTAACATGCCATTCTAACCATTCAATCAACATAGCATAAATTAATTGCATGCATTAAACCAAACCACCCTTAGAACTAATCTAATCAAACACTAGACATTTAGGGCCGAAAATTAAAAGCACATTTGAGCTTATGCTCTTACATCAATTAAGCTATAAATACACTTAAATTTTAACTTAAAAACTTAAATGAATTTAAGGCAAAAGCTTTTAGAAATTACCTTAGTGAAAGTAGGGTTTGGCTCTATGGTTTTGATCCCAAAATTTTCCCCTTGCACCACTTTGCTTCTAGGTTCGGCTCACCCACTTTTGGTGCACCAAAAATCAGATTTTTGGTCCCAATTTCTTCTCCTCACCAAGCTCGGCTGCAATAGGGCTGATTCCACAAATCTGGAATTTTTTTTTTCTCCTTTCTCCCACTGCACCCGTGGCTGCTCCAATGGAGAAATCAAGTTCCAAAACTTGATCCAACTTCTTCCCTTTTGCTTGCTCACTCACCCGAAGTCTCTTGCTCTCTTTTTCCCCTCAATTCCAGTTTCTTTCCTCTCTTTTCCCCTGCACTCTGACCCACGGCAAAGGCTGGAGGTGGCTGGAAAAATTTTTCCTTTCTCTCCCCTTGAACCCTAGGCTAACCGAAGCAAGAAATGGAGGATTGGCTTAGAAAAATTTTCTGATTTCACTCTTCTCTCACTCTCGGCTTTTGGACAGAAAATTGACAAGAGGTTGGCTGCATTTTACATTAAAAATGAATAGGAAACATCCTCTATTTATAGGCAAAAGTTGGAGTTTTTAAATTTAGATTTTGGCCCCTAAATTTTCAAAATGTTGCACACTAAGGTGCTTAGGTGGCCGGCCATAATGGAGTGGAGAACAACTAAAGTTGTTCTAGAAATGGTCCACATGTCACAAAGAGCTTCGTCCACCACCACATGTGATGTCAAAAATAATTCTTGTTATGATATCATAAATTTAGGCCTTGTTTGGCTTGTTTTAAATGAAAACTTTGAAACTTTGAGTTTAATAAATTAAATTCCAATACTGTAGCTATTATTATACATTTTTGGATTTTTATACTTACAGTCTAAAAAAATCGGATCGAAAATATTTTTCTTATTTTCTCAAATCCTTTCTGCCCCATGTCCTAATTTAGCGTGCTTGATTTTTTTATAGTGGTTTTAGTTCTAATTTGTGTTATCTGTCATAGAAAACGAGTTCCCGCAGTATTTTTCTCGAACTGCAGATCTTAAAATTCCTCGATCGCAATTTTGACCATTTTGGTCAAACTTTGACTTTTCGGGTCAACGGTTGACTTTTTGGTCAAAAATTTTGACTTTTCTAAAATCATGTAGATTTCATTCCTTTTTGTCCGAAAATGCTATTTGCTTCTCCGAACAATCATTTTTGAGTCTTATTAAGCTATAAGAACTCATAACACACATTAAAGCTCTAAACTGAACTTTTTCATGTAATTGCATGAACTACATACATTCAATCCTTAAAGAAAACTAGTAACATGAAAAGCTAGATATCACAATTTTACTACTTTGTATGTTTTTCAAAACTCATGCACTCATGTATGTGATGCATATGATTTATGTTATACTATTATGGCATCATGAAGCATACCCACTAATGATAAATCACATGGTAAGAATAAGATCAAGTTTCAAGTAAGAAACTGTTTTCAAGTATGGAATGGTTTTCCAAGTATGAAATGGTTTTTCAAATATGTTTCAAAACAAGAACAAGTTTTTAAAGATAATGGCAAGCAAGTTGCCTTGTGTCGTACCGACCCACTCTAGGTCGGGTTTGGTCCATGGTTTGAGTTGGATTGAACTGGTCGCCCCAACCACTCAATGGCTACGCGCCACAGTACGTACACTTATATTATGTAAGGAGCCCAAAAAGATGCTAACATAAGGAAGCTTAATGAATGTGATAAGAAAGCATAAATTGATCATGCACATCTTTATCAAAATAGTTTTGCGGATGATAAGTTGTACTTGCTGAGCGAAACCTCATTACTTATATTTATGCTGCAGGTAAACAGCCTATCAGTAATGTATGATACATGACTATGGTTGATGGCGCTGCAGACTGTGAAATTTGGAATGGACACCGCCACTCGTATTGGAAAGTTCATCATATTATGTAGTACTTAGTAAGAGTTGTGTGATATGTTATAAAGGTTCAAACCATGTTCCTTATTTAAGTATGTACTCGTGTATATATATATATATATATATAATTTGAGTATTTTTTTCATAAGTAAGATAAGAATAAGCAAGGTAACAGCCCTACATAGGTGGGGTGTTACACTTACCAAGTGTTTGTTAATATGCCTTCACATCCTTGAATATGGATGGTTTGTGAATGATGGTTATGGAATTTGACCTAAAAAAAACACAATTTGGTAAGTTATGTAAGGTTACCTATTTGGTGTTTTTCAAGTAAGAAGATGAATGTATGGTTGAATGTTATGAACATATCCATCGCATTGCATGTTGACGTAGGCTCACAGTTGTGACCGTTTGAAGTAGTGTTTGAGGTAGTGTATGCAAAATTTCCAACAAAAAAAAAAAAAAAAAAAAAACCAACAAACACAAACTGCTAGATTTTTTTAAGTTAATGGGACAGTTTCTGAAAACCGAATTCTAAGACCCTTAGAGGCCGAATTGGGAAAAAGTCATAACTGCAAAGTTGTAGAAAATGGAAAACCCTAAGGATAGGCCAAGTTATTTGAAAAAAAAAATGGTAACAATGTTATGACGGATAGTAATCAGATAGAATACCAAAATCAATATATTGGGCTTTCTATCCATGGTTACCCATAGTAACCAAATGAGATATTAATTTAATATGTTGGGCTTTGCATCGAGGGTTACTTATAGTAACCAAATGGGATACCACTGTAACATATTCGGCTTGTATCTAGAGTTAATTATGGTTGTTGAATTGGATACCAACATGAAATGTTATGGTTTATAGTAAGATAAGATGATCCTTATCTTACTCCCTAATTTGGAAATAGGAGGGTAACCTGTTGTCATGTCTCATTGGAACAACAAATCTAGAACCTATGACAACTTTTAAGTACAACTCCACCTATAGCATGGGCAAACTATTTTATCGCTTTGCATTAATGTTTGTAATGCATATGTTGTATGTTATATTATTGTGGCATCATGAAAGCATGCTCACTAATGATAAACCACATGGTAAGAATGTGATCAAATTTTAAGTTAGAAACTATTTTCAAAACATTGTTTTTTAAGAATTGTTTTCAAGTAAAAAACTGCCTTCAAGAATGAAACCGTTTTCAAGAAAGAAACTATTTTCAAGAATGAAATTGTTTTCAAGTATGATGTTAAGCAAGTTTTCGCATGTCGCACCGACCTACCACGAGGACGGGTTTGGTCCATGGTTTGAGCTGGATTAGGCTAGCCACCCCAACCACTCCATGACTGCGTGCCGCAGTATGTACACTCATGTTAGGTAAGGGCCCAAAAATATGCTAACCTAAGAAAACATAATGAAATCATAATTGGTGCATACATTGTTTTAGTACGAAATGTTTTGCGGGGTGATAGTTGTACTTGCTGGACAAAAACTCATGACTTATATTTATGCTGTAGGTAAGCCGCCTATTGGTAATACTTGATGCAAGACTGTGGGGCATGGCATGGCTAACTGTAAAACTTCGAGTTGAATACCACTATGCGTTTTGAAATAAGATGTTGTAGTTGCTATTTAGCACAATCTGCTATGTGTTAAAATATGTTTGAAACTTCAATATACAATTAAGTAAGTATATAAATATAACTATGTGGTTGAGCGAGGTTTCTAGTTTTGGAAAAAAATAAAAATCATTTTTTCCATATTTCCGCAATGTCAAGTCATTTAAGTAATTAAGTAAGATAAGTATGGTAATAGCCTACATAAGGCAGGTCGTTACAAAGATAGTATAATATAGTTTATATAATATTGAGGCCCAGTTTGGCGTCAAATTTTGGAGATAGTGTTTTGGAGATTGGACATAGTTTAAGTTTTGGAAATATGCGTTTAGTGAAAGTGAACTATTTAGAGTGAAAAATATAAAAACTTGAAATGTAATGGGAAAAAATTAGCAATACAGATTTTGTTTCATTCCGCAATTAAAAAAAAAAAAAAAAAAAAAAACTCATCTTGACTTAAAATGATAGAAATTTGAGTTTTTTTTTTTTTTTTTTAATGTTTGGAAAAGTGGATAGTAAAACTAAAGAAAAAGGATTAAAAAAAAAAACATTTTGGAAACAATTGTCTCCAAAAATTGGTCCCAAACGGACACTAATAAACAACTAGAATAGAGAGCACCAAGTCAGTTAAGAGTTGGATGCTAATTCTTCCTTCTAATTTCTAATTTATATTTTAATCAGTTTTCAAATATGATCCGACTAAGGAGTTTTTGAAAACTTATCATTGATATATATATATATATATTTTTTTTTTTTTTTGAATGGGCCACATTACCCCACTTCGCTTGTCGGCTTTCTCAAGGACAGGCAGGTAATTGCATCATAGTCTTCAATACTTTGTGTGGTATTTAAATCAAAATGTGATTATTATGATCAACTCTACGGTGGGTTGCACAATAATCACATCTCTGTTCATGATTGTTCCACAATCACTTCTACTCTTCAAACAAAAAAGAAAAAAAAGAAAAAGAAAAAAGGGCTCCTCTGTCTCATCAATTCCATATCTATAGGACTTTATAGGATACGTTGCCCACGATGACAACTTTAATGTGATATCTATTTTATGTCAACTTTGTAGGTCTAAACAAATAAAGTTGTTCTGGATTTTAGAGCTTTTGAATGATGGCTAAAGAAGAAACTGGTCTCATAAAGAAATTACTCATGTTCATTTTTTTACCTGGTTGGCTTTCTTAATGAAGATAACCAAATAAAAAAAAAACAAAAACAAAAAACAAAAAACCAAAAAACCAAAAAAGAAAAAAAAAAGAGGAAAAAGAAAATTAGTACAAATTTAATTTAACATTGTTTTGCTTGCTTCATGAATACGTACGGGTACATAGCGATACGAGAAGTGATGCATATTGAAATATCATTTTCAACCATAATAGCTTTTTCACCTACTAAACTTGCTAAATTATCGCAATGTACCCCATATAAGTTAATTTTGTTTTATATTAGTTATAAAAAACCAACATTCACCTCATGTGAAGATTGAAAAACCTATTTCCAACAAAAAATTTCTAAATCTAATAACAATACTAATACAAATCTCCCAACTTCAAATCTTCTATTACGTGTAAAATTAACTAAAGTGGGTACATTGAACAATATAGCAAATTGAGGGAATAAATTGTCAAAATTAAAAGTTTAGGGTGTAAGTTGTCAAAAAGTGACAAGCTTACGGGGTGTCAGTGCTAAATACAAATAGGAAACATAGGTAGGAGATACTAAGGTCCCATTAGGGAAAAAAAACGCATTTTGGAGTGTAAGGAAAAAAATTATATATTTCCTTCTTGAAAGAATGCCAACACTATGAAAAAAAGGTTTAGTTTGTTAAGGCCTCATTTGGGGTCAACTTTTGGAGATAGTGTTTTAGAGATTGATCGTGGCTTAAATTTTAAAAATGTGCGTTGAGTGAAAATGATAGCATATAATTTTTTTTATGCAACATGAATAAACTAAACCTTATGAGTAACTTTAACACGCATAAATATTACTTATTTGACAAAATTATGAAGTCATTTTTAACATATAACTGAAGTCTTGAAATATCATTAAGATAATGTAATATAATTTATATAATATTGAGGTCTCGTTTGTGCTCAACTTTTGGAGATGGTGTTTTGGAGATTGGACATTGTTTAAGTTTTGGAAATATGTGTTAACTGAAAATGAATTGTTTGGAGTGAAACTGAAAAATATAAAAACTTGAAATGTAATGGGAAAAAATTAGCAATATAGATATTGTTTCGTTCCGCAATTAAAAAAAAAAATCATCTTATTTTGATTTAAAATGATAAAATTATAGATTTTTAAAATTTAAGTTTTTTTTTTTAATATTTGGAGGAAAAGAAAAAAAAAATCATTTTGGAAACAATTGTTTCCAAAAATTGACCCCAATCGGATCCTAATAAACAACTAGAATAGAGAGTGTCAAGTTAGTTGAGAGTTGGATGCTAATTATTCTTTCTAATTTCTAATTTATAATTTAAATCATTTTTCAAATATGATCCGACTACATAGTTTTTAAAAACTTATCATTGATATATATATATTTTTTGGAATGGGCCACATTACCCAACTTCGCTTGTCGGCTTTCTCAAGGACTGGCGGCAAATTACTTAAAAGTCTTCAAGACTTTGTGTGGTGTTCCAATTTGTATGGGAAGTAGCACAATAACCACATATCTCTTCATGATTGTATCATAATCACTTATTCTTTTCTCAACTGTTCTGTCACATCAAAATCTATTCCATACAACGTTTGACATAAATTTGAGAGAAGGTGAGAAAAAGCAAAGAAAAATTTGTGAATTTAAGGGGTTTTAGTGCTTAGGTGTTAGGTTTTCTTCTAGTGACTTTAAGTGAGGATTTGGAAAATTTTTGGGACCATTTTCTGGACTAAGAGCCGACTGTGAGTGGAGGAAAAAGTGAGGAAAAATTGAGGTTAGTGGTGCTCGGTTTTCGGTTAAGGGATCAACCAAACTTTTGGGTGCCAAATTGAGGAGCTAGAACCGGTTTTGGAGGACCTAGGGGGGAGAAATTTGGTGAGCCGAACCCTAGCCCCAAAATTTTGAGATTGATCAAGGTAATAGCTCTAAACCCTAATATCTTTCAATTGAGGTTTAAATCTGAAATTTAAGTGTATTTCCACGTCATGATTGTGAGAGCATAAGCTCAAAGTTATTTTATTGCCCTAGGTTGATTAGATGTGTGCTTGATTAGATGTAAGGGTGGTTTGCATATGAATTTTGATTGATTATGCTTGCTAGGATTGCATGCTAGATGTGGATATGTTGTATGTTCCTCAAAGATGCTCAAGCATGATTCAAGATGTATGATAGGTTGCTAGAATGAAAGGTGAATGAATGGAATGAATGTTTGAAGCTAGAATCATGCAACCCTAGGTTAGGGCAGTTTGGTTGATGGGCTGCATGGACACGATGGGGCTGCATGTATGCCAAAGTGGGACGTTAGAAAATGCTGCATGATTGTTATCTAGGCTCCCACTTGTTCGGTTGAGGTAGTTTGCGCGAAATAGGACGTAAAATACATTTAAGAATGAAAACTGCTAGGTTCGGGTGGACACTGGCTAGTTTTCTAGAAAGTGTAATTTGAGGCATTTAGAGGCCGAATTGGGAAAAATGTAAAACATGAAAGTTGTTCAAAAGAGGTTTTTCTATAGGGCAACGCGAACAGTTTTTCAAAATGAGGCTCCAATGACCTCGGTTTTTGTAAAAACCCAAGCCTAACTGTGCCTAGGATTTTATGTACGGTCAGGTGGCTTCAACCAAGAAAATGGACACGATAGAGTCCGAATTAAATTTTTCATAAAACAGGAAAGTTTTAGGATTTTTCAAGAGCTAGAGTTTTCATGAAGACAACTTTTTCAGATTCAAAGTAGATTTTTAAACTGACAATAATTTATAAAGGCTGTGCAGTGAACAAGAAATTCATGCACAGGATTTTCTAAAACAGTTTAGAAAAACTGTATTTTTCCACAAAACCACTGTTTTGACTAAGGAAAACTGTTCCAAAGACAGTTTTCAGCCCTTAATAATTTTTATAAGACTCCATTTCAAAAGTCACGAATTTTATAAGGTTGAATCAAGGTTTTTGGATTTAAAATTACCAAATTTTCCAAAAGCAAAGAAAATGGGATTTTAAGCCAAGATATAGCAAAATGAATCTAACGGATGGTAATCGGGAAGGATACCCGAGTTACTGGGCTTAGCCCAAAGCCCAAGTTTGACCATAGGTTGTTAACTATAGTTGACCAAGGTGTTGACTTTAGTTGACCAAGTTTGACCGAGGTGTTGACCTAGAATGGACCACCTTAAGGGTTACCCAATATAAGCCAACGAAATACCAAGTTTAATATTGGACTAAGATCTAGGGTTATTGGTAATAACCCAATGGATTATGGAGACTAAGGATATTAGGACATAGGCCCAAGATTAGGATGAAAACCTAACCCTATTTATGAATGTATGGACTTAGTAACCAAGGTTACCCGTTGTAACCTAATAAGTTATAATGAGTATGATAGGGGGACATACAACTAAGAGCAAGTAGGAATGTTGGGTAGATTACCAACATTGATGATAGGATCCTTACCCTGTTTTCTTTTAAATAGCAGGGAGTAATCTGCAGTTGCCAACTTATTTGGAGCAACCCGATCTCAGGCATAGCGTACCAGGCAAGTACAAACCTCACCTACAGTATGGAAAATAGTAAATACTATTTTCAAATATGACGTGTTTTCATGAATACCATGTGTCGCTATGATGTGCCATGTATGATGTGTTATGTATTGTCATGTGCATATCTATGTTATGTTATATGTTACAATGTAGTAATATCATGACGCATGTTCACTAATATTAAATAGTGAAAACATAAAAACAAGTAAGGTGTCGTATCAACCTCCCGCCTGGTGGAGGATCATGAAAGTTATGAGCTTAAATCAAGGTAAAGTTATGAAGACCTTTCAAAAATAAAATTGTAAAGGTCTATATTCCCAGAAGTATTAGGGACCTTGCAAACCCTAACTCTATCTTGGAGAACGCGCATCTAGTACGTACACAAAGGGCCCACAAATTAAGCCAGATAATAGGATCAAGTTCATAAATAATCATAAATGGTTCATGCATATATTTTATGATGTTTATATGTTTTTGTGAGATAATGTTTGTATTTGCTGAGCGTAAAGCTTATTCAGATATTTCATACTGTAGGTAAAAAGCTTGCAGCCTAGATGATGGGTAATGCGGACGGTGCTGCAAATGAATGGCGGTGTGGGATACCACTATGCTAAATTATTCCGCAAGCCTTTTGAACAAAAATATATGTGTGTATATATATATATATACATAATAGAATGAATGATGTTATATTATATATGAAGTTGAAAACTCGAAACATATAAAAAGTATGTATGGTTCTATTATGATAAACAAGTATTGTATGTACAAAAGAAAATTACTTATTGACTAGTCTAAATATTTATTTGTGTATGTTGAGAAAAGAAAATTTATTCTCAAATTTTCAAGTAAGTTATAGTTAAGTGAGTAAGGTGACGGCCCTACGTAGGTCGGGGCGTCACACGTTCTATGAATTCAAGCGACCGGTAATACTTTCTGAAGTCTAGATCCCTCCTTCTCAATTCCGATGATCCTCGTTGAGAATTTGATCTAACTTCTTTCTTCAAAACTACAAAACAAGAACCGGTTAACCTTCAATGAAAAATTATCACTCGGTTTAACCTTACTCACAGTTTTGAATTAATGGAATTTTCTTTCTTTTTCTCTCCCACAAGATAGCCGAATTTTTGATGTGGAAGAAACCTAAAACATTTTTCTTTTTCTTCCAAAAATGTTTTTTTTTAATTTAAAATTATCAAAAATTGGTTTTTCAAGAACTCATAGCCTTTATATAGTATTCCAATCCTTTTCAAAATTTCTCTCCTTCTCGAAAAATAATTAATAATTATTTTTCTAGATAAATTTTGAACCAAAAGATCATACAACTTTAGGACTAGATTTATTGAACATAAAAATAATTTTTCAAGAGAAAATTAATCCTCACAAAATTCGGCCACTTTGAGATAAATCATGAGTGGTGGTTCAAATTTTAAATCAAGAATCTAAACTAGTCAAAAGATCCTAGTCCTATCTAGATTCAAATTTCTTTTAAACCTTTTTGAATTTAAATAGGATTCACATATTTGAATAAATATTTTCCATAAACATTATCCATATTAATTAATTTAAATCAATGAAATATTTCAAATTTTCTTTCCTCACAAAAACTGTGCACCTTTTTAATTAGGAAAGAAAAATCCATGAAATAATCTCTATTATTTAAACCAGTTAATAATTCAATGTTAGCAATATATTTAAAGGATTTTAAAACAAAATTTTTTTCTCTCCACACAATTAAAAAAACGTGCACCTCTTTTAATTAGGAGAGAAAAATTTTGTTTTCCAAAATTCAAACACAATCTTATTTTCAAAATTCAAATTAACCAATCACATGTTGATAAATCATTTGTCTACAAATTTCACATGTCCAATCCTTTCTGGATTGCATCTTAGAGAGTACCATGTCTTAAGAGACATTTTTAAATTCCATTTACAATTTACCGATCTCATTAGGAACAAATCCCGAGACGCTTCGTGGAACTATATGAGCTAATAGAGGGACCCGATAGAAATATGTAAAGAGGCTTCTATAATTGTAAAAAATTAATCCCAGATTAATTATCCATCAATTATCAACTTCAAAACTATTTCACTAAAAGTTCGAAGCTGAACTCCTGTTTACATACCGTATTACGAAAGCTCTCTCACATAGTGCTTCTTCCATGATTTATTCATTAATTGCTTGATCCCCATATGTTATCCATGATTGAATTAAGGACTTTTTCTATTTTACCTTCTCAATCATTTTAACTTAAAGTTCCATTATTCTCCATTGAAAAAACCACCAATTGTAAAACCATACAATTTGTAAACCATCAGAGAACACAAAGTAAACCGATTGCCAAGATCTTGCTATACTATCTTTCAATCCCCGAATAATTTCTTTAAGTAGATAACATTTACTATCGTTAAGATAGCTATGGATTCCGTATCTATGAATCTTGATTTCTCTATTCATAAGTCATGCACCCAAAACACAAGTATGTTGACCATGAATTAACAGTGTCTCACCTTTAGTGCATCAAAATACATAAGTCATGGATGCGAACTCAAGTAATCATTTCAGGATTAAGATTAATGCAGGATGATAATCAAAGCATTATTGATTCTTATAAACGGAATTATTAAACCGAATCAATTAACACTTTAGGTTCAGTCCAATGTCATACCTCAATACTGGTATACATTAAAGTTCTACTCGGAACCGATCTGATGGTCAAGACAAACCATCCCTCCAAGGAAGTAAACAAACTTTATAATCTTATCATGAATAAGATCTTCAAATCTTATTCTATTGATTGCGGACTATTTATTTAGATTGTTATCAAATTACCACGTCTTCTATGCATACCCCGTATACATATGGTAATTCAATATATTACTAACAGCCTAGTAGTATTTCATGTTTGCTCAAAATAATCATACAATCAACAAATGAAAGTAAATACGACACAACTTATTAAACATGAATAGCTTCATCTTATTAATATCAAAATGTCATATTTACAGAAAATCTCTAATATTGATTTTCTATCCTTATGGCACATATAGATCCCAACACCTCACCGTTTTGATTCAATGGAATTTTCTCTCTTTTTCTCTCTCACAAGATAGCTGAATTTCTTGATGTGGAAGCAACACAAATTTTTGTTTTTTCCTTTATAAAAAACGTTTTTCCCTTAATAAGAAAATCAAAAATTGGTTTTTCAAGAATTCCTAGTTTTTATATAGTATTCCAATCATTTTCAAAATTTATCTCCTTCTCGAAAAATAATTAATAACTATTTTTCTAGATAAATTTTGAACCAAAAAATCATACAACTTTAGGGCTAGATTCATTGAACCTAAAAATAATTTTTCAAGAGGAAAAAACAACTAAAAAATTCGGCAACAAATGAGTAGATCATGATTGGTGGTTCAAATTTTAAATCAAGAATCTAGACTAGTCAAAAGATCCTAGTCCTATCTAGATTCAAACTTCTTTTAAACCTTTTTGAATTTAAATAAGATTCACATATTTGAATAAATATTTTCCATAAACATTATCCTTATTAATTAATTTAAATCAATGAAATATTTCAAATTTTCTTTCCTCACAAAAACCATGCACCTCTTTAATTAGGAAAGAAAAATCCATGAAATAATCTTCATTAGTTAAACCAATTAATAATTTAATGTTAGGAATATATTTAAATAATTTTGAAACAAAATTTTCTTCTCTCTACACAATTAAAAAAACGTGCACTTCTTTTAATTAGGAGAGAAAAATTTTGTTTTTCAAAATTCAAATACAATCTTATTTTCAAAATTCAAATTAACTAATCACATGTTGACAAATAATTTGTCTACAAATTTCACATGTCCAATCTTTTCTGGATTGCATGTTAAAGAGTACCATGTCCTAATAGACATTTCTAAATTCCATTTATAATTTACCGATCTCATTAGGAATAAATCCCAAGACGCTTCGTGGAACTATATGAGCTAATAGAGGGACCCGATGGAAATATGTAAATAGGCTCGTATAATTGCGAAAAATTAATCCCAGATTAATTATCCATCAATTATCAACTTCAAAACTATTCCACTAGAAGTTCGAAGCTGAACTCCTGTTTGCATACCGTATTACGAAAGCTCTCTCACGTAGTGCTTCTTCCATGATTTATTCATCGATTGCTTAATCCCCATATGTTATCCACGATTGAATTAAGGACTTTTTTCGTTTTATCTTTTTAATCATTTTAACTTAAAGTTCCATTATTCTCCATTGAAAGAACCACCAATTGTAAAACCATACAATTGGTAAACCATCAGAGAACACAAAGTAAACCGATTGCCAAGATCTTGTTATACTATCTTTCAATCCCTGAATAATGTCTTTAAATAGATAACATTTACTATTGTTAAGATAGCTATGGATTCCGTATCTATGAATCTTGATTTCTCGATTCATAAGTCATGCACCCAAAACACAAGTATGTTGACCATGAATTAACAGTGTCTCACCTTTAGTGCATCAAAGTACATAAGTCATGGATGCAAACTCAAGTAATCATTTCAGGATAAAGATTAATGTAGGATGATAATCAAAGCATAATTGATTCTTATAAATGGAACTATTAAACCGAATCAATTAACACTTTAGGTCCAGTCTAATGTCATACCTCAATACTCGTATACATTAAAGTTTCTACCCGGAACCTATTCGATGGTCAAGACAAACCATCCCTCCAAGGAAGTAGACAACCTTTACAATCTTATCATGAATAAGATCTCCAAATCTTATTCCGTTGATTGCGGACTATTTATTTAGATTGTTGTCAAATTACCACGTCTTCTATGTATACCCCGTATACATATGGTAATTCGATATATTATCAACAGCCTAGGAGTATTTTATGTTTGCTCAAAATAATCATACAATCAACAAATGAAAGTAAATACGACACAACTTATTAAACATGAATAACTTCCTCTTATTAATATCAAAATATCATATTTATAGAAAATCCTTAATATTGATTTTCTATCCTTAGGGCACATATAGATCCCAAAAAGAACGATCAATAAACAACATATTAAAATCCCTTTGTAACTGGATCCTACTTCAAAGAATTAAGCGGGATGTGTCCCATGTATTTTTCATTTGCAGATATATAGTACTGAGGCCCCGTTTGGGGTCAACTTTTGGAGATGGTGTTTTAGAGATTGGACATGGCTTAAGTTTTGCAAATGTGTGTTTAGTAAAAATAAACTGTTTGGAGTGGAAAAATGTAAAAAGTTAGCAACATGGATCTTGTTTCGTTCCACAATTAAAAAAAATAATTCATCTCAGTTCGACTTAAAATGATAAAATTATAGACTTTTAAAGTTGTAGGTTTTTTTTTTTAATATTTGGAAAAGTGAATAGTAAAATTGGAGAAAAATGACAAAAAAAACATTTTGGAAACAATTGTTTCCAAAAATTGGCCCCTAAATGGACCCTAATAAACAACTAGAATAGAAAGTGCAAGTTAGTTGAGAGTTGGATGCTAATTATTCCTTCTAATTTCTAATTTATATTTTTAATCATTTTTAATATATGACCTGACTAAAGAGTTTTTAAAAACTTTTCATTGATATATATATATATATATATATATATATTGAATGTGCCACATTACCCCACTTCGCTTGTCGGCTTTCTCCAGGACCGGCAGCTAATTACTTCGAAGTCTTCAATACTTTGTGTGGTATTTAAATCAAAATGTGATTCTTATGATCAACTGTATGGTAGGTTCAACAATCAGTTATTCTTTTCAAACAAGAAAGGAAAAAGGAAAAAAAAAAAAAAAAACCGAGTCTTCTGTCTCATCAATTCCATATCTATAGGATTTTATAGGATACGTTGCCCACTATGACAACTTAAATGTGATCGGTCTAAACAAATAAAGTTGTTTTGGATTTTAGAGCTTCTGATTGATGGCTAGAGAAGAAACTGCGCACGTAAAGAAATTACCCATGTTCAGTTTTCTACCTAGTTTGCTTTCGAAATGAAGATAACCACACACACACACACAAAAAGAAAACAAAATCAAAAGAGGAAAAAGAGAAATAGTGCAAATTTAACATTGTTTTGCTTTCTTCATGAATACGTTCGGGTCCATAGCGATATAAGAAGTGATGCATATTGAAATATCATTTTCAACCATTATAGCTTTTCTAACATTTCAGATCTTCCAAACAAACCAGAAGACTAAGATGACATGACAATAAAGAAAAATAAATTCAAACTATTTATAGTTTTAAGGAATAAAATGAGAGTTTTACAAGTTTAAGAAAGAAAATGAAAATTGTCCAAAAGTTCAACAAATAGATGTGAGATATAGTCAAATTTTTATTTCTTGTTTTAATTTAAGAAAACGCTATCAATTTATAATTTAAAATAGTGTTTGAATTTTAAAATATACTAACATATATCAAGTATTTAGTACCGATGCCCCTTAAATTTGTCACCTTTTGAAAACCTACCCTCAAAACTTCTAATTTTGGTAATTAACATGCTCAACTTGCTAAACTGTTGCAATGTAGCCCATATAAGTTAATTTTCTGTTAAATTAGTTATGAAAAACCTACGTATACCTCACGTGAAAACCAAAAAACCCATTTCCAACCAAAAATTTCAAAATCTAATACAAATACTAATACAAATCTCCCAAGTTCAAATTTTTTATTTCGCGTAAAATTTATTAAGGTACATTGTAACAATATAGCAACTTTAGGGTTAAATTATCAAAATTAAAAGTTTAGGGTGCAAGTTGTCAAAAGATAAAAAGTTTATGGGATATCAGTGCTAAATACATATAGGAAACATAGGTAGGAGATATTAAGGCCCTGTTTGGAAAAAAAGTGTTTAAGAGTGTAAGGAATAAAATTATATATCTCCTTCTTGAAAGAGTGTCAACACTTTGAAAAAAGGTTTAGTTTATTGAGGCCCCGTTTGGGGTCAACTTTTGGGGATGATCGATGTTTTGGAGATTGGACACGGCTAAAGTGTTGGAAATATGCATTTAGTGAAAATGATAGAATTAAATTTTTTTTTATTGCAACATAAATAAACTAAACATTATGAGTAACTTCAGCATGCATTGACAAATTATAAGTCCTTCAATATATAATGGAAGTCTTGAAATATCATTAAGATAGTATTATATAATTTTTGTATTATATAATTTTTATAATATTGAGGTCCCGTTAGGGGTCAACTTTTGGGGATAGTGTTTTGGAGATTAGAAATGGTTTAACTTTTGGAAATGTGTGTTTAGTGCAAATGAACTATTTGGAGTGAAAAAAGGTAAAAATTTGAAATGCATTTGGAAAAAAAAAAAATTAGTAATATGAATCTTGTTTCATTTCACCATTAAAAAAAATAACTCATCTCGTTTCGACTAAAAATGATAAAATAATAGACTTTTAAATTTTGAGTTTTTTTTTAATGTTTGGAAAAGTGGGTAGTAAATTTAGAGGAAAAGAACAAAAATCATTTTGGAAACAAATGTTTCCAAAAATTGGCCCCAAACGGACCCCAACAAACAACTAGAATAGAGAGTGCCAACTCAGTTGAGAGTTGGATGCTCATTATTCCTTCCAATTGCTAATTTATATTTTTAATATTTTTTTCAAATATGATCCGACTAAAGAGTTTTTTAAAACTTATCATTTATATATATGTATATATATATATATATATATATATATTTTTTTTTTTGATTGGGCCACACTACCCTACTTCGCTTGTCGGCTTTCTCGACGACTGGCAGCTAATTACTTCGAAGTCTTCAATACTTTGTGTGGTGTTCCAATTTGCATGGAAAGCAGCACAATAACCACATATCTCGTCATGATTGTAGTACCACGGTCACTTATTCTTTTCTCGACTGTTCTGTCTCATCAAAATCGACTCCATACAACGTTTGACGTAGATTTGATAGGAGATGTTGCGCAAGATGACAACTTTAATTTGATATATATCTATATCCTAGATCAGCCTAAATAAATAAAGTAGTTTTGCATTTTAGAGCTTTTGATTGATGGATAGAGAAGAAACTGCGCTTATGAATAAATTATTCATGGTCAATTTTTCTATTAATTTGCTTTCTAACAAAAAAAATAAAAAAAACAAAAAAACAAAACAGAAACAAAAACAAAAAAAGCAACAAAAAAAAAAGTAAGAAACATTGAACTTGTACAAATTTAATTTAACATTGGTCTGTTTGCTTCATTAATACGGTCCTCAGCGATATAAGGAGTGATGCATTTTGAAATATCATTGGCAACAATTAGTCATAGCTTCTTTAATGTTTCTGATCGTCCAAACAACCCAGAAGACTAAGATGACATGACAATAAAGAAAATTAAATTCAAACTATTTATAGTTTTAAGGAATAAAATGAGAGTTTTACAAGTTTAAGAAAGAAAATGAAAATTGTCCAAAAGTTCAACAAATAGATGTGAGATATAGTCAAAATTTTATTTCTTTTTTGAATTTAAGAAAACGCTATCAATTTATAATTTAAAATAGTATTTGAAATTCAAAATCTACTAACATACATCAAGTATTTAGTACTGATGCCCCTTAAATTGCTCACCTTTTGAAAAACTACCCCCAAAACTTCTAATTTTGGTAATTAACCCGCTCAACTTGCTAAATTATTGCAATGTAGCCCATATCAGTTACTTTTCTGTCAAATTAGTTATGAAAAACCTACGTATACCTCACGTGAAAACCAAAAAACCCATTTCCAACCAAAAATTTCAAAATCTAATACAAATACTAATACAAATCTCCCAAGTTCAAATTTTTTATTTCGTGTAAAATTAACTAAGGTACATTGTAACAATATAGCAACTTTAGGGCTAAATTGTCAAAATTAAAAGTTTAGAGTGGAAGTTGTCAAAAGATAAAAAGTTTAAGGGATATCAGTGCTAAATACAAAAAGGAAACATAGGTACGAGACATTAAGGTCCTGTTTGAAAAAAAAAGTGTTTAGGAGTGTAAGGAATAAAATTATATATCTCCTTCTTGAAAGAGTGTCAGCACTATGAAAAAAGGTTTAGTTTATTGAGGCCCCGTTTGAGGTCAACTTTTGGGGATGATGTTTTGGAGATTGGACACGGCTAAAGTGTTGGGAATATGCGTTTAGTGAAAATGATAGAATTAAAATTTTTTTTTTAATGCAACATAAATAAACTAAACATTATGAGTAACTTCAGCATGCATTGACAAATTATGAAGTCCTTTAATATATAATGGAAGTCTTCAAATATCATTAAGATAGTATTATATAATTTTTATAATATTGAGGTCCGTTAGGGGTCAACTTTTGGAGATAGTGTTTTGGAGATTAGACATGGTTTAAGTTTTGGAAATGTGTGTTTAGTGCAAATGAACTATTTGGAGTAAAAAAAGGTAAAAACTTGAAATGCATTTGGAAAAAAAAAAATAATAATATGAATCTTGTTTCATTCCACAATTAAAAAATAATAATTCATCTCATTTCGACTAAAAATGATAAAATAATAGACTTTTAATTTTTGAGTTTTTTTTTTTTAAATGTTTGGAAAAATGGGTAGTAAATTTGGAGGGAAATAACAAAAATCATTTTGGAAACAAATGTTTCCAAAAATTGGCCCCAAACAGACCCCAACAAACAACTAGAATAGAGAGTGCCAACTCAGTTGAGAGTTGGATGCTCATTATTCCTTCCAATTGCTAATTTATATTTTTAATATTTTTTCAAATATGATCCGACTAAAGAGTTTTTTAAAACTTATCACTGATATATATATATATATATATATTTTTTTTTTTTTTGATTGGGCCACGTTACACTACTTCGCTTGTCGGCTTTCTCAACGACTGGCAGCTAATTACTTCGAAGTCTTCAACACTTTGTGTGGTGTTCCAATTTGCATGGAAAGCAGCACAATAAACACATATCTCGTCATGATTGTAGTACCACAGTCACTTGTTCTTTTCTCGACTGTTCTGTCTCATCAAAATCGACTCCATACAACGTTTGACGTAGATTTGATAGGAGATGTTGCGCAAGTTGACAACTTTAATTTGATATATATCTATATCCTAGATCAGCCTAAATAAATAAAGTAGTTTTGCATTTTAGAGCTTTTGATTGATGGATAGAGAAGAAACTGCGCTTATGAATAAATTATTCATGCTCAATTTTTATATTAATTTGCTTTCTAACAAAAAAAATAAAAAAAAAACAAAAAAACAAAACAGAAACAAAAACAAAAAAAGCAACCAAAAAAAAAGTAAGAAACATTGAACTTGTACAAATTTAATTTAACATTGGTCTGTTTGCTTCATTAATACGGTCCTCAGCGATATAAGGAGTGATGCATTTTGAAATATCATTGGCAACAATTAGTCATAGCTTCTTTAATGTTTCTGATCTTCCAAACAACCCAGAAGACTAAGATGACATGACAATAAAGAAAAATAAATTCAAACTATTTATAGTTTTAAGGAATAAAATGAGAGTTTTACAAGTTTAAGAAAGAAAATGAAAATTGTCCAAAAGTTCAACAAATAGATGTGAGATATAGTCAAATTTTTATTTCTTGTTTGAATTTAAGAAAACGCTATCAATTTATAATTTAAAATAGTGTTTGAATTTCTAAATCTACTAACATACATCAAGTATTTAGTACTGATGCCCCTTAAATTTGTCACCTTTTGAAAACCTACCCCCAAAACTTCTAATTTTGGTAATTAACCCGCTCAACTTACTAAATTGTTGCAATGTAGCCCATATCAGTTACTTTTCTATTAAATTAGTTATGAAAAACCTACGTATACCTCACGTGAAAACCAAAAAACCCATTTCCAACCAAAAATTTCAAAATCTAATACAAATACTAATACAAATCTCCCAAGTTCAAATTTTTTATTTCGTGTAAAATTAACTAAGGTACATTGTAACAATATAGCAACTTTAGGGTTAAATTGTCAAAATTAAAAGTTTAGGGTGGAAGTTGTCAAAAGATAAAAAGTTTAAGGGATATCAGTGCTAAATACAAAAAGGAAACATAGGTACGAGATATTAAGGTCCTGTTTGGAAAAAAAAGTGTTTAGGAGTGTAAGGAATAAAATTATATATATCCTTCTTGAAAGAGTGTCAGCACTATGAAAAAAGGTTTAGTTTATTGAGGCCCCGTTTGGGGTCAACTTTTGGGGATGATATTTTGGAGATTGGACACGGCTAAAGTGTTGGGAATATGCGTTTGGTGAAAATGATAGAATTTAATTTTTTTTTAATGCAACATAAATAAACTAAACATTATGAGTAACTTCAGCATGCATTGACAAATTATGAAGTCCTTTAATATATAATGGAAGTCTTGAAATATCATTAAGATAGTATTATATAATTTTTATAATATTGAGGTCCCGTTAGGGGTCAACTTTTGGAGATAGTGTTTTGGAGATTAGACATGGTTTAAGTTTTGGAAACGTGTGTTTAGTGCAAATGAACTATTCAGAGTAAAAAAAGGTAAAAACTTGAAATGCATTTGGAAAAAAAAAAATAATAATATGAATCTTGTTTCATTCCACAATTAAAAAATAATAATTCATCTCATTTCGACTAAAAATGATAAAATAATAGACTTTTAAATTTTGAGTTTTTTTTTTTAAATGTTTGGAAAAGTGGGTAGTAAATTTGGAGGGAAAGAACAAAAATCATTTTGGAAACAAATGTTTCCAAAAATTGGCCCCAAACGGACCCCAACAAACAACTAGAATAGAGAGTGCCAAGTCAGTTGAGAGTTGGATACTCATTATTCCTTCCAATTGCTAATTTCTATTTTTAATATTTTTTCAAATATTATCCGACTAAAGAGTTTTTTAAAACTTATCACTGATATATATATATATATATATATATATTTGATTGGGCCACGTTACTCTACTTCGCTTGTCGGCTTTCTCAACGACTGGCAGCTAATTACTTCGAAGTCTTCAATACTTTGTGTGGTGTTCCAATTTGCATGGAAAGCAGCACAATAACCACATATCTCGTCATGATTGTAGTACCACGGTCACTTATTCTTTTCTCGACTGTTCTGTCTCATCAAAATCGACTCCATACAACGTTTGACGTAGATTTGATAGGAGATGTTGCGCAAGATGACAACTTTAATTTGATATATATCTATATCCTAGATCAGCCTAAATAAATAAAGTAGTTTTGCATTTTAGAGCTTTTGATTGATGGATAGAGAAAAAACTGCGCTTATGAATAAATTATTCATGCTCAATTTTTCTATTAATTTGCTTTCTAACAAAAAAAATACAAAAACAGAAACAAAAAAAGCAACAAAAAAAAAGTAAGATACATTGAACTTGTACAAATTGAATTTAACATTGGTCTATTTGCCTCATTAATACGGTCCTCAGCGATATAAGGAGTGATGCATTTTGAAATATCATTCGCAACAATTAGTCATAGCTTTTTTAATGTTTCCGATCTTCCAAACAACCCATAAGACTGAGATGACACCACAAAACAGAAAAATTAAATGTGCCTTTCAAGATGTATACAATATTGTTAGATATTCCACATTCCTACATTTATGTCCTTGCCTGATCAAAGATTGTGAACATATATATATATATATATAATAGGTGGGTCTATTTGACTTTTCTAACCCATGGTTTAAAAATACCTAACAAAGTAAATATAAAATTAAAAAAATACTTTGATCCACCCCTTACTTTTTTCAAAAAAATCATCAGAACTAAATTATTTATGAAATTATATATAATCAGGTATTGGATAGCACAAATTAAGATAACATTTCCAAAATGAGATTTTTCATTTTTTTTTTGTAATAAAATATAACATTAACACATTGACATATATATCGAAAATGGTCTACGTTTAGTTTTACTGGAGGAGTTAGAAAATTAATCTTTAATGCCTTAGATGTGCTATACTTGAACTTCAATGGTTGATTCCAAAGCTTGACATGCCCTTATGCTTGAAAAGAAGAGTCTTTAATTATTTCCCCTCTTTTTACCATAGTTATCGCCCTAGTGATTAGCTCTCTTTCCCGAACGGAGAGGGCGGATAATTGATGTGTGAAAGGAACTTAGTACATTTCGATTAGATTGTTACGACTATGCTATAAATTTTCCATCAATTACAAATTATTCAACATGAAAGGGAAAAGGATTACTAATAATCTGAAAAACAATTCTCAAAGGAGCAAAATACAAAGTAAGTAAAGAAAGAGAACATAAATAACAACCATCTAAAATCCAATCTTCTAAAAGAGAAAAGTGACAAATTACGTGACGAATAGCCAGACCACTACCACAATAGAAACATGATCAACTCTTCGGATTTTGATGGACAATATGGATTCTGTTTTGTTATTCTTATCATTGTAAGTGCTTATATAAAAAAAATAAATAAAATTATTTCAACTTAATATAAAGAAAGTTCTGTATTTTTAAATTTGAGTATCATAAAAAGAGAAGAGAGAGAAGAAGTTGATTTGTAGTTTTGTCAGACCAAACAATTTTTGGAAATGAATGGTTAAAAGTAAGCCCAGAGATGATTATCCAAACGGGCCTTAAAACGTGTTGTATTCTTGCCCTTTAAAGATTCCATTTTTAATGTCTATCGAATAAAATAATGAACTTCCAATTGTAGCTGCACGTGGCCAAAGATGGGAGAGTGAAGAACTTGATTTTACATGCCATAGGTTCTTCGGTTTACCAAAAGTACTCATCTTCATAATTTGGTCTTCTCAATTATCATTTCTCAATTAGAGAGAGTAGTATCTACTGTTCTAAGCTCTCATAATTTTCTTTTGTTTTCTATCCAAACCATTGAGTACTTTTGAATGTATGAGTGATAATTGGAACATCAAATAATTCTTCAGATATTAAGAAAAGTTATTCTAATAAGCACTGTCCCAACCATATTTTGCAATTTGCAAATCCCCTTGAAAAATTACATGACAATACAATACAATCCCGTTGGTGATGGCATAACCGTCGTAAATGTCTTTGAGTTTGATTGAGAACTATGGGCTTGTGGTGGACTGGATAACTCTAAGTTGAACTTGATAAGAAAACGGGTCTGGTCCAAATATTGTTCCAGTTGTGATTCCATGAGATTCGCAAAGCTACAATAGACTGAAAGCATGAAGACAATGTTGATTTTTTTTTTAATTCATTGCAAAAAAATTTCAAGACTGTACTTGTTAAAGCTGAAATTTTTTTTCACAACAAAATGACATAAGTTTAGAAAATTTTTTTCCCACCTGGTTTGTTTGCCAAGAAAATGGAAAGGAGTAAGGCCCAGATTTTCTCGATGTTGACGATTCTGCCAAAGAGGCGTTCAAGGTGTTGCTAATGAAAAAAAGGTAATTTTGAATCAATTTGTAGGAGTTATAACTTATCTCAGACTGTTATTAACGTGATAGATTGATAGAAAAATTCTGTAAAGAATAAGTCTTATATATAGGGTTGTTTGCTACGGTCCTCCCTGAAAGATCAAATTTCCGCCATAAGATATAAAAGTAAGAAATGTGACACATTATTTATTGAACATATTATTAATATGAGAAGGGCATAACGCCACAAAGTCGTCGACCCTCCAAAACCCAAAACCGACTTGGATTCGAGTCCTTTAAAGTTTGCATTTGACAAAAATCGCGTAAAATTTTATTAACAGGAAGAATATTGGTATAATTTCTTCAAATAATATTCGGAATTTTAGGTATCTTCTACCCAATTTCTTAAAATGAAAAATTTCTCAATCTTGACCTAATTATCACGCGTGTGTGTACATATATCTATGGCGCAAGCTAAAAGCATTTTAAAAAAATAAAATAAAATTGATGTTTGTCATACTGAAGTACTATTACTGTCAGGGGGCCAATGTTAATCCATTTTGACTGTCTAAATAATCCAAATTGGTCAGACTAACGAAACCGCCACGTACCTTCAAAAGAAAAATGAGACCACCACGGAGAACCTCTATAAATAGTTAAGAGTTTAATGGAACTCTCCACCCAACCCAAGCTGTGCAACAAAACAAAGAAAAATTGCCCTACGACTTCAATAAGACAGCACCTCTAGAGTTCACCCAAAAAAACAAAAAAAAGAAAAAGAAATGTCAGTTCCAATATCAGCTGTTCAGATCAAAACCACACCCGAAATTAATCGCCGTTCCGCAAATTATCATCCTAGCATCTGGCGCGGTCATTTCCTCAAATATTCGTATGAATCTTCGGTACAGAATACATCATAAGAATCATTTTCTTCATGCAATTGCAGATAGAAATTTCTCCAAATTCTCGTACTAATATTTTTCTTCTTCTTTTGTTGTGTTTTGTTTCCTTTTTTATTTTATTCTTTTATTTATTCTTTTTTTTTTCTTTAAAGGAAGTTAGCAACAATACTATAGAGCAAGAAGTCCAAAAACTGATAGAGGAAGTGAAGAGTATGCTTATTGCTAGTACTGCCAGTACTAGCCCTTCAGAGAACGTAGAATTGATCGACACAATCCAACGATTGGGCGTCTCTTATTATTTCGAGCTCGAAATTAGTGAAATATTGGGATTGATGCAGAAAAATATGATTTCTGATATCGGATTAATTGACAATAAAGATGACCTTCATACGAGTTCTTTAAAATTTCGGTTGCTTAGACAAGAAGGCTACAACATATCAAGTGGTATATATATATGTGTGTGTGTTTATGATCTATCTGTGCAAGCCCATGGAATATATATTCATCTTTTTTTTTTTTTCTAAATCAATTTTACTTTATATATGAACTTTAGGGTGACTCTCATTGCACCTCCAAAATTATTAAAACTCCCACTTTACTCTCTTAAATTTTGAATTAGTCTCATTAAACCTTTCTCTTTAGAATTTTCGTTATAAAACATACAAAAAGGATTAGTTCACCGCCGTACTTTTCCTCCTCTTTTTCCATATGTTGCTAATAGATTTTCAAAGACAGACCTTAGAATACAACTTAACCGCACGTCTTAATTAACCACGTTTTTTTTTTTTTTTTTTTTCTTCTATTTTGATAGAACTTTTAGTAGAAGGCATTAAGTTAGACTAGAGTGGGTGTTTTTAAAATTGAGGGGGAAAAGTGAGAATTAGCAAAAGTTTAGGGGTTGCGGGAAAAAAATTTACGGTGAATTTATAAGCTTCTTTGGTTATAGTTTTGATATGGTATTCTTTTGGTAGAACTATCTTTTATTTATTTTTTCTTTCTTTAAAAAAAAAAATGGCACCTTACGTAATCTGTTCTGATTTCTTTTGCTACCTATTCACAATATACATATATATATATATATATAAATATATGCTCTCTTCTCAATATATTATTAGATTATTGAGCTAAAGAATTTGTTGTTTAATTAGATTTATTCCGGAAGTTCATAAACGAAGAAGGGAAGTTCAATGAAGACCTTACTGATGATGTTAGAGGAATGCTAAGTTTATACGAAGCTGCTCACTTGAGGGGACATGGAGATCCTATACTAGAAGAAGCACTTACTTTCACCACCACTCACCTCAAGCCCTTGACGATGTCTTTGCCCCGGTCGAGCCATTTTCTTGCAGCACAAGTCAAGCATGCCTTGAGGCAACCAATCTGGAAGGGCTTGTCAAGGGTTGAGGCAAGGCGTTTTATATCTGTGTACCAAGAAGACCCTTCACATAATGAACTTTTGCTTCGCTTTGCAAAGATGGATTTCAGCATTTTGCAAAAGTTGCATCAAAAGGAACTTGGTGAAATCTCAAGGTTAATGTTTCTACGCATATGAGAAATTATAATATTATTAGAAACACTAATTTCAATAATTTTTTTTCTCCATCAACTGATATGATATGTGAGTTTTTATTCTTTTACTGGTATATATGTGTTTTAAAGATTGTCATCATGTCAAATAATATAATAATAAAATATTACATTTATCATTGAAAATATTATTATTTGTTATCACGTAAGTCAATCTTCCAAAAAAAAGTAATAGGATCAGATACTCCTAGCACTATTCTATTAGTTTTCATTTGAGTTTTCATTGCTTATTTAGTGATGTTCTTACCGAGTTGAATGCATATCTCATGCTTGAAATATTAGGTGGTGGGAGAGTTTGGATTTTGCCTCGAAGTTACCTTTCGCACGAGATAGGCTGGTGGAATGTTATTTTTGGATTTTGGGAGTTTATTTTGAGCCCCAATATGCCCTTGCTAGGAGAATAGTTACAAAAATAATTGCAATGACATCAGTCCTTGATGACATATATGATATTTATGGAACACTCGAAGAACTCAAACTCTTCACAGATGCAATCGACAGGTTTTCTTTTGGCTTACATATATACACATATGCATATACATATACGTACATATACATATACATATACATATACACATTCATCTACGTATATCTCTTTTGGTTCTCAGATGGAATATCGACTGTCCAGATCAACTCCCAGAGTGCATCAAATACTTTTATCATGCACTACTACAAGTATACGAAGAAATTGAGGAAGAGACGGTTAAGGCAGGCAGAGGATATTGCATTGACTATGCTAAAGATGCAGTAAGTCATGAGACAATAAAATTTAGAATTTATTCCGTAAAAAAGGCGATGACAAAACTAAGCTATATCACTTCACTTTTATTCATGACTAAAACTAAGATATTCCTTTTAAATTGACAAATATATATTTGTGGGTCTCAGTTCTGCTCTAAAGAGATGAAAAGGAAGTGTCTTAGAATGATTACTTGATTTGAACTCACTTTTTCCCTTTCTTTCTCCCCATTGACATAATTTACAAAAAGTGAATTTGTTCTTGGAATTATTGGCTTCAATATTAACTAATAAGAAAAACCAAAATTATCAAATAATAATAATCATAATAGTAATAACAATAATAATATTATTATAATAATTGTAACAATAACACTAACACTAAGGCTTGTTTGTTGCGAGGGAGGAGTGAGGGGGTGAGGGGATGACTGGAAGAATTTTGAAATCCACCGACCATAGTTGTCTGGTAAGAATGAAAATAAAATAAAATAAAATAAGGGAATGAACTGAGAGATGAATTTTAAGTCCTTAAAAGAACTCCAATTTTAAATATCTTAAATATGAAGATGGTAGAGAAGATAATTATACCAAATATTATATGAGAAACGTCTTATTATACTATATATAATTTTTTCCTTTCCTATTTTCTTTCCCTCTTACCAAATATTTTAAGGGTGTATTTGCCAAGAAAGGAAATAAAATAGTAAGTAAGAAGTAGTAGATAACATAATTAAGTGAGGAAAATGGGGGAGAAGAGATATCACATCTCTCACCATATTTGATATGAAAGGAAGGAAAAAGGACAAAATATCATCTTTCTTATTTGGTATAGAGATGCAAGGGAAAATAACAGAATATTTTGTTTTTAAATAAAGCTATTGTGGATTTTTTTTTAATATATTTTTTTAATTAATACCTTCTTCCATGCAAATTATTTCTATAAATTAAACACTAGATGAAAAGGCAAGTCCGGGCCTACTATGATGAAGCCAAATGGTTCAAAAAGAATTACACACCAACATTGGAGGAGTACATGAACGTTGCAATCTTGTCAAGTGGTTATCCATTGCTTACAATCACTTCTTTCTTGGGAATGGGAGATATTGCAACACAAGAGGCTTTTGATTGGGCATCAAAACATCCAAAGATTGTTAGAGCTTCATCAACCATTGCAAGGCTCATGGATGACTTGGTTGGCCACAAGGTATTAAATTAGTCAATAAATGTATTTTAGATTAACATTATTAATGCTATTTTCTAATACTCTCCAAGGAATACCGAGCTGACAGTTTCTTGGGCGATTTGGTTGACTAACCGATCGTGGTCGGTTTGGGATATGTCACCATTTTTCACTTTGTTTTAGTTGGTTTTTTGTGTCTATTGTGGTCTGTTTCCATTTGTTGGCTTTTTATTAGATCAATTATTAATTTATAGGTTTCAAAATCTTTAATTTCTTCATCAACTTACCTTTTTCAGGACGAGCAAGAAAGAGGGGACGTAGCCTCTAGCGTTGAGTGCTACATGAAACAATATGGTGCGTCGGAGCAAGAAGTGTATGATGAATTTCAGAGACAAATTGTGGAAGCATGGAAGGACATAAACGCAGAGTGGCTTGATAAACATGAACATGCGCCAAGGCCTCTTCTAATGCGTGTTCTTAATCTTGCAAGGGTCATGGATGTTGTCTACAAGGATGGGGATTGTTACACCAATTCCGGAGGGCTCATGAAAACATTCATTAAATCTTTGCTCATAGACGCTGTGCACATGTAATCTGTAGCTTTACTTTATTTTATTTTCTTTGGCAATGACCATAGTGAAAAAATCCATCAAAAGAAAATCCCAGGCTGATTATTTGGATCCTCCATTAGATGGAGTGCGATTGGGAAAGATAGTGATTAATTTCATGTAGCATATGCGGACATTAAAATTTGCAATTTACACCAACCATATATGTATGTACCTTTGAAGATGTGTTCAATAATGTTAGATATTCCACATACCTACTTTTAAGTCCTTGCCTGGTCAAAGACGGTAAACATATGTATGTATAATGGGTGGGTCTATTTTACATTTCTAACCCACTGTTCAAAAATACCTAACAAACTAGATATAAAATTAAAAAATTACTTTCTTCCACCCCTTAATTTTTCCAAAAAAATCATCAGAACTAAATTATTTGCATTTTTTCCCCTCTTCTACAATCATTCAGTCTAAAACCCTATAGAGTTATTTTGTTTGCTGTTATTCCACTTTTTCATTTAGTTTTTGTTTAAAAAATAACTAAATAATATGGTTCTAACAAAAAACAATTTAAAAATATTAAAGGTTCATTATCTTCACTCCAATGCGGGAGTGTATCAGTTGGAAGACATGTAGTGGTTTAAATTCGCAGCCTTTTTGTACGGCAGCAGTTGCAAAGGATTTTATTGGCTTTCCTTGCTATAGATTGCGCTCCTAGATGTAGCCCACATTCGCAGTAATGGCTTTTGACTAGAAGGTTTAGTTAACTTATGTTGCGTCCAATAAAAAAAATCTAAAGTTTTCGGTAATAAGTTCAAGTTTTTGTAAGTAAGCATTGTAACAACTTACATAATTGGGTCATTATAAATTTATCTTGGTTAGGTCAGTATAACTTTTGCACACTCATTCTTTATCTGTCCCAATATATTATTAAAAAAGAAAAAATTAATAAATAAACGCTTAAAATAAAGGGAAGGGCCATCAATAAAACTGGATCCTACTTCAAAGAATTAAGCGGGATGTATCCTATGTATTTTTCATTTGCAAATGAAGATATAAAAATATTGAGACCCCATTGGGGTTCAACTTTTGGAGATGGCGTTTTGGGGATTGGACATAGCTTAAGTTTTGGAAATGTGCATTTAGTGAAAATGAACTTTTTGGAGTGAAAAAATATAAAAACTTGAAACATATTTGGAAAAAAAATTAGCAATATGGATTTTACTTCATTCCACAATTAAAAAAATAATAATTCATTTCATTTCAACTTAAAATGATAATATCATAGACTTTTAAAATTTGAGTTTTTTTTTTTTATAAATATTTGGAAAAGTGGAAAAAAAAAAAACATTTTGAGAACAATTGTTTCCAAAAATTCGCCCCAAACGGATCCTAATAAACAACCAGAACAGAGAGTGCCAAATCAGTCAACAGTTGGATGCTAATTACTCCTTCTAATTCCTAATTTATATTTTTAATCATTTTTCAAATATGATCCGAGAAAAGAGGTTTTAAAAACCTATCATTTGCGTGTGTGTGTATATATATATATTTTTTTTTTGGATGTGCCACATTACCCCACTTAGCTTGTCGGCTTTCTCAAGGACTCATGGAAGCTAATTACTTCAAAGTCTTTAATAGTTTGTGTGGTATTTAAATCAAAATGTGATTCTTATGATCAGCTGTACGGTTGGTTGCACAATAATCATAGTTTTTTTAACGTTTCCGATCTTCCAAACAACCCAAAAGACTGAGATGACACCACAAAAACAGAAAAATTAAATGTACCTTTCAAGATGTGCTCAATATTGTTAGATATTCCACATTCCTACTTTTAAGTACTTGCCTGGTCAAAGATGGTGAACATATATATATATACACATATGTATGTATAATGGGGGGTCTATTTTACTTTTCTAACCCATTGTTTAAAAATACCTAACAAAGTAAATATAAAATGAAAAAAATACTTTGTTTTACACCTTACTTTTTCCAAAAAAATCATCAAAACTAAATTATTTGCTCTTTTTTTTTCCGTCTTCTTCAACCGTAAAGTCTAAACCCCTATACAGTTATTTTGTTTGTTGTTATTCAACTTTTTCATTTAGTTTTTGTAAAATAAATAAATAAATAATATGTTTCTAACAAAAAAGATTTAAAAATATAAAAGGTTCATTATCTTCACTCAAATACGGGAGTGTATCTGTCGGAAGAAATATGGTGGTTTAAAATCATAACCTTTTTGTACGGCAGCAGTTGCAAAGGATTTTATTGGCTTTCCTTGCTATAGATTTCGCTCCGAGATGTTGCCGACATTCGTGATAATTGCTTTTCATTAGAAGGTTTAGTTAATTTATGTTGCATCAAAAAAAAAAAAGTCTAAAGTTTTCGGTAATAAGTTCAAGTATTTATAAGTAAGCATTGTAACAACCTATACGGTTGGGTCTTTACGAATTCATCCTGATTAGGTTAGTATAACTTTTGCACAATCATTCTTTATCTGTCACATTATATTATTAAAAAAGAAAAAATTAATAAATAAACGCTTAAAATAAAGGGAAGGGTCATCAATAAACTAGATACTACTTCAAAGAATTAAGCGGGATGTATCCTATGTATTTTTCATTTGCAAATGAAGATATAAAATACTGAGGCCCCATTGGGGTTCAACTTTTGGAGAT
>CM046381.1:7998888-8025360 GCA_025413485.1 Ficus microcarpa
ATTTGAATCACCAATCAAGCATTTATTCTCCTTGTGGCCAAATTTTTTGTGGATTTATCTCCCCTTGGAAAAACGTTTTTAGGTTCAATGAATCTAGCCCTAAAGTTGTATGATCTTTTAGTTTCAAAATTTATCCGGAAAAATAATTATTAATTATTTTTTAAGAAGAAGATAAATTTTGAAAAAGGATTGGACTTCTATATAAAAGCTAGGAATTCTTGAAAAACTAACTTTTGGTATTTTTCATTAAGAAAAACATTTTTGGTAGTAGAAAGAAAAACCAATTAGGTTTTTTCTACATCATAAAATTCGGCAATCTTGTGAGAGAGAAAAAGAGAAAAAATTCCATTGAATCAAAACTGTGAGGAAGGTTAAACCAAGTGATAATTTTCATAGGAGGTTAATTAGTTCCTGTTTTGTAGTTTTGAAGAAAAGAAGTTGGATCATATTTTCATCGAGGAACATCAGAATTAAGAAGGAGAGATCTAGACTTCGGAAAGCATTACCAGTCGTTTGGATTCATAAAACGTGTGCCCAAACACACTCTAAGATGTGGAACTCGAGAATAGTAGAAAAAACACGTTAGTCAAACGCTATAGCAATTCCGGAATCCAAGAAATAAGGTACGATTGATCATGAATTTAATTTATTATACGATTGATCATGAGATTCTTTTCCGAAACGGCATAAAAAATTTTAAAACTTCCGCTGCGTATTAACTCTGATACCGGATCTGATTTTTCCAACAACACTTAGATCCCGACAAAAATTTGAAGGTTTTGTCTTGCTTATACACACACACACACACACACACACATATACATTCTCTTATTTTTCCATTATCAATGAAAAGTATTATTTTTAATCATTAGATTAAATTTCTACTAATGTGTTTAATAAATGTCCACATTAACAATTTATTAGGCACATTACAAATATATATTTAATCATATATCAAACTGTTAAAAAATTAATTTAATAACTATATTAACAATTTTGACTAATAGTGAAAAACTGAAAGACGATACTGTAGAAATTATTAAGTTATGGAATTTGAAACGGGAAACATTTGGTAAATAGTCACTTTAAAAACACTGATTTAAACAAATGACCAAAATCTATTTTGTTTAAAAAAATGACCGTTAATTAACGATTGACCATAATCAATCAATAAGAAATATATAGTAATATTGGTTAACTATTAATTAACCATGATCAATTAATGATTGACATAGCTTACCATATAATTTTTTAGATTCCAAAGTTTCTTTCTTTCTTTCTTTTTTTTTTTTAATCTGGTGATGAGATAATTAAAACTCTTTATTTTATGATAAAATCAGATATAAAATTACTCTCACATGATTTCTTAAGTTTTTTGTTACTGTCAACTACGTTTTTCAAACACTTTACTTTAAGATAAAATCAGAAATAAAATTAATCTTTTCATAATTTCTATGTTTTTGGTTACTGTCAACTACGTCAATATAATATTAGCATGCCAAAATTATTCAAAAAATATATATATATATAGCATCCCAAAAAAAAAAAAAAAAAAATTGCAGAAAGTACACGACTTATGGGCGGGTTGCTTGAGAAAAATTGTCGTTACCCTAGGCAGTGTTAGGGCATGAAAAAGTAGGCATCAAAAGTTTTGCTTGTCCTCATTCACATGGAATGCGCATCAAGTCAGTCAATAGCGGTGCTTTGAACTCCTTTAATACGCAACCAATTATGTCTGGTTCCTTTCTTTATAGTCCAGCTAATGAAAGTCAATGGAGAGACTTTTTTTTTTTTTTTTCTTTCCTTTTCAACCAATTCGTCTCTCATCAATGTGGCCACTTATTTCCAATCTGTTCTTTTTACTGAACTTTTTTTTCCCCCTTGCTGTTGGTTTGTGCAATTACTGCCGTGTACGACCTGAGGAGGAAAGAGACGTTCATTTCATTAGAGAACAAGCATACATCAATATCACGTTGTGATGAGCTCAGCAGATGTGAGACGATGAAATTTGGAAGAATTTATAGGCTTTAAAACTTATCTTTTTTTTTTTTTTAAATTTTTGGTAAATATATAAGAGTCTTATACCACTATACCATTCAAACTAGTTTAGGACCCCACCTCATTGATTGGTAGGATGATTTAGAGAAAAATGGATCATCTTTCCAATAAAATTAAATTAGATCTTTTTTTTTTTTATAATATATCTGAAGACTTTGAGAGTGACGTAAGATGAAAGACACAATGACACTATCCATCTCCTTCACTTAAAAAAAAAAAAAAAAAAAAAAAAAAAACCGAAAAGAAAATTATAGTGACAAATAAAACCAAAATGGCGAACATAATTTGGTAATTCCAAAATTCTAACTTGGGCAGATTCATTGGTAGTTCTTAGTTCCAGAATTTTAATGTCCCTTTACTTTATAGGGATAGGAATGAGCTTCCATTTTATATGTTTCCTTCGTGTTTTTTTATTCCGGGATCATCATACACTCTTTTTTCCTTTGTCGAATTTTTTCATTTGGGTTTGTTGGCATTTAAGGAGACAAACCAAGATGATAATACAATGATTATTTCTTTTTTTCACCTTTAACTTGTAGTGGCTTTAATTTTTCCATTCAATTTTATTTTCATAGTTGATTTTATTTGGAATGGATGAGTATATTAGAAATATCGATTTAATCGGATGTCTTAATACATTTATTAATAATTATCACCATTATTTATTAAAAAAAAAGGAAAAAACAAAAAGAAACTGGTAATTACAAAGTCAACTAAATCGTGGTAAAATTTGTCATCGAGTCAAAAGCAGCGTGCAATTCCCACTCCCACTCCCACTCACTCCCACTCAATGCGTTATCAACCACCCATCTGTAATTTTAACATTGGAAAACTAGAAAAATAAAAAATAAAAACACCGCAAAAACTGAACCAAAACAAAAAAAAACAAAAAAAAACAATGGAAAAGCTTTCCTTTATGTTTATCAGTGCTCTGTTACTCTGTTCTTTCCCTGAAACCTTCTCTGCCCTTGACGCCATTTCTCAGCACGAGTCCATCGCCGACAACGGCACGTCGTTGGTCTCGAAAGGCGGGGTCTTCGAGCTCGGCTTCTTCAGCCCCGGAAGTTCCAAGAACAGATACTTGGGAATCTGGTACCAGAAAATCCCACTCAAGACTGTCGTTTGGGTGGCAAACAGGATCAATCCGATCAACGACTCATCCGGGGTGTTGTCGTTTAACTCGACAACAGGCCAATTTGTCCTCCTGAGTCATGGAAACAAGACCGTCGTTTGGTCGACAAACTCGACCGGAGCAGCTCCAAGCCGGGTTTTGCAGCTTTTGGACTCAGGAAACCTTGTGTTGGGAGATGACAAGGATGAAAACATAAAGAACTACTTGTGGCAAAGCTTTGATTACCCTTGTGACACCTTGTTACCGGGGATGAAGCTCGGGTGGGACTTAAAAACCGGCCTAAATCGGCGCTTATCGGCGTGGAATAGCCCCGACGACCCGTCCCCGGGGAAGCTCACATGGGAAATGGAGCTTCATGCATATCCCGAGCCGGTTATGTGGAATGGGACCAAAGAGTTCTTGAGAAGTGGGCCATGGAATGGCCTTCAATACAGTGGTAAGCCAACAAAATCACTTCCTCTTTTGAAATACAGTTTTTTCGCTAATAAAGACGAAGTATACTTGACGATTTTGTTGGTGAACGAGTCTGTGATCGGAAGGATGGTCTTGAACCAAACGATTTTCCATCGCCAATCGTTAATTTGGTCGGAGACCAGCCAGAATTGGACGATTTATGCAGCGTTTCCACGGGACCAGTGCGATACTTATAACCTCTGCGGTGGAAATGGGTATTGCAGCCTCTCCGCGACCCCGGTTTGTCAGTGCTTAGACAAGCACTTCAGGCCTAAATTGCTCGCGAAGTGGACATCGAACGACTGGTCGAATGGCTGCGAGCGAAAAAAGGCCTTGACGTCTTGCCAAAACAACGATGGTTTTGCCAAATACGAAGGGCTGAAATTGCCCGATACCACTCGTACTTGGGTTGATAACAGCATGAATCTAAAGGAATGCAGAGCTAAATGCTTGAGCAACTGTTCTTGTATGGCTTACGCGAACACCGACGTTAGAGATGGCGGTAAAGGATGCGCAATCTGGTTTGGTGATCTTCTTGATATTAAGCAGATTCCTGGTGGAGGGCAGGATTTGTATATTCGAGTTTCGGCGTCGGAGCTCGGTATGATTGTTTCCTTTTTCTTTACTATCTGTTTGTATCTGACACCATTCTAGCTTTCTTATGCTTTTGAAATCATTCATGAAGGAGCTAAAATTAAGAAGTGGAAGATTGGACTGGTAATTCTCGCCGCCGTTTTCGTTATTCTTGGGATGCTTCTGGTTTACTACTTCACTTGCAATAAGAAGAGAAACTTTCAAGGTAAAAATTTGTACTCTGAAATCATGTCACTTGTGAGTTCTGTTCTGTTCTTGATCAGCTCTTTATGCGAAAATCACGCTCGTTTCTTGTAATCGAAAAATTGAAGTTTGTCATACTTATATTCAAGTTCCGTTTTTATTTTTTATTTTTTCAGATAATATTGGTAAAATAGATAGAGGCAATGAAGAGCAGGAAGATCTGGAGCTCCCGTTGTTCGACCTCCCGACAATAGCTGCAGCCACGAATAACTTTTCCCTTGACAACAAGCTTGGTGAAGGTGGTTTTGGACCTGTATATAGAGTAAGTTCTAAATTTTGCTTATAATAAGGACCTTACAAATCATGAAGCATTGGTTAGTGGTGATGTTTCCAAAGTAAAAATCGTTAAATCGAATGTCGTCTACAGGGTAGACTAATCGACGGACAAGAAATCGCCGTGAAGAGGCTTTCAAGAAGTTCTGGACAAGGAATGAAGGAATTCAAGAATGAAGTTAATTTTATTGCTAAACTTCAGCACAGAAATCTTGTTAGGCTTCTTGGTTGTTGCATTGAGGGGGAAGAGAAGTTACTGGTTTACGAATTCATGCCAAACAAAAGCCTTGACTTCTTTATTTTCAGTACGTATTTCTTACTTACGAAAACAGATTTCAGTGTAAATTCTCAATATTTTTTACTCTTTATTCTTTAGAATACAAATTTGATAATTGAATGCAAAAACTTGGACAGATGAAACACGCAGTAAGTTGTTGGATTGGTCTAAGCGCTTCAATATTATCTGCGGGATTGCTAGAGGCCTTCTTTATCTCCATCAAGATTCCAGATTGAGAATTGTACATAGAGATCTCAAGGCAAGTAATGTTTTACTTGATAGTGAGATGAACCCAAAAATCTCGGATTTTGGTTTAGCTAGGACTTTTGGGGGAGATGAAACTGAAGGAAATACAAGAAGAGTAGTCGGAACATAGTAAGTACTCTTGACATTAATCTATATACAACACAACAATTCTCTTTGGCCTTTTAACATGTTTTTATTCAATTTAATATTTGTAGTGGTTATATGGCACCCGAATACGCTATTGAAGGCCAATTCTCCATCAAATCAGATGTTTTTAGTTTCGGCATCATACTCCTTGAGATAGTCAGTGGGAAGAGAAGTAAAGGCTTCTACCACATGAAGCACAACCTTAACCTTATCGGAAATGTAAGCGAAAAAAATAAGAAAGAAAAAGGCGGGCTTTAATTTTTTCATAACTTTTCAACATTACACGAAATGGCTAATTTTGCAACAACATGTTTTAGGCATGGAAAATGTGGAGAGAAGGGAGGCCTTTGGAGCTGATGGATGAATGCATCGGGAATAATTCATGTACCGTCTCTGAAGTACTCCGATGCATCCACATCGGCCTTCTATGTGTGCAACAGCGTCCCGAGGATCGGCCTACCATGTCATCCGTTGTTCAGATGCTAGGCAGCAAGACCGCCTTGCCGGAGCCTGCTCAACCGGGATTTGTCACAGCGGAGAAGAACCCACACGATCAGTATTCCGCTTCTAGCACGCAAGAATTGCCTTCGGTCAACGAAGTAACCATCACTCTACTGCAGGCTCGGTGAACATCTCCCGCTCATAAAAGGCACATAAAGTGCAATATGTACACATAATATATGTTGTTCTTCTTCAGTCTTCAAATTCCTGTATCCAGATTATCAAAACCATATGTGAACTTCAGAACATATATATATGCGTGTGTGTGTGCGTGTGTGTTTTAATGCCACTTTTGTTGCGACAAACAAAAAAAGACTGTCAGGCTATGTCCTACATGTTAAAGTAACAACAAATTAAGACACTTCAGCCAATGCATTTTTCCCTATAATTTGTAGTTAACTCATGTTATTACAAAAATAAAAAAATAAAAAAACATAAAAACAAAAAAATAAAAAAACAAAAAACAAAAACAAAAATAAAATCATGTTCTTTCCACGTAATGTTGTGGATCAGATACCATTGGTGCTCTAATGACCCTGTCCAGGGACACCTTTGTAATTTTCTGAGAACAGGTGGAATGGAAGAGATCACTGCATACTCTTGTTAATAATAAACAAAGGTAGGGGTAGGGTTGGAAAATTATTTTCGGTTATTTTAGAATTTTAATATGGGGTTTATAGTTAAATAGTTTTTTTTAATAAGTTTTTTAATAAACGATCAAAGTTTTTAAAAATTAGTTAAAAAGCTTAAGTTTTTAAATTAGTTAAAAAACCTTTTTTTTTCCCCTTAGAATGGTTAATCAATTATGTAAATGGTCAAACACTGATTGATCATATTTTATGGTTAATCACTAATTGACTATCGGTAAATTATTGATTGATCACGTTCAATCACTGAATATGATAATATAACTCACAAATTTGTATAGTCAATCACTGATTAACGATAAACAAATCACTAGTTGATCACAGGTTAATCACTGATTAACTAATAGTCAGTCATTAATTGACTCTAGTTAATCAGTGATTAACTAATGGTCAATCAATGATTAACCCTAGCATAATTAGTAACTAAACGAGTGTAAAAGGATATCAATTTTGAAAGAGTCTGATGTGAGAGTTAATCACTGATTAACTAATGGTCAATCATTGATTGATCCTCAGTCAATCACTAATTGACCACACACATATCAAAACATGAGAAAACACATAACAATGAAAAAAAAAGGATCAAACACTTTTTTTTTTTTTCCAAAATTGCTGAACAAAAACCCAGATAATCTTGCATAAAACTCAGGTTAAAATCAAAATTCACAAAAAAAAAAATGAAAAAGAAAAAGAAAACTTTCAAATTTCAATTACAATTCAAAGAATGAATTGAAATCGAGTAAACACGAAGAAAAAGACAACGACGACCAAGAGAAAAACGTTCAAAGAGAGAAAGACAAAGTTGGGAGAGAGAGAGGAGGAAGGCATATGGGGAAAATGAAAATTAATTAAACAAAATATAAATATTAAGTCATTCAATTAATTAAAAAAAATTGAGCTATTTATTAGAGTAGATAAATAAATATAGATTACTCACCCTAATTTTTCTTTATATATATATATATATATATATATTAAAGTTTTGGAGCAATGAAAAAGATTTACAGGGCACAACTGTCCCTACCCCTATCCCATGACAGTGACTTTCAGATAATTAAGGCGGAGCCGCTTGAGGCCGCCCCCCACTGATACATTTTTGTTTTATTAAATAAACTCCAAAAATCTATAATTTTTCCGTCTTATCCACATTGGCATGAATTTTTTATATTTACACCCCTACAAAACTTTACGATTTTTATTTTTATTTTTCAAATTTTAAATATATTTCATGTGCGCTCTCCAAATAGCAAAAGTGCTCTATAAAAGAATGTCATAGATGAATGCCTTAGATTGAGTTTTGCCTCTGGAAAAAACAAAAAAAACTATAGATATGAGTCTCATGCCATGTTGTTACACATTTTTTATTTGATTATTTATTTTTATATATTAATTATACCCTTGAATTATCAGTCAATAATGGTTCTGACACTGGCTAGCCGATGGTCACCACCACCATTGGCTAGTTAATAGCTAGTTACCAAGTACCGACTAGCTAGTTACTAGTAACGACCTCTAACAACAGAACCAATCGGTAACCTTTGTGGTTACGATCGTCGATGGCGACTATTGTTACGTTGATTAGTATACCAAAAAAAAAAAAATCCAAATCAAAATCTACCAAAATCACACCATAAAAAAAAAAAAAAAAAACACTTATGGGATGTTTGGTCAACATCTTATTTTAAACTAAATTGTACTTTTTTCATCATGATTTATGTCTTTTTCTAAAGAAAATTTTTTGTCTTTTCTGAATAAGTTTTTTGTCTTTTCTGAAAAGTCAACAAAAATTACTATTGAAACTTAAAAATCTTAAACTAAACTTATTCACCAAACACCCCTTTAAAGAAAAAACATCGGACTCACTACAATAATCCTCAAGGAAAAAAAGGAATCAGAAATGAAAAAAAAAAAAAAAAAAAGTTTGCTTACTTCGATATCCTCGCGCGCGGAGTAGATCGTTGGAGATCGTAGGAGTTCTCCTCATGCACGGTCACGGTCAGCACGGATCTCTTTGCCGTCGTGTGGACCACAGAGAAATACAAAATACATAAGAGAGAGTCATGATCTACAAGTCCTCATTTTTTTTTTAATTATTATTTATAAATTTGTCTTATTGACTTTGATTATAACATTTTCCTTCATAGTTTCTTTTCTTCTTCTTTTTTTTTTTTTGGGGGAAAATTCAATCCCATGCTCCATTTTATGACACTATCTAATTATAAAATATTGAAAGACTATCACTGTGTAGACAAAAGGAAAAAGAAAAAAAAAAGATTTAGAGGTAAATAACCCTTTTTTTTTTTAATATAAAAGTTTCTTCTACAAATGGTCAAAGTTTTAAAAAAATAGTTAGAAGACTGTTTTTTTTTTTTAATGTTAATCAATAATTGATCATAAAATGTCATAAATTTAATAAATCAATGATTAACTAAATCTATTAAAAAAAAAAAAAAAAAAAGCAAACGACCATTTTACTATATAAAAAAAAAATTCAAGTCATCTGTTAGATAGAATAACCAAAATAGACTATCCAACCTAATTTTCAAAAAAAAAAAAAATCAATAATAAACAAGAGAGAATCATAAATCATTGATTCCTTTTTCACTTTCCATCACCAATAGGTGGTATGTAGGTTCGGCAGTCTAATTTTCCTTTCATTAACATTAAAACTCTCTCTTGGTCAGCCTAAACATGTATTGAAGAAGCATTCTTTTTGCTTCTCATTTTAGCTGTAGATTTAGGTAACCTTTTATCAATTGCGATAATTTTTGCCGAACACAATTTTTTGAGAAGTCATTTTGGGCTGCTAGGAATCACTGCCAAACTGAGCCGAGGTTGAGTTGGCAGCACTAAAGGAATTTAATGAGGATTTAATGAGGATTAATTTAAAATTCTAAGTAGTAGTTTTTGAAGTAAAGATTAATTTAAAATTTTCTTCATGTAAGCTTGTTTTGGAACATATATGATGTATAGGGCATAATGATAGACTTTTCATGCTTATATCACGCCTTAATAAATGTGCATATTAATACTTTCAATTTTTAATGGCTGTATTATTTCTTAATGTTCATGATAAACAAATGTAAATGTCCTCATAATCCACAATTTCATGAATGAATGCAAAAAAAAAAAAAAAAAAAAAAAAAAAAAAAAAAAAAACGCTCTCCTTCTCTCTCTCTCTGAATACGGAAAAAATTTGTAGTGTTTTGTCGGAGCTTTAGCACCGCCTCCGGGTGCGTCGTCAAGCTTCCGACCCTAAAGTTCAATCCTCGAACTCATCTCAACGTCAGCTACTCATGATGGAGGCGATGTCGTCGTGTCTCCCATCTGTTTGTTATTGGATTCTGTGGTGTGTATGAGTGCCCCCATTACATGGGAATTGTGCAATGACCTGACCTACACAGGGCCGTTACAATTACTTACTTAATTTAAATACCAACTTTGCAACGACTCGATTTCGTGACGTCATTACCTTACCGTGTTTAGTTAAACATACTTCATCTTACTTACTTTTGTATTGAGTAAAAATACAGAAATATTTATATATTTTTTTTCTTCAACTTTCTTTTTAAACTCAATTTAAAATTCAAAACTCAAAACTTAACTTATAATCATACTTATTTATATGTACTTACTTGAGTACCGAGTTTTAAAACCACATTTTAACAAATCATACTGGTTATCATATACCAGTACTATCGACTTATCATAACATAATACAAACACATTTTACATAACATATTTCCAAAACCCGTGGCAGTATCCAACCCAAATTTCACAGTCTGCAATGCCATCTCTCCACAATCTTGCATCAAGCATGTCCGGTAGGTTGCTTACTTACAGTATGAACGTAAGTTATGAGCTTATACTCAGTAAGTACAACTTTCTATTCCACAAAACGTACAATTTCGGTTAAAGAATGTATGAATTGATAATGCGTGAACCAATTATGCTTTTTTATGTTAACTTGGTTCTAAGCCTCTCACATATCATGTGTGCATGTATCGTGACGCATAGCCATAGAGTGATTGGGGCAGTTAGTCCAATCCAACTCAAACCATGAACTAAACCGTTTAACATAGAGTGGTTAGGGCAGTCAATCCAATCCAACTTAAACCATAAACCAAACCATTTAAACCCGCCCTCATGACAAGTTGGTACAACACAAGAAAATTTGCTTGCCTTATCTTATTACAAGAAAACTTATTCTTAGTTGATCATACTTGAAAACTTAAATTTTAACTATTTCTTACTTGAAAACTTAATCCTGTTCTTATCATGTGATTTATTATTGGTGAACATACTTTCATGATGTCGCAATAATAAAATATAAAACATAAAACAAATGTATATCATGTAAATCAATATATGATTTTTAAAAAACATGTAATGCAATAAAAACATTTTGCCCATACTGTAGACGGAGTTGTACTTACAAATTGTCCTACGCTTTTGGTCTATTGTTCCAACAAAACACGACAACAGGTTTAATATTCTTGTTTTCAAACAGGGCATAAGATAAGAATCGTCTATTTTACTACAAACCATAACATACTAAATTGGTATCCAATTCCACTACCATTGGTAATCATAGATACCAACCATAACATAATAAATTAGTATCCAATCCGATTACTATTAGTAATTATAGATATATTCCCTAACATAATAAATTAGTATCCTATTCGGTTACCATCAGTCATACACTTGTTACCATATTCTTATGTTTTGAAAATATTATAACTTTATAAATCAAGTATTTCTCGTCATAATACTTGAAATTACTTTTCATAAAACATAGTACGTTTTTTAAAATCACACGGGAAATTCCATTAAATTTAAACCTTTTAAAACTATTTTTGTAAGGCTGTAGTTTCTTTTTAAAAGAGATCGTAAAACCTCAAAAACTGTTCTGAAGACAGCCTTCTAATTTATTGTAATGCATGTGTACAAGAAGTTTTCTATACCATGCACAGTTTTGAAAATCCCATTTTATCTTTAAATTGGTTTAAAATTTGGGAAAACTTTCTACATGAAAGTTGTAGATCTCATCGAAATCTACAACTTTTGTTTTGTCCAAAACTTAATTCTGCCTTTAACTTGTCCCTTTTTTTCTCTTTGAAAAATTATGGCCGTGTACAGTTTTTGGACTAGCCAATTTTGAAAACTAATTAAAACGAAGGCCTTTGGAGCTTGTTTTTCAGAAAGTGTCCAAGCTACCCCCTAGTATTTTCTGTGTTCTAAAATTTTGTAGTTTTAACATTTTCCAAGTTCGGCTTGTAAAGGACTCAAAATTTAGTTTCCAGAAAACTGTCCAGATTATTTTTCAAAAACCGGTAGTTTACAGTTTTGTTGGTTTTCGTTTAAAATCCATACACCCTACCTCAAACGGACAAAGCCGTGAGCCTATGTCAACATGCAGTGCATTGGATTCGTTCTTAACATTCAAACATATACTTATCTCATGTTTTTGAAAAACACAATATTGATAACTTACTTATTTACCCCTTTGTGTTTTTAGGTTAATTTCTTAACCAATATACACTTGGCGTTCACATCATCATCATTTATAAAATCTCCCTACTTAAACATGTGAAGGCATTCACAAATACATGGTGAGCAATGAGCACATATAACCTTAAATTCAACATAGAGCATAAAAATCAAACCCATGTTTAGAGCTAACAACCAAGATAACCTAAGCATAGATCTAGCATAAAAAAATCATCAAAAACCATAATATAAAGAGCATGAGCTTATGCTCTTACAACCCATAGCTTGAAATGCACATAAATCCCATAAACCAAAACTTAATGAAATTCTTAGTTGGAGGGTTGAGATTATACTTCTAAAGTTTTGAAAGAGTGGTTCTAGACCTTGCATGAGCAAAAATTCTTGCTCCACCTTTCCACCATAGCGGCCGGCCAACTCCTCCCCTCACACTCTCTTTTTCTAAGGTTAGAGAGGAATAGTTGAGAAGGAACTAGAAGGTGAGAGGCTAATTAAAGTGATCCAATTCTCACAATCCACCTCTATTTATAGGTGGAAATTTCCAAAATTTTCACAATTATTTTTATTTTTAAAATTCTCCTTGAATTTACATATTTGGCCTTAAAAACAAAATTTTGCCTTTCATGTCCCTCTAAGTGGCTAGCCATGCAATGTGTTGGAGCCAAAAATATCTCTTCAAACTTATTTCTAATTTTTTTTCCTTGTCCCCCAAGGCCACCCAATAAAACCAGCCATGTGGAGGCTTTGGTTAAAAAAAATCAATAAATTCCAGAAATCACATAAATCAAAAATTACATATTTATCTACCATTACTTGGCCTCCAAGTAGGGCCATGTTTGGCACCCCCCTAATATGCAGTCTAATTTCTTAATAATTCAGATAGTGCAAATATTGTTATAACCATCAACAATCTAGGAATACTGAACTGTAGTCTAGAATTTATTTGCATTTAACTGAACCGTGTGTAGAATTTTTTTATGACTTGAAGTTGCTTAGTCCTTATTACTCCAAATATTATTCCAGATTTTTTTTGGAGTGATCGCATTCCTTATTCTTACTTCTTCATCAGTAATGATGGTCGGCCACAACATAATTTCAATAATACTTATTATACTGCAGTACTGTCTTATTCAAGTCATAATTTATTCTGATCATTCATTAGCCTTAACAAAAATCATAATTTATGGTTTGGCCTTTTTCATCATAAAGCCTTATCCTTGACTTAATAAATTATCATTGAGTCTCATAATACTTATAAGAACTCAAACATACTCTGATAATCAAATTAGATCATGAGCTTCATGTTGACATATATGATTCAGACTTAGATTTTCCTTTATATCTAAGGAAATCACAAGTTTGTCAAAAATTTGGGTTGTTACAGATTAGTCTCGGTTGGCTAGGCTAGTCTATCAACTATTTTGGTGTTATTTAACGAGTAATGGTCAAGCTCGAAGTTTATGTGCCAAGCAGGTCTTTTCCCATTTGAGTTTCGGTACTCACTACTACAAAAGCTGGCTTACACGATGGAAAATACACGACGGTTTTTGTGATCTTTACCCTTATACTATTTTGATCTTTACTGGTGGATCCAGTCTTTGATTTAGTGTTGAATTCCTTTGTATTTGGGGTCATTTAAGTCTTATGTATTGTGTTTCTTGTAAAATGAAATTTCCACTTTCAAATATATATATATATATATATGTATGAATGAATGAATGCAAAAGCTAGCTGTTAATCATAATCTAAAATTAAATATCCCACCTTTTTGAACTCAAAGTTGTAAATTTGTATGCCCTCAAACATATAAAAAATAACATGTTTTATCATATTGAATAACCGAAAGTTATAATTTGGTAAAGTCCTTAAATCTAAAATAAAATAGTCTATCATATTAATTGGGTCCAAAAGTTGTATGTTACCGTGTCCTCAAAATCTAAAATTAAATATACTACCATATTGAATTAAAAAATCATAGGTAATAATCGTTTCCGTAAGGTTCCGCTATAAAAATACCATATTTTACTTTGGGATACCAAATCTTGAGAGGTATAAGCTGTATATAAATCAGCTTATAGAATGCTCGTATATGTATATATACTAGTATTAAAGAGATTATAGAATGCTAGTATATGTGTCTATATATATACACACACACACAACATACACAAGGTAAATACCGAAAGGGTATGTAAACAAAGCGTAATATTAAGGAGATTATGTAAAGAAAAACCAAAAGGGCGTATTGTGGAGAGGAAGTTCATACAGCTAGCATTATTGCTCACCCTTCTCCTTGCTTCTCATAACTACACATATTCTACCTCTCTCTCTCTCTCTCTCTCTCTCTGTCTCAAATATCATATTCTTGGAGTGTTAATTATTTTTTATTTTTATTTTATTTTTAAAAATTTTACTTAATTTTTGGGTATGTATATATACAAACTCTTCTCTTTATATACAAAGAAAATTAGAGAATCTCACCAGGTCATTCTACTTCTTGATGCATTATTTCGTTCAGGATATGAATTTTACCAATATTGATTTTTTTTTTTTGGAAAAATATAACCCTGCATATATATATATATATATATATATATATATATATATAAACACATACACACATTTTTGTTCACATCTTTGTTTAAGAGTTAAATTAGTTTCATAACATACAAATAATAGTAAGGCAAATAGCAATATTTATCGCTTCCATGAAACGCGCGTTTTTATTAACTTACATGGGGGGAAAGTATACTACATGGCAATTGAAAAAATTATATAAAAAAAATTATTGATTTACTGCCATTGATAAAACACCAACTCTCCATATATTATTGCTTTACTTTAATTAGTTTATGAAATTAAATCGTTGGTTTATTTAAATAATTGGTAACTTGATGCATCATTGATTTAGAAAAGAAATGGTTAATATATACTTCGATAAATTATTATTCAATGGAAGTATACGCTGTTGCATTGCATTAAATTTTGTGTTTCCTTGTTTATTTTATTTTCTTCTTTACCTGTACATATTTTTCAGTTAAAAAAAAAATCTTAAACAATAGCCAAATACGAAGCAAATAATTTTTTTAAAGGATGACTCTTTACCCTTCATTTATTTCATAAAACTAGAACCAATTAAAACAGAGAGCAAACAATCAACCAGCTCAAAATAGAAGCCGGAGATCAGGCCATGCTATCATATAAAACGTTATAATGGACATATCAACAACAATAATGCTAGGACCTAACAAATGGTAATACACGTGTAACACCCATTAAAATTACTTACGATTATGCTAAATTGGATTAATTAGCATGTTAAAATGTGTTTTAAAATAATTAAACTGCATTTAAAATAATATTTTTGAAGTTTAAAAGTATTTTTGAAAAATTACATTTGTACCCCTTTTTTTCAAAATGACCAAAATGCCCTTAATCGGTCGACCTGTAAAAAGGTTCGATCGACCAAACACTTGCAAAATTTGATAAACCACCCTACAGCCATGATTCTTCTGTAGTTGCTACAGCAGATTTTGACCTTCAGCCGAATTCCTCCGTAGGAGGGTTTGCTTGCCTATAAATTTCCCCCTCCTACTTCATTTTTCAGTTTCTTGTTTCCCTCGCTTTCTCCCATTCTCCCTTTCCTTCTCGATCACTCACCCTCCGCTCCCTCTCTGTTTTCCCGAGCCCTCTCTTACACCCTCCCTCACAGAAACTTCAAAAAAAAAAAAAAAGTAAAACAAGTAAACCTGAAACCTAACCCATTTAAAATTAAACCCTGAGCTTCTAGATGTTGTAGGTTGGTTTTAAACTCATTATATATTTCAAATAACTTGATTTTGAGTTTTGAAATATGTATTTCCTTTAGTTTTGGCAACTTGAATATCAAATGAGATTCTGATTGATTTTTGATGGATTTGAGTTTGATTCTAGTTGAGTAGGCTTTGAGAATTGTTTGTTTTATGTCTTGAGTTTTTGGGAATTGTTAGAATGGAGTTTGATTAAGTTTGCTGGTTGGGCCGAAACCAAGAACTCTCTATTTCATGATGGTCATGTCAACCGAACACCCTATTCGTTAGACCAGACGGCCACAAAATAGGATAGGACATTATGTCCTTGTTTGGTCAATCAGACCTATAGGACCGGTCAACCAGACAGAGGCAAAATGCATGCAATGTAATACCTAGTTTTTCGATATTACTATTTCCTTCTAAATGAATTAAATGTGTACCATGAAATTATTTTTGAAAATGCTCGATTAACTGTTTTTATTAAGTTTTGTGAGTTCTTATGATTTTATAAGACTCAAAAATGATTGCTTAGACAAGCATGTAACCTTTTGAGCCAAAAGGGAAGAAAAATTCTATGATTTCATGTTGGTCAAAGTTTAACTGAAAAAGTCAAAGTTGACCAAGAAAGTCAAAGTTTGACTAGAACGGTCAAAGAGATGACTGTGCAGTATTATGATGAGCAGTATGGAAAACATACTGCGAAAACCGTCTTTACGAACAAGATAGCATGAATAGGATTTAAAACCACCATTGAAAAATCAAGCATACCAAGTAGGAAATTAAGGACAAAAAGGGCTTTAAGAAATAAGAAAAATTTTATACAGTCCATTTTTACACAGATAAATTTTGGACTGCAGATCAGTATAACAATACTGTGTATTAGTGAGCACAGTATTGGAAATATATGTGTTAGCATAAAAGTGGACTGCATATTAAGGACAAAGCCAAACAAGGCCTTAGGATGATGACATCATCCCACCATGGAATTATGACATCATTATTGGATTAAAGAAAAAGGTGGAAAGAAATAAAAACTTGGCCACCAAGACTACCCCTAATGGCCGGCCACATGGAGGGCTAATGTGCAAATTTTTGTGCAAAAGATTGCTTCTTCAAGGACTAATGAGCAATATTGAAGAATTTCAAATCACCTATAAATAGGTGCATGGGGGGGGGGGGGGGGCGCGGATTTTCTCTCAAAAAATGGGAAAATGCCCCAAAACTATGCCCAAAAAATTCTCTCACCCTCTCCCTTAAATCCGAACTCCATAGGAAGAAGAAAAAAAAAGTGAAGCAAGGAAATTAGCTTATTGGAGTGTTCGGATTTTGAGCTGGAACAACAAGCAAGAGGTTGAAAAATTTTGGTACCCCATTAGGCTAGGAAGGCCGGTTATGGGGAAAGGAAAAAGAAGAAGAAAAAGGTGAAGAATGAAAGGAATTAGGGTGACCGGATTTAGTGGAAAACCAAGCCAAAGTGGCCGAAATTTTGGGACCCCGTTTGGAGGGAAGTCCGGCTGTGGTGGAGAGTGAGAGGGAGCAAATGGCTCGGCCTCTTGGAGAAGAAAAGTGAGAGGAAATTTTTGGATCCAAGCTTAAGAGCCAACTTCATGAATTGATCAAGGTAAGCCTCTTTGAACCCTAAGCTCTTCAATTCAAGTTCCAATTTAAAGATTTAAGTGTATTTCAAGCAATTTGATGTAATAGCATAAGCTCAATTTATTTTTATTGCTCTAGATTAGATTTTAGGTTTTATGCTTGATTATGATTAAGGGTGGTTTGATTTATAAGCGTTGCATGGTTATATGCTTATGCTTGTTTGATTATTAGAGTTTACATGCTAGATGTTTGATAAGTTGTATGTCCCTAAATATGTTCAAGTATGATGTTGTATAAGCATGCTAGGTTGATAGAATGAATGGTATGATTTGATTGAACATAGAACCCATGCAAACCCTAGGTGATGCAAATTCGTTAATGAAAAATATTTATTCAAATATGTGAATCTTATTTAAATTTGAAAAGGTTTAAAAGAAGTTTGAATCTAGATAGAACTAGGATATTTTGACTAGTCTAGATTTTTGATTTAAAATTTGAACCACCAATCATGATTTATCTCTAAGTGTGGCCGAATTTTTGAGGAGTGATTTCCTCTTGAAAATTTGTTTTTAGGTTCAATAAATCTAGCCCTAAAGTTGTATGATCTTTTGGTTCAAAATTTATCTAGAAAAATAATTATTAATTATTTTTCAAAAAGGAGATAAATTTTGAAAAGGATTGGAATACTATATAAAGGCTAGGAGTTCTTGAAAAACGATGATTTGATTTTCTTATTTGGGAAAAATGTTTTTTAAATAAAGGGAAAAACAAATTTGTGTTTCTTCTACATCAAGAAATTCGGCTATCTTGTGAGAGAGAAAAAGAAAGAAAATTCCATTGAATCAAAACTGTGAGGAAGTTTAAACCGAGTGATAATTTTTCATTGGTGGTTAACCGGTTCCTGTTTTGTAGTTTTGAAGAAAGAAGTTGGATTAAATTCTCAACGAGGATCATCGGAATTGAGAAGGAAGGATCTAGACTTCGGAAAGTATTACCGGTCACTTGGATTCATAGAACGTGTGCCCACACACACTCTGAGACGTGGAACTCAAGAATAGTAGAGAAGACACGTTGGTCAAATGCTCTAGCAATTCCGGAATCTAAGAAATAAGGTACGCTTGATCATGAATTTAATTTATTGTTATATGCGTCATGAGCTTCTTTTCCGAAAACGGCATAAAATTTTAAAACTTCCGCTGCGCCGTAACTCTGATACCGGATCCGTTTTTTCCAACAAGATTTTCCTTGTATCTAAGGAAATCACAAGTTCATTAAAATTTTGGGTTATTACATAAAATATTTTAAATTTACATCTTTGCGAAATTCATCTCATGATTGTCTTGATGGAGCCTTATCTACAAAATATTTTCCCCCTTTTTCTAAAAATTCGAAGTATTAATTTTGAAGAAAAGATTAATATAAAAATTTTTTAATCTAAGGATGTTTTTGTAACATACAAATATGATATGTAGGGCATAATGATACACTTTTCATGCTTATATCATGCCTTAACAAAATGCATATTGATGCATTCAATTTTAACAGTTGTATTGTTGATGTTCATGTTTAGAAATGTCCTCGTCATCCAAAATTTAATAACATACAAATTAATGAATGCAAAACCCATAGCAAAACCTAGCTATGGGTCATAATCTAAAATTAAATATCCTACCATAATGAGCTAAAAGTTGTAAATTTGTATGCCCTCAAATATATCTAAAATAATATGTTTTACCATATTGAATAATGGAAAGTTGTAAATTGATAAATTTCTCAAAATTTAAAATTGAACATCCTACCATATTGGATTCAAAAGTTGTATATTACTATATCCTTAAAATCTAAAATTAAATATCCTACCATATTGAATGCAAAAATCATAGGTTGAATGATTTTTTGCTCTCTGTTTTGGTTCTAGTTCTCGGAATCCAAAATTTAATAATATACATATTAATGAATGCAAAATCTAGCTATTGGCATAATCTAAAATTAAATATCCTACCATAATGAGCTAAAAATTGTAAATTTGTATGCCCTCAAACATATCTAAAATAATATGTTTTACCATATAGAATAATGGAAAGCTGTAAATTGATAAAGTCCTCAAAATCTAAAATTAAATATCATACAATATTGGATTCAAAAGTTGTATATTACTGTATCCTTAAAATCTAAAATTAAATATCCTACCATATTGGATGCAAAAATTGAAACTTCTTTTTTCCCATTAAATGCCACCTGTAACAATAAAATATTTTACTTTGGGATACCAAATGTTGAGACGTATAGGCAGTATTTAAATAAGGGTGTAGGATGCTAGTATATGTATATATAGTATATGTATACACACCCATACACACAAGGTAAATACCGAAGGCGTATACAAACAAAGTAAAAAGAGTTTGTCAAAAGAATAACCAAAAGGGCATATTATTGAGAGAAAGTTCATACAGCTAGCTTTATTGCTCACCCTTCTCCTTGCTTCTCGTAATTACGCATCTACCTCTCTTGCTTTCTCAGATATCTTATTTTTGGGGTGCTATATCTCTTTTCTTTTTAATTTTATTTTCTTAGCAATTTTACTTTATTATTCTTATTATTATTATTTTTTGGTACATACAACTCTTTGTCTTCATACATATACACAGAAAATTAGAGAATCTCACCAAGTCATTCTACTTCTTGATGTGAAGATTAGAAGAAGAAAGAATTTGAGATTGATAAGAAATTGTGCTTTCATCTTAAAAGGTCAACTCTGTTAAGTGAAGTGGCAAAATATCCTTATATGTCTATTATTGTTGTTGTATTTTTATGATATAGGACTCAGGTCTCTTATTACCCTTAAGACGCCTCTACAAGATGGTGCTCTATTTAGAGTCATCAATCTTGTATTGGTTGGATCTGGCCGCTCATTTGATCTTGGTTGGCTCTGATACTATGTGAAGATTAGAATGAGAAGGAATTTGATACTTATTAGGAATTTGACTTCCATCTTAAAAGGTCAACCTTGTTAAGTGAACTGGCTCAATATCCTTATTTGTCTATTATTATTGTTGTATTTTTACGATATGGGACTCGGGTCTCTTATTACCCTTGAAACTTGATACATTATTTTGTGACTTTTACCATATTTAATATTAGAAAATACCCTTGTATATATATATATATATATATATATACCTCATGTGTGTGAGCGCGCTCAGAACTGTATATGTCTTTGAACTTTGAAATTATGCAAAATTTTTAGTTTAATTGTGATTTACCCTATTTTCCATTATAGAAGAAGACGCGATGCGTGGTAGTGAAGCTAGGGTTAGCCAATCACGTAGCAAAAATTTGTAGGACTTTGCGCAAGGAGTAACAATTGTGTGGAAATATGCAAGAGTGAAGGATTTGATGATGGAAAATGTTCTAGGGTCGAACGTAGTTGTATTTGTTTTAAACCTTGTTAATAAGGCATTTCTCTTCAATTAATTACTATGTAAATGTAATATGCAATGCAAATCAATATTTATTATTGCCTTCTTTTTTTTTTTTTTTTTTTTTTTTTTTTTTAATCTTGCTCTTCTTGATGGGCTATATTTGATATTGAGCAAAACATAATAATAATCAACATGATGATATAGTTATATTTAACATGAATGTAAATTATATAGGGAAAAAACTATAGGTGTTGAATACACCAGCTCAAATAAATTATCTTTATTGACAATGAATTAAGATAATAAGAGATTTGAATTGTAAGTTGTGAAAACTGCACCAATGCATAATTCATGCCGACTTCTCCTCCAATGACTCCCTATTCCAAATCAACAGCTTGGCTTCAGATCTCGTCCTACTCCAAGGTTCAAGTGCTCACCTTCAGTCCATGATTAGTGTCAATCTTCCTCCAGCACCTCTTTGGCCTTATTCCATATTTTGACAATGCACAAGGCGACAGGGTGAGTGTCTTAAGAACGCTGTGACTTTCTCTCACTCTTGAATAATAATCCCCTAAATATTAGAAAGCATCGAAATACAATCTACAAGTCTAGGATCCTTTAGAAAGATCTTGCTTAAAAATAGATTCCGAGTGTTTTCAATATTTGAAATTTAAATCTCTGTGAAATTCATGTCATTATTGTCTTGATGGAGTATTCTCTCTAAAATTAATGTCCTAGTCTCATTTTTAATGTCCTAAATGATGTCTCACTAGTAATATGATATCACTTCTTGTTAAAAGTTCGAAATACTACATAATTGATTTTGTGTACTTTAAAAGCCAACATCATTAAATGATGTTTTAAAAGATAATTGATTAGATGTAATTTAAGATATCAATTTAAGAAGAGGGAAAATTTATGAAAAAGTGATAAACAATATTTATGGCATTAGTTCTGAAAAAAAAAAAAATTTTTTTAAGGACAAAAAAAAAAAAATATATATATATATATATATATATAAGAGAGCGTGTGGTTTTTTTATTTTATTTTTATTTTACTCACGATACTTGGGGGCTTACGTTCAATGACGCAGCCACCATGGGCCCGGGGGCGCCCAGGCAATCCATTGAAATTTTTTTTAGAAAAAATGATAAACCCTTCCTAAAATATTTTTTGAAGTCCTCTTAACTTTACTTTAAGATTTGACTAAATAAATTTTTTGGCTTTGCTATTAGTTATGTTGACGGAGTAAACCCACAGTTTTGCAGTCTGATATGATAGCACTTCGAGCGGAGATGTCGTGTCAGAAAACTTTTGGGTAGAGAGGGAAAGTGACAATACCACGGGACAGACGATCTTCGTTGGATACTTAGGGTATATTTACTTTATCATCTCAATCTAATTTTAATCATATTTTTTTTATTTTTTTTAAAAATTTAAAAAAATTTACTATTACAATTAAAATATTTTAACTTAAACTAACCGATCAAACATACACTTATTTCTATTTTTCCTTTATTTCTAATAGTAGTTTTGGATATGTTAATGACCACGAACACCTCACAAAGTCCAGCCTGCCATGATTTCAAAAATCATTAAAATCATGCGACTGACCCACACGTCATTGCCAGCTTCCCAACTTCCCCTCTTTCGACAAATTAACCTGATTCTCAACCCCACTTTTCAACTCTCCACCTATTCTCTCTCTGTCTGTAACTAACGCTGTAACTAAATGGGTTTTGTCTAGAAAACATGGACGTTCTTCCTTCCACGTCAATTGGGTTTTGTCTCTTCTGTTTCCTGATCAATTTCTCAGCCGCTCTTTACTCCATAACCCAAAACCAGACCTTAACTAAACCCGAGACCTTGGTCTCCAAGAATGGAAGCTTTGAGCTTGGTTTCTTCAGTCCAAGCACAAATTCCGAGGCCCTTTTCTTGGGAATCTGGCACAAGAACAAAAACCCACTTGGAAATGTCGTTTGGGTGGCCAATCAGCACAACCCCATCAAAGATTTCACTCCCGTTTTGAAGATAAACGACTTAGGTAATGCAATCCTTCTTGGTCAGAACAACTCTGTTCTCTGGTCCACAAACTCGTCAAAACAAGCCCAAAACCCAGTTTTTCTTCAGCTTTTGGATTCGGGAAGCTTGGTTCTGAGAGATAAAAATGGTGTTTTGTGGCAAAGTTTTGATTTTAAAATGGAGAAAAGTGTTTTGATTTCAGCCCAAACAGACCAATGTGACGATTCTGGTTACTGTGGTCCAAATGGGATTTGTGACATTAGTAAGGCACCAGTTTGTAGCTGCCCAAAAGGGTTTAAATTCAGATCACAAGAAACTGTATCCACCTTTGATTTTTCCAGTGGTTGTGTGAGGATTAAGGATTTGAATTGTGGGGAAAGTGATTTTGGGTTCAACCAATTTGGTGGGGTGAGATTGCCAGATGGTAATAATTCATCGTTTGATAAGAGTTTGAATATTGATCAGTGCAGAGAAAAGTGCTTGAAAAATTGTTCTTGTACGGCTTATGCGAGCTTGGATTCGGCGAAAGGAGGTGTTGGTTGTACCATTTGGTTGAGTGATCTTATTGGTGTTAGAGAAGCCTTGGATGATGGGCAAAATCTGTTCATCAAAGTGGACTCTTCAGAGATTACAGGTATGTGAAACTCTATAATCTTTTGATTTTTGGTTTCTGTAATAATTTTGCTAAGAAGTACTCTATTGGGTATTTCGAGTTTTTTAATCCCAAGTTAAGTTGGCTTTTATATCATTATATCATTTTGTGTTGTGCTTGATAATGAATTCATTTGTTTTCTCTTGAAAATTTGACTGTCTCCCCTGTTTTTTTTAGCCTTTTCTTGTTCTTATATTTTTGTCCTGTGAAATTCGACTATATGAAGGTGCGAAACATGGAAACAAAGTGAAGATTGTAGCGATTATCGTGGCTACTTCCATTTTCATAATCGTTGGGATATTGTTAGCTGTCTACTACATAAGAAGAAGCAGGAGAAACGTCAAAGGTAAATGGATTTGATTTTTTTTTTTTGTTTTTTGAACTTTTTTACAAATGTTCTTATTATTGACATGTATATACATGTATTTCTCTCCTTTGGTAATTTATTCTAAAAGAGTAGTAATGTGTTTAAAACATTAAGAAAATAAAGTTTATTATTTGTCTCGATTTTCTTCTCTTGATTGGACAACATAGAGAACAATGGGGATGAAGAAGCACGGCAGGAAGATCTGGACCTCCCTTTGTTCAACCTATCCACGATAGTCACCGCCACAGATAACTTTTCATTGAACAACAAGCTCGGTGAAGGCGGGTTTGGACCTGTGTACAAGGTAAATTGCGGTTTTCAGTCCTTGAAAAGGAACTTTAAACCACCGCAATCTTTTCTTACAAGAGTGAGTTGCAGGGTACACTTGAAGACGGGCAAGAAATAGCTGTGAAGAGGCTTTCACAGAGCTCGGGACAAGGAGCAAACGAATTCAAGAATGAAGTCATTTTGATTGCGAAACTTCAACACCGAAATCTTGTAAGGCTTCTCGGTTGTTGCATTCAAGGAGAGGAGAAGCTGCTCATATATGAATACATGCCCAACAAAAGCTTGGACTACTATATTTTCGGTTTGGATCTTTTACAAACCTGATTTATGATATAAATTTCCTATTAGATATTTACGTACATATAGGTATAATTGTTTTGCTTCAAAATAACTTGAATGATAAACTTGTCAGATGAAACACAAGGCAAAGTTTTAGATTGGCCTAAGCGCTTCAACATCATCCTCGGGATTGCAAGGGGTCTCATCTACCTTCATCAAGATTCTAGGCTGAGGATTATTCACAGAGATCTCAAAGCAAGTAACGTTTTACTTGATAGTAAGATGAATCCAAAAATTTCGGACTTTGGCATGGCTAGAACGTTTGGAGGAGAACAAACAGAAGGAGTTACAAATAGAGTGGTCGGGACCTTGTAAGTACACTTTACTTACTTTTTACTTCTTTTTTAAGAAATGTCTATTTTTCTTTAATGTTAGTTTTATGTCAGTTAAACAATGGTTTGTTGAATCATAGATCAGTGATTTAGCTAGTAAGCTGACGGTTTATCTTAAGTAAATGGACATATTACTGACATTAACTTTGAAAAGGGTCTAAAATTTTTTCCATTTATGCATGAATCCCTTTCTGTTTTAACGTTATTGTTTTTGATGTTCTTCCAGTGGCTATATGGCACCGGAGTATGCTATTGACGGTCAATTCTCGATGAAATCCGATGTCTTTAGCTTTGGCATCTTAATGTTAGAGACAGTGAGTGGAAAAAGAAATAGAGGGTTCTACAATCCAAGCGCTCACAACATCAACCTCATTGGACATGTAAGTGTCAACCCTAGGCTTCTTCTCAACAAACGCTCTAAAACCCGGGACTGAAGATTGTGTTTGACTGTTTTATAGGCGTGGGAATTATGGAAAGGTGAAAGGCCTTTGGGACTAATTGACGAATCCCTTGGTGGGGACACATGCACTCTATCGGAAGCATTGCGGTGCATCCATGTCGGTCTCTTGTGCGTTCAACAGCTTCCAGAAGACAGGCCGAGCATGTCGTCCGTGCTATTGATGTTAGGCGACGATAGGGCTCTGCCTCAGCCTAAAGAACCAAGTTTTTTTTTGGGTAAAAAGAGTTCATCAGAAGCAGATACCGCTAGTTCTTCAATAAAGCAAGAAACGTCTTCAACCAACGACTTTACAATAAGCCTTTTACATGCTCGATAGGATTTGTTTTGTCACACACACGCAACCATTCTTGTACATACATGAATACAGTTTTGACACCGAATTCTTGTGTCCATATATATATATATATATATTTATAAATGATGTCAACCTTCATTATTATATTAAGCTTTGCCTATTTTTCTTGCTTAGCAAAAGATGTAGATAAATTGTGGGATTGAGAGCTAAACAATCTCTCTCTCTTTAATTTTTTATTTTTTATTTTTTTTTATTTTTTACCAGCAGCCAAAGTGTTTAAAAATTAGTTAAAAAGTCTTTTTTCACTAAAATGATTAATTAGTGATTAATCACATATTATTGTTAATTTGGTCAATCAATGATTGACTATATTAATTGTGATGTAAATCACCAAGTTTCAAGTAAATCATTGATTGACCAATTCTAGAAAAAATGATAAACAATCATTTTGCTAAATTAAAAAAAAAAAAAAGTTCGACGATTTATTAAATTGGTGATCAAAATAGGTCACTCAATCTAATTTACTGTAATTTTCTTTTTGCTTTTATTTCTTTTTATGTATTTTGCAGTTTATTATGCTCTTAGTATAAAACTCAGTTCTAGGTATATGTGTACATAAAGAAATAGATTCGACAACAGAGATGTAAAATGTTTGTTGGAGGGCGTTCAGACAAGTCTTATTAATGTCTATATCCAACTCTGTTATATTTTCAACTTCACATTCTCAATTGCCATTAATGAGAAAAACCAATCTGTTAAATATGTATATGGTTTGTATCCTTTTGTTAGATCCATCCTTTCAAAATAACACGCTAAAGTGAAAAGT
>CM046381.1:8025460-8107297 GCA_025413485.1 Ficus microcarpa
ATAACACGATATTTATTTAACGTAATATAAATCGTTAAAAGAAAGACAGCTGTCCGTGACTATAAACATTAATGTTATGTCGAAAGTATGATCTTCTAGGGAGGACCATAGCATAAAAGCCTATACACATACAACCTATTCTACATTCTTATTTGTCAATCTATCACGTTATTAATGGTATGAGATAAGTTATAGACTCCTATAAGTCGATTCAAAAGTTTACTTTTTTTTCCCCCTTCCTTAGGAGTTACTTCCACGCCAAAATACTGTCCACAAATTTAGATGGCGTTCTGTGTGGATTTAAAAGTCAACCAAAATTCATAGACCGTTTACTTTTTTCTTTTTGTTCTTAGGTTACTACTTATTAAAAGAGGGTGCAAATTTCAGTTTAGCACTACCAGCACTGAAAAGACATAGACGTCGTTTTATGGCCACAATCTTGATCAAACCATGTGGAGTAAGTTTAATTGGGCCTTGTGACGCCTATGATTGTCACAAGTTTTTTTCAAGCTTCTTGCTCCTTATAGGTCACGACACAAGATTTCAATTAATTTGCTTAGAGTTTGACGCCTTCTTATTTTATTTTATTTGTTATTATTTTGTTCATATACATTTACTACTTTTATTTTTATTTTTATTTTTATTTTTTCCTCCCGTGATTTGGAGGATTGCTTCTGTAAAAAGGAAACCTCTAAATTATGATTCCATCTACAATGGTTCCAAGTTTTTTGACCTCCAGTTATGTGAACATAACAGGTTTTGTCGAAACTATTATTGACTGGACAAAAATTAATCTAATAGATTATCAATTGTAATACACTAGCCGTCTTTGGAATCATCGTAAGTCATTGACTGATTCTGATAACCAGCACTGATTTTCGGTCACTGAAGAGTACTCTGGTAGATTACAAAAAATAATCTATCAAATTTTTTATTTTCAATACAAAATGGTCTGGTGCTCACGGTTCAGATCACTTGAGAGTAATATGATAGCTTAATTTTGATAATCTATCTGATTATATTTTGTATTCTACAAGATTAATATTATTTTAATATTCTGCCAGATTAATTATGGTAGTCTATCATACTACTATTTTCCCAATACAAAAGGGTAGGTTTTCAGTTCCGTACTCCGGGGAGTACTTTAGTATATTACTTATATTACTTTTGGTAAACTACATGATTAATTTTCGCTTTCTACCGGATTATTTTTTATATTCTACTAGATTAGCTAGAGTAATCTATCAGATTACTATTATTATTTTTTTTTTACAATACGAAATGGTAGGCCTTCTTTGGTTCCAGTCGCAGGAGACTATTCTAGTAGATTACTTTTGGTAATCTACCAGAACATAACAGTAATATACTAGAATATTGAGCATAATCCACCAGACTAATAATCGAAATCCATATGAAAACTCAGATTTAAAAATTCAAGCGTAAATTTTTAAAAACATTATGTGCAAAAAATCGAAATCAAATATGATGATTCAAAAATTAATTATCCACAAACAATATCCTAAAAACAAAAATTCTAATATCAGAAAAAAACTTAGTTCTTTTGATTTTCTTACCAGAGTTATAAATTATCATCAATCACAAATCCAAAAGTTCGCAAAAGCAAAATTTTAAACACAATGTCCAGATCAGTATGATCATTGGATAGGAGAATGATGGCGAGACACCTTCCTCGTTGTAGATATGTGGCGAATTGACATCTCCCATGATCGTAGAGCTGGGGGGCTTCCACTGCAGATCTATGGTGCCAGATATATAGAGAAAAAGGAGAATCAGTGAGGCTGATCGGGACTGCTTTGTCATATTTCTTGACGACCATTGCAAAAAAAAAAAAAAAAAAAAAAAAAGGGGGGGAGAGAGGAAAGAAAAAGATATGAAAAGAGAGATAAAGAAAGCGAGAGGGGTTTTGCATATCGCAGCATTTTGAGCGCAATTATGTGAGTGGTTAGCCGGAGGGCAACGTCGGCTGCAGCTTGCCGAAGAGCACATCATCGAAGAAGATAAAGAGAACGGTTGAGAGAGAGAGAAAGAGAAAGAAGATGTAGGAAAAATAGCATCGAGTCCACAGAGGAAGATTAAAAAAAAAAAAAAAAAAAAGAAACAATTTTAGGAATCAAACTCACGTTGCTATACATTAATTATAAGTTAATACGTGAACGTCATACCTGTTGAGAATTAGAACCGCAATTCCGCCGGAGCTTTACTTTAGAACGACACCAAGAAGATCTTCAACCAATTGGTGTTTTTTGTTATTATCCTCCCACTGAACCAATTAAAAAAAAATCTCTCTTTTTCTTATTTTTATAATTTGTTTTTAATTAATTAATTAATTAAAAAAATTTTTTTTTTGGGTGAATGGATCAACCACACTTTAGGTCTATTATTTGTTACTATTTTGTAAAATGACATGGTGCCTACTTATGCTTTACCTATCTATAGGATAAGGAGACACACTTGTCCCTTGTTATGGCGGGAAAGTCAAAAGGATCAATTATATATTAGGATAATAGGATTTGTCCGGTGGAGATTCTTCTCGATTATCTCATAAAAAGTGTGTCCCCTACATGGAGACCACTTAGACCCGTTTATGTGTGAGTACTGAACTAGACTACTGTTAAAAAATTAATTTAATAATTAAAAAATAATTATTTTTGATTATATAAAATAAAAGATTAACCATAGAAGCCTTTTATTTTAAATTATATCTTTATGGGCTAGCGCACACACGAAATTTCTGGGTTACCCCCAAACCAACCGCTTCTCTACCATGAGCAAGATGAGTCAGTATCAAAATCTTATGCTGCAACAATTGTAGCTATTTATAAACATAGAGAAGGGATTTATGCTAGAACTAAGGCACCACAATGTCCACCGACGAAGTTTTCTAAGCTCATATGTTCTTTTTTTCTTTTTTAAATTAAAAATAGCTACACCATTTCACAAACTAGTGTTAGGTAGTTTCTGAGGTCTGGGAAAGTGTTATTTTATGTCATATTGAGAGCCCATAAATAGATGTATTGTGTTGAGGGTGCGCCTCCTTTTAAGAGAAAATGAGAAGAAAAATAGGTAAATAATGCATGTAAGGGGGTTTGGGTGGAGATAGGTAAAAAAAAATTTTGTTGAGTGTGTAACTGTGAAGGTGTTAGTATATTTATTATCTATCTCTTGTAGATGTTAGCAATTTTTTCGAACTACGTAAATTCTTTATCATCTCTTTATTTCTATTTGTGTTTATTTTTTTGCTGCACATTGAATATATGGTTGTTTTTCGCAACAACTAGCAAGCAAGGGCTCAGAAAAGAACCAAATCTTGTAGCCCGCTAGCAAGCAAGATAGAAAACAAAGCTAAGACTTTTTAATATGTGTTTGCTTAAACTGTAATTTTAAAGGGGATTATGTTTTTTGTCCTTAAATTATAGGTCAAATCCTATTCTGGTCTCTGACTATTAAAAAATTGCATAACATGTTCCCCAGCTATTAAATTGTCCAAACCAGGTTAGTTCTTCCATCAAATGACCGTAAAAAAACTGGACATAAATCAGTGCACATGAAATTTGTCCAGTTTAATGAGCGCCAAGAAGGTAAATGAATAGGGAAAAGGAAATTTGTTATTAACGTGATAGATTGATAGAAAATTTTTTTTGCAACGGTCCTCCTTGAAAGATCAAATTTCCGCCATAAGATATAAAAGTAAGAAATGTGACACATTATTTATTCAACATAATATTAATATGAAAAGGGCATAACGCCACAAAGTTGTCGACCCTCCAAAACCCAAAAACGGCTTGCATTCGAGTCCCTCTTTAAAGTTTGCATTTGACAAAGATCGCGTAAATTTTCTTAACGGGAAGAATGTTGGTATAATTTCTTCAAATAATATTTGGAATTTTAGGTATCTTCTACCCTATTTCTTAAAATGAAAATTTTCTCAATCTTGACGTAATCATCACGTACGTGTGTGGGTACATATATATATGGCGCAAGCTAAAAGCATTCTAAAAAAAAAAAAATAATAAATAAAATTGATGTTTGTTAAACGGAAATACTATTACCGTCTAAATGAGATGAGCTAGTTCTTTAGTCGCCAAAATTGAAAATAATCCAAATTGGTTAGACTAACGAAACCACCACGTACCTTCAGAAGAAAAATGAGACCACCACGATGAGCTTCTATAAATAGTGAGTTTAATAATCGAACTCTCCACCCAACTCAAGCTGTGCAACAAAACAAAGAAAATTTGCCCTACCACTTCACTAAGACAGCACCTCTAGAGTTCACAGGAGGAAAAAAAAAAAAAAAAGAGGAAGAAATGTCAGTTCCAATATCAGCTATTCAGACCAAAACCATACCCGAAATTAATCGCCGTTCAGCAAATTATCATCCTAGCATCTGGCGCGGTCATTTCCTCAAATATTTGTATGAATCTTCGGTACAGAAGACATCATAATAAGAATCATTTTCCTCATGCAATTGCTGCATAGAAATTTCTCCAAATTCTCGTACTAATATTTTTCTTCTTTTGTTTTGTTTTTTTGTTTTGTTTTGTTTGTTTGTTTGCTTGTTTGTTTGTTTGTTTGTTTGTTTTGTTTTTTTTTTTTAAAGGAAGTTAACAACAATACTATAGAGCAAGAAGTCCAAAAACTGAAGGAGGAAGTGAAGAGTATGCTTATTGCTAGTACTGCCAGTACTAGCCCTTCAGAGAACGTATAATTGATCGACACAATCCAACGATTCGGCGTCTCTTATTATTTCGAGCCCGAAATTAGTGAAATATTGTGATTGATGCAAAAAAAATATGATTTTTGATATCGGATTAATTGACAATAAAGATGACCTTCATACGAGTTCTTTAAAATTTCGGTTGCTAAGACAAGAAGGCTACAACATATTAAGTGGTATATATATGTGCGTGTTTATAATCTATCTGTGCATGCCCATGCAATACATATTCAACTTTTAGTTTTAGTTTTTTTTTCCCCCAAATCAATTTTAATTTTACTTTATATATGAACTTTAGGTTAACTCTCATTGCACCACCAAAATTATTAAAACTCCTACTTTACTCTGTTGAATTAGTCTCGTTAAACCTTTTTCTTTTGAATTTTCATTATAAAACATACAAAAAGGATTAGTTCACTGCCGTACTTTTCCTCCTCTTTTTCCATATGTTGCTAATAGATTTTCAAAGACAGACCGAAGAAGATATCTTAACCGGACGTCTTAATTAACCACGTTTTCTTTTTGTTCTATTTTGATAGAACTTTTAGTAGAAGGCATTAAGTTAGACTAGAGTGGGTGTTTTTAAAATTGAGGGGGCAAGGTGAGAATTAGCAAAAGTTTAGGGATTGCAGGCAAAAAACATTGCCCTTTAAAAAAAATAAAAATAAAAATTTATGGTGAATTAATAAGCTCCTTTGGTTATAGTTTTTATGTGGTATTCTTTTGGTAGAACTATTTTTCATTTTTTTTTCTTTTTAAAAAATGGCACCTTACGTAATCTGTTCTGATTTCTTTTGCTACCTATTCACAATATATATACTCTATACATATATCTATAAATATATATGTGTATTCTCTCTTAATCAATATATTATTAGATTATTGAGCTAAAGAATTTGTTGTTTAATTAGATTTATTCCGGAAGTTCATAAACGAAGAAGGGAAGTTCAATGAAGACCTTACTGATGATGTTAGAGGAATGCTAAGTTTATATGAAGCTGCTCACTTGAGGGCACATGAAGATACTATACTAGAAGAAGCACTTACTTTCACCACGACTTGCCTCAAGTCCCTGACGATGTACTCTTCGTCTCAGTTGAGCTCTTTTCTTGCAGCACAAGTCAAGCATGCCTTGCAGCAACCAATCTGGAAGGGCTTGCCAAGGGTTGAGGCAAGGCGTTTTATATCTGTCTACCAAGAAAACCCTCCTCATAATGAAGTTTTGCTTCGCTTTGCAAAGTTGGATTTCAACGTTTTGCAAAAGTTACACCAAAAGGAACTTGGTGAAATCTCAAGGCTAATGTTTCTACACATAGGAGAAATTATAATACTACTAGAAACACTAATTCAATAATTTTTTTTCTTCGTCAACTGATATGATATGTGAGTTTTTATTCTTTCATTGGTATACATGTGTTTTAAAGATTGTCATAATGTCAAATAATGTAATAATACGATATTGCATTTATCATTGAAAATATTATTATTTATTGTCATATAAGTCAGTATTCCAAAAAAAAGTAATTGGATCAGATGCTCCTAGCACTATTCTATTAGTTTTTATTTGAGTTTTCATTGCTTATTTAGTGATGTTCTTACCGAGTTGTATGCTCATCTCATGCTTGAAATATTAGATGGTGGGAGAGTTTGGATTTTGCCTCGAAGTTACCTTTCGCACGAGATAGGCTGGTGGAATGTTATTTTTGGATTTTGGGAGTTTATTTTGAGCCCCAATATGCCCTTGCTAGGAGAATAGTTACAAAAGTAATTGCTATGACATCAGCTCTTGATGACATATATGATATTTATGGAACACTCGAAGAACTCAGACTCTTCACAGATGCAGTTGACAGGTTTTCTTTTGGCTTACATATATACACATATACATGTACATATACATGCATATACATACGCACATACGTATACATATACATATATCTCTTTTGGTTCGCAGCTGGAATATCGACTGTCCAGATCAACTCCCAGAGTGCATCAAATACTTTTATCATGCACTACTACAAGTATACGAAGAAATTGAGGAAGAGATGGTTAAGGCTGGCAGAGGATATTGCATTGACTATGCTACAGATGCAGTAAATCATGAGACAATAACATTAAGAATTTATTCTGGAAAAGAGGCGATGACAAAACTAAGCTATATTACTTCACTTTTATTCGTGACTAAAACTAAGATATTCCTTTTAAATTGACACATTTGTGGGTCTCAGTTCCGCTAAAGAGATGACAAGGAAGTGTCTTAGAATGATTACGTGATTTTCCCAACTTGAAACCTAAGCCGACTGTTAAAACCTTCCATCATTCTCATGTGGACTCCAACCACGTTTGAACTCACTTTTTCCCTTTCCTTTCTCCCCATTGACATAATTTATAAAAAGTGAACTTGTTCTTGGAATTATTGGCTTCAATATTAACTAAAAAGAAAAACCAAAATTATCAAATAATAATAATAATCATAATAGTAATAACAATAATAATATTATTATTATAATTATAGCAATAACACTAACACTAAGGCTTGTTTGTTACAAGGGAAAAGTAAAAGGAGTGAGAGGGTGAGGGGATGAGTGGAAGGATTTTGAAATCCATAGACCATAGTTGTTTGGTAAGAATGAAATTTAAAAAAAAAAAAAAAAAAGGGAATGAACTGAGAGATGAATTTTAAATCCTTAAAAGAACTCCAATTTTAAATATCGTAAATATGAAGAAGGTGGAGAAGATAATTATACCAAATATTATATGAGAAAGGACTTAATCCCCTTTCTCTCTTTTCCTCAACTACGATTTACTAATATATAATTTTTTTCCTTTCCTATTTTCTTTCCCTCTTACCAAATATTCTAAGGGTGTATTTGTCAAGAAAGGAAATAAAATACCAAGTAAGAAGTAGTAGATAACATAATTAAGTGAGGAAAATGAGGAAGAAGAGATATGAATATTTGATATGAAAGGAAGGAAAGAAAACAAAATATCATCTTTCTTGTTTGGTATAGAGAAGCAAGGGAAAAAAACAGAATATTTTGTTTCTAAATAAAGCTACTGTGGATTTTTTAATATATTTTTTAATTGATGCCTTTTTCCATGCAAATTATTTCTATAAATTAAACACTGGATGAAAAGGCAAGTCCGGGCCTACTATGATGGAGCCAAAAGGTTCAAAAAGAATTACACGCCATGGAGGAGTACATGAACGTTGCATTCTTGTCAAGTGGTTATCCATTGCTTACAATCACTTCTTTCTTGGGAATGGGAGATATTGCAACACAAGAGGCTTTTGATTGGGCATCAAAACATCCAAAGATTGTTAGAGCTTCATCAACCATTGCAAGGCTCATGGATGACTTGGTTGGCCATAAGGTATTAAATTAGTCAATAAATGTATTTTAGATTAACATTATTAATGCTATTTTCTAATACTCTCCAAGGAATACCGAGCCGACAGTTTCTTGGGCGATTTGGTTGACTAACCGATCGTGGTCGGTTTGGGATATGTCACCATTTTTCACTTTGTTTTAGTCGGTTTTTTGTGTCTATTGTGGTCAGTTTCAATTTGTTGGCTTTTTATTAGATCAATTCTTAATTTATAGGTTTCAATGTAACGACCCGCCTAGCACAGGCCGTTACCTTACGTACATACTTACTACTTTACTTAAATACTAGACCAAAACACAGCGGAATTTTTTTTATACATAATTTAAAAGCGTGTAACTCACAAAACATGTCTTAATTACACATAATTACATAATATGAGTACTTAATTTTCAAAACGCGTAGCGGCTTAATATCCCACGATTTCACAGTACGCTCCGCCACGCTCTGCCACCTTGCATCAAACATTGCTGACGGGCTGCTTACCTACAGCATAGACGTAAGACAGTGAGCTTTCGCTCAGCAAGTACAACTGTCTCGTCCGCGTCATACACATAACCATATCATGCACAATTTAACTTAACATACATAGCATCACATAACCATTCATATCATCATTCATAATAGCATAACCTAACAATGCCTAGCATATGCATGATCCAGTTATGCTCATTTTTACTTTCTTTTTCTTTCTCTTAGGGCCCTTACTTTAGTGTTCGTACCCGGCGCGTAACTACGGAGTGGTTAGGGCGGCCAGCCCAGTCCAACTCAAACCATAGTCCTACCCGACCTCGGACGGGTGGTACGACACTGGCAAGCTTGCTTGCCTTCTTTTCTTTTCTTATCTTTTCTTTATCTCATTCTTGAGCTTATTGGTCTTATAGGGATTAGTGAACATGCATCGTCACACAATCCTAATTCATACTAGCATCATCATCATGCTTAACATGCTTTCTAAACTTTGCATATTATCTCAATAATATCTTTCAACATAAAACATGGCATAACTAAACACAGATAGCATGGAAAACAGTATATAGTACACAATTCGCATGCACCCCTAGTATACATCTAACATACTTCAGCAAGTATCAATTAAAGCCTATGCTGTAGGCGGAGTTGTATTTACTTCTCTTGCTATGTCTAACCAGGTGCTGTCCTTCCTCGGAGCACAGCTGCAAGCCTTCTCCTGCTTGAGTAAGGACATAGGTGAGATTCTGTTTCTTATAGTAGAATGTTGGTGCCCTAACCAACATGCCTACTAAAATCTAGTTGTATGTCCCCGACTTGAGATCTGACTTGGTCCAGTTAGCCCTCTTATTGTTTGGGAATAATTCGAACTTTGATTATCCCCCTAAGAGACTACGTTGGATAACCTCTTGGGCTAGGTCCTTGATTTACTGTTGGGCTTTCTTTAAAACCTTGGGCCTTACTCTTATATTATGGCTTATTGGGTTAATTTCCTTAACCCTTTTCTCTTGGTCCATTTCTAGATTATTGGTATTCCTTAGGGTTACGTTGGATAACCCCTAAGGTTACCCTTAACTAAAAGTTGGGTCAACCAAAGCTAACAGTTGGTCAACTACTGGTCAACCCTTGGTCAACTTTGGGCTTTGGGCTAAGCCCGGTAACTCGGGTACTATTTCCGGTTACGGCCCGTAATCGGCTGGATTACCAATTTTATCTTAAAAATCCATTTTCTTATCTCAAACCTTCATTTTCTTATCTTTTTGCACCTTTGAAAGATTTAACTTGAAAATCCTTTAAAATTTTAAATAAAAATTCCGATCTTTGAAACAAATCTTTATAAAGGTAACTTAGGGTCGAAAACTGCCTTTGAAACAGTTTTCATAGTCAAAACAACGGTTTTAAGACAATTTACAGTTTTTCGAAAACATTTGTAAAAACTAAGGTGCAGGAATTTTCGGTTCCCTGCGCATCCTTCACAAAACAGCGTCAGTTTAAAAAAATCCGTTTGGAATCTGAAAAACTTATCTTCACAAAAGTTGTAGCTCTCGAAAAATGCTAAAACTTTTATGTTTTGTGAAAAATCCAGTTCCACTTATATTTGCGTTAGTTTTTGTTTGAAACTGGCTGACCCTGAAAACTGGGCCTGGGGGAATCAGCCATGGTTTTAGTAAAAACGGAGGCCATTGGAGCCTCAGTTTGAGATTATGTCCATGCTTCCCTCTAGGAAAAATCGTTCCAAGCAACTTTCATGTTTCAAGTTTTACCCAGTTTGGCCTTTAAGGGCCTTAAATTTTCACTTTTCCGAAACTGGCCAGATTCGAACCCGAATTGGCAGTTTTGGATGTTTAGGTCCGGTTTACGTCCTATTTCGTGAATCTACCTCTACCGACCACTGCGGGAGCCTACGAGCCAAACACACAGCGTTTCTAATGTCCCATAAGAACCCATAAACTGTTCCCATTGGATCCATGCAAACCAATTCCAAAAGCCCTAAACCTAGGTTTGCATTTGGTTCTAACATCTTGCACACATCTCATACAAGCACTAAATTTTGCTCCCTAAGCTAGCATGCTTCAAGCATTGCCTAAGGGCAGATTTTTGGACCACACTAGGGGACATACAACCCTAAGCATCAAGCATGAAAATCAATCAACAATCAAGCACAAACCATGCAAGAATCAAGTCATACACACCCTAGATCTACAAATCAAGCACACACCACATACTAGGGCATAAAAATCATAAATGGACTTATGTCCTTACAACCATATTGAAGCACAAATGAAATCCAAAATGAACTCAAATAAGAGGGTTAGGGTTCTAGGATTTTACCTTAGACCAAAGTCAAGTTTTGGTCACACAAATCCTTCGTCCCCCTAGTTTCCTTCACCCACGGCCACACCTCAAAATTGGGCACCAAAATTTTTGGCTGGTCTCCTTGGTAGATTCACTCCAAACCGAGCACCACTAAGATGATTTGTCCCAAAAAAATTTCAACTTTTCTCTCCCTTTCTCCTTCCCTCACTCACTCGGCCACACACACCAAGACCCACAAAAATTTTGCAAACTTTTTCCTTGCTTCTCCTAGCTCAAATCTGAGTACCCCTAATCAAAAGCCTCAAGAAAATTTTTGGTTTTCTCTCCTCTCTCTCTCACTCTTGGCTGCCGAAATTTTCTAGAGAAAAATGACAAGAGTTTGCCCACATTTTTCAATTAAAATGAATAGGAGGTGGGGGTATTTATAGAGGTTTGGAACTTTGCTTAATTGTGAATTTCACCCCAAAATTTTTGATATTTCTAGGAGAAGCCTATGAGGTGGCCGGCCATTGGGTGGTCTAGAAGCATCCAATATTTTTTTTTAAGCTTAATGACATCATTAAAAAGATGCTTAATGAGGTTATCTCCCTTACCTCACACAAGGGCCTTGTTTGGCCATTTCTCTCCAAAAAAATCCATTTTTTGTGCTACACAGATATTTCTAATACTGTGTCTCACTAATTCACAGTATTTTTATACTGTACCGAAGTACAAAATTTTATCTGTGAAAAATTAGACAGTAAAATTTTTTCTTATTTTTCCGAATCCTTTTTGCCCTTAATTTTTAACTTAGTGTGCTTGATTTTCTAGGGACATTTTAAAACCTATTCTTGCTATCTAGCTTATAAAAACATTTGTCTCAGTACTCTTTCCTTACTGCTTTTCAACATTTCGTAAAGTCAACCCTTTGACTTTTGTCAGTCAAACTTTGACTTTTTCGGTCAAAGTTGACTTTCGTAAAATCATACACTGTTTCGGCCTTTTCGACTTAAAAGGTCCATTTTCGAACTTAGAAATCAATTATGAGTCTTCTCGACCCATTAAAACTCATAAAATCTTTCAAAAGCCCTAAACCGAGTTTTTTCACAAATACCTTCATAAAGTGAAAATAAATTCCTTAGAAGGAAAAATGTTTATTAAAAATTCGAATATTACATTCAAAATCTGTTATTTTCTTCATCAACTTACTTTTTCAGGACGAGCAAGAAAGAGGGGACGTTGCCTCTAGCATTGAGTGCTACAGGAGACAATATGGTGTGTCAGAGCAAGAAGCGTATGATGAATTTCGGAGACAAGTTGTGGAAGCATGGAAGGACATAAATGAGGAGTGGCTTGATGAACATGAACATGTTCCAAGGCCTCTTCTTATGCGTGTTCTCAATCTTGCAAGGGTCATGAATGTTGTCTACAAGGATGGGGATTGCTACACCAATTCCGGTGGGCTCATGAAAACTTTCATTAAATCTTTGCTCGTAGATGCTGTCCACATGTAATCTGTAGCTTTACTTTGTTTTATTTTCTTTGGCAATGACCAGTGTAGAAAAATCCAGCAAAAGAAAATCCCAGCCTGATTATTTGGCTCCTCTATTAGATGGAGTGCAAATGGGAATGATAGTGATTGATTTCATGAAGCATATGCAGACAATAAAATTTGCAATTTGCACCAACCATATATATATGTGTACCTTTCAAGATGTGTCCAATAATATTAGATATTCCACATTCCTACTTTTAAGTCCTTGCCTGGTAAAAAATGGTGAACATATATATATAATGGGTGGGTCTATTTTACTTTTCTAACCCATAGTTTAAAAATACCTAACCAACTAAATATAAAATTAAAAAATACTTTGTTCCACCCCTTACTTTTTCAAAAAAAATCATCAGAACTAAATTATTTGCTTTTTTTTTTTCCGCTTCCACAACCATTAAGTCTAAACCCCTATAGAGTTATTTTGTTTGTTGTTATTCCACTTTTTCATTTAGTATTTGTGAAAATAAATAATTAATATATTTCTAACAAAAAATAATTTAAAAATATAAAAAGGTTCATTGTCTTCACTCGAATACGGGAGTGTACCTGTCGTAAGACATATGGTGGTTTAAATTCACAGCCTTTTTGTACGGCAGCAGTGGCGAAGGATTTTATTGGCTTTCCTTGCTTTAGATTTCGCTCCTAGACGTAGCCGACATTCGTGGTAATGTCTTTTGACTAGTGGGTTTAGTTTATTTATGTTGCATCAAACAAAAAAAAGGGGGGGGGGGGGGGGGGGGTCTAAAGTTATGGATAATAAGTTCAAGTATTTATAAGCATGCTAACAGCATACGTAGTTGGGTCAATACAAATACATCTTGGTTAGGTCAGTACCACTCTTGCACACTCATTCTTTATCTGTCCCATTATACTATTAAAAAAGAAAAAATCAATACATAAATGTTAAAAATAAAGGGAAGGGCCATCAATAAACAACATATTAAAATCCCTACGTAACCGGATCCTACTTCAAAGAATTAAGCGGGATGTATCCCATTTGGAAATGAAGATATATAACATTGAGGCCCTGTTTGGGATCAATTTTTAGAGATGGTGTTTTGGAGATTAAATATGGCTTAAGTTTTGAAAATGTGCGTTTAATGAAAATGAACTGTTTAAAGTAAAAAAAATGTAAAACCTTGAAATATATTTGGAAATCACTTATTCTTTTCTCACCTGTTCTGTCACATCAAAATCTATACCATACAACATTTGACATAGATTTGATAGGATACTTTGCGCAAGATGACAATTAAGTAGTTTGGCATTTTAGGGCTTTTGATTGATGGCTAGAGAAGAAACTGCGCTTATAAAGAAATTATTCATTGCTCATTTTTTCTATTGATTTGCTTTCAAAAAAATAAACAGCTGAAAAAGTAAGATACATTGAACTTGTACAAATTTAATTTAACATTAGTTTGTTTGTTTCATTAATACGGTCCACACTGATATAAGGAGTGATGCATATTAAAATCTCATTCTTAGCAGTCATAGCTTTTTTAAAGTTTCCGATCTTCCAAACAACCTAGAAGAGTGAGATGACACCACAAAACAGAAAAATTAAATGTACCTTTCAAGATGTGTTCATTAATATTGTTAGATAATCCACATTACTACTTTTAAGTCCATGCCTCATCAAAGATGCTGAACACAAACACACATACACATATATATATATATATATATATATATAGTGAGTGGGTCTATTTTACTTTTCTAACCCATTGTTTGAAAATACCTAACAAAATAAGTATAAAATTAAAAAATACTTTGTTCCACCCTTTAATTTTTCCAAAAAAATCATCAGAACTAAATTATTTGCCTTGTTTTTTTTTACCCTTCTACAACCATTAAGTCTAAACCCCTAAAGAGTTATTTTGTTTGTTGTCATTCCACTTTGTCATTTAGTTTTTGTTAAAGAAAAAAATATATGTTTCTAACAAAAAATAATTTAAAAATAAAAAACGTTCATTATCTCACTCAAATACGGGAGTGTATCTGTCGGAAGACATATGGTGGTTTAAATTCATAGCCTTTTTGTACGGCAGCTGTTGCAAAGGATTTTATTGGCTTTCCTCGTGATAAATTTCGCTCCTAGACGTGGCCGACATTCGTGGTAATGGCTTTTGACTAGAAGGTATAGTTAATTTATGTTCCATCCCAAAAACACCAAAAAAAAAAAAAAAAAAAAAAAAGTCTAAAGTTTTCCATAATAAGTTTAAGTATTCATAAATAAGCATGGTAACAACCTACATAGTTGGATCATTACAAATACATTGTGGCTAGGTTAGTATTACTCTTGCACACTCATTCCTTATATATATGTCCCATTATATTATTAAAAAAAGAAAAAATTAACACATAAAGGTTTAAAATAAAGGGAAGGGCCATCAATAAACAACATATTAAAATCCCTATGTAACTGGATCCTACTTCAAAGAATTAAGTGCGATGTATCCCATGTATTTTTCATTTGCAAATGAAGATATATAATATTGAGGCCCCATTTGGGGTCAACTTTTGGAGATGGTGTTTTAGAGATTGGACATGGCTTAAGTTTTGAAAATATACATTTAGTGAAAATGAACTGTTTAGAGTGAAAAAATATAAAAAATTGAAATGTAAAAAATTAACAATATGAATCTTGTTTCGTTCTGTAATTAAAAAAAAAAAAAATCTCATTTTGACTTAAAATAATAAAATTATAGACTTTTGAAGTTTGATTTTTTTTAATATTTGGAAAAATAAATAGTAAAATTGGAAGGGCAAAAAACATTTTTTTGAATGTGCCACATTACCCCACTTCGCTTGTCGGCTTTCTCAAGGATTGGCGGCTAATTACTTCAAAGTCTTCAATATTTTTTGTATGGCAAGTAGCACAATAACCACATCTCTCTTCATGACTGTACCACAATCACTTATGTTGTGCAAGATGACAACTTTAATTTGATTTCTATCCTAGATCGATCTAAATAAATAAAGTTGTTTTGGATTTTAGAGCTTTAGAATGATGGCTAGAGAAGAAAATGCGCTCGTGGAAAAAATTATTCATGCTCATTTTTTCTACTAATTTGCTTTCTAAATGAAAATAACCGAAAAAAAAAAAAAAAAGAAGGAAAAAGTTAGATACACTGAACTTGTACAAATTTAATTTGGCATTGGTTTGTTTGCTTCATGAATACGGTCCACAGCGATTAAAGGAGTGATGCATATTGAAATATCATTCTCAACAATCATAGTCTTTTTAACGTTTCCAATCTTTCAAACAATCTAGAAGATTGAGACGACACCAGAAACTAGAAAAATTAAATGGAACTATTTAAAAATTTGAGGGATACAATGAGATTTTTTTAAAATTCAAGAAATAAAATGAAAATTGTACAAATATCCAAGAATTATAGGTGAGATATAGTTATATTTTTATTTATTATTTAAGTTTAAAACAACGCTATCAATATATAATTGCAAATAGTGTTTGAATTTTGAAATTACTAACAAATATCCTTTCACAAAAGATGAATCATATGTAGGAGATACCAAATATATTTTGTCTAATCAAAAGCAAAAAATAATTAAACTATGTGTTTTAGACTGCTTTTGCCATTCTAGCATCTTTCCAAGAAAGTAAAAAAAATAAATTTAAGGGAGGAAAGATAAAGAGACGAAAGAAAAACCCAGTCTACTAAGTTTTTTCCAATTCAACTAAGTTGTCATCCACCCAGTCACGCGTCAATTGTAGAAGCTAGAAAACTACGTGCAAAAAATCTGTGAGTGATTTTATTTGTATTTTTAAATATGTTTGTGAGATTACGTTTGTGTTTACTGGACGAAAGCTCATTAGTTATATTTCATACTATAGGTAAGAAACCTGCAGTTTGAATGTTGGGCTATATGCGGACGGTGCGGTGGATGAAGGGCGGTATGGATACCACTACGCATATTTTCCGCATCTTCTTCTGAGTTAATAAGTTTTTGTATATATGTAGATATCTCAAAAACAAATTATGTTACATAGTATATTTGGTACTAAAGACTTTAAACAATCTTTTTATTTCAGTATGTATATATGATAAATCGCTACGGGCGAATCTATTTATATATATGTATGTTGACAAAAAAAAATTTATTCTCAAATTTTCAAGAAATATATAGTTAAGTAAGTAAGGTGACGACCCTACGTAGGATGAGGGCGTCACATAAATAGCTTCAAGTCCTAAGAAAAACCTATACGCGGTCTAATTAAGCGCAGATGAATTCTGGACTGCAGTTCAGTATTTCTGTACTGTTAATAGTTAAAACAGTATTTGTAATATCTAGATACTTAAGAAAATAGACTGTGTATTAGGAGAAATGCCAAACATGGCATGACTTGGAGGCCAAGAAATTGTGGATAAATATACAATTTTTGATTTATTGTTTTTCTTTTCTCCACACCACATGGCCGGTTGTCAAGGGAGGAAAAAGTGAAGATAAGTATGAAAAGAATTTTTGGTGTTTTGAGTATCCACATGGCTGGCCAACTCATAGGGACTAAAAGTCAAATATTTTGTCTTTAAGGACCAATATGCAATTTAAAGAAAGTCGAAAAAAATATATTTGTGGAAAATTTGGAAATTTTCACCTATAAATAGAGGTAGGTGGTGAACAGTTTAGTAATTTAGTTAGCCTCTCAATTTTTAGTTCTCTGCCAACTTTTCTCTCTAGCCTTAGAGAAAGAGAGAGAGAGATAGAGAGAGAGAAAGAGAGAGAGAGATGGCCGGTTGGTATGGTGGAGAGTGTAGAGTAAGTTTTCTCTCATCCCAAGGTCTAGAACCACTCTTTCAAAGCTTTAGAGGTATACTCTCAACCCTCTAATTAAGATTTTTATTAAGCTTTGATTGAGAAATTTATGTGTATTTCAATCATGGGTTGTAAGAGCATAAGCTCATGAGTTTTATTTTGCCCTATGTTATGGTTTTATATGTTTGGTATGGCATAGATCTATGCTTAGGATGATTTGGTTGATAGCCCTAAGCATTTATTTGGTGATATGCTCTAGAATGGCTTTTATGATTGCATGTGCTCACCAAGTGTTTGTGAATATGTTTTCACATGTTTGAGTATGGATGATTTATGAATGATGGTTATGTGAATGATCTAAGTATGTTGATTAAGGAATTAATCTAAAAACACAATTTGATAAACTAGAGAGTTATCAAATGTTGTGTTTTTCATGAAGATTAACAAGTGTATGATTGAATGATAAATACAAATCCAACACGTTGCATGTTGACGTAGGTTGACGGATGAGACTGTTTGAGGTAGTGTGCATGGATTTTTAAGCAAAAACCAACAAATTTCAAAACTGCCAATTTTTGGATTAAACTTGACAGTTTTCTGAAAATTGAATTTTGAGCCCCTTAGAGACCAAATTTGAAAAAAATCATAATTGCAAAGTTGTAGAAAATTGAAAATCTTAGGGTACGATTTGTACGATTTTTAAAAATAAGACTCCAAATGCCTCTATTTTTATCAAAATCTGGGACTGGCCTATACAAACAGTGTACACGGCCAAAATTTTTTAAAAGGAGAAACGAGCAAGTTAAAGGCAGATTCAGGTTTTTGTCCAAAAAAAAAAAAGTGGTAGGTTTTGATGAGATCTACAACTTTCATGAAAAAAACTTTTCAAATTCTAAACCAATTTAAAGATAAATTTTGATTTTCAAAACTATGTAGGGAATAGGAAATTCTTGCATAGGATTTTTAAAACTATGCATGGTACAGGAAATTCCTGTGCATGCACCTTCAATCAAACTACAAGGCTGTTTTAAAAGCAGTTTTTTAGGTTTTATGATCTATTTAAAAAAGAGACTTAGATTTTATGAAAATTGTTTAAATCCAATGGAATTTCCCAAGTGATTGTTAAAAACATACTATGTTTTATAAGAGGTAATTTCAAGTATTATGGTAAGAAATACTTAATTTGCATTTTCAAGTAAACAAGATGTTTTTAAAAAAGGAAAATACAATAAGTTACTTGAAAATATGATAACAATTCTATCGGATAGTATACCGATTTACTATGTTGGGCTTTATGTTTATGGTTGCCCATGATAATCGGATGGGATACCGATTTGTTATGTTAGGGTCTGTATCCATGATTACTAATGGTAATCGGATAGGATATGTAATAACTAATTTTTACGACATTACGATTTATTTTTAAAGAAATTTAAGCTGTACCATAAAGGTATTTCTGAAAAAGCCTGATTAGGGTTTTTATTAAATTTTGTGAGTTCTTATGATGTTATAAGACTCAATGATGATTGCTTAGTCAAACATATGACCTTTTGAGCAAAAAGGTAGAAAAAATTTTATGATTTTATGATGGTCAAAGTTTGACCAGAAAAGTCAAAGTTGACCGAGAAAGTCAAAAGTTGACCAGAAAGGTCAAAGGTATGACAGTACTGTAATATGATAAGTAGCATAGAAAATATACTGCAAAAGACCATCATTATGGACAAGATAGTAAGAATAAGATTTAAAACTACTATAAAAAAATCAAGCACAATATTTAGGACATTAAGGGCTAAAGGGCTTAAAGTTATAAGAAAAATTTTTACGTAATCCAATTATACACAGATAAATTTTGGATTGTAGTCCAGTGTAACAATACTGTATTATTAGTAAGAACAGTATTGGAAATATCTGTGTTAGCATGAAAATGGACTGCATATTAAGTAAAAAGCCAAACGAGGCCTAGAAGGAGGACACCTCATCCAATAGATAATTACATAATTTTTGGAATTATTGAAATTGTGGAAAGAAATATCAACTTGCTCTACAAGGAAGCCTCATGACCGGCCACATGGAGGGCTAATGGGCAATTATTTTTGCTTGAAGGGCTTATAAGCAAAATTTGGATTAAAAATAAATCCATAAAGAAAATCATTATTCACCTATAAATAGGTGAAAGGGGGAGGTTATTTGGTTCACAAAAATTGGAAAACACCTCTAAACTATGCCCAAAAATGTCTTCACTCTTTCCCCCTAAAATCCGAACTCAAAGAGAAGAAAAAAAAATTATATATATATATATATAGAAGAAAGGGAGTGCTTGGTGGTGACTGGATTTTAGTAGAGCACAAAGTGGCCGGAAAAATTTTGGAACCCCATTGGAAGGGAGGCCGTGTAAGACCCGAAATTTTATAGACTTGTAATCTCCTTGTTCGTAAAAAATTAAAGTCTAATTTATGTGTTTATGAGGTGTTATATGAAAAATTATGAATAATAATGAGAAATTCATAATTTTATTTAAACAATGTTCGAGTCCTCATTTAATGATTATGAGACTCAATTAATGATTTACGAGCCAAGAATGAGGTTTTTAAAGGAAAAAGAACGAAAAAGGATGAAATTTTTCAAGAGTCAAAGGTTTGACCAAAAAGTCAAAGGTTTGACCAAAAAGTCAAAGTTTGACCAGGACGGGTCACAATGTTGAGTTCACAAGTATGATGAAGGAATATGGAAAGAATTTCCGAAAACGAAGTTTTATGATCAAGATAGCACAAATAAGCCATAAATCCACCCTAGAAAAATCAAGCACACCGAAATCGAATTAAGGGCAAAAAGGTCTCCGAAAAATTGGAGAAAGAAAGTTTTCGGTCCAAATTTACATGGGAGAATTTTTGGACCAAAATATAAAATAAGAATGCTCATCACAGTATTGGAAATGACGGTAGAGCGCGAAAGGAGCTATGGAAGAGCAAAATGGCCAAACAAGACCTTGGAAGAGCTAGTGGAAGATGACCTCACCTCAATGACATCACTTTCCACTAACTCAAGTTGCATCATGTGGGACTTTCCCATACATGATGGCCGGCCACCCATGGGAGACAAAAGGAAAAGAAAAAAAAATGGGAAAGCCAAGATTTAAGGAAAAGTGTGAGCTAAAGGAAAGGCTCACAATCCACCACATCACCCTTAACTTTCCCCCTCAAATTTCAGCAGCCCATGCCCCCCCTTAACCCCATGTTCGGCTACAGCACAATGAAAAAGAAAAAAAAAATTTTAATAGGAACAAGACATGACTTAAAGCCTTAATTCAAGGGCCAAAAAGGGGGAGCTAGTAGGGGAAATTTCTAGAGACCTCTAGGGCCCTACATGGCTGCCACATACTCCTCCTTTCCTCTTCATTTTCGGCAGCACACCTCCCCAATCTCTCCATCAGATTCGGCCAGCTAGAAGAGACAAGAAAGACAAGACATAAAGCCTTGATTTAAGGCAAGCAACTAACCACTAGTCATTCAAGCAACCCCTCCCTTTTTCCTTTCTCTTTTCATGGTCAAAGGCAGCCAAACCACTGCATTTCCCCTTCAGAATTTTCGGTAGCAAGAGAGGAAGAGAAGAGGAGAGAGTAAGAGCAAGAAAAATTCTTGAAGTACTCATCCTTGAGGGCACGGTTTTGCAAGAGAAAAAGTGAGAAAAACTTTGTGGGATTTTCCAAGAGGTGGCCGAACAAGGAGGAAGAGAAAATGTGAGTAACTCTTGTCAAATTTTTTGGGTTTTCTCCTTGAAAGTGCTCGGTTTGGAGGTGTGAAAAAGCTAACCAAAAATCTCTTGGATCCCACTTTCTTGGACCAAATCCGTGAGTCACCAAGCAAGGAACACTTGAGAAAAATCTTGTGGGTTTTACCAAGAGGAGAGAGAGAAAGAGGTAAGAAAAACTTGGATTTTCTTCTTGTGATATTCGGTTTTAGAATGAGCAACAAGAGCTAACAAAAATTTATTGGATCTCATTTTTTTCTTGGAGAAGCCGTGGGACTAGAAGGCTAGAAGGAAGGAAGGAAATCTTTGGATTTCAAAACCCTAACTTGGGTTTGAGGTAAAACTCTTAACACCATCTCAAAATTAGGTTCCATTTAAGTATTTTGATGGTGATTCAAGTGGTTTGTAAGGACATAAGTCCATTTTAAATTTTCAGCCCTATTGTTGGTGTGTGTGCTTGATTAGGGTTAGGGTTTTGGTTGGCTTGATCTATTATTTGCTTGCTTGATTTATGCTTGCTTGATGATAGATTTTTCATGCTAGAAATTAGGTTGTATGTCCCATAAAATGAGGCCAAAATCTGCTCTTGGCAGCCATGAGAGCATGCTAGATTTAGGGTTGGTTATGATGATGCTTGTATGTGTTAACGCATGTGCTAGAGCCAAGCAACCCTAGGTTGTTAATTTTCGGATTTGGGTTGCATGGGTTGAATGAGATGGATTTATGGGTTTAAGGGAACGTTAGAAATGCTGCTTGCTTGATGTTTAAGCTCCCGATGTGATTGGTCGAGATAGAATCCGCGAAATAGGACGTAAACCGAACTAAGCAACCGAAACTGCCAATTCGGATTCGAATCTGGCCAGTTTTGGGAAAGTGTAATTTCAAGGCCCTTAGAGGCCGAACAGGGAAAAACTTAAAACACAAAAGTTGCTCGGAACAACTTTTGCTAGAGAGCAACGCAAACAGAATCTCGAAATAAGACTCCAACGGCCTCCGTTTTCCTCAAAACCCGTGGCTGATCCCTGGGACGATCTTCACCCAGTTTTTCAGGGTCAGCCAGTTTTCAAATAAAAACTGGTACTAATCTAGGCCGAACTGGATTTTTCATAAAACACAAAAGTTTTAGGTTTTTTTGAGGGCTACAACTTTTGTGAAGACAAGTTTTCCAAATTCCAAGCCGATTTTTAAACTGGGCACGTTTTATGGAAGGTGCGCAGGTAGTCCGAAATCCTGCACATGAGTTTTACGAAAATGTTTTCTAGAAAAATTGTGAAGTGCTTTTAAACGGTTATTTTAGCTTCGGAAACTATTCCAAAAGTGATTTCCGGCCCCAAATGATTTTATGAAAGATCTATTTCGAAAACCATGAATTTTAAGGGCTCGGGGTTTGAAATTCCACATTTTTCCAAGAAGTGAAGAAAAGAGGGTTTCATACCGAATATTTTCAAATTAAGGAAAATAATGAGTTTAAGCCAAAGTATTTTCTAGTTAAAGAAGTTAGAAATTCTACAAGCAAAATGAAGGATTTTTGGGAGTTAATTACACAAGATTTTCCAAAAAAAATAAGGAAGAGGAATTTTAAAGTAAAAATGGATAAGCAAGCCGATTACGAACGATAGCCGGATATTATATCCAAGGATAATCAAGGGTTGAATAAAGGTTGACCCGAGGTTAATTTAGGCTAACCTTAAGGGTTACCCAACATAACCCTAAGGGATACCCACATGTATAATTGGGCTAAGATTTAAAGGGTTAATGGAAATAACCCAATAACAAGGATGTATGAGCAAAGCCCAATAATAGAACAAGACTCTAACCAATAAGGTTACCCAATGTAACCTCTTAAGGATTTATCAAAACTCGATAAAGATTGGGGGTTAAGGTGGCCAAGATGGATATCAAGTATAAGGGACATACAACCAAAAGTAGATGTGAGTGTTGGTAGGTCACCAACACCTTACGAAAGGATCCTGATCCTATATTTTTGGTATATCAGGAAAGTGAATTGCTGTTGCCGACAAATTTAAGGGACGCAACTTTAAGGATACGGCACTAGAGGTAAGTACAAACCTCACCTGCAGTATGAAAACTAGTAAATTATGTTCAAGTATGTGGTTTTCAAATATGCTGCAAATTGTTGTGTGCTATATCTATGAAATGCCATGCTTTATAAAAAAGTGCTATTTTTGCAAAATGCTATGTTTATAAAAAGTGCTATATTTGTAAAATGTCATGTTTATAAAAATGTCATGATTGCAAATGCATGAATGAAAAGAATGCCATGCCATGTTATGTATGAGATAAAAAGTATGTTATCATATAGTGACATCATAAGGTATGTTCACTAAGGATAAATAACATGGTAAGAAATCACAAGTAAAGTGTCGTACCGACCTCCTATAAGGTGGAGGATTTTTCATGTTCAAGTAAAGGATTCACCCTCTCGTTGATGCGGGAGGGTGTAATCACCCAATGTTCTCAGAGCAGTTAGGGACCTTGCAACCCCTAACTGTATCTGGAGGCGCGCTAAATAAATGATGGTACGTACACTATAGGGCCCATAAGAAAAATAAGTAAGTTAAAAGGAATGCGTAAATGGAATCATAAATGGTTCACGCATATGCATATAATGATGTATGTTTTCAATGTGAGATTATGTTTGTGCTTACTGGGCGAAAGCTCATCAAGTTATATTTCATACTGTAGGTAAGAAACCTGCAGCCTGAATGGTGGGCATTGTGTGGGCGATGTGGCGGCGGATGAAGGGCGGTGTGGATACCACTACGCATTAATTCCGCAATCTTTTGATGAGTTCAGAAGTTTTGTATATAAGTATATATATGATGAAGACAAGTTTTGTACTATGGTATTTTGGAACTAAAGACCTAAGTAATACTTTTACTTCAGTAGTAATGATCTATTATTAATGACAAATGCGTTTCATAAGTATATTTAAAAAAAAATATTCCTAATTTTCAAATAAAGTTAAGTTAAGTAAGTAAGGTGGCGATCCTACATAGCAAGGGGGCGTCACAGGCCGGTTGTGGAAGGTGGCAAGGAAAAAAGGAAAGTGTGCACCAAAGCTAGCCAAATTCTTGAATTGATTAAGGTAAACCTTTTGGACCCTAAGCTTTTCAATTCAAGCTTCAATTTGGAAATTTAAGTGTATTTCAAGCATTGGATGTAAGAGCTTAAGCTCAATTTAATTTTCATTGCCCTAGTTTAGGAATTTTAGGTTTGTGCTTGATTTAGGTGCTTGGGTGGTTTTAATTTGCACAGTTATGCATGATTAGGTGATTTGGTTGCATGAAATTAGGGTTTGCATGGTTGATGTATGATATGGTTTTATGTCCTCAATATGTTTAAGAATGTTGTAGAAGATGCATGTTAGGTTGCTCGATGTGTTGAATCGATTATGCAAACCCAAAAACTTATGCAAACTCTAGTTGGTGCAAAATCACCAATGGTTTGCATGAGCATGATTGATTATGTGATTGATGGAACTTTACATTAGAAAAATGTTGCATGACTGATTTTAGGCTCACGGTGTGACCGGTTGAGTTAGTGCGCGAATTAAGACATAAAGTGAATTTAAGCAAGAAAACTGCCAGTTTGGGAAAAACTGGCTAGTTTTTTGGAAAGTGAGATTTGAGGCCCTTAGAGGCTGAATTTGGAAAAACTTAAAACATGAAAGTTGTAGAGAAGGCTTTTTCTTAGTGGGCAACATGGGAAGTTTTCAAAAATAAGGCTCAAATGGCCTTGATTTTTACAAAAATCTGAACCTGACCTTGCCCAGACTTCATGCACGGTCAGACAGGTTCAACAGGGGAAATGAGTAGGTTAGAGCCTGAACTGGGTCTTGAGTAAAACACCAAAGTTGTAGGGTTCTTCAAGTTCTTAAACTTTCATGAATAAAACTTTTTCGGATTCAACCCAGATTTTTAAATAAAATTGGATTTCAAAAACTATGCAGGAAATAGGAAATTCCTGCACATGATTTTCTAAAACGGTGCAAGAAAAGGACATTCTTGCACATACACTGATAAATTGACTATGGAAAACTATTCTAAAGGTAGTTTCCAACACTTAATAATTTTTACAAACCCTACTCTAAGAGTCACAATTTTTCACGAATTGAATAAAGGATTTTTGTATAAAAAGAACATAAAAAGCTAAGTTTTTCCAAAGTAAAATAAAAGTGAATTTTGGACCCCAAGTTATATTAAAATTTAGTAACAAGATGACGACCAATGGTAACCGGGAAGGATACCCGAGTTACTGGACTGGGCCCAAAGCCCAAGGTTACCCATAGTAAACCAAAAGGAAATAACTTAGGAGTTTGGACTTTAGTTGACCAAGATTGACTATACTAAGGGTTACCCAATGTAACCCAACAAGGTACCAAGTTGGTTAGTGGACCTAAAACCCAGGGATACTCGTACCCAATAGGATGTGGGTTGAGAATGTTAAGGTTTAGGCCCAAGGTTAGGAATAGTAACCTAACCCTATTTATGTGTATGTGGGCTTAATACCCAAGGTTACCTTATGTAACCTAATAAGTCATGATTCAAGTATGATACGCCTTGAACTCTAGGGTTACTTGTTGTAACCAAGTAAGTTATCATGTGTATGTGTAGGGGACATATAATTAAAGTTATGTATGGATGTTGGTTAGCTCACCAACATTTTTCGGTTATAATTATGAATCCTTACCCTATGTCCTTTAAAATAACAGGAGATAGCCTGTTGTTGCACCATAACTTGGAGCAGTAAGTATAGGACATAGCAGACGAGGTAAGTACAATTCCGCCTACAGCATAGGCTTTTTGTTGTGTTACTTGCTTGATATATGTATGTTACGATATGTTATGTGATGTGTGTAAAGTTTATATGATGTTATGATAGAATATGAATGTTTTAAAGTCTATGAAATGTTATGATATGTTTTAAGATTTATTTATGTGTGACATCATGAAGCATGTTTACAAATAAGAATAAGACCAAAGTATGACATGATGAAAAGTAAGTATAATGGCAAGCAAGTTGCCTGTGTCGTACCGACCCGCGTTAGGTCAGGTTAGACTATGGTTTGAGTTGGATTGGACTTGCCGTCCCAATCACTCCATAGTTGCACGCCACGGTACGAACACTTATGGGGCCCATTAGTATGTTAGGTTATGAAAGAATGTTATGAAAGAATAAGAAAGCATAATGAAGTATAAATGGTTCATGCATGGTTATGTTATGTTATGTTTGTTTTTGTGTCGCGGTTCGTAATAGTTGTACTTGCTGAGCGAAAGCTCACGTCTTACATCTATGCTGTAGGTAAGCAACCTAGCGGCAATCTGTGATGCAAGATGGTGGAGCATGACACTGCAAGCTGTGAAATGTGGGATGATAGCCGCTACGCGTTTTGTTATTTTATGTATATTGTTTTATGCTCGAACATATCTATTTAATAATCGTTTATACATTCGTATGCTCTATAAAAATTTTTTTTCACTATTTATGCTAAGTAATTAATTACGTTATGTAAGACACGTTATGTATGTATGTATGTATGATAGCGGCCTGTGCTAGGTGGGTCGTTACAGGATACTGGTTTACTGTCACGACCCGACTCGCCGCCTCTCAGATCCGCTGCGGAGTCCGACCGCGCGAACCCGGAGCGTTCGCTTCGGTCCGTGACATTAACTTAAACTTACTTGCTTGATTGAAAAATAAAGTTACCCAATTTCATGAGTAAATTTTTTTTTTTCTTTCTTTTCTAAAAATCGTTACTTAAAAACTTTTATTGCGGAAAACATAAAACTTCAACACAAGTTAAACGTAATTGAAAACTACTTTTCTTCATAAAACCTTACTGCTTAAAGTGTACTGACCCGAGTACCTAGCCTTCACTTATGAGGAAAGCTAGCATACATACATAACTTAACTTAAACATACATGCATACATACTGAATGAAATGAAAACACATTTTCTTTTAAACGCCTTTCGGAAACCCCGTAGCAATCCATACCCACATTTCACACTCTGTTGCGCCATCTATCCACAGCTTGTTCAGGAAGTGCCGGTAGGAACCTTACCTACAGCATGAACATAAACAATGAGCTAAAAAGCTCAGTAAGCACAACATCCTATCCGCATGCAACTAAATGCACGAAAAACGTGAACCAATTATAATTTATTATTAAATTAATTTGGGTCTCTCTACGGGTCTAATCTGATCCTATCTTGCTATTATAACATGTGTGTATGTACTTCGGTATGTAACCATGGAGTGATTGAAGGCGGTCCGTCCAAACCAACTCGAACCATGAAACACAAAGTTTAACATGGAGTAGTGGAGGCAGCCCTGTCATATCAAGTCAAACCATGGAACATGCCGTTTTAACTTACCACACAGGCAACGTCAGTACAACACAACATGTTCTACTTAACCTATCTCATATCTTACCATTATACTTATTTTTAGTGGACATACATCGTGATGCCATAAAAGTAACATAAAACATAAACGTGCTTCTGCATACATACTACATGGCATACTTAATGCATACATACTTAACACATAAACACATAACATACATAGCACATAACATACATACATAACATGCTTACATGACATACATAACATACATACATAACATGACATACATACTTGACATACATAACACACATAACATACATACATACTTGACATACATAACATGACATCCTAACATGCGTTCATGCCGTAGGCGGAGTTGTACTTACCTTTCCGTCATACGTGCTTGACTGTTTGTCCCATCCTAGTGCTGTTCCACTACTGGTACAGCTGCAGGTTCTGCCTGCTTGACATAGGACAGACTCTACTTAATATCGTGTAATGCAGGTAAACTAACCAACATGTCTACATGGCATTGGTTGTATGTCCCTTAACGTGCAAAGCGTCTACTTTGGTTACCAACGGTAACCTGGCGTGCTAAGCTTATACTAACCTCTAGGGGTTGCTAATCTTAATCTGCATCTATCGGGTTATATCTGATAACCCTTTAGACGAGCTATCGGTATCCGTTAGGGTCACTTTGGATAACCCGTGAGGATAAACTAACTTAAAGCTACGAGTTAACCAAAAGTCAACAAAAGTCAACCTTGGTCAACTCTGGTCAACTATGGTCAACCCCCTCGGGTCAACCTCTCGGGTCTCGGGCTTGACCCGGTAACTCGAGTCTAACACCTGATTACCATTCGTAAGCTAACCGTATGCTATAACGTATCTTGAAAATCATTTTTCTATACTTAGAAAAACACTTAGGGATAAATCCCAAAATATCACATTTTGTGTAAAAATTCATAACTTGCATCATAAAATCCGAATTCTTGATTTTATGTTTTGTAAATTCATTTTAGGTCGAAAACCGTCATTGGAACGATTTTCGTGATCAAAATCACTTATTTGAGGTAGAAAATCATTTTTCTCAAAACACTTATTAACTTTGTGGTTCAGGAAATTCGGATTCCTGAAACACCCTCCATAAAACAATTTTTATTTTAAAATTGGTACATTATCTGAAAAAGGTTTCTTCACGAAAGTTCTAGCCCTCGTAAAATGCTAAAACTTTCGTGTTTAACAAAACTCCTAATTCGGCCTAGATCAGTACCAGTTTCGAGTTGAAACTGGCTGATCCCTGTAACTAGCGGGTCTGGGGACGTGATAGACTTAGCCACGGGTTTTGGCATTTTTGAAGTCCTTTGGAACCTTATTTTGAAAAACGACCCGCGTTGTCCCCTTGGAAAAGTTGTTTTGGACAACTTTCGTGTTTTACATTTTTCCTATTTCGGCCTCTAAGGGCCTGTTATTTTCTGCTTACGAAAACTGGGCAGATAGATCCGAACCTACAGCCAGTTTCGTGTTACATTATTTTTACGTCTCAACCGATCACTCGGGAGCCTAAAACAAACACATGCAACGTCATCTAACGTCCCACATGCTTTGGACATCTTTTCCCCATCGTGGTTATGCAAACCAAACCCGAAACTTAACCTAGGTTTGCACACTTGTCTAGGGCTTGCACAAGCATGGGTTTGCATCCAACAACACAAACCGAAAATAAAATCTAACAACCTAGCATGAGAGCCATACTTGGCTGCACCATAAACAGGGACATAACTCACCAATTAACCATGCAAACCAAGCAAACAAAGCAAGCATACACATAGCACACAAAACAGAAAATCATGCATGCTATCTAGCTAGACATACACCCTTAATCAAGCCTTATACCCTAGCAAGCATCACATAATTTATGAACTTAAACCTTACATTCCACTGCATAAATACATCATAAATCCACCAAATTAATGCTCAAACAAGGCTTGGGGTTAGGGTTATACCTCACCAAAAATTTTCGGAAATTGGTTCATCAATGGAGCCGAACTCCATTGCTCCTCTTGGCTGCTTCTTGGCTGCTCCATCTTGCAGCCGAATGCTCCACACCAAGGAGCTCCAAAACTCAGCCATGAACACATACACATACACATAAACATGCCATAAATTTATATTCAATTTCTTGCTTGAAAATAGTCTAGGGTTTGAGAGATTTCACCATGTCTTACCCATGGATTTATGAACCAAATCTGTCCTCCTCTTGTTGGCTGATCTTGCACACTGTTTTGGCTCACCAAAACCCCCAAAAATCTGCACCAACTTGGTGTTCTCTTGCTGCCCAGCCGACCACTCTTGCACAGCCCAAAACCCATGAATTTTTGGCTCCCTTTTGCTGCACCAACCAGCCGACCAAACACACACTCACCAAGCACCAAAATCACCTCCTTGGCTCATGGTGGTTCTCCCTTCTTCTTGCTCGGCTCCTTCCTAGGTTGGGACCCGAATTTTTTTCTGCACTTTCCTCTCCTCCATGGACGGCTTGCTGCTCATGAAATCTGGAAAAATTTCCAGATTTCTCCTTGCTTGCTCCAAGCTCCAAGCCGAGCCTCCCATGGTGGATTCTCACAAGATTTTTCCAAATTTTCTCTTGGTTCTTGCTCTCCCTTGGGCTCTCGGATTTTTTTGATGGAAGAAGGCCAACACTTGGCTGATTTCTGGGTTTTCTCTGCTCTCTCCCACGACACTCATGGTGGAGTTTAAAGAGATATATACAAACTTTTGCTTATTTCAATTTTGGCCCCAAAACTCTTTATTTTTGGATTTTTCTCCATGGTGACTCACGGTTGGAAGCTGCTGGAAGGGGCTGGAATGGGCTGAGCTGTCTGCTGATGGAGGGCTGAGGTAAGCGCTTATGTCACCAATTTTCAAAAATTCCAATTTTGCCCCCGAAACTAGAAATCTTCGCAAAAATACCCTCTAGGTGTCCGATTGTCTTGAAAATCAACACACCCATCCTATTTGATGATATTATCATCTTGGTGACTTCATACGTCCATTTCGTCAATTTTCCAAAATTTACACTTTTGCCCCCAAAAGTGAAAATTTTGCATTTATGCCCCAAAATTCCAAAAATTGGCACAATGCTTACTTTTCCATCAATTATCATTCTTTTCATGATTTTATGTGATTTTCTTCCATTAAAATCACATATTTTCAAAATTTACGTTTTTGCCCCGAAAGACAAAATCTTTTCTTTTTCGCCCCCGAAAATGATTATTCCTTAATTTCTTCTTGCAAAACATATTATTTCCTTATTGTGACCTCATCTAATGACGTCTCGTGGCGTATTTCTCATATTTTTCAAAATTTACATTTTTACCCCCAAAAATGAAAATTTTGACATTTTTGCCCTTTGAGCTGGATTGGTCTTCTTGGGTGATATCTTGACCAAAAATATCAGTTTGACCTTAACTAATGCTAGGGATGCTTGATTTCTAGGGTGTTTCTTATTTTCTACTGTCTATTTGGGCTATCTCGCCCATACTGACATATTTTACAGTATTTTCGCATACTGCAGCATTTTTCATCGTCGAGTCAACTGTTGACCACTTTTGGTCAAACTTTGACTTTTTCGGTCAAAGTTGACTTTTTCGGTCAAACTTTGACTTTTTCGGCAAAACGTCCCTTATCGCCCTTTTCGCCCTGAAAAGGCGTTTTCTAACCTTAAAAATCTGTTCTGAGTCTTATTGAGCCATAAGACTCCGTAAAACGTGTGAAAAACTCTTAACTGAGTTTTTCCGAAAACACATCAATATATGCTCATAATTCCTTTAAAAGAGGAAAAATGGAAATCATAAAAATCTGGTTATCACATTTACTATGTCAAGGTGTGAATGGTAATCAGATAGGATACCGATTTACTATGTTAGGATTTGTATCAATGATTACCAATGGTAATCAGATTGGATACCGATCTAATATATTATGGTTTATAGTAAGATAGAACGACTCTTATCTTATGCCTTATCTGAAACAGGAATATGACCTGTTGTCGTGCCCGTGCCCTGTTTGGACGATAGACTAAGAGTATAGTATGGCTTGTAAATACAACTTCGCCTACAGCATGAGCAAAATGTTTTTGTTGCTTTGCATGTTTGTAAAAAACTCATGCATTAATTTAAATGTTTTTACTACTTTGCATGTTTTTTTCAAAGCATCATGCATTAATGCATGTGATGCATATGATTTATGTCTTATTATTGTGGCATCATGTAAGCATACTCACTAATAATAAATCACATGACAAGACTAATACTAAATCAAGACAATAAAGTGACTTACCAACCACCAGCAGATCGTGGAGGATTATGTATGTTTAAAAAAATTCTCAGACTTTCCATAGATCGTGAAAGGTTATGTATATAATTTCTAAAATTATTAGGAATCTTGTAAACTCTAACTTTTTGTGGACTGCACGCATTTGGTACGTGCATAAAGGGCCCACATGTTAAGGAAGATAATAAATTCATAATAAAAGCATAATTGATTCATAAGAAAGCATAATTGTTTCATGCATTATCAATTCATACATTCTTTTACCGAAATGATTTTGTAGGAAGAAAATTATACTTGCTGGACAAAAGCTCATAACTTACATTCATGCTGTAGGTAGGCAACCTATGGGACATGCTTGATACAAGATTGTGGAGAGATAACACTGTAGACTGTGAAATTTAGGTTGGACACCACCACATTTTTTGAAAAAAATATGTTTGTGATATATTATACTAATTTGATGGCATCGGTACTTAGTACTAGGACAATGTTTACTACTATGATAATTATTATGGTTTATCAAATGTGTTAAAATGGTTTTAAAAATCAGTACTTAGTTAAGTACATATATATAAGTATGAGATTAAGTTAAGTTTTAAATTTGAGTTTAAAAAGAAATATAAATTTTAAAAAAAATTATTTCCGTATTTTTACAAAATACGAGAGTATGTTTAAGTATGTTAAGTATAAGTAGCGGTCACGTAAAGTGGGTTGCCATAAGATTTGGTATGTAAGCACAGTAACGGCCCTATGTGGCCGGGGCGTTACACAAACAGGGCCTCAGTATTATATAAATTATATTATACTATCTTTATGATATTTCAAGACATCAGTTATATGTTAAATGCCTTCATATTTTTGTCAAACAGGTAATATTTATATTTATGCATGTTGAAGTTACTCACAAGGTTTAGTTTATTTGTGTTGCATACAAAAAAATTATATACTATCATTCATAGTTTATTGTCATTATTGACGATCCTTCCCTTTATTTTAAATGTTTATGCATAAATTTTTACTTTTTTAATAATATAATGGGATAGATAAAGAATGATTGTGCAAGAGTAGTACTGACCTAGCCACGATGTATTTGTAATGACTCTACTACATAAGCAATTACTATGCTTACTTATAAATACTTGAACTTATTACCGAAATCTTTAGACAAATTTTATTTTATTTTTTTGATGCAACATAAATAAACTAAACCTTATGAGTAACTTTAACATGCAAAAATATTAGTTGTTTGACAAAATTATGAAGTCATTTTACATATAACTGAAGTCTTGAAATGTCATAAACATTGTATAATATAATTTATATTAATAATTCAGATGAGTTGCGGAAAAGTTTGTGTACTGATATCCTACATCATCTTTCACTTGTCGCATCCTTCACATGACCCATAAAATTAGGCAATAGGTTTCTTCCTTACAGTATAAAATATACTAACGAGCTTATATTGAGTAAATACAAACTTAATCTCACAAAAACATAATAAGCATCATGAAGTTTTGGTTAAAAATATACTAATGAGCTTAGACTGAGCAAATACAAATTTAATCTTGCAAAAACATAACAAGCATCATGAAGTTTTGGTTGAAAATAAACCTAGCAGGTGTTCTCAAACTCATGAGCTTAGAATGACCAAAAACAAATTTAATCTCGTCTTTCACATAGCATTTGTTCTTAACCAACGGAAAATCTGATCTTCTTCTTTTTAACGGTTGGAGGTTGAAAATTTATATTTTACAACTTGTTATGAAGTTTTGATGAAATTACCATAATTAATTATACAACTTTAGCCACAAGACTTGAAAATATATGTTTTTCATGACTATATATATTTATCATGTGTAGTGAATCTTTCATATCTGTCCTTAATTAACCTTTAATTATCATGGCCATTTCTCAACTTTGGAAGAAATATTTGTGGGGAAACCAAGACTTTACCACATTACCCTCCCATGAATATCCCTTATTTCTCTTTATTCTCCTTATCTTCCTTTCCTTTTTCTTTATATTTATCAAAAACAAAACATCGCCTTACCACCATCACCACAGAGGTTACCGATCATCAGAAACCTCGACTAGCTAGCCAAATTCCCACATCCCTCTCTCTAAGCATTATTTGAAAGGTATAGCCCTCTCATGCTCTTAAACCTTGGTCAAGTTCCAACTCTTGTCATTTCATCTCCTGATCTGGTGGCGGAAATAGTTAACACCCATGACATCGTTTTCTCAAACCAGCTTAAAACTACGGCCATCGATGTCATATTCTGTAACAACCCAAAATTTTGATGAACATGTATTTCCTAAGATATAAAGGAAAATTTAAGTCTGAATCATGTATGTCAACATGAAGCTCATAATCTGATTTGATTATCAGAGTATGTTTAAGTTTTTATAAGTATTATAAGACTCAAGGATAATTTATTAAGTCAGAGATAAGGCTTTATGATGAAAAAGGCCGAACCATGAATTTTTGATTTTTGTTCGGGCCAATGAATGATCAAGATAAATTGTGACACAATTAAGATGGTACTGCAGTGTAATAAGTAGTATTAAAATTATATTGTAGCTAACCGTCATTACAGATGAAAAAGTAAGAATAAGGAATGGGATCACTCCAGAAAAATCAAGAATAACATTTGGAGCGATAAGGACTAAGTAGTTTCAAGTCCTAAAAAAAACCTATATGCGGTTCAGTTAAGTGCAGATAAATTATGGACTACAGTTCAGTAATCCTGGGCTGTTAGTAGTTATAACAGTATTAACACTATCTGGATTATCAAGAAATTAGACTGCGTATTAGGGGGAGTGCCAAACATGGCCCTACTTGGTACTTAGAGGCCAAGTAATTGTGGATGATTATGAGAAGATTTTTTATGGATTAGGCTCCACATGGTCGGTCACCTCATGGGACTAAAGGGCAAATATTTAGTTTTTAGGGTCAAATATGCAATTTTAAGAAAAATAATAATTGTTAGAAATTATGGATTTTTCACTTATAAATAGGTGTTGTGAGGTTGAACTTGAACCATTTAGTTAAACCTCCTAATTTTTTTAGTTCTCTCCCTACTTCTCCCTCTAGCCCTTGGGAAAAAAAAAAAAAAGAAAAAGAAGAGAGAGAGAGAGAGAGTGGCCGGTTGGGGTAGTGAAGTGTGGAGGAAAAATCTTTCTCATCCTAAGGTTTAAAGCAACCATTCCAACTTTAAAGGTATTCCTCTTAACCCTCTAAGAATGTCATTAAGCTTTTGATTAAGGATTTATGTGTATTTCAAGTTTGGGTTGTAAGAGTATAAGCTCATAATTTTTATTTTGCCCTATGTATGGTTTTGATATGATTAGTTATGCCTAGATCTATGCTTAAGTTAACTTGGTTGCTAGATCCAAGCATGGGTTGATTTGTTTTGCTCTAGAATGAGTTTTAGGGTTTCATGGGCCTACCAAGTGTTTGTGAATATGCCTTTACATGTTTAAGTAGGAAAAAGTTATGTATGATGATGAATGATGAAGATGATAATGATAATGATGTATATGTGGGTTAAGAAAATTAACCTAAAAACACAACTTGGTAAGCTAGTAAAAGGTATCAACATTGTGTTTTTGAAGCCAAAAAATAAGTGTATGGTTGAATGTTAAGAACAAATCCGACATGTTGCATGTTGATGTGGGCTCATGGTTTCGACCATTTGAGGTAGTGTGTGCGAATTTTCAAATGAAAACCAATCAAGTACAAACTACCAATTTTTGGATTTAACAGGATAGTTTTCTAGAAACTTAATTTTGAGGCCCTTAGAGGCCGAATTTGGAAAAAGTTATAACTGCAAAGTTGTAGGAAATTGAAAATCCAAGGGGCCTATAGGGACAGTTTTTGAAAATAAGGCTCCAAATGCCTCTGTTTTTATCAAAATCTGAAGCTTGTCAGTACAGTCAGTGTACACGACTAGAATTTTTCAAAAGGAAAAACAAGTCAGTTAAAGGCATAATTAAGTTTTGAACAAAAAACAAAAGTTGTAGGTTTCGACAAGATCTACAACTTCAGTGAAGAAAGTCTTCCAAATTTTAATCTGATTTAAAAATATGCTTTCACATGTTTGAATGTGGAAAATTTATGCATGAGCGATATGTGAATGCCATATGTGTGTTGGTTAAGGAAATTAACCTAGAAACACAACTTGGTAAGCTAGTAAGGTTATCAACATTATGTTTTTCATGAAAATGAACTAGTGAATGATTGAATGTTAAAAATAAACTCGACACATTGTATGTTGACATAGGCTCACGGCTTTGACCGTTTGAGGTAGTGTGTGCGAATTTTTAAGCAAAAACCAACTAAATGCAAAACTACCAATTTTTGGATTTAACTGGAAGGTTTTCTGAAAATTGAATTTTGAGTCCTTTAAAGGCCGAATTTGGAAGAAGTCATAACTGAAAAGTTGTAGAAAATTGAGAATCCTAGGGGATAACATGAACAGTTTTTGAAAATAAGGCTCCAAATGCCTCTGTTTTTATCAAAATCCGAAGCTGGTCAGTACAGTCAGTGTACACGGTTAGAATTTTTTAAAAGGAAATTATGTTTTGGGAAATTATGTTTGTACTTGCTGAGCGAAAGCTCATTAGTATATTTCAAACTGTAGGTAAAGAACCCCCAACTTAATTGGTGGGCCATTTAGACGATGCGGCAAGTGAAGGGCGGTTTGGGATACCACTACGCAAATTTTTCCACAACCCTTTTTAAACTCCAAATTTATATATGTTTTTTAAAAAAATTATTCTCAAATTTTCAGTAAACTTAAGTATTTAAGACCAAGGTTTAATTCAAGTAAGCATGGTAATGGCCCTATGTAGATGGGGCTGTTACAGATCAAGCGATCAAAACCTATGGATTCGAACAAAACGTTGATGAACCATGTGTAACGCCCCGACTACCCACGTAGGACCGACCACACGAATGGGGGTCGTTACATTACTTACTTATGTAACGACCCGCCTAACACAGGCCGTTACCTTATTTACTTAACTTACTTACATACTTATCGTACTTACTTATCTGTTTGATGAAAAGCAGTGGAAAATTTTTTTTTCTTTATACTAGCTTATATACGTCTAAACGTAATAAGCATATCGTGAATAAAATATTTAACATAAGAAAATACATATTGAATGAAATGCGTAGCGGCATCGTATTCCCACAATTTCACAGTGTGCCCCGCCTCGCACTTCCATCTTGCATCACCCATTGCTGTCAGGTAGCTTACCTACAGCATAGACGTCAAACTATGAGCTAACGCTCAGTAAGCACAACTATCTAAGCTACGACGTCACATACATAACCTAACATACGCTTTCTAACTTAACTAAACATAGCGTCACATCACAACTCATATCATTATACATCATAACATATCTCATACTTGCATAACATATCACCTCATGGCATAACATAGCATATGCATGGTGCAGCTATGCTTATTTTAATTTGTCTTCATTCTTACTTACTTACTTATCTTACTTAGGACCTTTACGTAAGTGTCTGTACTCGGCGCGCGACTATGGAGTGGTTGGGGCGGCCAGCCCAGTCCAACTCAAACCATAGTCCAATCCGACCTCGGACAGGTGGTACGACACAGACAAGCTCGCTTGCCATCTTACTTTCTTATTCTTTAGTCTCATCTTGTATTTAGTGAACATGCATCGTGATGTCACTCTTTGCATAAAACATAACATATTTTGTATCTTACCTTACACGCTCCACTTACATATTCTTTAAGCATATATAGCATGTTATCACATCATATAGCATATCACATGGCATATCACACATACCACATAACATAGCATTTTAACATACCATAAAGCGTACAACAAAGCATATCAAAGCAGCAATCCACATATATTCCATGCATGTATCTAACATACTTGGCCAGTATCAACTAAAGCCTATGTTGCAGGCGGAGTTGTACTTATCTCTTTTGCTATGTCTCTATGTCCCTCTTGATGCTGTTATTCCTCGGGGCACAGTTGCAGGCCTTCCCCTGCTTGAGTAAGGACATAGGTAAGATTCTGCTTCTTGTTGAGGGATGTTGGTGCCCTAACCAACATGCCTACTAAAACCTAGTTGTATGTCCCCGATACTCTATATCTGATTTGGTCACAAATTGCCATCCCATTGCTTAGAAATCCACAGACTTGGATTACTCCTTAAGAGGCTACATTGGATAACCTCTTAGATTAGGCTCTTCACATACTGTTAGGTTTTTTCCAAACCTTGAGCTTTATTCTTATATCATGGCTTATTGGGTTAGTTTCTTTAACCTTTTTTTCTTGGCCCAATTCTAGACTATTGGTATTCCTTAGGGTTACGTTGGATAACCCTTAAGGTTACCCTTAACCAATTGTTGGGTCAACCAAAGCTAACAGTTGGTCAACTACTAGTCAATCCTTGGTCAACTCTGGGCTTTGGGGCAGCCCTGTAACTCGGGTACTATTCCCGGTTACGGTCCGTAATCGGCTTGATTACCAATTTTATCTTAAAACTCCCTTTCCTTATCCTTTTTTGAAAATCTTGTGAATTTTAACTTTAAAATCCTTCAATACTTTTGTAAAATTTCGATCATTTGAAAAGGATGTTTATAAAAGTAGTTTAGGGTCGAAAACTGCCTTTAGAACAGTTTTTATCATTAAAAACAACAGTTTTAAACAAAATACAGTTTTTCGAAAACTTTTGTAAAAACTAAGGTGCAAGAATTTTCGGTTCCCTGCGCACCCTTCATAAAACAATCCCAGTTTAAAAATCCATTTGGAATCTGAAAAACTTGTCTTCACGAAAGTTGTAGCTCTCAAAAAATGCTAAAACTTTTGTGTTTTGAGTAAAATCCAGTTCGGCCTCTAAGGGCATTAAATTTTCACTTTTCCGAAACTAGCCAGATTCGAATCCGAATTGGCAGTTTTGGTGTTTACGTCCGGTTTACGTCCTATTTCGTGAATCTATCTGGACCGACCACTTTGGGAGACTGCAAGCCAAATACACAGCATTTCTATCGTCCCATAAGAACCCATAAACCGTTCCCATGAATCCATGCAACCCAAATCCAAAACCATAAACCTAGGGTTGCTTTGGTTCTACTTTTGCATACAACACATAAAAGCACCAAATTTTTCTCCCTAAGCTAGCATGCTTCAAGAGCTGCCTAAGGGTAGATTTTCGGGCCAACTTGGGGACATACAACCCTACTCTTCTAGCATGAAAAATCAATCACAAACAAGCACAAACAAAGCAAGATTTCAAGCCATACACCCCTAGATCTACAAATCAAGCACAAGCAACCAACTTAGGGCTAGAAATTGGAAATGGACTTAAGTCCTTACAAACCAATTGAACCACATATAAATCTCAAATTTGAACTCAAATAAGAGAGTTAGGGTTCTAGGATTTTACCTTAGATCAAAGTTAAGTTTGGTCACCCAAATCTCTTCCTCCTCCTTGCTCACCTAGTCCACGGCCACACCTCCAAATGGGGCTCCAAAAATTTTCGGTTGGTCCTTGGATTTCTCCCCTCCAAAGCCGAGCACCCCACAATGATTAGCCCTAAAAAAATTTCAACTTTCTCTCACTCTTTCTCCTTCCTCACCTATTCGGCCACACACCCAAGGAAACCCACAAAAATTTGCAACTTTTTCCTAGCTTCCTCCTAGCTCAAATCCGAACCTCTTTGAACAAAAGCCCCAAGAAAATTTTTAGTTTTCACTCCTCCCTCTCTCACTCCTTGGCTGCCGAAATTTCTAGAGAAAAATGACAAGAGGTTGCCCACATTTTTCAATTAAAATGAATAGGTGGTGGGGGTATTTATAGAGGTTTAGGAGCTTTGCTTATTTGTGAATTTTACCCCAAAAATTTTGCTATTTCGTTGAGAAACCCCATGAGGTGGCCGGCCAACATGTGGTGTAGAAGCTTCCACATGTTTTTCTAAGCTTAATTAAGCTTAATGATGTCATTAAAAAGATGCTTGATGAGGTCATCTAGCTTATCTCACACAAGGCCTTATTTGGTTAGCTTTTCTTCAAAAATTTTCATTTTTTGTGCTACACAGATGATTCTAATACTGTGGTTCACTAATACTGTAATACTCAATTTTTCTATGCTACTATTTCCTTTTTAAGAGGAATTAAATGCATGCCGTATCAGCATTTATGAAAAAGTTCGCTTTAGGACTTCATTATGTGTTATGAGTTCTTATAAATTTATAAGACTCAAATATGCTTGTTCTGGTTGATAAATGGTCTTTTCGAATGAAAAGAGATAAAATTTACATGATTCTAGGAAAGTCAAAGGGTTGACCAAAAAAGTCAACTTTGACTCGGAAAAGTCAAAGTTTGACCAAAATGGTCAAAACCCTAACAGTATAATTTTGTGACATGCAGTATGGGAAAAATACTGCGAAAACTCATTTTTTCGGATAAGATGACATAAATGAGAACTAAAACCGCCGTAGAAAAATCAAGCACGCAAAATTAGGGCACAGGATTTTCTAGAAATAGGGGTGTCTTCCACCCTTTTTAAATCAGAAAATACAGCCACACTTTGACCATTTTTCTGCCAAAAATCCGAGAGAGTGAGGAAGAGAAAGAAACCAAAAAAATTTCTTGAACTAAGCCTAAGGGAGTTCGGTTTTGTGAGGGGAAGCAAGAGGAAGAGTGAAAAAAAAATTTTCCAGCCACTGTTTTGGGCTGTTACCATGGGCAGAGAACAGGGAGAAAGAGAGAAAAAAAATTCTGGAAAGTTAGGGGAGACTCTAGGGGAGAGTTCGGGTGTGATCCAACCGAAAATAAGATTTAAGCAAGATTTGGGAGCCATTTCTTCCCTGCAGGCAGCCACTGATTTGAGCAATGAAACAGTGGGAAAATTTTCAGTTTTTGGGTGCAATTTGATGGAGTGGCCATGCATTAGGGGGAGGCTGAATTAGAGTCCAAAACAGCCAAGTTTTGGTGTCATTTTGGTGAGGTAGAACCGGTTGTGGGAGCTAAGGGTCAAGGGTGAGAATTGGTTCAAATCCTAAAGCCAAACCCTACCTATTTAAGGTAATTTTTCAAAAGCCCTAATCTTATTTCAATCAAGTTTTTAAGTTGAGATTTAAATGTATTTGTTTTAAGCTAATGTTTGTAAGAGCATAAGCTCAAATTTAATTTCTTGCCCATTATGTTGCTCTAGTGCTTGATTAGGTAGCTTAAGGGTGGTTTGGTTTATTTTATGCTTATGTTTGATTGGTATGCTAGGATTGCATGCTAGAATTTTTACATGAGGTTACATGTCGCCTATAGCATGATTGAGCATGTGATTGTATGTTAGAAATTTATGTGGTATGATGTTGAATGATTGGAATGGTTTATGCTATGTTAGACCATGCAACCCTAGGTTAAGGTTTGGATTTCATGGGCTGTATGGACGTGTTTGGTTTGCATGTTGGAACATGCGGGATGTTAGAAATGCTGCATGCTTTGTAAGTAAGCTCCCGATGTGAGAACCCACGAATTAGGACGTAAACCGGCTTAAGTAGACAAGACTGCCAGTTCGGGTTCCAAACTGGACAGTCTCAGGAAAGTGGTCATTGCAGGTCTTTAGAGGCCGAATGGGCTAAAACGTAAAACACGAAAGTTGTAGAACATGGTTTTTCCTAGGGGCCAATGTAGACCGTTTCTCAAAATGAGGTTCCAAAGGCCTCCGTTTTTACGAAAAACCGAAGGTGGTCTGTCCAGACTCTGTTTTTACGACCAACCTGTTTCAATTTAAAACTGGTACTAATCTAAGCAGAATCAGAATTTTTGTAAAACACAAAAGTTTTAGATCTCTTCGAGAGCTAAAACTTTCGTAAGGATAACTTTTTTCAATTCCAAAGGGATTTTTAAATATAATCTAAACTCTAAAAATGGTGCAGGGAGCAAGAAATTTCTGCACAGGATTTTCTAGAACCAGTTTAGGAAAACTGTTTTTCTTGCTAAAAACACTATTTTGAACATGGAAACTGTTTCAAAGGCAGTTTCTAACCTTCAAACATTTTATAAGATCATGTTTCAAGAATTAAGGATTTTTAAGGAAAATTAGAGAAGTTTTCGGCTTATGTGCCAAAACTCTTTTTAAGGATAAAGAAAAGACAATTTTCTTAATCAAATTGTAGAACACGTTAAGATCGATGGTAATCGGGGGAATTACACCCGAATTACCGGGCTTAGCCCCAAAGCCCAAAGTTGACCCAAAGGGAGGGTTGACTTTAGTAACTTTAGAGGTTAACTTCGGTTAACCTAGTATGGATTAGGATAATGATAAGTTCAAGGTTAGGTGCTAGCCTAACCCTTTACGCTCGCACATGTGATTGGCATGAAAGGTTATCCAACGTAACCTCACATAAAATGTTTTATGATAGGGGGGACATATAACCAAGCATTGCATGAATGTTGGTGGATAACCAACATATTATGGTCATAGGCTAGAAATCTTACCTAGTCCTACGATTAAGCAGGAAGTAACCTGCAGCTGAGCCCCGAGGTGGAACAGCATAACGTCAGGCATAGACAAGGTAAGTACAACACCGCCTACAGTATAGGCTATTAGTTGTATACTTACCTAGATACAATTAGAATGCTATGTGCTATATGCTATGATTTGATGCTATGTTATATGTGTATGATAAGTATATGTCATGGAATGTGCTAAGTAAGCAATGTATGCTGAAATGGAAACATGAAATAGTTATAAAGTATGATTAAGTGACATAAAATATTATGTTCACGAAATGGGATCATGTATGACACGTCTAAGAATGACAAGATGGAAAATAGGATAAGGCGATAAGTCGCATGTGTCGTACCACCCGCACCAGGTCGGGTTGGACTGTGGATTGAATTGGACTTGGTTTGGCCGCCCCAACCAATTCATAATTGCGCGCCAGGTACGAACACCCATGTTAAGGGCCCCTAAGTAGAAGAAGAGATGAAGGAATAAGAAAGCATAATACGAACATAATTGGTTCATGCATGCTATATGTACCAAGGTGTTATGTAATGAAATGAGAAGTAAGTTATGTGTCGCAGTATAAGAGTTGTACTTGCTGAGCGAAAGCTCATTGTTTTAAGTTTATGCTGTAGGTAAGCAACTTGCCAGCTGATGATGATGCAAGGTGGAGTAGCGTGGCCAGGCACTGTGAATAGTGGGAAACGGAAACTGCTACGCATTTTGATATTGGAATTATGTAATGTATAATTATGGCTATTTAGTAGTATGCACAATTAGTACTATGATTTATATTTTATGTTTCATATTGTATATATACCTTATAAAAAAAAATTTCCGCTGTGTTTCATGTATTTAGTAAGTAAGTTTGTATAAGTTATCACATGAATGTATGTACGAATGTATGGTAACGGCTTGTGCTAGGCGGGTCGTTACAAATACACAGTATTTTTATACTGTATCAAAGTACAAAATTTTATCTGTGTAAAATTTGATCGTATAATAATTTTTTCTCAATTTTCCAAGCCATTTTTGCCCTTAATCTTAACTTAGTGTGCTTGATTTTCTAGGGATATTTGAAGGCCTATTCTTGCTATCTAGCTCTCAAAACATTTTTCTCAGCACTCTTCGTTACTGCTTTTCAACATCTCATAAAGTCAACCCTTTGACTTTTGTCAGTCAAATTTTGACTTTTTCGGTCGAAGTTGACTTTCGTAAAATCGTGCACTGTTTCGGCCTTTTCGACTTGAAAGGTCCGTTTTCGAACTTAGCAATCAATTTTGAGTTTTACCGACCCATAAGAACTCACAAAATCTCACAAAAGCCCTAAATCGAGTTTTTCCACGCATACCTCCATAATGTGAACATATTTCCTAAGGAGGAAAATATGAACATTGAAAAAAAAACAGATATTACAATAAGTTAAACTTACCTAATTTCTAGAGCAAATTTTTTTTTTAAAGCATACTTACATAAAACATAAAACCTTAACTTAAACTTAAACATAAACATAAACTTATTCTTATACATAAAACTTAACTTCTTCATATGTACTCATCCGAGTACTGAGCTTTCACCACTTAGGGAAGCTACCATGCATAAACATAAACCGTGGACTAAACCCGACCAAATGCGGATTGGTCCAACACGAGGCAACTTGCTTGCCATACATACTCAAACTTTACCATACATACTTAAAACATAAAGTAAACCCCTTTTTCATTTCAAACACACTTTATAAAACCGTGGCGGTGTCCATCCCACATTTCACAGTCTGCAGCGCCATCTCTCCACAGTCTTGCATCAGGTATTGCCGGTAGGTTTCTTACCTACAGTATGAACGTAAGTAATGAGCTAATGCCCAGTAAGTACAATATTCAATCCGCAATGCATATGTAAGTGCAAGGATGCATGAACCAATAATGATTTCTTATGAATCAATTATGGTTTCGTAAATTAACTTAGTTCTGTTTCTTTATATACTGTGCGTGCACGTACTGTGGTATATAGTCATGGAGTGGTTGAAGGCAGCCAGTCCATTCCAACTCAAACTGTAATATTCGATTTTTCTGTGTTCATGTTTTCCTTTTAAGGAATTATTTTTACCTTATAAAAATATTTGTGAAAAAGCTCAGTTTAGGGCTTTTGAAAGATTTTGTGAGTTTTAATGGGTCGAGAAGACTCAAAAATGATTTCTAAATTCGAAAACGGACCTTTCAAGTCGAAAGAGCCGCAACAGTGCATGTTTTTACGAAAGTCAACTTTGACCGAAAAAGTCAAAGTTTGACCGACAAAAAGTTAAAGAGTTGACTTTATGAGAATTTAAAAGTACAGTCTGAAAAGAGTTCGGAGAATAATGTTGTGTGAACTAAATAGCAAGAATATGCCTTATAATGTCCCTAGAAAATCAAGCACACCAAGTTAAGATTTAAGGGCAAAAAGGGGTTCGGAAAAATTAAGGAAAATATTTTTTCGATCCAAAATTCACACAGATAAATTTTGTACTTCGGTATGATATAAAAATATTGTAGATTAGTGAACCACAATATTATAATTATCTGTGTAGCACAAAAGAAAAGAAAAATGAGTTTTGGAGAGCAAAATGGCCAAACAAGGCCTAGCAAGCAAGGACTATCACCCATACCTCATGACCTCACTTCTCCACTAACTTAAGCTTGCCATATGTGGAGCCTTCTCCTCCACTCAAAAGCTCGGCAACACTAGGGGAAAAGGAAGGAAAAAGCCACAATTTTGGGGCCAAATCATCAACTAACCAAAGCTCCACATTTGCCTATAAATACCCCCATCCTTCCCTATTCCTTTTAATGTAAAATTGTAAGGAAACTCTTGCCATTTTCCTTGAGAATTTTGGCAGCCTTGGGAGAGTGAGAGGGAGGAGTGAAGAACCAAAATTTGTTGAGGGCTTTTGTTCCTTGGAGTGTGATTGGGAGCTAGGAAAAAGCTAGAGCAAAGTTTGCAAAGTTTTGGTGGGTTTTGGGGAGTGTGGCCGTGTGGGTAAGGGAGAAGAAAGGGTGAGCAAGAGTTGAGAAATTTTTGGGGCTTTTGCTCTTGGAGTGTTCGGCTTGGAGGAGCAAGCAAGAGCCAACAAAAATTTCTTTCTTGGATCCCATTTTCTTGGTGTGGCCGTGGGTCTAGGTGAGCAAGGGAGCAAGAGGAAATTTTGGGACCAAACTTTAGCTTTGGTCAAGGTAATTTCTAGAACCCTAATCCTCCTTATTTTGAGCTTAATTTCAAGTTTAATTTGAGGATTCAATTGGGTTGTAAGGACTTAAGTTCATCTTCAATTTTGTGCTCTAATCTTGGTGTGTGCTTGGTTTACTAGATCGAGGGTTGGTGTGGCTTTAAATCTTACTTGATTTGTGTTGATTTTTGAATGATTTTCATGCTAGAAAACTTAGGTTGTATGTTTCCCAATGTGTGGCCGAAATCTGCCCTTTGGCAGCCAAGAAAGCATGTTAGTTTTAGTGTTGAATTTTGTGATGCATGTATGTGTTGTATGCAAGATTAGAACCAAAGCAACCCTAGGTTTATGATTTTAATTTTGGGTTGCATGGATTGTATGAAATGGATTATAGGTTTGAATGGGACGTTAAAAATGCTGTGTGTTTGACTCGTAAGCTCCCGAAGTGCTCAATCGAGATAGATTCGCGAAATAGGACGTAAACCGGACATAAACCCAAAACTGCCAAATTCGGATTTGAATCTGACCAGTTTCGGAAAAGTGAAATTTCAAGGCCTCTAGAGGCCAAACGGGGTAAAACTTAAAACATAAAAGTTGCTCAGAACGATTTTTACTAGAGAGTAGGGTAGGCAGAATCTCGAAATGAGGCTCCAACGGCCTCCGTTTTCACGAAAACCCGTGGCTGATCCGCAGACCCAGTTTTCAACCAGTTTTTCAGGGTCAGCCGTGTTCAAACGAAAATTGGTACTAATGCAGGCAGAAATAGATTTTTTGAAAAACATGAAAGTTTTAGCATTTTTCGAGAGCTACAACTTTTGTGAAGACAAGTTTTCCAGATTCTCGGCGAATTTTTAAACTGGGCATGTTTTAGGGAAGGTGCGCAGGGAATCCAAGAATTCTTGCACCTTAGTTTTACAAAATGTTTTCTAAAAACTGTAAAGTGTTTTTAAATTGTTATTTTAGCTATGAAAACTGTTCCAAAGGCGGTTTTCGACCTTAAACGACATTTACAAAGAGTTATTTCAAAGATCGAAATTTTATAAAAAGTTTTAAGGATTTTTAAGTTAAATCTTTTAAAAGCACAAAAAGTAAGAAAATAGAGTTTAAGATGAGAAAATGAAGTTAAGGTAAGAAAATGAATTTTTGAAATTAAAATTGGTAATCAAGCCGATTACGGGCCATAACCGGGAATAGGACCCGAGTTACCAGACTTAGTCTGAAAAGCCCAGAATTGACAAAGGTTGACCGGTAGTTGACCAATTGTCAACTTTGGTTGGCCTAACAGTCAGTAAGAGGTAACCTTAAGGATTGTCCAACGTAACCCTAAGGTAGACCAATAATTTAGAAATGGGCCAAGAAAAGTAGATTAAGGAGATTAATTCCATAAGCTACGATAAGAGAGTGAAGTCCGAGTTTAAAGAAGCCCAATAGTAGATCAAGATCTAACCAAGAGGTTATCCAATGTAGCCTCTGGAAGGGATAATCAAGTTCAAATTTCTCCCAATCAGTATAAGGCCAAATTGGACCAAGACAAATGTTAGACGGGGACATACAACTAGGTTTTAGTAGGTATGTTGGTTAGGGCACCAACATTCTACAACAAGAAGCAAAATCTCACCTATGTCCTTTCTCAAGCAGGAGAGGGCTTGTAGCTGTACTCCAAGACAGGACAGCGATAGTGAGGATATAGCAAAGGAGGTAAGTACAACTCCGCCTACGGCATAGGCTCTAGTTGATGTTTGCCAAAGTAAGATTAGATGTATGCTAAGGGTGTATGCAATTGTATGCTATGTGATGCTATGCTATATGCTAATTGCCATACTATGAGTATGAGTATGCCATGCGAAATGTTAATTTATAGAAAGCATGATCAAGTATGATTTTCATGTTAAGCATAATGATGTTGCTAGTATAAATTAGGATTGTGAGACATCGTGATGCATGTTCACTAATCCCTATGAGACTAATGAACTCAAGCTTTAGTTAAAGAAAAAGAAAAGAAAGAAAAGAAGGCTAGCGAGCTTGCCGGTGTCGTGCCACCTGTAATATCTGCTTTTCTATGTGAATATTTTTCTTTCTAGAAGGAATTGAATGTATGCCGTACTGGCATTTTAGGAAAAAGTTCGCTTTAGAACTCCATTATGTGTTACGAGCTCTTATAGTTTTATAAGACTCGAATATGCTTGTTTTGATTGATGAATGGTCTTTTCGGATAAAAAGAGATGAAATTTACATCATTCTGGAAAAGTCAAAGGGTTGACCAAAAAAGTCAACTTTGACCCGAAAAAGTCAAAGTTTGACCAAAATGGTCAAAACCCTAACAGTATAATTTTGTGAGATGCAGTATAGAAAAATACTGTGAAAACCCATTTTTCGGGTAAGATAGCATAAATAAGATCTAAAACCACCATAGAAAAATCAAGCACGCAAAATTAGAGCACAGGGCAAAAGGGTTTGAGAAAATAAAGAAAAAATTTTTCAGCCCGGTTTTTCACAGATAAAATTTTTATGACATTATAAAATATTAATACTGTGTATTAGTACAACACAGTATTAAATTTATCTGTGTTAAGTTAAAATTAGACTGCTTTATTGAAAAAAGTAGCCAAACAAGCTTTATGGAATTATGACATCATAAATTTTTTATTTATGACATCATCACTTTTTGGAGAGCAAATCCACACAAGACAACTGTCTTGTTCTAGCTTTTTCTTGCTTGTTTCCCACTCAAAACAGCCGGCCACCTCATGGGATTTTTGTGCAAAATTTTAAAAATTTTGGGGGTCAAAATGCAAACTTTTTGGAGTCCTACATTACCTATAAATAGGGCTGCCCTCCACCCATTTTAAATCAGAAAATGCAACTAATTTCTGCCCATTTTCTTCCATAAAAACCGAGAGTGAGAGTGAGAAAGAAATCAGAAAAATTTATTGAACCAAGCATAGGGGTGTGTTCGGTTTGGTGTGAGGAAGCAAGAGGAAGTGAGGAAAAAATTTTCCAGCCACTGTGTAGGGCTGTGGCCGTGGGCTGTGAGCAGGGGAAAGAGAGAAAAAAGGTTCAAAAATTGAAGGAAAACTCTAGGGGAGAGTCCGGGTTTCAACTGAGCAAGCTTGGGGTAAGTTTTCGAACCCATTTTTCTTCCTAGGAAGCCCACGGGTTTGTACAAGAAACCAAGGGAAAAATTTTCAGATTTTTGGTGCAATTTAGGTGCTATAGCCGTGCATTAGAGGGAGACAAAGTTGAGTCCAAAAACAGCCAAGTTTGGTGTCCATTTGGTGAGCCAAAACCGGTTGTGGGAGCCTAGAGTCAAGGGTGAGAATTGGTTCAAGTCCTAGAGCCAAACCCTATCTTTTCAAGGTAATTTTTCCAAAAGCCTCAATCCTATTTCAATCAAGTTTTTAAGTTAAGATTTAAATGTATTTGTTTAAGCAAGTGTTTGTAAGAGTATAAGCTCACTAATTTAGTTTTCATGCCCTTAGTGTTAGTTTGGTGCTTGATTAGGTTGCTAAAGTGGTTTGGTTCCTTTATGCTCATTAATATGCTTATGTTGATTGATATGCTAGGATTGCATGCTAGAGCTTACATGAGGTTATATGTCCCTTAGATGTATGATTAATTATGTGATTGTATGTTAGGATGTGCTAGAATGGAATGGTATGCATGAATGAGAATGTATGGAATGAATGCTAGACCATGCAACCCTAGGTTAGGGTTCGGTTTCTATGGGCTGCATGGACGTGTTGGGTTGCATGTTGGGACATGCAAGACGTTAGAAACGCTGCATGATTTGTCATTAAGCTCCCGATGTGATCGGTTGAGGTAGAAACCACAAATTAGAACGTAAACCAATTCTAGTAAGCAAGGCTGCCAGTTCGGGTTCCAAACTGGTCGGTTTCAGGAAACTGGTAATTGCAGGCCTTTAGACGTCGAACGGGTAAAAATGTAAAACACGAAAGTTGTAGAACAGGGTCTTTCCTAGGGGACAACGTGGACCGTTTCTCAAAATGAGGTTCAAAAGGCCTCCATTTTTATGAAAACCGAAGATGGTCCATCTGGACGCAGTTTTTATGATCAGTGAATTTAAAATTAAAACTGGTATTAAACGGTGTAGAACCAAACTTTGCTTAAAACATGAAAGTTTTAGAACTCTTTAAGAGCTAGAACTTTCATGAAGAAAACTTTTTCTGATTCTAAAAGGATTTTAAACTATAACTTGAAATCTGAAAACCGTGCAGGGAGTAAGAAATTCCTGCACAGGATTTTCTAGAACCAGTTAGGAAAAACAGTTTTTCCTGTCTTAAACACTGTTTTGAACACAGAAACTGTTCCAACGGCAGTTTCTAACCTTCAAACATTTTATAAACCATGTTTTAAGATTCAAGGATTTTTAAGGGAAAGTATAGCAGTTTTTCGGCTTTTATGCCATAAACTTTTTCAAGGATAAAGAAAAGAAATTAAGATGTTCAAGTTCAAGGTTTGCAAGGTTAGTAGTTACGATAAGTAACTGGGAATTTCATCGAGTTACAGGGCTTAGCCCTAAAGCCCGAGGTTGACCCGAAGAGGGTTGACTTTAGTAACCTTAGAGGTTAACTTTGGTTAACCTAGTGGGTAAGATAAATGTTAAGTCGAGGTTAGGTGCTAGCCTAAACCTACTCGATCACAAGTAAGATTAGTATGGAAGGTTATCCAACGTAACCTAATAGGTTGTTGTATGAGCTCGTAAGAGCGATGTAGTAACCCAAGTATGTGAGGTTACATAGTGTAACCACTCCTAATATGTTTTATTATAGGGGGACATATAACCAAAGCCATGCATGGATGTTGGTGGAAAACCAATATATTATGGTCTTAGATTAGAACCTTACTTAGTATTTCGATTAAGCAGGAGGTAACCTGCAGCTGAACCCCGAGGTGGAACAGCTTCACGTCAGGAATAGACGAGGTAAGTACAACGCCGCCTACAGCATATGTAAGACCCGAAATTTTGTAGACTTGTAATCTCCTTGTTTATATGGAATTAGAGTATAATTTATGTGTTTATGATGTGTTATATGAAAAATTATGAATAAAAATGAGAAATTCATAATTTTATTTAAACGATGTTCGAGTCCTCATTTAACGATTATGAGACTCAATTAATGATTTATGAGCCAAGAATGAGGTTTTTAAAGGAAAAAGAACGAAAAAGGATGAAATTTTACGAAAGTTAACTTTGACCGAAAAAGTCAAAGGTTTGACCAAAAAGTCAAAGGGTTGACCAAAAGTCAAAGGGTTGACCAAAAAGTTAAAGTTTGACCGGGACAGGTCACAACGTTGACTTCACAAGTATGATGAAGGAATATGGAAAGAATCTCCGAAAATGAAGTTTTATAAGCCATAAATCCACCATAGAAAAATCAAGCACACCGAAATCGAATTAAGGGCAAAAAGGTCTTCGAAAAATTGGAGAAAGAGAGTTTTCAGTCCAAATTTACATAGAATAATTTTTGTACCAAAATATAAAATAAGAATGCTCATCACAGTATTGGAAATAACTGTAGAGCGTGAAAGGAGCTGTGAAGGAACGAAATAGCCAAACAAGGCCTAAGAAGAATTAGTGGAAGGTGATATCATTGTAATGACATCACCATTCCCTAACCAAATTTGAAATCCGGCAGCCCTCTACCCCCCACAAAGTTCGGCCAACTAGAAGAGAAAAGAAAAGAAATTGGTTGGTTTTGGTAACTAGATGGCCTTTCAAGTCCAACCAAGCAAAGGACAACAACACCATGCCTATGACTCACCTTTCCACTAGCCTAAGATAACTTGTGAAGCTCTCTTTCCCTCCCCTTTGGTCGGCAGCAGCTAAGGACAGCAAGGAAAAGAAAAAAAAAATGGGAACAAGACTAGACATAAAGCCCAAAATCAAGGAAAAAGTTGAACCACTTTTGTCCATCAAAGGTCCCCCATCCTCTAGTCACTTATTGCTTAAAAAATGAACTAAAACCCATGCCTTTTTCCTCTTCATTTCCGGCTGCACAACCCCTTCAGCCCCCCTTGGATTCGGCTGCACCATTGGACAACAAAGACAAGACATAAAGCCTTAAATTAAGGGCAAGAAACCAACCACTAGTCATTCAAGACATCTCATCTATTTTCCCTTCTCATTTTCCATGTTAAAGATAGCCAAAACCTTGGCTTGGTCTTCAGAATTTTCGGCAGCTAAGAGGGAGAAGGAGAGAGAGAGAGATTCAAGAAGTTTTTGGGTTTTTCCATTCTAGAGAGTTCGGCTTTTTGCAAGAGAGAGTGCTAGTGAAAGATTGGAAAAATTTCTTGTGGATTTTGGGTGTTGGCCGAGCAAAAGAAAGAGGGAAAAAGGGGTGAGTGAAACTTGGAGAATTTTTGGGTCAAGGGTTCTCGGTTTTGAGTGGTCTAGCAAGGAACCAAGAAGAAAAATTTTGGTGCACCATTTGTACCAAAACCGTGAGCCATCAAGCAAGGAAGGACTTGAGAAAATTTTTGGTGAGTTCTCCAAGATTTGGCCGAACAAGGAAGAGAAGAAAGAGGTAAGAAAAACTTGGTTTTTCTTCTTGTGATTTTCAGTTTTAGAAGGAGCAAGAAAGAGCTAACAAAAAATTTTTGGATCCCATTTGTGTGGTGAAGCCGTGGGTTAGAACAAGGAAGGAAAAGTTGGGATTTTCAAAACCCTAACTTGGGTTTGAGGTAAATCTCTTAAACCACCTTGAAATCAAGTCTTATTTAAGTGTTTTTGATGTTGATTCAAGTGGTTTGTAAGGACATAAGTCCACTTTAAATTTCTGCCCTCATTGTTGGTGTGTGTGCTTGATTAGGGTAGGATTTGGTTGGCTGATTTTTGATGCTTGTTTGCTTTAAAATTTGTGCTTGAAAATGATGGATTTTTCATGCTAAAAATTAGGTTGTATGTCCCATAAGATGAGGCCAAAAATCTGCCCTTGGCAGCCATGAGAGCATGCTAGATGTAGGGTTGGTTATGATGATGCTTGTATGTGTTAATGCATGTGCTAGAGCCAAGCAACCTAGGTTTTAAATTTTCGGATTTGAGTTGCATGAGTTGAATGAGATGGATTTATGGGTTTCTATGGGACATTAGAAGCGTTGCTTGTTGTTGTCTAAACTCCCGATGTGATCGGTCGAGATAGATTCCACGAAATAGGACGTAAACCGAGATAAGGAACCGAAACTGCCAATTCGGATTCGAATCTGGCCAGTTTTGGGAAAGGGTAATTTCAAGGCCCTTAGAAGTCGAATGTGTAAGACCCGAAATTTTGTAGACTTGTAATCTCCTTGTTCATAAGGAATTAGAGTCTAATTTGTGTATTTATGAAGTGTTATATGAAAAATTATGAATAATAATGAGAAATTCATAATTTTATTTAAACGATGTTCGAGTCCTCATTTAATGATTTTGAGACTCAATTAATGTTTTACGAGCCAAGAATGAAGTTTTTAAAGGAAAAAGAATGAAAAATGATGAAATTTTACGAAAGTCAACTTTGACCGAAAAAGTCAAAAGTTTAACAAAAAAGTCAAAGGGTTGACCAAAAGTCAAAGGATTGACCAAAAAAGTCAAAGTTTGACCGGAACGGGTCACAACGTCGACTTTACAAGTATGATGAAGGAATATGGAAAGAAACTTCAAAAATGAAGTTTTATAAGCCATAAATCCACCCTAGAAAAATCAAGCACACCGAAGAAGAATTAAGGGCAAAAAGGTCTCCGAAAAATTGGAGAAAGAGAGTTTCGGTCCAAAATTTACATGGGAGAATTTTTGGATCAAAATATAAAATAAGAATGCTCATCACAGTATTGGAAATAACTGTAGAGCGCGAAAGGAACGGTGAAAGAACGAGATGGCCAAACAAGGCCTTGGAAGAGCTAGTGGAAGATGACATCAACTCTTGACATCACCCTCCACTAACTCAAGACTTCAAATGGCAGCCCTCTACCCCCATGATGTCCGGCCAACTAGACAAGGAAAAGGAAAGAGATTTTGGTTTGGTTTGTGAGCTAAATGGAGACTTGAAATCCAACTAAAAACCTAACCAAGCAAGTACACAAGCCCATACCTATGAACTCATTCTCCACTAGCCAAAGCTAGCCATGTGGGCTGCCCTCCTCTCCATTAAATTCGGCAGCTCAAAGGGGGACAAGAAAGATTGGAAAAAAGCCAATTTTTAAGGACCAAAAAGTTGAACAAGCATGGGAAAAAATTTTGAGATCTCTAGGACCAACCAATAGAGGACACATGTCCCTCCTTACCCTTCAATTTTCGGCAACCAAGGCAGCCATCCCCCTCCCTTTGGTCGGCAACAGCTGGTGGCAGCAAAGAAAAGAAAAAAAAATGGGAACAAAGGCTAGACATCAAGCCTTAAATCAAGGAAAAGGTGCAACCACTCTTGTCCATCAAGTCCCCTCACTCTCTAGTCATTTTTGTTGAACAAAAATGAGTCAAACCCATGCCTTTTCCACCCCAAAAATCCGGCTGCAACCACCCCTTTTCAGCCCTTGGATTCGGCCAGCTAGAGGAAGGGAGATGACAAGACTAAAGCCTTGTTTCAAGGCAAGCAAACCAACCACTAAGTCACATCAACAAGCCCTCCCATTCCTTGTGCCTTTTGTGGGAAAAAGAGAGCCAAAAGCCCTCAATTCTCTTGGAGATACTCGGCAGCAAGAGGAAGAAAGAGAGAGAGAGAGAGATTCAAAAAAAGTTTTGGGTTTCCATCTCAAGGGTTTCGGTGCTAGAGGGAGAGCTAAGAAAAAGTGAGAAAAATCTTGGTGAGTGCTTCAAGAGTTGGCCGACCAAGAGCAAGAGAAAGAGGGAAAAAGAAGTGAGTGAATATTTGGAGAATTTTTGGGTCAAGAGGTTCGGATTTGAGTGGTCTAGCAAGGAACCAAGAAGAAATATTTTTGGTGCACTTTTTGTACTAAAACCGTGAGCAACCAAGAGCATGGAGAGCATTTGAGAAAATTTTTGTGTGGATTCTCCAAGACTTGGCCGAACAAGGAAGGAGAGAAGAAGGTAAGAAAAACTTGGATTTTCCTCATATGATGCTCGGTTTTTGGTTAGAAGCAAGAAGAGCTAACAAAAAATTTTTGGATGCATTTTTCTTGGAAGAAACCGTGAGCTAGAGGAAGGAAGGAAATCTTTGGATTTTCAAAACCCTAACTTGGGTTGAGGTAAAATCTCTTAAACCACCTTGAATGTAAGTTTTATTTAAGTGTTTTTGATGTTGATTCAAGTGGTTTGTAAGGACATAAGTCCACCTTAATTTCTGCCCTCATTTATGGTGTGTGTGTGCTTGATAAGATTAGGGTTGGTTGGCTGATTTTTAATGCTTGATTGCTTTAAAATTTGTGCTTGAAAATGATGGATTTTTCATGCTAGAAATTAGGTTGTATGTCCCATAAGATTAGGCCAAAAATCTGCCCTTGGCAGCCATGAGAGCATGCTAGACTTAGGGTTGGATTTTGTGTGATTGTATGTGATGATGCATGAGTTAGAACCATGTAACCCTAGTCTTTTTAATTTTCGGATTTGGGGTTGCATGAGTAGAATGAGATGGATTTATGGGTTTTAATGGGGCGTTAGAAGCGCTGCTTGATGTTGTCTAAGCTCCCGATGTGATCGGTCGAGATAGATTCCGCGAATAGGACGTAAACCGCAGAGAGGAACCGAAACTGCCAATTCGGATTCGAATCTGGCCAGTTTCGGGAAAGGGCAATTTCAAGGCCCTTAGAGGCCGAATGAGGTAAAACTCAAAACACGAAAGTTTTTCGGAACAACTTTTCCTAGAGGACTAAGCGAACAGAATCTCGAAATAAGGCTCCAACGGCCTCCGTTTTACCCAAAACCCGTGGCTGAACCCTGGGACGTCCTCCACCCAGTTTTTCAGAGTTAACCCGTTTTCAAATAAAAACTGGTACTGATCTAGGCCGAACTGGATTTTGTGTAAAACACGAAAGTTTTAGCATTTTTCGATAGCTACAGAAAATAACGAGATTAAGCCAAGGTATTTTATAATTAAAGGAGTTAGAATTTTTATAAGAAGAATGAAGGATTTTTTGGAAGTTAATCACACAAGATTTTCCAAAAATAAGGAAGAGGAACTTTAAAGAAAAATTGGTAAGCAAGCCGATTACGAACGGTAACCAGATATCGTATCCGAGTTACAAACACAAGAAAAACCAAGGGTTGACAAAAGGTTAACCCAAGGTTAAATAAGGTTAACCTGAAGGGTTACCCAACATAACCCTAAGAGATACCCACATGTATATTTGGGCTAAGATTTAAAGGGTTAATGGAAATAACCCAATAACAAGAATATATGAGCAAAGCCCAATAAGAGATCAAGGCTCTAAACCAAAAAGGTTACCCAACGTAACCTCTTAAGGATTTAATCGAAGTTCAATAGAGAATGGGGATTAAAGTGGTCAAGATGGATATCATGTATAGGGGACATACAATCAAAAGTAAATGTGAGTGTTGGTAGGTCACCAACACCTTACGAAGGGATCCTGATCCTATATTTTTGATATATCAGGAAAGTGAATTGCCGTTGCCGACTAATTTAAGGAACGCGATTCTAAGGATACGGTACTAGAGGTAAGTACAAACCTCACCTGCAGTATGAAAACTAGTAAATTATGTTCAAGTATGTGGTTTTCAAATATGCTGCAATATGTTGTGTGCTATATCTATGAAATGCCATGTTTTATGCAAAGTGCTATTTTTGCAAAATGCCATGATTATAAAAGGTGTTATTTTCACAAAATGCTATGTTTATGAAAAGTGCTATTTTTGCAACAGATCATAAAGGTGCTATATTTGCAAAATGTCATGTTATAAAAATGTCATGTTTGCAAATGCCATAAATGAAAAGAATGCCATGCCATGTTATGAATGAGATAAAAAGTATGTTATCATATAGTGACATCATAAGGTATGTTCACTAAAGATAAATAACATGATAAGAAATCATAAGTAAAGTGTCGTACCAACCTCCCCCAAGGTGGAGGATTTTTATGATGAAGTTATGGATTCGCCCTCTCGTTGTTGTAAGAGGGTGTAATCACTTCTGTTTTCCTGGAGCAGTTAGGGACTTGCAACCCCATCTAACTGTATCTAGAGGCGCGCTATATGATAAAGGTACGTACACTATGGGGCCCATAAGAAAGATAAGAAAGTTAAAAGAAATGCATAAATGGAACATAAATGGTTCACGCATATGCATATGATGATGAATGTTTTCAAGATGTTTTAATGTTTTTGTGAGATTATGTTTGTGCTTACTGGGCGAAAGCTCATTCAGTTATATTTCATACTGTAGGTAAGAAACCCGCAGCTTAATGCTGGGCATTGTTGGAGCGGTGTGGCGGCGGACGAAGGCGGTATGGATATCACTACGCATAGTTTCCGCAAATCTTTTGATAAGTAAAGAAGTTTTGTATATATAAGTATATACATGATGAAGACAAGTTATGCATCATGGTACTTTGGAACTAAAGATCTTAAGTAATGTTTACTTAAGTAGTAATGCTGTATTACTAAAAACAAATGTTTTATAAGTATGTTCCAAAAAAAAAAAAAAAAAAAGTATCCCTAATTTTCAAGTAAAGTAAGTAAGTAAGTAAGGCGTGACGGCCCTACGTAGTAAGGGGGCGTCACAGAATGAGGTAAAACTCAAAACGTAAAAGTTGTTCGGAACAACTTTTCCTAGAGGACAGTGCGGACAGAATCTCGAAATAAGGCTCCAACGGCCTCCGTTTTACCCAAAACCCGTGGCTGAACCCTGGGACGTTCTTTACCCAGTTTTTCAGAGTTAACCCGTTTTCAAATAAAAACTGGTACTGATCTAGGCCGAACTGGATTTTTCTTAAAACACGAAAGTTTTAGCATTTTTCGAGGGCTACAACTTTCGTGAAGACATTTTTTTCAAATTCCAAGCCAATTTTTAAACTGGGCGCGTTTTGGGGGAGATGCATAGGGAGTCCGAAATCTTGCACATGAGTCTCACGAAAATATTTTCTAGAAAAATTGTGAAGTGTTCTTAAATGGTCATTTTAGCTTCGGAAACCGTTCCAAAGGCGGTTTCCGGCCCCAAATGATTTTATAAAATATTTATTTCAAAAACCATGAATTTTAAGGTCTCGGGTTTGAAATTTCACATTTTTCTCCGAAGTAAAGAAAAAGAGGGTTTCAACCAAGAATTTACAAGTTAAAGAAAAAAAATGAGATTAAGCCAAAGTATTTTCTAATTAAAGGAGTTAGAATTTTTACAAGCAAAATGAAGGATTTTTGGAAGCTAATTACACAAGATTTTCCAAAAATAAAGAAGAGGAATTTTAAAGTAAAATTGGTAAGCAAGCCGATTACGAACGGTAACCGGATATTATATCTGAGTTACAAACCCAAGGATAACCAAGGGTTGACTAAGGTTGACCCAAGGTTAATTAAGGTTAACCTTAAGGGTTTACCCAACATAACCCTAAGGATACCCACATGTATATCTGGGCTAAGATTTAAAGGGTTAATGGAAATAACCCAATAACAAGGATGTATGAGCAAAGCCCAATAATAGAACAAGGTTCTAAACCAAAAAGGTTACCCAACGTAACCTCTTAAGGATTTATCAAAGTTCGATAAAGAATGGGGATTAAAGTGGCCAAGATGGATATCATGTATAAGGGACATACAACCAAAAGTAGATGTGAGTGTTGGTAGGTCACCAACACCTTACGAAAAGATCCTGATCCTATATTATTGGTATATCAGGAAAGTGAATTGCCGTTGTCGACAAATTTAAGGAACACAACTGTAAGGATACGGCACTAGAGGTAAGTACAAACCTCACCTGCAGTATGAAAGCTAGTAAATTATGTTCAAGTATGTGGTTTCAAATATGCTGCAATATGTTGTGTGCTATATCTATGAAGTGCTATATTTATAAAAAGTACTATTTTTGCAAAATACTATGTTTATGAAAAGGTGCTATTTTTGCAAAAGATTATAAAAGTGCTATATTTGCAAAATGTCATGTTTATAAAAATGTCATGTTTGCAAATGCCATGAAGGAAAAGAATGCCATGCCATGTTATTAATGAGATAAAAAGTATGTTATCAAATAGTGACATCATAAGGTATGTTCACTAAGGATAAATAACATGGTAAGAAATCACAAGTAAAGTGTCGTACCGACCTCCCATAAGGTGGAGGATTTTTCATGTTCAAGTAAAGGATTCACCTTCTCGTTGATGCGGGAGGGTGTAATCACCCAATGTTCCCAGAGCAGTTAGGGACCTTGCAACCCCTATCTGTAATCTGGAGGCGCGCTAAATAAATGATGGTACGTACACTATGGGGCCCATAAGAAAGATAAGTAAGTTAAAAGAAATGCATAAATGGAACATAAATGGTTCACGCATATGCATATGATGATGAATGTTTTCAAGATGTTTTAATGGTTTTGTGAGATTATGTTTGTGCTTACTGAGCGAAAGCTCATTCAGTTATATTTCATACTATAGATAAAAAACCCGCAGCTTGAATGCTGGGCATTGTTGGAGCGGTGTGGCGGCGGACGAAGGCGGTATGGATACCACTACGCATAGTTTGCGCAACCAATTTTTGAGTAAAGAAGTTTTGTATATATAAGTATATACATGATGAAGACAAATTATGCTTTATGGTATTTTGGAACTAAAGACCTTAAGTAAACTTTTACTTAAGTGGTAAGATATATTGCTAATGGCAAAGGTTTTTATAAGTATGTTTCAAAAAAATAAATAAAAATATTCCTAATTTTCAAGTAAAGTTAAGTAAGTAAGTAAGGCGTAACGGCCCTACGTAGTAAGGGGGCGTCACAGCATAGGCTATTAGTTGTATACTTACCTAGATATGTTTGGTATGCTAAGTGCTATGTTATGATATGATGCTATCTTATATATATATGATAAGTATATGCCATGGCATGTGATAAGTAAGCAATGTATGCTGAAATAGTTGTGAAGTATGATTAAGTGACATAAAGTATTATGTTCACGACATAGATTTGTAAATGACACGTTTAAGAATAACAAGATGGAAAATAAGGAAAGGCGATACGTCGCCAGTGTCGTGCCACCCGTCCGAGGTCGGGATGGACTGTGGATTGAGTTGGACTTGGACTGGCCGCCCCAACCATTCCATAGTTGCGCGCCGGGTACGTACACTCCAGTAAGGGCCCATAGATCAGTTAAGTTAAGAAAGTAAGCTAAGATGGAATAAGAAAGCATAACATGAACATAATGGATTCATGCATATGTAAGATTATGTTAAGTGTTGAAGTGACATGTTGATGTGATTAAGTTGAGATGTTAGTAGTTTATGTGTTACGGTATAGGAGTTGTACTTGCTGAGCGAAAGCTTATTATTTTAAGTTTGTGCTGTAGTTAAGCAACCTGCCAGCTGATGATGATGCAAGGTAGAGTCGCGTGGCCGGGCACTGTGAATAGTGGGAAATGGAAGCCGCTACACGTTTTGATCTTTCAGAATATATTATTTGAAAATGATTTCTTCAGTTCAGTTATGTGCTAGATAGCACAGTATAAAAAAAAAAAATTTCCGCTGTGTTTTATGCAATAAGTAAGTAAGGTAACGGTCCGTGCTAGGCGGGTCGTTACACCACCCGTCTGAGGTCGAGTAGGACTATGGTGTGAGTTGGATTGGGCTGGCCGCCCCAACCACTTCATGGTTGCGCGCCGGGTACGAATACCAAGGTAAGGGCCCTAAAAGAAAGATAAGTAAAGAAAGTAAAGATGAGCATAACTGGACCATGCATATGATAGGCATTGTTAGGTTATGCTGTTGTGTATGATGTTATGAATGGTTATGTGTTGTATGTATGTCAAGATAGAATTGTATGTGATATGATTATTTGTAAGACGCGGACGAGACAGTTGTACTTGCTGAGCGAAAGCTTACTGTCTTACGTCTATGCTGTAGATAAGCAGCCTGTCAGCAATGCATGATGCAAGGTGGCGAAGCGTGGCGAGGCGAACTATGAAACCGTGGGATATTCAGCCGCTACGCGTTTTGAAATCTAAGTATTTTTGTTATGTAAATATGTTTATTCAAGACACCTTTTCTATGTAACACGTTTTAACTCGTGTATAAAAAAAAAAAATTTCCGCTGTGTTTTAGCTAGTTTATAAGTAAGTATGTAATTAAGGTAACGGCCTGTGCCAGGCGGGTCATTACAGAGTTGGTATTAGAGCGGTTCCCTGCGATAACATTTCACAGTCTGCCAGCCATCGCCGCCATCATTGTAAGTTAAGTTTTTTTTATTGTATCTATTTTTACGCGTAAGTATTTATTTATGGAGAGTATGATATGTTAGACGCGAGCTATGGATTCGTATTTGGTCGACGCCAATCGCGAGGCGGCCGAGGCATTCTACAGATCACGGCTTTTACTTTATGATGGCACGGCACAGTCAGTTTTGATAGTAGCTTGGGTGTACGATATGGAGACGATTTTCCGCATTTGCCATATCGTGAACCCTCTGCGGGTTTTGTTGGCGAGCCGGTGTCTCATCGCCGACGCCCGACTGTGGTGGATGACAGACGGAGAGCGTTAGATGCCCAACAGGACATGGGCACACTTTTCGCACATTAGTGCTTACGCGGTATGGACCGGTCCCTGCTGAGAGTCCAGGAGGCGACGCACCATATCGAGATCCCGCGATCTACCGGGACATGTACCACCACCGCTTCCAGAGTTTGGTTGCCGATTGGCACGCCTGTCCCCATGAGTCGATGCTGCACTACTGCCAGCGCTTTCGGGAGGCCATGCTGCCTCACATTCCGCAGGACATACCACTTCCACAGCTTCAGACTTTGGTGACTCTACGGAACGGAGTTCCACCCCCATTACGACCATACGTCATCGAGCCTACACTTGGACGGACGATAGAGGACATGATGGAGTCCATTATGGAGGCGGAGGTCATCGCCCACATGGCACAATCTGATGCTTATTTTGCCCAGCACGAGGTACCTGCCGACGACGTTGGTCAGGCGAGTCCCGTGTACGAGCCGGGTCCAGTTTTTCCCAAGGACCTGATTCCCGACATCCTCGAGCAGCAGGTTCCGGAGATGGAGGCCGAGGGCCCCGTGGGGGCAGAGGACCATATGGACAACGACGGCGATGACGATAGAGTAGTACCAGTGATAGACATACTGGAGAACCCTCCACTCATTATCCTCCTCAGCAATGACGAGGATGAGGAGGCAGAGGCGGAGCCCGAGGCTGGGCTGGACGTCGAGATTATCAATATCGATGACGACGAGGTGATAGTTGTCAGCGACAATGAGGAGTTCGAGGACGACCCTGAGAAGATCCTTTTCCATGACGGGGATTGGGACCCAGACACCGATGCCGACTCCGACGTCTCGATTTACACGTTTGAGGTCGTTCGCTAGCCTCGAGAGTGTCTATACGTTTTTTTCTTGTTTTGTGATTTTGTGTATGTACTTTTGACCTAGGATCTTATGTAGAGGATGGAAAGTGTTAGACACTTTCATCTCAGCCCTGATATTGTACGATGGAAAGTGGTAGACACTTCCATCACCTTTTTGACAGGGCATATATATATGTTGTACGATGGAAAGTGTTCGATACTTCCATCCCATTCTTCTTGACCATGTACTTTTGACCATGTATATACGACGGTAGAGTGACAGATACTCCCATCACATTTTTGAGCCATGTTTATACGGCTTGATGGTAAAGTGATAGACACTTCCATCATGTATTTTTGATCATGTATATAAAAGATATGTATGAACAGTTTGATGATAGTTATGTGTAATTACAATATGGTAAATTACAATGTACAGAGTATGTACTTAAGAATCAGTATTATGTTGTACTTTTGAAAGTGTACAAAAAGGCCGTGCAGATACGGCATTGGAGACGATGCAGCATGTAATATCCGGAATTTTCATGGACTTAAGATTTCTCTTTTTGTTAGAAATTAGAAGTCCGCATGTTATGTTTATGAGATGTTTTCATGAAAAATTATGAATCACATGTGAAATTCGTAATTTTATTAGCCAAGGTTAGAATTTTCTTTAAACCGGCTATGAGACTCGGAAAAAAATGCCGAGGTTGGTAAACGGCATTTTAAGTCAAAAAGGACGAAAAGGAAAGAAAAAGAGTGAAAAGGATGAAATTTTACGAAAGTCAACTTTGACCAAAAAAGTCAAAGGGTTGACCAAAAAGTCAAAGGATTGACCAAAAAGTCAAAGTTTGACCAAGGACGGGTCAAAAATGTTGACCTCGAAAAATGATGAATTGCAGTATAAGAAGAGACTGCAAAGACTTTCTATGATCAAGAAAGTAAAAATAAGCCGTAAAAACCACCCTAGAAATCAAGCACACCGAATCAAGATTAAAGGGCAAAAAGGTCTCCGAAAAATTGGAGAAAGAAAGTTTTCGGTTCAATTTTTACATGGAAGAATTTTTGGACCAAAATATGGAGCACAATATTTTTAATATCTGTGTGACACAAAGGAAAGGAAAATGAATTAATTTTGAAAGAGAAAAATGACAAACAAGACCCATGAATCAAGGGCCAACTCATTAAGCATCCAAGGCCCTCCATTCTCCCTCTAAGGTTCGGCCAAGACAGCCCTTTGGCTCCCTCCTACAGCCGGCAGCACAAGGAAAGAAGAAAGAAAAGAAAAAGCATGGAACAAAGCCATGATTTAAGGAATGATGTCTCATTTGAAAGCTAACTAGATGTGAGCTAAATGTGATCTAGTTAAAGTAAATAAATGGAGCTCTTTTCCACTCCATCAAGGTCCGGCCATCACTCTCATTTCCCCTCCAAAAAATTCGGCAAGCCACATGGGGAAGGACAAAGAAAAAGCATGAGAAAAGATGGAAAAAAAAGACATGGCATAAAGCCATTTTTTGAGGAAAAAGTGAGCACCCTTTGCATGCCACTTGTCCCCTTTGTTTCCCCTAAAGTTTCGGCTCCAACAGCCCTCCCCATGGCCCCCCATTAGCCATTTACCTCCCCCAAAAATCCGGACACAAGCAACAGCCACATGCCCCTTTTTGCTCCATCACATTCGGCTGCACACAAGGGAAGAGAAAGGCATGTGATAAAGCCTTGAATTAAGGAGAAAAGTTGGTCAACTAAAACCATAAATGCAAGCTAAGCTTTCCCTCTCTTTTCTCCACAAAATCTGCTGCATGTCCCCCTCCTTTTCCCTTCAATTTTCGGCAGCAAGCAAGCCATCTCCCTCCCTTGGATTCGGCCAGCTAAGGGAAAAAGGAAGACATGACATAAAGCCATGGTTTAAGGAGAAGCAAAGTGGACAACAACTCTCCCTTTTCCTCATCACATTCGGCAGCTCTCCCCCTCTCATTCCTCCATTATTTTCTGCCAGTTTTCAAGAGAAAACCGTGGGAGAGAGAGGGAGGAAGAGAAGAAGAAAACTGGAAAAAAATCTAAGGGCTTGTGCTAGGTGGTGTTCGACTGCTCTAGAAGAGAAAGGAGAGAGATTTTGTAAGCCATGGAGACCCATTTTGGGGCACAAAACCGTGGGTTGTGAGGAGTGAAAATGGTGAAGAAAATCTGAAAAGTTTTTGAGGGAAAATCATGAGATGAGCCAAATCCGTGAGCCATGAAGGAGGATTCGGATCCCTTGGAGGAGCCAAATCCGTGGGTGAGCAAGCCAAGAAGAAAAAAGGGATTTTCAAACCCTAACTTGGGTTAAGGTAACTTCTTGAACTAATCTTGGATTTAAGCTCAAGATAAGCATTTTTTCTTATGATTCAAGATGGGTTTGTAAGGACATAAGTGTGACGCCCCCTTACTACGTAGGGCCGTCACGCCTTACTTACTTACTTACTTTACTTGAAAATTAGGAATATTTTTTTTTTTGAAACATTCTTATAAAACATTTGTCTTTAGTAATACATCATTACTACTTAAGTAAACGTTACTTAAGGTCTTTGGTTCCAAAATACCATGATACATAACTTGTCTTCATCATGTATATACTTATATATACAAAACTTCTTTACTTATCAAAAGATTTGCGGAAACTATGCGTAGTGGTATCCATACCGCCTTCGTCCGCCGTCACACCGCTCCAACAATGCCCATCATTTACGATCCAGGTTTCTTACCTACAGTATGAAATATAACTTGATGAGCTTTCGCCCAGTAAGCACAAACATAATCTCATAAAACATTTAAAACATTATGAAAACATTCATCATCATATGCATATGCGTGAACCATTTATGTTCCATTTATGCATTTCTTTTAACTTTCTTATCTTTCTTATGGGCCCCATAGTGTACGTACCCTTATCATATAGCGCGCCTCTGGATACAATTAGATGGGTTTGCAAGTCCCTAACTGCTCCAGGAAAACATAAGTGATTACACCCTCTTACATCAACGAGAGGGCGAATCCATAACTTTAACATAAAAATCCTCCACCTTGGGGGAGGTTGGTACGATACTTTACTTGTGATTTCTTACCATGTTATTTTATCTTTAGTGAACATACCTTATGATGTCACTACATGATAACATACTTTTTATCTCATTAATAACATGGCATGGCATTTTTTTTATTTCTGGCATTTGCAAACATGACATTTTTATAACATGACATTTTGTAAATATAGCACCTTTATGATCTGTTGCAAAAATATCACTTTTCATAAACATAGCATTTTGCGAAAATAACACCTTTTATAATCATGGCATTTTGCAAAAATAGCACTTTTCATAAAACATGGCATTTCATAGATATAGCACACAACATATTGCAGCATATTTGAAAACCACATACTTGAACATAATTTACTAGTTTTCATACTGCAGGTGAGGTTTGTACTTACCTCTAGTGCCGTATCCTTAGAATCGCGTTCCTTAAATCGTCGGCAACCGCAATTCACTTTTCTGATATACCAAAAATATAGGATCATGATCCTTTCGTAAGGTGTTGGTGACCTACCAACACTCACATTTACTTTTGGTTGTATGTCCCCTATACATGATATCCATCTTGGCCACTTTAATCCCCATTCTCTATTGAACTTCGATTAAATCCTTAAGAGGTTACGTTGGGTAACCCTTTTGGTTTAGAGCCTTATTCTATTAGTGGGCTTTGCTCATACATCCTTGTTATTGAGTTATTTCCTTTAACCCATTAAATCTTAGCCCAATATACATGTGGGTATCCCTTAGGGTTATGTTGGGTAACCCTTAAGGTTAACCTTAATTAACCTTGGGTCAACCTTTTGTCAACCCTTGGTTATCCTTGGGTTTGTAACTCAGATATAATATCCGGTTACCGTTCGTAATCGGCTTGCTTACCAATTTTTCTTTAAAGTTCCTCTTCCTTATTTTTGGAAAATCTTGTGTAATTAACTTCCAAAAATCCTTCATTTTGCTTGTAAAAATTCTAACTCCTTTAATTAGAAAATTCTTTGGCTTAATCCCATTATTTTCTTTAACTTGGAAAAAATGTGAATTTCAAACCCGAGCCCTTAAAATCCTTGGTTTTCGAAATAAATCTTTTTATAAAATCATTTGGGGTCGGAAATCACCTTTGGAACGGTTTCCGAAGCTAAAATAACCATTTAAGAACACCTCACAAATTTTCTAGAAATTATTTTCGTGAAACTCATGTGCAAGATTTCGGGCTTCCTGCACACCTTCCATAAATCACGCCCAGTTTAAAAATCGGCTTGGAATTTGAAAAACTTGTCTTCACGAAAGTTGTAGCTATCGAAAAATGCTAAAACTTTTATGTTTTGCACAAAATCTATTTCGGCCTAGATCAGTACCAGTTTTTATTTGAAAACGGGTTAACTCTGAAAAAATGGGTGGAGAACGTCCTAGGGTTCAGCCACGGGTTTTGGGTAAAAAGGAGGCCGTTGGAACCTTATTTCAAGATTCTGTTCACGTTGTCCTCTAGGAAAAGTTGTTCCGAACAACTTTCGTGTTTTAAGTTTTACCTCATTCGGCCTCTAAGGGCCTTGAAATTACCCTTTCCCGAAACTGGCCAGATTCGAATCCGAATTGGCAGTTTCGGTTCCTCATTTCGGTTTACGTCCTATTCGCGGAATCTATCTCAACCGATCACATCGGGAGCTTAGACAACATCAAGCAGCGCTTCTAACGTCCCATTGCAACCCATAAATCCATCTCATTCTACTCATGCAACCCCAAATCCGAAAATTAAAAAGACCAGGGTTACATGGTTCCAACTCATGCATCATCACATACCATCAACACAAAATCCAACCCTAAGTCTAGCATGCTCTCATGGCTGCCAAGGGCAGAGTTTTGGCCTAATCTTATGGGACATACAACCTAATTTCTAGCATGAAAAATCCATCATTTTCAAGCACAAATTTTAAAGCAATCAAGCATTAAAAATCAGCCAACCAACCCTAATCTTATCAAGCACACACACACACACACCATAAATGAGGGCAGAAATTAAGGTGGACTTATGTCCTTACAAACCACTTGAATCAACATCAAAAATACTCAAATAAAGCTTAGATTCAAGGTGGTTTAAGAGATTTACCTCAAACCCAAGTTAGGGTTTTGAAAATCCTAACTTTCCTTTGGTTCCTCTAGCTCACAGCTTTCTCCAAAAAAATGCATCCAAAAATTTTTTTGTTAGCTCTTCTTGCTTCTACCAAAACCGAAAATCACAAGGAGAAAAACCAAGTTTTTCTTACGTTTTCTCCTCCTCCTCTTGCTCGGTTTCCTTCCCAAAAGCTCACCAAAAATTTCTCAACTCCCTCCTTGTTGGTGGTGGCTCACGGTCTTGCACAAGATAGTGGAACCCAAAAGAGTTTTGTTAGCTTTTTCTTGCTCTACCAAAACCGAAAATCACAAGAAGGAGATCCAAAAATTTGTCAAGAGTTACTCACCTCTTTTTCTTCTCCTCTTGGTTCGGCCTCCTCTTGCTAGAACTCACCAAAAATTTTTCTCACTTTTCTTAGCTCTTTCTATCTAGAACCGAACTCACCAAGGGGATGAAAACTCAAAGAAAATCTCTTTGATTCACTCTCTCTCTCTCCTTCCTCTTTGCTGCCGAAGATGACCCAAGAAAGTGAGAGCTTTTGGCTTACTTTTTTCCACAAAAGGCACAAGGAAAGGGAGGACTTGTTGATGTGACTTAGTGGTTGGTTTGCTTGCCTTGAAACAAGGCTTTAGTCTTGTCATTTCCCTTCCTATAGCTGGCCGGATCCAAGGGGCTGAAAAGGGGTGGTTGCAGCCGGATTTTTGGGGTGGAAGAGGCTTGGGTTTGACTCATTTTTGTTCAACAGAAATGACTAGAGAGTGAGGGGACTTGATGGACAAGAGTGGTTGCACCTTTTCCTTGATTTAAGGCTTGATGTCTAGCCTTTGCTCCCATTTTTTTTTCTTTTCTTTGCTGTCCCCAGCTGTTGCCGACCAAGGGAGGGAGAGTTGGCTGCCACTAGCTTGCTTTGGCTAGTAAAAATGTGAGTCATAGGCATGGTGTTGTTGTCCTTTGCTTGGTTGGACTTGAAAGGCCATCTAGTTACCTTAACCAAGCCAATTTTCCTTTCTTTTCTTCTAGTTGGCCGACCATGATGGAGGGGTAGAGGGCTGCCGGATTTGTGGGGAATGAACAAGGGATTTAGTTCATTTTTTTTTTAAACAAAAAGTGACTAAGGATGGTGTCACGACCCGACTCGTCGCCTCTCAGATCCCCGCGGAGTCCGACCGCGCGAACCCGGAGCGTTCGCTTTGGTCCGTGACATTAACTTAAACTTACTTGCTTGATTGAAAAATAAAGTTACCCAATTTCATGAGTAAATTTTTTTTTCTTTCTTTTCTAAAAATCGTTACTAAAAAACTTTTATTGCGGAAAACATAAAACTTTAACACAAGTTAAACGTGATTGAAAACTATTTTTCTTCATAAAACCTTACTGCTTAAAGTGTACTCACCCGAGTACCTAGCCTTCACTTATGAGGAAAGCTAGCATACATACGTAACTTAACTTAAACATACATGCATACATACTGAATGAAATGAAAACACATTTTCTTTTAAACGCCTTTCGGAAACCCCGTAGCAGTCCATACCCACATTTCACACTCTGTTGCGCCATCTATCCACAGCTTGTTCAGGAAGTGCCGGTAGGAACCTTACCTACAGCATGAACATAAACAATGAGCTAAAAAGCTCAGTAAGCACAACATCCTATCCGCATGCAATCTAATGCACGAAAAACGTGAACCAATTATAATTTATTATTAAATTAATTTGGGTCTCTCTACTGGTCTAATCTGATCCTATCTTGATATTATAACATGTGTGTATGTACTTCGGTATGTAACCATGGAGTGATTGAAGGCGGTCCGTCCAAACCAACTCAAACCATGAAACACAAAGTTTAACATGGAGTAGTGGAGGCAGCCCTGCCATATCAAGTCAAACCATGGAACATGCCGTTTTAACTTACCACACAGGCAACGTCAGTACAACACAACATGTTCTACTTAACCTATCTCATATCTTACCATTATACTTATTTTTAGTGGACATACATCGTGATGCCATAAAAATTTAACATAAACATAAACGTGCTTCTGCATACATACTACATGGCATACTTAATGCATACATACTTAACACATAAACACATAACATACATAGCACATAACATACATACATAACATGCTTTCATGACATACATAACATACATACATAACATGACATACTTACATACATGACATACATGCATACATAACATGACATCCTATTCATGCAGCTAACATGAGTCCATGCCGTAGGCGGAGTTGTACTTACCTTTCCGTCATACGTTCTTGACTGACTGTTCCATCCTAGTGCTTTTCCACTACTGGTACAGCTGCAGGTTCTGCCTGCTTGACATAGGACAGACTCTATTTAATATCGTGTAATGCAGGTAAACTAACCAACATGTCTACATGATTCTTGGTTGTATGTCCCTTAACGTGCAAAGCGTCTATTTCGGTTACCAACGGTAACCTGACGTGCTAAGCCAAACTAACCTCTAAGGGTCGAATAACTTAAAGAGAAACTATCGGGTTATATCTGATAACCCTTTAGACGAGCTATCGGTATCCGTTAGGGTCACTTTGGATAACCCGTGAGGATAAACTAACTTAAAGCTACGAGTTAACCAAAAGTCAACAAAAGTCAACCTTGGTCAACTCTGGTCAACTATGGTCAATCCCCCTCGGGTCAACCTCTAGGGTCTCGGGCTTGACCCGATAACTCGAGTCTAACACCCGATTACTACACGTGAACTAATCGTACATTAAAAACTTACTTAAAAATCACTTGTTCCATTCTTGGAAAAACACTTAGAAAAATCCCAATTTTTACATTTCGTGTAAAAATTCATAACTTAGTTCATAAAATCCAAATTCTTGATTTTATGCTTTGTAAATTCATTTTAGGTCGAAAACCGTCTTTGGAACGATTTCCGTAGCCAAAATACTTATTTGAGGTAGAAAATCATTTTTCTAAAGCATTTGATAAAACTGGTTGGTGCAGGAACTCGGATTCCTGGAGCACCCTCCATAAAACAATTTTTATCTTAAAATCGGTATATTATCTGAAAAAGGTTTCTTCACAAAAGTTCTAGCCCTCGAAAAATGCTAAAACTTTCGTGTTTAACAAAACTCCTAATTCGGCCTAGATCAGTACCAGTTTCGAGTTGAAACTGGCTGATTCCTGTAACGAGCTAAGTCTGGGGACGTGAATGCTTAGCCACGGGTTTTGTCATTTTTGAAGGCCTTTGGAGCCTTATTTTGGAAAACGACCTGCGTTGTCCCCTTGAAAAAGTTGTTTTGGACAACTTTCATGTTTTACACTTTCCCAAATTCGGCCTCTAAGGGCCTGTTATTTTCCGTTTACGAAAACTGGGCATATAGACCCGAACCTACAGCCAGTTTCGTGTTACTTTCATTTTACGTCTCAACCGAACACTCGGGAGCCTAAATCATCGGTCATGCAACATTGTCTAACGTCCCACATGCGTTGGACATGTTTTTCCCCCTTGTGGTCATGCAAACCAAACCGGAACCTAACCTAGGTTTGCATTGCTTTAGGGTTGCACATACATGGGTTCGCATCCAACAACACAAACCGAAAATAAAACCTATCACCCTAGCACATGAACCATATTCGGCAGCACTAAAACAGGGACATAACCAGCCATCAATCATGCAAACCAAGCAACAAACAAGCACATAAACATAGCACACAAATCAGAAAATCATGCAAGCTAATCCTAGCAACCATACACCCTTATCAAGCCTTACACCCTAGCACATACCACATAAAAATTTCTGAACTTAAACCTTACATTCCATAGCTTAAATACATCATAAATCCACCAATTTAAATGCTTGAACCATAGATTAGGGTTAGGGTTTATACCTCCCATAATTTTCGGAGTTGACTCACACCAAAGGAGCCGAACATCCTCTTGCTCATGGCTGTCCCTTGGCTGTCTCCTCCTTGCAGCCGGTTCTCACCCACCAAAGGGCTCCATTTTTCAGCCATGATACACACAACATACACACAATCTTACTCATAAATTTCCATTCAATCTTGCATGAAAATAATCTAGGGTTTGAGAGATTTCACCATGTCTTACCCATGGATTTGTGAACCAAATCTGTCCTCCTCTTGTTGGCTGATCTTGCTCACTGTTTTGAGCTCCAATTTGCTTCAAAAATCTGCACCAACTTGGGTGATCTCTTGCTGCCCAGCCGACCACTCTTGCACAGCCCAAAACCCACGAATTTTTTTTGCTCCCTTTTTGCTGCACCAAGGAGCCGAACCACACCACCCATCAAGCACAAAACCACTTGGTTTCTCTCTTCTTCTTGCTCGGCTCTCCTCCATGGTTGGGACTGAAATTTTTTCTGCACTTTCCTTCATCTCTTCTCCACGGATTTTGGTCAGAAAATCTGGAAAATTTCCAGATTTTCTGCTTGCTTCAAGCTTCCAAAACCCGAGCACACTCATGGTGGTTTCTCACAAGATTTCAAACTTTTTCTTGCTCTCTTTCTCTCCCTCTTGGCTCCGAATTTTTCTGAGAGTTTTTGGCTGGATTTGTGGCTGTTTTCTGGGTTTTCTTCTGCCCCCTTCAGTCGGTTCTCACTTGGCTGAACAAAGAAGATAATAATCAACTTTTGTTTAATCCAATTTTGGCCCCATCATTTTTTATTCCTTGGCCTTGTGACTCAAGGTGGCTCACGGCTGTAAGCTGATGGGAAGCAGCTCATCAACAGCTGGTAGGGCTGAGCTGGAAGGCTGATGGAGGGCTGAGGTAAGCGCTTATGTCACCAGTTTTCAAAAATTCCAATTTTGCCCCCGAAACTGAAAATTCTTGCAAAAATACCCTCTAGGTGTCCGATTGTTCCAAAAATCAACACACCCATCCTATTTGATGATATAATCATCTTAGTGACTTCATACGCTCATTTCGTCAATTTTCCAAAATTTACACTTTTGCCCCCAAAAGTGAAAATTTTGCATTTATGCCCCAAAATTCCAAAAATTGGCATAATGCTTACTTTTCATTCCAATATCATTCTTTTCATGATTTTATGTGATTTTCTTCCATTAAAATCACATATTTCCAAAATTTACGTTTTTGCCCCGAAAGACAAAATCTTTACATCTTTGCCCTCGAAGTGGCTATTTCTTGATTTCTTCTTGCAAAACATTATATTTCCTTATTGTGACCTCATCTAACAACGTCACTAGGCTTACTTCACATATTTTTCAAAATTTACATTTTTGCCCCCAAAAATGAAAATTTTGACGTTCTTGCCCTTTGACTTGAATTGGTCTCCTTGAGTGATTTCTTGACCAAATATATCAGTCTGGTCTTAACTAATGCTAGGGATGCTTGATTTAACGGGTGTTTTCTTATTTTCTACTGTCTATTTGGGCTATCTCGCCCATACTGACATATTTTGCAGTATTTTCTCATACCGCAGCATTTTTCCATATCGAGTCAACTGTTGACCACTTTTGGTCAAACTTTGACTTTTTCGGTCAAAGTTTGACTTTTTCGGTCAAACTTTGACTTTTTCGGCAAAACGTCCCTTATCGCCCCTTTCGACCAGAAAAGGCGTTTTCTAACCTTAAAAATCTGTTCTGAGTCTTATTGAGCCATAAGACTCCGTAAAACGTGTGAAAAACTCTTAACTGAGTTTTTCCGAAAACACATCAATATTGTTGGAAAAATCGGATCCGGTATTGGAGTTACGGCGCAGCGGAAGTTTTAAAAATTTTATGCCGTTTCCGGAAAAGAAGCTCATGATGCATATAGCAATAAATTAATTCATGATCAAGCGTACCTTATTTCTTGGATTCCGGAATTGCTAGAGCGTTTGACCAACGTGTCTTCTCTATTATTCTCGAGTTCCACGTCTCAAAGTGTGTGTGGGCACACGTTCTATGAATCCAAGCGACCGGTATTTCTTTCCGAAGTCTAGATCCCTCCTTCTCAATTCCGATGATCCTCGTTGAGAATTTGATCCAACTTCTTTCTTCAAAACTACAAAACAGAAACCGGTTAACCTCCTATGAAAATAATCACTCGGTTTAACCTTTCTTGCAGTTTTGATTCAATGGAATTTTCTTTCTTTTTCTCTCTCACAAGAAAGCCGAATTTTTGATGATGAAAAAAAAAAATTTTTTTTTTTATTATTAAAAAAACGTTTTTCCCTTTTAAAATTATCAAAAATTGGTTTTTCAAGAACTCCTAGCCTTTATATAGTATTACAATCCTTTTCAAAATTTATCTCCTACTTGAAAAATAATTAATAATTATTTTCCGGATAAATCTTGAACCAAAAGATCATACAACTTTAGGGCTAGATTCATTGAACCTAAAAACAAATTTCAAGAGGAAATCCCCTTTAAAATTCGGCCACAAAGTGAGAGAAATCTTGATTGGTGGTTTAAATTTTAAATCAAGAATCTAGACTAGTCAAAAGATCCTAGTCCTATCTAGATTCAAACTTCTTTTAAACCTTTTCGAATTTAAATAGGATTCACATATTTGAATAAATATTTTCCATAAACATTATCCATATTAATTAATTTAAATTAATGAGATATTTCAAATTTTCTTTCCTCACAAAAACCATGCACCTCTTTAATTAGGAAAGAAAAATTCATGAAATAATCTCCATTATTTAAACCAATTAATAATTAAATGTTAGGAATATATTTAAATAATTTTGAAACAAAATTTTCTTCCTTCCATACAATTAAAAAACGTGCACCACTTTTAATTAGGAGAGAAAAATTTTGTTTTCCAAAATTCAAATACAATCTTATTTTCAAAATTCAAATTAACCAATCACATGTTGACAAATCATTTGTCTACAAATTTCACATGTCAAATCCTTTCTGGATTGCATGTTAGAGAGTACCATGTCTTAATAGACATTACAAAATTCCATTTACAATTTACCGATCTCATTAGGAACAAATCCCGAGACGCTTCGTGGAACTATATGAGCTAATAGAGGGACCCGATGGAAATATGTAAAGAGGCTCCTATAATTGTGAAAAATTAATCCCAGATTAATTATCCATCAATTATCAACTTCAAAACTATTCCACTAAAAGTTTGAAGCCGAACTCCTGTTTACATACCGTATTACGAAAGCTCTCTCATGTAGTGCTTCTTCCATGATTTATTCATCGCTTGCTTAATCCCCATATGTTATCCATGATTGAATTAAGGACTTTTTCCGTTTTACCTTTTCAATCATTTTAACTTAAAGTTCAATTATTCTCCATTGAAAGAACCACCAATTGTAAAACCATACAATTGGAAAACCACCAGAGAACACAAAGTAAACCGATGGCCAAGATCTTGTTATACTATCTTTCAATCCCCGAATAATACCTTTAAGTAGATAACATTTACTATCATTAAGATAGCTATGGATTCCGTATCTATGAATCTTGATTTCTCCATCCATAAGTCATGCACCCAAAACACAAGTATGTTGACCATGAATTAACAGTGTCTCACCTTTAGTGCATCAAAGTACATAAGTCATGGATGCGAACTCAAGTAATCATTTCAGGATTAAGATTAATGCAGGATGATAATCAAAGTATCATTGATTCTTATAAACGGAATTATTAAACCGAATCAATTAACACTTTAGGTCCAGTCCAATGTCATTCCTCAATACTGGTATACATTAAAGTTTCTACTCGGAACCTATCCGATGGTCAAGACAAACCATCCCTCCAAGGAAGTAGACAACCTTTACAATCTTATCATGAATAAGATCCCCAAATCTCATTCCGTTGATTGCGGACTATTTATTTAGACTGTTATCGAATTACCACGTCTTCTATGCATACCCCGTATACATATGGTAATTCGATATATTACCAACAGCCTAGGAGTATTTTATGTTTGCTCAAAATAATTATACAATCAACAAATGAAAGTAAATAGGACACAACTTATTAAACATGAATAATTTCCTCTTATTAATATCAAAATGTCATATTTACAGAAAATCCCTAAGATTTTCTATCCTTAGGGCACCTATAGATACCAACAATCTCCCACTTGCCCTAAGCGAGTAAATGTGACATATTACGCATCCCCATGCCTTCGACGTGTTCTTCGAATCTTCTAGCCACCAAAGTCTTCGTGAACGGGTCAGCAAGATTGTCCTCCGATGCGATTTTGCAAACCGTCACATTTCCACTCTCAACAAAGCCTCTGATAATGTGATATTTTCTGTCAATGTGCTTACTCCTCTTATGATGCCTAGGATCCTTGGTATTAGCTACTGCTGCACTGTTGTCACAGTAGAGCACCATAGCTTTATCCATACCAGGAACGACCACAAGGTCACTAAGGAACCTGCGGAGCCAAACCGCTTCCTTTGATGCCTCACTGGCTGCCACATACTCGGCTTCCATGGTCGAGTCAGCAATACAAGATTGCTTATCACTCCTCCACACAACGGCACCACCTCCACGGGTGAAGACAGATCCTGAAGTTGATTTCCTTGAATCCTGATCTGATTGAAAATCAGAATCAGTATATCCTATAGGAACAAGGTCCTGACCGGAATACACTAGCATATAATCCCTCGTTCTCCGTAGATACTTGAGTATATGCTTGACCGCAGCCCAATGGTTCGGTCCCGGATTCGACTGATATCGACTTACCATACCAACCGCAAAACAAATGTCAGGCCTAGTGCATAACATAGCGTACATAAGACTACCTACCGCTGATGCATAAGGTACATTTTTCATACGCTCCCTTTCTTTCGATGTCTTGGGACAGTCATCTTTAGAAAGTTTGATTCCAATCCTGAAAGGTTGAGCACCTTTCTTGGAATCCTTCATAGAAAACCTCTCAAGTACTTTATCAATGTATAAAGCTTGGGAGAGTGCTATCGTTTTGTTCTTTCTATCTCTAAAGAGTTGAATACCAAGAACATAACTAGCTTCTCCTAAGTCCTTCATGTCAAACTGTTTGGCTAACCAAACTTTGACAGATGATAGTATTGCCACATCGTTTCCAATAAGCAATATATCATCCACATAGAGTACAAGGAACACCACTTTCTCGTTCTTGATACATTTATAAACACATGGTTCATCAATGTTTTGTTTGAATCCATAAGTTTTGATCGCTTGATCAAACCTAATATTCCAAGAACGAGATGCTTGCTTTAATCCATAAATGGATTTAAGCAACTTGCATACTTTGTCTTCTTGGCCTTTTGCCTTGAATCCGTCTGGTTGTATCATATAGATATCTTCCTCAAGAGAGCCATTTAAGAAAGCTGTCTTGACATCCATTTGCCAGATCTCATAATCGAGAGCAGCCGCAATGGATAAAAGAATGCGGATTGACTTAAGCATTGCTACAGGCGAGAAGGTTTCTTCATAGTCGATTCCTTCTTTCTGCGTATAGCCCTTCGCTACAAGTCTTGCCTTGAAAGTTTCCACTTTCCCATCCACACCTCTCTTCCTCTTGTATACCCACTTACACCCAATCGGTTTTATGCCTTGGGGTAAGTCTACAAGTTTCCAGACTCCGTTGGAATCCATAGATTCCATCTCGGCGTTCATAGCCTTTTGCCAAAGACTAGAATCAACATCCTCCATAGCTTCCTTGTACGTAGCCGGATCATCAATATGTTCTATGGTTTCTGCTTCATAAACTTCACCACTGAACATGTACCTTTCAGGCTCCCTGATAATCCTCCCACTACGACGAAGCTCCTGTGGTTGTTGATTCTTTAGTGATTTTTCCGCAGGGTTTTCTGTGACTTTAGGAACATCCAAACCCGAAGTCATCTCCTCAAGCACTACTTTGCTACGAGGTTTAAAGTCTTCCATGTAACTTTCCTCAAGGAATGTTGCATGTGTTGAAACAAAGACTTTATTTTGCTTTGGATTATAGAACAGACCACCTTTTGTCCCTTTTGGATAGCCAACAAACAAGCACACTTCTGATCGTGACTCCAATTTCTTCGCTTCCTTATCCAGGACGTGTGCCGGACAACCCCAAATTCGAATATGATTCAAATTAGGTTTCCTACTCGTCCATAACTCATAAGGAGTTTTAGGAACCGATTTGGAGGGAACGTTATCCAGAAGATAGCATGCAGTTTGTATGGCGTGCCCCCAAAATGATAAAGGTAAAGTGGAATAACTCATCATAGACCGGACCATATCCAATAGGGTCCTATTCCTTCTCTCAGCTACACCATTTTGTTGAGGAGTACCAGGTGCAGTCAACTGGGATTGTATCCCATTCTCTATCAAATATCCTAAGAACTCATCCGATAGGTATTCCCCACCTCGATCCGATCGAAGTGTCTTAATGGACTTGCCTAATTGTTTCTCCGCTTCAGCCCGAAACTCTTTGAACTTGTCAAAGGCTTCGCTTTTGCGGGTCATTAAATAGACATATCCATACCTTGAGTAATCATCAATAAAAGTGATATAATACTCATACCCACCACGTGCTTCTATGTTCATGGGACCACAAACATCTGTATGCACAAGTTCTAAAAGTTTCTCGGCACGACCATCCTTGGCAGCAAAGTGCCGTTTAGTCATCTTGCCCTCCAAACAGGATTCGCATTGTGGCCAAGGTTCAACCTCGTACAAGTCGAGGCATTCATCTTTTACCATCCTTTGAATTCTGTTAAGGCTTATGTGACCAAGTCGTAAATGCCAAAGATATGATTTGTTAGAGTGAGAAGACTTATGTCTTTTAGAGTTCTTTTCCAATTCTGTATCAAGCAGTGAGTGCATCTTAGGTTTGATAAAATAAAGATTTCCATGCATCCATCCATTACAGATAAGAGAATTGTTTTTTCTAATAACAACTTTATTATTAAAAGAAACTGAATAAGAATCTTTAATTAAACAAGCTACCGAAATTAGGTTCCTCTTAAAATTAGGAACATAAAAACAATGTCTCAAAACAACAAACCTAAATTCATCAAAATAAAGATGCACTTCTCCCACTGCTTCAGCTCGCACCAACGTCCCATCGCCGGTTCTTAACGTAAAGTCCTCCTCATGCAGACTTCTCGTTACCTTGAACCCCTGTAGAGAAATACAAACATGGTTAGTAGCTCCAGAATCTATAACCCAATTGTCCTTAGATTCTTCCACTAAACAACCCTCAAGATACAGGACATTGAAATTACCTTTCTGCTTTTGCAAAGCCAGGAAATCTCGGCAATCCTTCTTGAAATGTCCTTTCTTCCCACAGTGAAAGCACTTAACCTTTTTGGGGTCCACCTTTTGCTTCTTAGTCTTGGTAGACTTCTTAGAAGCAGGTGCATTCACCGCAGGCTTATTCCCCTTGTTCTTCCCTTTTTCCTTCTTCCTTTTGGGATTAGGAACAGACGAACTAGGTTCAGCCAAATTTGCCTCAGCCTTAGATCCAGAACCCTTAAAAATGTTCTCAAAGGCTTGCAACTCTTTCATCAATTCCGTTAAAGACATCTCCTTCCGGTTAAGGTTGTAGGATGCCTGAAACAAATCGAAATCCTTGGATAAGGTTTGAAAAACCATAACCAGTTGAGTTGCAGCATCGATCTCAGCCCCATTTGCCTGAGCTTCAGACAAATAAGCCATGACTGTCATCATGTGCTCCTTGATGGGAGTTCCAACCTTCTGCCTGCAGTTCATGAGACCTTTGATAGCATCGGTCTTAGCCTGGATAGTTTGTTCACCAAACATTTCCTCCAGGTTATCCATGATCTGCCTAGCAGTTTGATGTTCCTCATGCTGTTTCTGGAGCACGTTAGACATGCTCGCCCGAATATAGCACATGGCACTAAGGTTGGAATTGTCCCAGCGCTCAAGCGCTACAAAATCCCTATCAGGAGCATCGATCGTAGGCGTAGGTGGTCGAGGTTGGGTTAGGACGAAAACTGTGTTTCTCAAAGTTTAGGACGATTAGCAAGTTCCTTTTCCAGTCATTAAAATTCTCGCCAGTTAATTTGTTTTGCGTAAGTATCACAGATAAAGGGCTTGACATTTTGATCTATAATAAGAAAACATGTAATAAGTATGAGCAAACATCCTATCAGTTTATAAAATATGATTTTGTAATGAAACAAAAAGATCTATATGCAATCTAAATGTTCATGTGTAAAACCCTTAAAACACATACCTTACAACGACAATTCCTAGCTACCGCTTTCTAAGCTACCGAGGGGTAGTCATAGAATAACTAGCCAAGAACACGGATCCCTTCCGATTAATACATATTCATCCATGGAACAAACTCCATTAAATATATATTAACTATCGTTTATTTGGCCACTAATTTACATAACAGAGCCTCGATGGAGGGTTAATAAATAAAGTAGTATGAGTGTGTAACCATCGTTTCCAATTTTGAATCCATATTTTACATCCGCCACCGAGGGGTGATCTAAACATAAAATATGCCCAAAATTGTTATCCTTTCGGAAATCCAAATCAGTGTGCGCTCTAGGTAAGATACCTATCCGAAGGGAATTCTCGGATCGAAACCGAGTAGTAGGCACTACCATGCGTAACTATTGGACCAACGATGGAGGCCGTAGGTCTTAGTGTGTAAAACCTTCTCCCACTCAATCTTTTAAATTAGGGTTTTTGTTTTTTTTATGCATAAACAATATTTATTGAGTGGCACTCCCTAGTCTATATGGCATGTTATCAATACATCATGAAATAGTATTACATATTCATATAGCAAGTCATCATCCATGGTTTGCAAAAATGTAAATAGCCGTGGATCATGATTCCATCCTAGAGAAAAGAAAATTGCAAAATTTACAAAAATTAACCGAAACATATATCGGCCTTCATTTGTAGATCCATGCCGTGTATCCTTCTTCAATGTGTCTTCCTTCTCCAATGTCACATCTTTTTAAATTTAAAATTAAATTTAAATTTCAAAAAAGATTATATGTGATTTTTAATTTTAATCAAAATTACAAAATATCAAAATTTAAATTAAAAATCCGGTTTATTAAATTTTAAAATTTAAATTTTGAAATTTCCAAATTTAAAATTTGAAATTTCCAAATTTCAAATTTAAATCACAAAATTTTAAAATTCATAATAATATCCATTAAATTTAAATTTAAATTTTCAATTTTGATTTCCAAATTATCAAAATCACATATCATTGGAAATTAAATTTTCAAAAGATTCTTGTGATTTTTTTTTTTTTTTAATACAAAAAAAATTTTTTTAATTAAAAAAATTTCCAAAAATAAAAAAATCACATCCTTTGAAAATTTCCATACCTTCGTTCATCTTCAATCTCCTTGAATCCATTGTAGCCCGAATTTTACAAAAAAATTCCTACGCCGTTTCCGGCTTACAAAATTTCTAGGAATTGAAAGAACGACCTAGCGGTGATTATAGACCGCATCTATTACACTTGAAAAACCTAGATACAAATTCTAACCTCTATGGAATCATGACCGGCAAAATTGAACAAGCATCATATATTATCAAAATAATATAAAGCATTCATCCATACATCCATTCATAATATATTTAACATACTCAAAATAAAACCTAGAGTGCCAACTCTCTAAAATATTTCATTAATGCAAGGAGAGAAATTTATTTGATCAAATAATTTATATTATATGCAAGATCATGAGTTGGCTCTGATACCAGTTGTTGGAAAAATCGGATCCGGTATTGGAGTTACGGCGCAGCGGAAGTTTTAAAAATTTTATGCCGTTTCCGGAAAAGAAGCTCATGATGCATATAACAATAAATTAATTCATGATCAAGCGTACCTTATTTCTTGGATTCCGGAATTGCTAGAGCGTTTGACCAACGTGTCTTCTCTATTATTCTCGAGTTCCACGTCTCAAAGTGTGTGTGGGCACACGTTCTATGAATCCAAGCGACCGGTATTTCTTTCCGAAGTCTAGATCCCTCCTTCTCAATTCCGATGATCCTCGTTGAGAATTTGATCCAACTTCTTTCTTCAAAACTACAAAACAGAAACCGGTTAACCTCCTATGAAATAATCACTCGGTTTAACCTTTCTCGCAGTTTTGATTCAATGGAATTTTCTTTCTTTTTCTCTCTCACAAGAAAGCCGAATTTTTGATGATGAAGAAAAAAATTTTTTTTTTTATTATTAAAAAAAACGTTTTTCCCTTTTAAAATTATCAAAAATTGGTTTTTCAAGAACTCCTAGCCTTTATATAGTATTACAATCCTTTTCAAAATTTATCTCCTACTTGAAAAATAATTAATAATTATTTTCCGGATAAATCTTGAACCAAAAGATCATACAACTTTAGGGCTAGATTCATTGAACCTAAAAACAAATTTCAAGAGGAAATCCCCTTTAAAATTCGGCCACAAAGTGAGAGAAATCTTGATTGGTGGTTTTAAATTTTAAATCAAGAATCTAGACTAGTCAAAAGATCCTAGTCCCATCTAGATTCAAACTTCTTTTAAATCTTTTCGAATTTAAATAGGATTCACATATTTGAATAAATATTTTCCATAAACATTATCCATATTAATTAATTTAAATTAATGAGATATTTCAAATTTTCTTTCCTCACAAAAACCATGCACCTCTTTAATTAGGAAAGAAAATTCATGAAATAATCTCCATTATTTAAACCAATTAATAATTAAATGTTAGGAATATATTTAAATAATTTGAAACAAAATTTTCTTCCCTCCATACAATTAAAAAACGTGCACCACTTTTTAATTAGGAGAGAAAAATTTTGTTTCCAAATTCAAATACAATCTTATTTTCAAAATTCAAATTAACCAATCACATGTTGACAAAT
>CM046381.1:8107397-8377355 GCA_025413485.1 Ficus microcarpa
GGATTTGTGGGAAATTACTTCTCTTTGAAGGGGTTAAATTTCAAATTTGAAGAAAGTTAGAATGAAAGAAATTATATGTATATATATATGTACATAATGAATTTTTGTGTGGTCCAAGTCCACACGTACAAAGGAAATAAAAAAAGAAAAAAGAAAAAAAGAAAAGAAAGAAGCAATATATATGTATACATATATTAATATATGTGTGGTGGTTTTATGTGGTCCAAGTCCACACGTTTAGTAAGGAAAAGAAAAGGAGAGAAATGAGAGAATAATTGGTCCAAGTCCACCGTTCAGTAAGGAAAAGAAAAGAAGAGGAAAAAGAAAAAGAAAAAGGGTATGTATTGCATGGCTTGCGAAGGAAGTCCGGTTGGCTTGTGAAGGAAGTCAGAAAAAAGAGATTAATGAAGGGAAAAGAGGATAACATCAGCCAACTCTTTCCTTCTCTCTCACTCTTCTTTTTCGACCATTTTCTTTCTCTCTCTCTCTTCTTTTTCGTTCTCCCTCTCTCGGTTTCATGCGAGCGGCTGCCGTCGTTGGAGGTCACGTCTCCGGCCAGCCATCGTCACACGCGCCGGTGACCCTTGCAGCCCATCACCCGAGTGTCCCATAGTTGGAGTTTGGCCGCGTCATTCGCTGTCGTTCGCCGGAAAAGTGCCAAGAAAGTTTCGATACATAAACTTTCAAGCATGATTTTCGGTGCAATCTGAGCTCTATTTTACGAGCCGTTGGTTTCGTTCAGTTCCACTCGTCGAGAGGAACAAAGCCCAGTCCATCACCACTCCGATCGTCGTCGGAAATTTTCCCGGTCCGTCGCCGTCTTCTAGTTCGTTTTCTTACTTTTTAGAGAAAACCGAACACCGTTTGAAGAAGTCGACACCAGAAATGGGTTCCTCTCATTGAGATCTTCGAAGCAGTGCCCATTTTTGCCCCTTTTGCCGCCGGTCAATGCCGGTCAATGCCCGGTCAAAGTTGGTCAACGTCGGTCAACCGTCGACGAATTTTCGAAGATCGCCTTTCCGGCCTATTTTTGACGTTCCAGACATGTTTACAACCTCAGAATTGCGATATGGAATCTCGAAGGTTAAGAATGACGATTAAAAGTTCAACTGCTTGAAATCAAAAAGTGTTTTGAATGTCCAGCAGGGAGCGTTTTACTCACCGAACATCGTCGAACGATCTCGGAGTAGGAACTGTTGTCGTGCCATGTTGGGACGATAAATCAAGAGCGTAGGATGACAGGTAAGTACAACTCCGCCTACAGCATGAACAATATGTTTTGTTGCATGAAGTGTTTCTCTAAGAAATGATGAATTGACTTACATGATTTGTATGTTATGAAGTTTATGATACGGTATAGTATTATATGTTACGATATGTTATGATACGGTGCAATACGTTATGTTACGATGTTATGTTACGATGCAGTATGTTATGGCATGTTATGGTATGAAGTATTACGTTATGATACGATGTAGTATGTTATGTTACGATGTAGTATGTTAGGTTACGATGTTATGTTACGATGCAGTATGTTATGGCATGTTATGGTATGACGTAATACGTTATGATACGATGTAGTATGTTATGTTACAATATTATGTTACGATGTAGTATGTTATGGTATGTTATGGTACGATGTAGTATGTTATGGTACGATGTAGTTTGTTATGTTACGATGTGGTATATTAGGTTACGATGTTATGTTACGATGTAGCATGTTATGGTATGACGTAGTACGTTATGATACGATGTAGTATGTTATGTTACGATGTAGTATGTTATGGTATGTTATGGTATGATATAGTATGTTATGATGAAGTATGTTATGGTACGCTATTTTTATGTTACGAATGATGCTATGTTATGATGTATGTTTTGATATCGTGACATCATGAAGTATGTTCACTAATATTGAATCACATAGTAAGAATAAGTTTTCAAGATATAAGATAAGACAAGTTAAGATTGTTATGTCATACTGACTTGCCATGAGGGCGGGTTTAAACGGTATGGTCCATGGTTTGAGTTGGATTGGACTGGCTGCCTCAACTACTCCATATTAAACGGTTTGTTTCATGGTTTGAGCTGGATTGGACTGGCCGCCTTCAACCACTCCATGGCTATGTACCATAGTACGTGCACGCATGACATGTAAGGGAATAGAACCAAGTTAATATATGAAACCATAATTGATTTATAAGAAATCATAACCGGTTCATGCATCTTGCACTATCACTGCATTGCGGATTGAATATTGTACTTACTGGGCATTAGCTCATTACTTACGTTCATGCTGTAGATAAGCAACTTAACGGCAATACTTGATGAAAGATTGTGGAGAGGGCGCTGCGGACTGTGAAATATGGGCTGGACACCGCCACGGGTTTTGGAAAATTAAGTTTATGTTATGTATGTATGTTTATGTTATGTATGTTTATGATATGTGATGATGGTATGGATAAGGATAAGTTAAGTATGTATGGCAAGTGAGTTGTCTCGTGTTGTACTGATCCGCATTAGGTCGGGTCTGGTCCACAGTTTACGGTTTATGGTTTATGTATGATAGCTTTCGAATGAAATGTAAAAGCTCGGTACTCGGGTGAGTGCATATGAATAAGTTAAGTTTATGTATGAAAATAAGTTTAAGTTATGTTTATGTTTAAGTTTAAGTTTAAGGTCTTATGTTATATGTATGTTTAAAAAAAAAAAAATTTACTCTATAAATGGGGTAAGTTCAAGTTAAGTAAGTAATGTAACGACCCCCATTCGCGTGGTCGGTCCTACGTGAGTGGTCGGGGCATTACAGAGAATGGTATCAGAGCGAAAGTTTTCCTGCCATCCAGTTTCACAGTTCTGCCGCTAGCGCCACAGTTTTGCAAGTTTGTTTTCTTACTCTGTTTTATGTATATTAATTATACGAGATTATAATATTATTATGTTAAAGATATGTACCTGGTATTAAACCCGGTTGGATTGAAGAGGACCACAAGGCTTCGTCGGCATTTCGAGGAATGGAGGAGGAGCTCCGCATCTTCGACAGGACCCAAAAAGTGGTTGCACGATATGGAGATTCTTTTCAGATCTTGTGTTGTAGGGACGTAACTTTAGGTTATGCTTGCCAGCCGACGATTAGACGAGGAGGCTCGAGCATGGTGCCTTGGCATGGAGGACTTGAAAGGAGGTTGGATTATGGATAAAGAAAAGAAAGCAAGATGGCAAGCAAGCTTTTTAAGTTGACTTTTTGGTCAAACCTTTGACCATCATAGAATCATGTACTTTTCGTCCTTTTCGACTCAAAAAGTCCGTTTCTAAGCTAAATAATCAGTTTTGAGTCTTATTGACCCATAATAACTCACAAAATCTTACCAAAACTCTAAATCGAGCTTTTTCATGAATACCTTTATAATATAAAATTCATTCCTTAAAAAGGAATTAAAAACATTGAAAACTAGGTATTACAACTGCACTTGGTTTCTCTAATGAGATAAAGAAAAGAAAGCAAGATGGCAAGCAAGTTTGCTTGTGTCGTACCACCCGTCCGAGGTCGGGTTGGACTATGGATTGAGTTGGACTTGGACTGGCCGCCCCAACCACTCCATAGTTACGCGCCGGATACGGACACTCATGTAAGGGCCCAAAGGAAAGATAAGAAAGATAAGTAAGATAAGCATGAAAGTAAGTTAAGAATCAGTAAAGAAAGTAAAATACGAGCATAACTGGATCATGCATACGTTATGCAATGCTATTTTATGTTATGATGAATGATGCTATGAGTTGATATGTGATGCCATGATACGTTAAGTTAGAATGTGTATGATTAGGCTATGTTTGTATATGACGCGGATTAGATAGTTGTACTTGCTGAGCGAAAGCTTACTGTCTTACGTCTATGTTGTAGGTAAGCAACTTGACAGCAATGTGTGATACAACATGGAGGAGCGTAGCGGGGCACACTGTGAAATTGTGGGAAGTCAAGCCGCTACGCGTTTTGTTCTCTACGTACTTATTTTATGTTGAATACTTTTATTTAAGACATATTTTATATGTTGCCTACTTTTATTCCGGTATAAAAAAAAAAATTTCCGCTGTGTTTTGCTAAATAAGTAAGTGTGATGAACTAAGTAAGTATATATGTAAGGTAACGGCCTGTGTTAGGCGGGTTGTTACAGAGTTGGTATCAGAGCGGTTCCCTGCGATAAAATTTCACAGTCTGCCTGTCATCGCCGCCATCATTATCAGTTAAATTTATATTCCATATATATATGTGTAAGTATTTATTTTGGGATTACGTTATGTTAGACGCATAAGTATGGACCCGGACCAGATCGTCGCTGATCGTGAGGCATTTTATGGGTCGCAACCTCTCTTATATGACGACACGGGGACAATTTGTCACGATATCGGCATGGCTTTATGAAATGAAGATGATCTTTTACACCTGCCACATTGAGGGCCGTCAACAGGTTTCGTTAGCTAGCCGATGTTTGATCGCTGACGCCAGGTAATGGTGGATGGCCTATGGGGAGCGCCAGATGCCCAGTAGGACATGGGCACACTTTCGCTCGGTAGTACTGGCACGATACGGGCCGATCCCTACTGAGGGCCCGGTGGCTACGCGCAGTACCGAGATCCCGAGATTTATCGGGACATGTATCACAGACGGTACCAGAGTTTTACAGCCGATTGGCACGCTTACCCGCAGGAGTCCATGGGCCATTATTGCCGACGGTTTCAGGGGGCGATGCTGCCCCACATTCCACGGGATCTACCGCACCCACAGCTGCATGCCTTGGTGATACTGCGAAACGGGGTACTACCTCACATCCGACGGTTCGTCATGGAGCCCATGTTAGGGAGGACAGTCGGAGACATGATGGACGACATCCTGCAGGCCGAGGTTATCGCGCCCATGGCAGAGGCTAATGCGTATGTGGACAATTATCAGGTCCCCGTTGATGATGCTGAGATAGGAGAGCCTCAGTATGAGGTTGGTCCAATGTTTCCCGAGGACCCAATTCCTGCAGTCCCTGTACAGAAAATTCCAGCCGAGGAGGTTGAGGACCCGATGGAGGCCGAGGGCGATGCTGATGACGAGGTTGCTCCGGTGGACCCACCGGAAGACCCTCCTGTTATTGTCATCTCTAGTGATGATGAGGACGAGGAGGACGACGCGGCGCCCGAGGGGTTGGATAGAGGACGTCGATGACTTTGAGGATGACCCCGAGAAGATCCTATTCCATGATGGGGACTGGGATGTAGACTCCGATGCAGAGTCCGACATTTCTGTGATCACGATCGAGGTTATAGTTTAGTTATGACCGATGTGTGCATGTACTTTTGACTTAGGATTGTATGTACTTTTGACTGTAGGCTTGTATTTATGTAGGATGGTAAAGTGGTAGACACTTCCATCCAGTCTTGACTATGTACGATGGTAGAGTGGTAGACACTCCCATCACATTTTTGGCTATGTACAGTACGGTGGTAAAGTGTTAGACACTTCCACCATATTCTTGGCTCTGTATATAAAGATATGTATATACAGTCTGATGTAATTTATATGTAATTACAGCATTGTAAATTACGATGTACATAGTTTGTACATATGATACAGTAAAATGATGTACTTTTGAAAATGTACAAAGAGACCGTGCAGACACGGCATATATATAACATGAGTATGTTATATTATGAAAAGATATGTTATATTATGCAAGTTATGGTAGATTATAATGAGAATCTAGTGTGATACAATGATGCCTCTATGTTATGGTATGACATGTATAAAGATATTACGACATGATATGTTAAGATATGACGTGATAAGTCATGCATGGAAGAAAGGATATTAATAGCATGATAATATCTTTTCTTATGATAGGACTTAGAAGATGGTACGTCCACGAAGAACCGTACCAATTAACCAACCCGAGCCAAATCTCGTGACCGTTGTAGCAAATCTACAACGGCAACTGCTAGAACAGCAGCAGGAGACAGAAAGACTTCGAGCTCAAATAGCTCAAATGAACTAAGGACCCCGAGTTAACGAGGTCCCACCCCAAGCTTAACCAATACCTCCAGTAGTACCACCGGTACCGGAAGCCCAATCGGAAGTTCGACTTGAGATTCAGCCAGAAATTCCTAAGAATGTTAACATTCCGCTGGCACCCGTTGGAGTGCAACCAAACTTACCGCCAATGAGAGAGGATTTATTGTACGAACATTTTAGACGCATGAAGGCGCCTGAGTTCGAGGGCCCGACGGACCCGATTGCCGCAGATAATTGGCTGATTGATATCCAAGTCATATTGGATTTCATGAGGCTAACGAAACAGGAGAAGGCTCTCTGTGCTTCCTTTGCTCTCAAAAAGGACGCACGGCACTAGTGGATGACGGTACAAATATGCCGAGATGTCACAACCATTAACTGGCAAGATTTTGTGACTGAGTTCCGAATGATGTATTACAACAGAGAGATCCTCACTGCCCAACAGGACGAGTTCACCAATTTCCGACAGGGATCGATGACGGTCATGGAGGCTGTAAAGAAGTTCGAACAGTTAGCTCGGTTATGTCCGGATTTAGTGCCGAGTGAAACAGAAAAGGTGCGAAGGATGATGAAGATGTTCCGAACTGATATTGCCAAGCAAGTGAGTGCTGGTAGTAGCCCGCCTACTTTGGTGTCTGACTACATAAGTAGAGCAATAAGGGTCGAGTACTGGATTAACCAAGACAAGGAGAAAAAGCTAGGGCTCAGATTTTCAAGGCAAAAAGGGAGGAGAAAGCGGTAGCGAAGCCCACACAGCCCCGACCAGGCTCGGAAACAGACCAGAAAGGCCAAGCGAGCAACCCTGCGCAAGGTTCCAAACAATTTGGGAGGAATAAGAGGAAAGGAAATTTCTCGGGCCAGGGTCAACAAAGAAATTTCCCACAAAAGAGGAATGACCGAGGGAATGAAGGGAATTACGCCAACTATCCCGCGTGTGCGAAATGTGGAAGGAAACACCCAGGAGCATGTAGAATGGGGACGAATACTTGCTTTCACTGCGGCAAGGAAGGGCGTTACGCAAGAAACTGCCCTCAAAATACCCAGAACCAAAACCCTCCTTACCCGAACCGGAATGCAAATAGCCACCAGCTGCATGCAGTCCAGGCAAGACTCGAAGGACCCTCAATTACGCAAGGAAGATTAGAGGCTCCTGAACCCCAGACCAGGATTTATGCCTACACCAATAAAAATGCCGAAACAGGAATTTCGCATTGGGTGACAAAATAGACTTCTATCGACATATATGACATTATTGTATTGTATAATTCTGGTGTCACTCACTTGTTTGTATTTATGAAGGGTGCCCAGAAATTAGGAAGTAGTACAAACAGTTTTAAACAGTTTTTTTTTTTAAATTTCTTTGCCTTTTGGAGAGATTTTGTGGTTAAATTTTTGAATGCAAAATACTTCCATAATTATCTATGGCAGAGAATTATTTGTAGATCTTATCGCAATCAAGTTTTAGGATTTCGATGTGATCTTAAAAATGAATTTCTTAAGTTATTACAACGCTAAGTTTGACTGCCAAAAGTATTGTGAGACGTTTAGCTATTACGATAAGGAAGGGTTTAACCGTTACGGACAGTTGCGGAACTCAACATGAGATAGTATGGATGGTTAGAACACGTAAAGGACTACGATTGTGAGATCCTTTACCACCCTGGAAAGGCAAACAGGGTAGCCGACGCCTTAAGTAGGAAATCAGTAGGCATGCTGATGTCTATTGAAGTGTTTCCTAAGCCTCTACAAAGGGAGATTTCTGAGTTTAACTTAGAAATGCTGACGGGGATACTATTTTCTCTAACTCTTCAGTTGGAACCGCTAGATTCCGTCAAAACACACCAAGGAAAGGATCCCTTTCTGCTGAAAATGCAACTTTTTGGCACAAAAGACAAGGAGTTTAGGACTTCTGTTGATGGCGTTGTCTGTTTCAAGGAGAGGATTTACATTCCCAATGTATAAATTTTAAAGGATCAGATAATGTCTAAAGTCCATAAGACGCCATATTCAGTACATCCAGGAGCTACCAAGATGTACAAGGACTTCCGAGAGAATTACTGGTGGTCAAACATGAAGAATGAAGTGGCGGATTATATGTCAAAGTGCCTAACTTGTCAGAAAGTTAAGGCTGAACACCAACACCCCGGAGGAGATTTGTAGAAAATAGAGCTTCCAGAATGGAAATGGGAGCAAACTACTATGGATTTCGTAGTAGGACTACCTAGGACTGCAAGTGGGAACGACACGATTTGAGTCATTGTAGAAAGATTGACCAAATCAACCCATTTTATCGCGATAAAAGCCACCTTTTCGGTGGAAAGATTAGCAGAAATTTACGTAACCCAGATCGTTAGGCTGCATGGTATGCCAAAATCGATCATCTCAGATCGCGATGGACGCTTCACTTCACGATTTTGGATGAGTGTTCATGCTGCCATGAGATTGAAATTGAAGTTTAGTACGGCATTTCACCCCCAAACTGATGGCCAATCCGAAAGAACCATCCAGACACTAGAGGACATGTTAAGGTCATGTGTCTTGGACTTCGGAGGAAATTGAGATCAGAAGTTGCCATTGATCAAATTTTCTTATAACAACAGTTATCATGCTTCAATCGAAATGGCTCCATTTGAAGCATTATACGGGAGGAAATGTCGATCACCGATCCATTGGTAGGAAGTTGGGCAGAAACAGTTTCAAACTACCAACTTCATTAAGAAAACCTCTGAAGACATCAAGAAGATTAAGCAAAGGTTCGACATAGCTTTTAGTCGTCATAAAAGTTATGCCGATAAACGTAGAAGACCCTTGGAGTTCCAGGTCGGAGATGCAGTGTTCATCAAGATTGCTCCTATGAAGGGAGTAATACGATTTGGTAAGAAAGGGAAGCTTAGTCCAAGGTATACTGGACCATTCGAGATCCTCGAAAGGATTAGCAAAGTAGCCTACAAGCTTACCCTACCGCTAGAATTAGCGTCAATGCATAACGTTTTTCACGTTTCAATGCTGAAGAAATACGTACCAGACCCTTCCCATATACTTAGTCAAGAACCGGTAGAGGTTCAAACTGACTTGACTTACGAAGAAAAGCCTGTTCAAATTCTGGATGGGGAAGAGAAGGTCTTAAGGAATAAAACCATTCCCTTAGTTAAGGTTTTATGGAGAAACCACAAGGTTGAAGAAGCAACCTGGGAGTTAGAAGATGAGATGAGAAAGAACTACCCCGAATTGTTCTGATTTTCAAGGACAAAAATATTTAAGGGGGGTAGATTGTAATACCTAGTTTTTTAATATTTTTAATTCCTTTTTAAGGAATGAATTTTTTATTATGAAGGTATTCATGAAAAAGCTCGATTTAGAGTTTCTGTAAGATTTTGTGAGTTCTTATGGGTCAATAAGACTCAAAACTGATTATTTATTGACCCAAAACTGATTATTTAGCTTAGAAACGGACTTTTTGAGTCGAAAAAGATGAAAAAGTACATGATTCTATGATGGTCAAATGTTTGACCAAAAAGTCAACTTTGACTCAAAAAGTCAAAGTTTGACCAAGAGTGGTCAACGGGTTGACTTTACAGTATGATGAAACGCAGTATGGAAAAGATATTGTGAAAACCGTTTTTACGGTTAAGATAGCATGAATAGGCCTTAAAACCACCTTAGAAAATCAAGCACACTTAGTAGAGATTAAAGGTAGAAAGGGCTTGGAAAAATAAAAAAAAAAATTATACAGTCTATTTTTATACAGATAAATTTTGGACTGCAGTATAATATAAAAATAATGTGTATAAGTGAACACAGTATCAGAAATATCTGTGTAGCTCAAAAATTGACTGCTTTTACAAGAAAATAGCCAAACAAGACCCAAGGGGGAGTGACATCACCTAACCTTTGATTAATGACATCATAAATATTTAATCAAGCTTGGAAAGAATTTGTGGAACTTCCTAGAACCACCTTGGTCGGCCACCTCACCCTCCCATAGTGTAAATATGAGTTTTTGTGGGGTTTTTGTGGAATTTTTTGAAAATTCTCAACCTTTATAAATAGGAGGGGTTGCTATTCATTTTTATTCAAAAATCTAGGGAAACTCTTGCCCATTTTCTTCAGAAAAATCCGAGCATTGGGAGGAGAGAAAGAGAAGAGAAAAATCAAAATTTTCATAGGGGTTTTGCTAGGGAGAATCCGGATTTGAGCTAGGAACCAAGAGGAAAAAGTTTGGAAAATTTTTGGGGACATTTGGCCAAGGTGGCCGAGAGTGAGAGGAAGAAAAAAAAGGAAGAGAAAAGTTGCAAAATTTTTAGGGGAAAGCTTGGAGGAGTGTTCAGTTTGGTGGAGAAGCAACCAAGGAACCAAAAGAAATTTTGGGCACCCCTAGCTAGAGTGAAAGCCAAAGTGGTGAAGGACCAAAGGTGGAAGAAATTTTTGGTACCAAACCCTAATTTTTATCTAAGGTATTCCCTTGAGCCCTAATCTTGTAATTGAGTTCAATTTTGGCATTTTATTTGTATTTCAAGTTGGAGTTGTAAGGATATAAGTCCAATTTGAATTTCATGCTTTAGGTTGATTAGATGTCTTTGATTAGGTGACTAAGGGTGGTTGGCTTAATTTTGTTAATTGCTTGCTTGGTTTGTGCTTGATAAATGTTAGGTTGCATGCTAGATGTGAATGGTTGTGTGTCCCCTGATTTTTGGTCCAAATTTGCCCTAGGCAGTGTATGCTTGGCTGCTAGCTTAAAGCTGCATGTTTGGTGCTTGATTGAATAAAATGCAAAAGTTAGAACCATGCAAACCTAGGAGTAGGGCAATTCGGGTTTGGTTTGTATGGACCCGTTTGAGTTGCATATTGGTGCATGTGGGACGTTAGAAATGCTGCATGTTTGCTGTGTAGGCTCCCAAAGTGGTCGGTCGAGTTAGACTTTGCGAATTAGGGTGTAAACCAGACCTAACAACCGAAGCTGCCAGTTCGGATTCAAAACTGGCCAGTTTCGGGAAAATGGAAATTTAAGGCCTTTAGAGGCCGAACTAGGTAAAACGTAAAACACAAAAGTTGTTCGGAACAAGTTTTCCTAGGGGGCAGCATGGGCAGAATCCCAAAATAAAGCTCCAATGGCCTCCGTTTTTATAAAAATCCGAGGCTAGTCTGCCCAGACCTAGTTAACACGATCAGCCAGTTTCAAACGAAAACTGACAAAGATACAAGCAGAACTGGATTTTTTATAAAACATGAAAGTTTTAGAATTTTTCGAGAGCTAAAACTTTCATGAAAACAAGTTTTCCAAATTCAGAGTGGATTTTTAAACTGACACTGTTTTACGAAGGATGTGCAGGGAACAGAAAATTTCTGCACAGAATTTTCTAAAAAACAATTCCGAAAAACTGTATTTTGTTTAAAATCACCGTTTTTAATTATGAAAACTGTTCTAAAGGCAGTTTTCAACCTTAAACAACTTTTATAAAGATCCATTTCAAAGATATGAATTTTTACAAGAAGATTAAGGAATTTTGAAGCTAAATTACTCAAAATTTCAAAAAGGTGAGAAAATGGAATTTTCAAGATAAAATGGGTAAACAAGCAGACTACGGACCGTAACCGGAAATAGTATCCGAGTTACTGGGCTTAGCCCCGAAGCCCAAGATTGACCATAAAAAGTTGATAATGGTTGACCAGAGTTGACCATAGTTGATTTTGACCGTCAATAACAATAGTTGACTTTGACCGATGTTGACCAAGGTTGACAATAGTTGACCTTGACCGGGGTTGACCACCGTTGACCGAAGTGTTGACTTTGACTAAGTTTGACCATAGTTGACCCCGAATAATTTAGATTGACTACCTTAAAGGTTACCCGATATAACCCTAAGGGACACCGAAAAGGCGGAAATGGGCTAGAATTGAGGGTTGTTGATAATAACCCTATAAAGCATAGGCCAAGTTGGATAAGATATCTAGTACTTGGGACATACAACTAGGATTAGGAAGGCATGTTGGTTGAGTCACCAACATTCCACAATATTAAATTAACTCTTGCCTATGTTCTTCCTCAAGCAGGAAGAAACCTGCAATTGTACTCGGAGGAGGAACAACATCTTGTGGGACATAGCAAAAGAGGTAAGTACAACTCCGCCTACAGCATAGGCTTTAATTGGTACTTGCCTAAATATGTTAGATGTATGCTAAGGATGTATGCCAATTGTATGTCTTGTGCTGCTATGTGATATGCTATTATGTATTGATGATTGCCATGTTATATGCATCTTGTTATGCTATGTTAAATGTTGAAGTATGATCTTGATATGATGTACAAAAGGTAAGAATGTATGTTAAGCAAGATAACGGTATAAGTATGAATTAAGCATATGTAACATCACAATGCATGCTTACTAATTCTTATAAGACTAATGAGATAAAGAAAAGAAAGCAAGATGGCAAGCAAGCTTGCCTGTGTCGTACCACCCGTTCGAGGTCGGGTTGGACTATGGATTGAGTTGGACTTGGACTGGCCGCCCCAACCACTCCATAATTGCGCGCCGGGTACAGACACTCATGTAAGGGCCCAAAGGAAAGATAAGAAAGATAAGTAAGATAAGCATGAAAGTAAGTTAAGAATCAGTAAAGAAAGTAAAATACGAGCATAACTGGATCATGCATACGTTATGCAATGCTATGTTATGTTATGATGAATGATGCTATGAGTTGATATGTGACGCCATGATACGTTAAGTTAGAATGTGTATGATTAGGCTATGTTTGTGTATGACGCGGATTAGATAGTTGTACTTGCTGAGCGAAAGCTCACTGTCTTACGTCTATGTTGTAGGTGAGCAACCTAGCAGCAATGTGTGATACAAGATGGAGGAGCATGGCAGGGCATACTGTGAAATTGTGGGAAGTCAAGCCGCTACGTGTTTTGTTCTCTACGTACTTATTTTATGTTGAATACTTTTATTTAAGACACATTTTATGTGTTGCCTACTTTTATTCCGGTATAAAAAAAAATTTTCCGCTGTGTTTTGCTAAATAAGTAAGTGCGATAAACTAAGTAAGTATATATGTAAGGTAACGGCCTGTGCTAGCCGGATCGTTACAGCAGTAATTAGCATAGTTGGTAAAATATGTTAAGATAGTTTGAAAACTCAATACTTAATTAAGTGTGTGTGTGTATATAAATATAAGTGTGAGATTAACTTAGGTTTTTAAATTTGAGTTTAAAAGAAAAAAAAATATTTCGGTTATTTATTTTTTTTTTTTACTTACAAAAAATAAGAGTAAGTTTAAATTTAAGTTTAAGTATGATTAAGTATTCAGTAGCGGCCATGTAAGGCAAGTCGTCACATGCCATTTCTTTCTTCTGACTATTGATGTCCCTGCATCGAAGTATCTATTGTCTTCTCCCTCCTCTTCTGACGATTGTCATCCTTGCACCAAGTGCATGTTGTCTTCTTCCTCCCCCTTTGACAGTTGTCATCCTTTTGCATGCAAGCGCCCTCTCTTCCTTGCTCGATGCTTATGTTCCCTAACATATTTTATTTTTATTTTTATTTTTCTAGAAGTTAAAAAAAAAGGGGAAAAACAAGTGAGATGAAAAAAGAAAGAAAAAAATTTACTTATTTAATTTTCTTATAATAGAGTGACCTCGTATCAAAGCTTCATCTTGTGGAGGCATATTTGGAAAGTTAGTATTAGGGAAATTTATTTTGTATCTAGTTATCTTTATTGGAAACTTTTAATTTATTTTTAATTATTGTAATTTAGTATATGTATTGATTTTAGGTAATGATTTGTAACAATTATATATATATATATATTGATTTTAGGTCATTTAAGTGCTAGATAACTTACCTGATTATGTATATTGTAACTTGCGTTTATATAAGAGCCTATTGCTAATACTCTTCACTAATAAATTTATTTGTTATTAGTCTGTGGAAGCACATTTACATTAAACATCATTGTGTTCTTCTCTTTTTTGTTATTATTTTTGTTGTTTTCTTATTTAATTTTCTATAGTCAGTGCGTACGAATATTGATATAATTTTTTAGTGTAGCAGTTAGATATGCTCATATCAGACTACAAATGGATATAAATTATCGCGGGGTCATGAAAACCGAGTAATATCTGTTGGGCTTTCATCCTTTACTATATTTACAATTTTTTTAAAGAATAAAGGAAGCCAACATGTTTGACACACTTTATTCCTCCTTCAACAAAAAAACGAAAAAAAAAAAAAACAAAAACAAAAACAAAAACAAAAACAAAAAAACAAAAAAAGAAGAAGAAGAAGAAGAAGTAGAAGCCTAAAGTTAGGAGAGGAAAAGGTGCACCATCCACCGAAACGCTATATATTAGTTCTACCAACATTAACACCCAAAATAATAATAATAATAATAATAATAATGTTTAACCCAGTTAATTACAGGAACAAATAAGGACAACACTAGTACTTTAGGCAAGTGGTTGTCTTTTGTTTTTTATATGAACCAAATGATCAACAATTAGTCACACTATTATATCTCGAATTCTATATGACATTAACCTTATATTGCTAGGCACATCCTTGAGCTAGAGTCCAAAAGCAAGACTCTAAACAGGAGAATCTAAAACATTGATGGTGGTGGAATCAGAAATTTTTTCAGTCGAAGCATTGTAAAATAAAAATATCGTAAATTTTTTTTTTCTTTTGATTCAGTGGACACAGAGATTCAAATTTCTTTCATACAATGGTGCATAATTATTATTTATATATAAACATTTTCAGTTATTTCTCTCTTATTTTTTGAAAAAAAAATACTGATTTTCATATGAAATTTAAGCGATTGGAAAAAAAAAAAAAAATTAAAGAAAGAACGTGACACACGGACTCCCCAAGTGATGAAATATTGATCGGTGAAGAGTGAAGTGATAATGCGTGGGGGTCCATTTGCTGGAGGAAAGTGCAACTCAGCAATATCCTGACTTTACTAAGGGGGTGTTTGGTGTGTTAGTTTGAGTTGAAATATTTTAATTGTAATAGTAAATTTTTTTGAATTTTCAGAAAAGACAAAAAACTTTTTGGGAAAAAGACAAAAACTTTTTAGGAAAAAGATAAAAAAAAATTTGAAATGAGTTGGAAATGAGATATCCCCCAAACTCCCCCTAAAGGAGAAGGTTTTCGTTCTAACGTTCAAGTGAAGGTTATCTAAAACGCAAACATTTCATTGTCGTTTTTTTTTTTTTTTTAAAGTAAAAATGATGTGATCATGAGTGGCTGGACACAGGTGTGGCCGTGTGTTTCAAATCCCACTAGCAATGGCTATGAAGAAATATTTAATTTTTTGTTCCCTTTCACCTCCAATTCAGTTCTTACGTCCCCTAATTCGTATTTACTTAATGGATCTCTAATAATATTATAATATATCAATTTAAAAAATATATTTAGTAACAATACCATATCACATAACTTAAAAGATCATTTTAGTTGCATATGTGCCATAATATAATGAGAGAGACATGAATGATGATATAAATAAGGGGATATATACCCTAATTTGATTTTTTTTTTTTCTCCTTTTATTTCTTTTTCTTAATTTTTCGTTTTCTGCTTTTCTGTTTTTTTCCCCGTTCTAAATAAAGAATAAAATAGACATATATAAAAATGGAAGAATGGGTAATATAGCATATTGAGTTATAAGGTTTTAAAATTATAGCATAAATAAAACTTCTGTAATGAAATAGCACATTTTAATCCTCTTTTTTTTTAAGATCCCCGTTTTACCCCTATACATTTCTCTTCATCCTCACCCCAACCAGCGACACGAGTCTGGCACCGACCTCACTGGAATGCCCAGACCTGTCCAAGCCATCGTTGAACCTTCTCTCTCCTCCACCAGAGATGTGGCCGTCGTTGTTGCAAGGCTAGACCTCAAACTTACCTTCCCCGAGAAGCCACTGTCGTGAGAGCATATCATTTCTGCATCAATTGTGGGTGGGTGATCGCAATGACTCCGTCTTCATCCCCGTCTCCGTCTCCGTCTCCGTCTCCGTCTCGAGCTCCGTCCTCATCTTCTCCGGCATCGGCTTCTGGGACAACAACCACCGCGCCGACAACCATTCTTGGTTGTGAAGGGAGCATCGCTGGCTTGGGTTTCCTTCGTGACGGTGAGGTTCACCATTTTGCAACTCCGACAGCGGCCTCTTGGAAAAGAGACTAGGGTTTCTGTATTTGTGGTTTTTCTAAGTTGGGGTTAATTTGGGGTTAATTTAATATTTTTATTAATTTGGGGGTCATTATTTTAAATAAAAATTTAAATGATATATTTACTATATATTAAAAAATTGTCGTCAAACATTGTCCTCCCGGTTGGGAAACCCCGTAGAATCGCAAACTAAAATATAGATCCCAGCTTTCTCTCCCTTGAAATAATCATCAAAATTAATCTTGAAAGTCCAGCCTGAAGGCGGAGGACTCCATGTATTTGTAGACGAGAAAAAAAAAATATATATATATATATATCAAACTAGTGTTCATAAAATCACGAACTAAAATATAGATCGATACATTTAAATTTGATTTTGGTATAAACAACTTCTGGCAATGGCGGAGGGAGGCCCCCCCTAACTTTTTATTTTTTTAATTTTTAATTTTAATATAGTGGGGGTTTTTTTTATTTGAATATAGTAAATATGTGTATAAATTAATCTTGAAGCTCCTTAAATATTTTAGAGAGATTTTATTTGTACCCACAATATTGATAAATATCCACACAAAGTCGATAAATATTTTTATTGTTTTTTTACCCTACAAAAAAATTACCTTAAAACCATTTAGAATGCTCATTCCCCATTGATTAACGCCCAAAGATGCATTAGCAATGTAGTTGGTTGTAGTACAAATCAGGCGGTCATATTTACAGGGAGGCGACAACAAAAACAAATAATATTTATTAGAGTTAAACATTAAAAAGGCAAGGATAGAAAGTAACAAAAAGTGCATATAGTTTTTGGTGGATTTTTGTGATAGAGAAAACAACAAAATATGAAAGAGATAAAATTTAAGTAGAGAAAAATTTAATAATAAATTAGGCAAGGAGTCGTGAATCCTTCACATGTTTCGTTCTCTAATTTAAATCCAATTTTTGATTTATGACTTAATTGCACGTGTCATTTCCCAAACGCAAAACCGGAAAATATATAATTAAAAATCAACCGAAATAACAGAAGTGTTTCGGTTGATTATATTTCTATGTTAAAACCAAACAGATTCATCATTATAAGTTATCCAAAATTAACAAAGTACTACGTTTTACCAAATTACAGTAAAAAACAACTCATAAGACAAATCTTTGTCAAAATAAAATATGACAATATTACATAAACAAAGCATAATTGAATTTATATAAAAGATTGACACAAAATAATTTGAATAAAAAAAATGAGATGAAGAAATTCAATCTACTAAAGCATATAATCTTTACAAGCAAAAACAAAATTAAACTCAAATTGAATCACTTCACACATGAGATTATCATCAGCCTTACCAAAATGTTTAGCCTAGCTTACAATTTATCTCACAAAATTCTAAAAAAAAAAAAAAAAAAAAACATGAGATGAAAATGCAAGGTGAAGAAAAACACAAGAAAACACTCTAAAAACTAAGCTGAAAACCAATGGAAAAAATGTCCTCCGCTTGCCAAAGGCTCAGCCTTATGGAGGCATGAGATCCAAGAGCTTCGAGAGAAATGTGGCCCAAGAGCTTCGCGCAGGCTCTCTGGAGCTGGAGCAAGTAGCTGGGATTTGGGCTTGGAGTGAAATCTGGCCCAAGAATCATGTCACCCAGATTCATCCACGCGGAAGAAAGAGACCTGCGAAAAAAAGAAGAGAAAAGAAAGGAAAGAAAAACAAGGAAAAAAAGGGGGGGGGGGCGGCGGGGCGCGGGGGGAAAGGAAAATAAAACAAACTAAAATAAATAAAATGGATTAAAATCAAATATTTCCAAAAGTAAAATATTTTGAATATCATGAAAATACTTAATTAAAACTTAAATTATTTAATAAATTACATGAAAAAAATGCATTTTCATGCATGTATCACCCACATACCTATAAATGAAAATATATTTTTTATAAAACAATTAGCAAAACGTACACAACATTAACCATAAATGGAAAAAAAATATTTAAAAATAATCCAAAGAAAATTTTCTAAACTGTTCTAAACTTTAAATTGTTCTTCACGAATTTTTCATGGAGGATTCTAGTGAAATAAGAATAAAAGAAAGATGTTTTTTTGAAGAGCCAACAACTATTGAAATATGTATTTTTATTTTTTTAATTCTTTAGTATTATGTGTTTTTTCCTTTTCTGTTAGTATTTAAAAATGATTCTCTGTGATTTTTTTTAATGATTAATCTTTTTATTTATTTTTTCTTGCTATGTTCGTTAACATGATTCTAAATTTATGTATTTTTTTAATTGTAGTATAACATCCCTTGATTTTTGATTAAAACATTACTTAAGTTTTTTTTCTTTACTATTTCCTCTCCTTTTTTTTAGAGATACTTTATGTTTTCTTTTGGAGAATGAAAATATATCTTTTTTCCTTATTTACATTTGTTAATTTATTTTTAACAAAATAAATTATATATAAAATAAAAGTGGGTGTATAAGAGGGTTAAATGTGATGTTATATAAGTATCTATAAAGGGATGGATTTACTATGTTCATATTAGTAAATATTTATTAGGTGTGGATATTTATCAATAATACCACTCATATTTTATTAGGCAAACAATTTAGATTTTAAGCAATAAAATTGTTTTATTAAAAATATAAATATTAGTGAGTCTAGTAGTTTGACTGAAAAAAGTTTTTTAGCTCCTATGCCAATAAATCTTGATTCCGTTACTGACTTATGAACAAAGATAATCCGAGAATATATTTTTAAGGGCGACGTAAAAAAAGTTTTGGAACAAGCTAAGATACATCTAAACATTTTGAAATGTTTTACACAATTCATGAAAATAAGATCTATTTTTCTTCACTTTGGACGTTTTTCTTGCATATCATTTGTACTCTTTTTGGAAAGGAACATGATCAATAATTTAACACCCTTTTGCATTTAAATCATGATTGGCCATGTTCCAAAAACGTGAATAATTTTGAACCCAATTACTTGCCATATAATTAAAAGTTACAAAATGCAAGAACAACTTCGTTTGTGGAGATCGATCAACCGTTGAATGTGACATTATTGTCAACTTGTCGAACATAGCCTATCAGAACCAGTAAAGCGCTACAATAACTACAATGACTTGCCTACGTAGATCATTACATTATTGCTTAAACTAAGTATTTATTTATTATTACTTTAAATTCGCAGACTTAGGTACTTGAAAATTAGCAAAATTTTTTTTTTTTTATAACTTAACATAAAATCTTCTGTCACATACTCACCATATCTTTAGGAAAATAAATTTTCATAGGGTCTTACATATCATAAACTTTATATAATATAATATGAATATTTATAATAATAGTAATAATTTTTGAAATAACTTTTGAAGAATAAATTGCATGGTGATATCCATATCCTATCCCCTTCGCTTGCTCATCATCTTCAACCACATATTGCCCACCATGCACTAAGTTACAGGTTGTTTACCTACAATATGAATATAATTAATGATAAGTTTTCACATAGTAAGTGCAAACATAGATCTTGCATTGCTTAAAAACATAAATGACATGTGTGCATTTATGATCCGATTATGGAATTTAATTAAGATGTGGTCCAATTATATTCAGTTATGGATGTTTTATTTTTCTATTATAAACTTATTATCTTTCTTATTTGTGGGCTCATATGTGTATGTACCGGGTGTGCGCTTTCCTTAGAAAGTTAAGATTTGCAAGATTCCTAAAAATTCTGATAATAAATCTGGAACTTTAAACCAGAACATAACATAAGATAACATGATCCTCCACTGTCTAAAGGGAGGTCGGTATGATATCCTAACTTGTCTTGAATTAGTCTTAGTCTTAATTTAATAGAATTTCAGTGTGCCTAAAATCATACTCTAACTTAAAGTCTTATTCAAAGACGAGCTCTAAGACTTATGTTCCTTAACTCTGATCTTATTAGTTATGATGCATTGACTTGACATAATAATCGATAGCATGAATTTAAAATCATGGAATAAATGTAAATTATGGCATTTAAATAACATGCTAGTAAAAGTGTGACAATTATGTCAATGTGGCATACTTGTGATCCATGGCATAATTATAAGCGTGGCATATATGTGATAGTGGTTTATCATAATCAATCATGATACATACTTAAACATGGAAATCACGTAATTTATAACATACATATTATCACTTTGAAAATATAGGCAAAACATTCATAACATGGTATGTGCCTATTACATTGTTTGAAAACAATAATATTTTCATGCTATAGGTGAGGTTTGTGCTTGCCTTGCTTACAGCAAAAACTCTTCCTTCTAAGCCACAATCTAAAATTCCCTTCCTGAAATTTATCCAAGTTGAGTAATAATTTATATACTCTTTGAATAAGGTTAATCATAAATTCCCTTTGGATAAGGTTAATCCTAAATTCCCTTTCAAAAAGAATTTAAGACTTTATCTACATAAGTTATGGTTATAAGACTATGGTGTATTTCAAAATCTAAATCATATATTCATACTTAGAAATTAAATTGGATCTAAAGTTTTAAATCCAATCTTATCTTATTATTTTATTCGAAGTTTGTCTTTCAAACTAAATCATTCTTCTTAAAAGAAATACCCATAATTTTATTTTTAAAAAATTCCCACGTCTCTCTCTCTCCATTGGCTGGGCGCCGCCTGACCACTGTGCAGCCCAGCTACGCTGCAGCGCCTGTTTTGGGGCTGCCCCTGGGCTGCAGTGCCATGCAGTGGCATACCATGATTCTTCATAAAACATGTTCGTCTACATGTTATCTAAAATTTTCATGTTTATGGACAAGTCTAATTTTGATCATAAATACTTCTTTTTTTCAAAAATCTAAAACTCGACAGTTTTTAACAATTTCCAGCGAATCATCAAATTTCGCTTCCGGAAAATTTTGAAATTCATACATATACGCCACTTTTCATGTTCCATAGTTTTTCTAGATTTCATAATAGCTTCCAACTATATGAACTCATTTAAATTTCTAAAATTCTTAACGAATGGATCGAAGTTCAAAATCTCCGATTTAAGTATGATTTCTAAAAATTTCTAACTACCCATGACATGAACATGTACATATTCATATGAACAATCATAAATTCTATTGTCAAACCACCAATTCTAGAAAATTTGACAGCATTTCTACTTAGATATTAACCCGTGGAAATTTTAAACAAAAAGAATAACAACTAAAGTTTCAGTCGGAAAACAACCTCGATGATCAGAGTTTTCGTAGGAGAACCACACGTGAGAAAAAAACTTGCAGTTAAAAGTTTAAGTTATAAACAAACTGCGCAACTAACTAAATGAAATTTACTCATAAAGTTGTGATTTGAAGTGATAATTAGTCATAGAAAAATTAATGTCATGACTAAAGTGTTCTAAGAAGAATGTTGTGACTAAAGTGGTTTCCTGTTTTTATTTATTTATTTATTTATTTTATTTTATTGAAAGGTCACATGGAATTGGACTTGACGAGATTGCATGATGTCTCTTGGAAATACAGCTAAGCTAGACATGTCGCCAATAGATATTTTCAATAACTTCCCATTGATGATAATGCTTACGCTGAACTTTACGTTGGATATAAGAGTTTTTTTTTTTTTTTTTTTTTTTTTTTTTTTTTTTTTTAAATAATTAAAAATTCTGCATTGGGAAATTGAGGCACGGGTTTCCCACTAGTTTAAACAAGAGTTAATTGTAGCACTTTTGAAACAAATAATTTCAAACCCATCTCTATTTTTGTCTTCTTCCTTTTTTTTTTTCCTTCTCTTTTTTCTTTTGTTTACTAAGCTGTTATTAAAAAAATGTTATAACTAAAGTGTTATTATACTGTTATTAAAAATTGCTATAATTAAAAAGTGTTTTTTTTTTAATTTTTAAGTTTTCTTTTAAATATGCCCCTGTTTTCTTCCTACAAACGTCTTATTCTTTTTTCTTTTACGCTTTGTATTGTTCTTCTTCTTCTTCCTTTTTTTTTTTTTTTTTTAAATGATTTATTTGTGCTTTTTATTGTCTCCTTGGTGTACCACAGCATTTTTATGTAAAAAATATATCTTTACATTTTGATTTTGTTTGTACTTTGGAGGATTTAATATGGAAGATTAAATTCCTTGATTTTCTAGGTTTGTTGAGCAAATGGGAGGTTTCTAAAATCCCTTGTCATTTTTGAATGGAGGCTCTCAGTTTAGGCCTCCTTCCTCTTTTGTTGTTGAGTCGCTCTGTTACACACACACACACACACACACACACTTGGTTCAAATAATGATCATTTCATCGAAGGAGAAACTATTGCATATTGCCAAATGTATAATATATCGATAAATTAAGAGATTGATTATAACAAATATTTAATATTCAAGCTCTAATTTATATTTCATTCTAGTTCGAAAACAAGCACTTTAAGTAGTCACACAGACAATTATCCATATAAGCCAAAGAGGAAACAATAGGTACACACAAATTTACATGGGAATTGGATCTATAAAAATAGACTTGATTAGATGTTTCATTATTCCTCCAGCATTTGTGTAATTATCCCCATCCTTGTAAAGAAGGTCTATGACACGTGCGAAATTGACCACACGCATAAGGAGAGGCATTGCCATTTCTCTAGGTTCAAGGCACTCTTCATTTATGTCCTTCCACGCGTCATTAATTTGCTGGCGAAGTACGGTATATGCTTCTTGCTCTGACACACCATATTGTTTCATATAGCATTCAACACTTGAGGCTAAGTGTCCCCTTTTTTGCTCAAACTAGAGAAAGTTTCAGAAAGACGATTAGTTTTATAACTTGTTTCGAAAATTGGATACCCTTTTTTTTTACAAAAATTTGGCAGTTCATGATGAAGTTCTACGATCTTGCATGCTGCATGATTACTTGGAATTTTCATTTTGGAATAGTAGTTGATGTCAGCACAGCTTTTTATACTAATTTATGTGATAATGAGTTGTTATACTTGTCACTGATATAATATGGTATTGTTAAGTTAATCAGCATGACGATCTTTTAAACACATATTAATATGATTTTTTATTTTTATTTTTATTTTTATTATTAATAGAGTGTATTCATACCTTGTGGCCAGCAATGTCACTCATGAGCCTATTGATGACGCAAGCAGCTTTTACAATCTTGGGATATTTTGACGCCCATTCAAAAGCCTCTTCTGTTGCAATATCTCCCATTCCAAGGAAAGAAGTGATTATGAGCATGCCATAGCCACATGATACGGTTGCAAGCTGCATGTGCTCCTCCAACGTTGGTACGTATTTCTCATTAAGCCATTTGGCTTCGTCAAAGTAGGCTTGGATCTGCTTTTTCATCTGGTGCCCATACAAAGTCTAGTTAGAAACTACGGTTTCTATTGTCAGTAATTCTTGAGAAACTAATGCTTCGTTTGGTTTTCAGGTGTCAACCTAAGGTTTTTATCATCTTATAAGTTTTTGTCTTTTTTTGAAAACTAACAAAAATTATAACTATTTTTTTTTAAATCAACGAACTTCAACATAAAAATTTCATCTCAAACATGTATTCCAAACAGAAGTTAACACTATATATATATATATATAAAAAAAAAGAAAGGAAATATTTTTTTCACTTTTATAAAAAAAAATAAAACACAAGAGAAAATAACTAGCAACAATTGTTTATAGGCTAAAGTAGATCAACCAAATAGAGGAAGATCTATTGCAAAAGCACATTTATGATCATTACACAATGTTATATAGTAGGAAATTCCAATATGGTGCAAACACATGGGGTGCGTATTGGAATGCAATATATATCCATTATTCAATCCAATTTGACCATTAACAACTGTGAAAATCTAGAAAAACCCCAGGAAAAACGAGTAAATAACAGTTTTGAGTAAATAATTAAAGTAAATAGCATGTTTTCAAATATTTGAGAGTAATTGGCCAAGACAGTCTTTGAATTTTTTAAAAGATGATGATTTAGTTCATGTTTTTATTTTTTATTTTGGCCAAGCTGACCCTAAACTCTTTAAATATTGGCCATTTTAGTCCTTCCCATCCAATTCAGTTAATTTGTAATAGAATGAGAGAATATGTTAATAATTAAAAAAATATATCTAATATATCTCTCTCTCTATAATAATTCAGTTAGTCCTTCCCATCCAATTTACTAATAATTAATTTAAAAAAATATATCTATATATCTCTCTCTCTATAATTTAAAAAAAAATAAAAAAATTATCTCTCTCTGTCTCTCTCTCTCTCCCCCTTTCCCTCCCCCCTCTCTCTAATTTAAAAAAATTAAAAAAATTATATCTCTCTCTCACCCCCTCTCCCTCCCTCCCTCCCTCCCTCCCCTTCTCTTTCTCCCCCTCTTTCTCCACCCACCTCTCTCTCTCCCCCCCTCTCCCTCTCTCTCTCTCTCTTTCTCTCTCCCTCTTTCTTCCCCTTTCCCTCTCCTTATCTCTCTCCCTCTCTTCCCCTCCCTCCCCCCCTCTCTCTCTCCCCCTTCCTCCCCCCTCCCCCCCCTTTCTCTCCATTTTCTCAGAACAGTGGATTAGGAGCGTGGAGCTTTGTATTTGGTGGGGGGTGGCCAAGATCAAACTTGGGGGCGGGGCAAGCTTATCTCCTTTTCCATTCCCCCCCCCTTTCCCCCCATCCCTTTCTTTCTCTCCATTTTCTCATAATTGTGGATTGGGGTCGAGGGGCTTTGGATTTGGTGGGGGAGGGGGGTTCAGCGGTTGTGGATCTGAGCTCGGTGACAAGGGTGCTCGGTAGCACTAGGTTTGGTTTGGGGATTGGGTCTAGCCGTCTAGGTTTGGTTCGGTTGGGGGACCAGATCGGGGTTTAGTCCTAGGAGAGTGGCACTGGGTTTGTTTTGAGGTTTGGGTTTGGGTTTGGTTCGGTTAGGGGGTCAGATCGGTTTGGTTTGGGGGGAAGGGAGGGGGCCTACATCGTATTGGGGTTGTTGGTGGGTCGAGATGGGGGGGCGGCACTCATCGTCAGAGTTGGGGGGGCCTGGATTGCCGGAGTTTGGGGGGAGGGGGAGGCAGTATCTATGCAACCTAGATTTGGGTTCGTGCCTCGGGGGGAGGGGGGCTGGTTGTGAGAAGGAGGAGGCGAGAGGGAGGGGGATAGAGATAGAGAGAAAAAGGGAGAGAGATTTGGTCTTTTTATAATCAAAAATTGATCATTTTAGCAAGATTCTATTACAAATTTAACGGAATTGGAAGAAAATGACTTAAATGGCCAACATTTAAAGAGTTTATGGTTATCTCGGTCAAAAAAAAAAAAAAAATTAAAATAGGGACCAAACTGTCACATTTTAAAGAATTCATAGAGTATCTAAGCCAATTACTCAATATTTAGAGTAAATAGCATTAACTATTAAATTAATTAGGTAAATAGCAATTTTTTTTATGTAATTAATCTATTTATCTAATAAATTTGGTATTTACCTAATAAATATATTGTTTACTTTTAATATTCTTAAAATCTGCTGTTTATCTTAATTCTTTACTGAAAGCTGCTATTTATTATAATTTCTGTAAATCGAGTTGAATGTATTGCTATAATCAAATTCAAACAATTATAATAACAAAGTTGAAAATAAATGCTAAATTGCATAAAAGTTAGTCAAAATGATAAATCTACAAATTTTAAAAATATCAATTTAGACCTCTGAATCAAAACAACATAATAATAAAGTTGAAAATTTAAGTTCGACAAAACATTGGTACAATCCTTGTCCAAATTAAAGCAACAAATGACTAATAGAAAAGACAAACACAAAAAGAAACATAACTGCAACAACCAATAAATCAAATGATTCGGCAGCACTTGATGGAGTCACAAACTTTAAGGAATTGTTTCTTGTTAGAAAAAAATGATTAAGTAGTATTGATTTTAGGAATTGTTCAAAAAATTTTTTTTTAATTTAGATAAGCAACAATTTGTTAAAAAAAAACTAAAATGTCTTACAATTCTAAATCATAAGACGCCGAAAACAATGTGAAATACAACCAAAATCAAACTAAAAGTACAGTACTATTACGTGTTAAAAGACCCTAAGGGAGGCATCTAATTGATACTTGTGGTGTCATTTATAAATTTACTGACAAATGCTATCTTTTAGATTTGATTGGCATGATAATTATTTAAAAATATATCAATAACAACTCAAATGCTGCAAATATTGGTATAGTACTAAAAAATTCCCATTATAATTAGTAATATATACAAACTCAGGTTGAGAAAGTAGAAGCAGCATTCACGTCCGTCATATTAAGAAAATAATAGAACAGCAAGCATAAAAAATATTTATTTGTCCTATTGGAATATAGATATGTTTAAGAGTAGTTCCAACACCAGGAATGAGGTTAGGCACTGAGGTCGATCTAATTGTCTCTATTTTTGTTTTGTTTGTTGTTTTTTTTTTTTTTCCTTCCTCTTATATAATAAATTCGAGTGGAGGCTTTTGTTTCTCTTCTTCACTTATTAAGCGTATATATGTGTATAGATCTTTTTTGGGTCATTTCATGATTTTGTCACTACTTACAGCTTCTTTAGCATATTGGAATCGATATGATCCTCTGCCTTCATTCGCCAACAGCTCCTCAATATCTTCGTATAATTGTAATAGTTCCCGATAACAGTACTTCATGTACTCGGGTAGGAGATCTAGGCAGTTGATATTCCACCTGAACCAAAAACATTTGTACATATATGTGTACATATGCATATATAAACATATATATATATGTCAAACAAATTAAAGCTGACAAGACAGTCAATATGTGAAAGAGTGATCAAACGACACCAAACCTGTGAACAACATTAGTGAAAAGCTGGAGTTCTTCAAAGGTTCCATGGTTATCATATATATCATCAATGAGGGATGTCATTGCAATTACTTTAAATATCATTCTTCTAGCAAGGGCGTATTGGGGCTCAAAATACACTCCCACGATCCAAAAATAACTTTCCACAAGCCTGTCTCTTGCAAAAGATAGATTTGAGGCGACATCCAAATCTTTCCACCACCTAATTTGTCATTTTTAACATATAATAATTTATTTCACAAAATCGTCTTAAAAGATTCTCAAGAATTACAGAAATATTATCGAGAAAAAGTATGTATAAATATCACAAAATTTCAATGAAAAAAAATTAACAATTGTGACCAGTTGAGTCAATGTTAGTAACTAGATGGGCATTTGGTAATAAATTTTATTTTTAAGAAATTGTAAATACCAAAAGTCTACCATAGCAACAATAAATCGCGGCAAGTAAAATTTAACCTTGTGGCATCACTAAGTTCCTTCTGATGCAACTTTTGCACAATGTTGAAATCTAGCTTTGCAAGGTTGAGTAGAACTTCACTGTGCGCGGGGTTTTCCTCATACAATGAAATGAAATGCCTTGCCTCCACTCTCGGCAAGACCTTCCGGGTGGGCCGCTCCAAGGCGCGCTTTACTTGTGCCACAAGAAAGGGACTCAATTGGGGTGACGTCGTCGTCAATTTAAGATGAGTTGTAGCGAAAGCAAGTGCTTCTTCCAGTAGAGGCTCTTCATGAACCATGAGATGCGCAGCTTCATATAAGTTTAAAATTCCTTGAACATTACTTGCAAGGGCATTGTCAAACTTTCCCTCTGTGTTTGTGAACTTCTGAAATATATCTTTATTACCAATATTCCACAAGAAAATGTAAAACATAAGCACTGCAATAGATTTACTCAAAAGAAAAAAGGAAAAAAAAAAAAAAAAAAAGAACGTATAGCTAGAGGAATCAAAGAGATTCCTTGGCTATATGGCTTTATTAAAAACAAAAAATATAAATTCTACCAAGAAGACCCAAACAAAAATTGAAGCTATAATTTGTTCTCCTTTTTTTTTTTTTTTTCCCTGATTTGACATTAGTGTGTAATCATCAATTAATTTAATTTAAAAAATACACTGTATGGGTACATTTCTCACTTGTCGACTTACTTGGGATATTTTGGTGAACTTATTGATTTCTTTAACAATATTTTTATTAAAAAACCAAGAAATTAACCAAAGAAGAGAGAGCGCATGATCTCGCAAACAAAAAAAAAAAAAAAAAAAAGGAAATGCGTGAACTGGTTCATGATTAAGTGATCAAAGATCGCTTTTTTCCGATTAAAAAGGCGGAAGAGTGTCTCACTTAGTCCTGTATATTTGGCTGGCCTGCCCTTACGGGTGGAAAGGGAAAATCGGGCTGGGCCCGCCTGATTCGAATTTTGAAATTATAAGCCCGGTTTGGTTTGAAAACCCGACTGGCTTAAAATCAAACTAGGTAAACGGGCTTTTGAAAGGAAAAAAAAAAGGAAAAAAGTTGGCCAAGCCTGGCCCTTATACTTGCACCTCGGGCAAAAAATACGGGCAACGGGCTAACCTGCTTAGCCCGGCCCATATTTACAACACTAGACTCTCACTATATCTCTCGAATCAAAACTCAGCAGGAAAAATTCACGTGAAGAAAAAAATTAGAGTGCATGATCTCACAAAAATAGTAAATGAACATGCATGAAACTGTAATTGAAAACCCATCGGGTGTCATGTTAGATGCAGTGATCTGGGAAGAATATTCACACACGCACAATTTTGCAGACAAATTAAAGCACACATGTACCGCTTGATATATTGTATCCTTCTTGTCTTAGCAACCGAAACCAAAGTGAAATGATATAAAGGTCATTGTTGAATTCATCAAGACTTATTTTCTTAATCTCTCTCAACTTTTGACTAATTTCATCCTCAAAATGATAAGCCAAGCCCAAGCGTTGAATTGTATCAATCAGTTGGAGGGATTCTGATGGATTAGGGGCAGCATCAGCGAACATCGTCTTCACTTGCTCTTCCATTTTTCGAACCTGTTTTTCTATATTGTCATCAACTTCCTATAAAAGCAATTAACGAAAGAAAATCGCGTTAGCAATATACCCATTGAACAAATCTCGACCGTTCGTCCATACGTAATTATAATAGAGGTTTTATAATAGGTGTCGATTTAGTGAGGATGTTTTTCGATAACAATTCTCCTTTTTCTTCACTTATATAGACATTTAGTATTTATTTATTTTTGGTAGCAAGACATCTAGAATTTATTTACATTAGAAGATGTAGATATAAAAACGTACCAAGGACTCGGACGTATATTGGAGGAAATGATCCCCCCAAATGGTGGGATGGAATTCAGCTGTTCGGCGAATCGGTTTTGGTGCGGCTTTCGTCACGGTTGAGCCATGAACTGCTGAAACTGGAGCAGACATTTTACAGGCTGTAATGGTTTTGGAGACGAGGACGATTGGCCGGTAAGTACTAAAGGATGCTTTTTTTTTTTTTTTTTTTTTTGGTTCTTGTTCTTGTTTTTTGTTTTTTGTTTTTTTTTTCAACGAGATGGCTTGACTTGTCTAGGAAGCTCGCTTATAAGTTGACAAGATATTTATAACACACTCGCCAGTGAGCAAGAGTTTTTTAATGTGTAAATTATGGTGATATGAATCAATAATGCACCAAGACATCTAGATTAAGTCGGTACTCTTTACTATTAACATGTTCGCATCCCGTATATTATCAAAAAGAAAGAAAAAGAAATATTATATGTAACCAAATAAAAGTGAAAACGTGTAAACGTGAAAATAATAGCAAATGTGCTACTAGAGGCCGAAAGAAAACATGTGTAGAAAAGCAAAGTTTCAAATAATCAAGCCAAGTGAAAAAAAATCTCTAATCAAAATTCAATGATAAGAAGACATCATGATTAAAAGGGTAAACTAATAAAGGAATATCTATAGTTAGATTGTGCGGTTGGGTCCCTCCAATCAATTTGCACCGTGAATCGTTTTTCAGTTTTTCAATATTAATTTTTAATGTGGGAAATACTAAACTACCCCTAATCTGTTAACACTCAACTGACCTCGTTCAAAGCTTAAAAAAAAAAAAAAAAAAAAAAAAGAAATCTCTCATCTCTACCCCATCACGTCTGTGTAAAAACCCAGCCAGAGGTCCCAGTGCCGAAATTAAGGAGGGGATGGAAAAACAGGGAAGAATGTATCGAGTTCCTTATGTAGTTGAGGGGGTGCACTACAAATAGTTATTTTCTTTTTCTATTTTATTTTCTACCAAAGTAAAGTTGTCATTCACAAAAAACGCTTTCGTACGTGACACATTTAGACAAATAAATAAAAGTAGTGGCACATCAAACAATAGTCTACACCGTACTATTGAAATAAAAATAAAATGAACAAATATGTAATAATATAACAATTACAAAAGTAGCAAGGTAAGAGCGCAAAAAAAAAAAAAAAAAAATCAAAATAAACTATAAACAAACCTAAATTTTCGTTCTTGTTAGACCCAATAATTTCATGCATGGTTAAAACATAACTAGGAAAAATTCACAAGGCTAAAGAAAAAAAAATATCATTTCGGGATCCTTACGCAAGACGGCTAACATACACTCAAAAGGATAAATCCCTAGCAAGAGAAAGAGTACGTACCCAAGCTACTCCAAAAATGAGTTGGTCTGATATTAAAGAAAAAAAAAATGTCGTTACACGACAGAGTCGGCTCATATACAATGTTCTTTTTTTTTTTTTTTTTTTCCTTCTTTCTATAGGACACATAAAATCTTTTATGGGTTAATTTTCTTTCTAATAAATTAATAGAGAACACAACATAAAGAACCGGTCAAAATTATTTTGATCCTTTAAAATAAATAGAGTGTACATAATACCCCATACTATTAAAAAACAGAAAATTCGCGGTATCATTACTTTGGTAAGCTGTGTAGCTCCACATCATTTAGGGATGGATATATGTGATGATTTATAAGTTAAGAGACAACTTCTTAATGGTATGAGGCCTTTTGGGATGAGCCTAAGAGCAAAATCGTGTAGGCACGAGGCCCAAAATAATAATATACCAAAGGGAGGCATGGATTGTTACAAAAGGTATTTGAGCCTATACCCAACCATAAGTGTGGCTAACGAGGATGTTGGGCCCCAATAGAAGGAGTAATTCTGACAATCATCAGTTCCTATATAAAAGGAAAAGGGCAAGTTGTGCAGTCCCAAATCGCTTGGGGATGGATATATATGATGGTTCATAAGTAAAGAGACCCCTTCTTAATGGGATGAGACCTTTTATGGTGAACGCAAGAGCAAAACCGTACGAACACGAGGTCTAAAGCGGACAATATCATAGTAAATGGAGACATGGTATAACAACCTGGCTATGTAGGCTATTACCATGCTTACTTAAATTAGATCTTAGTTTTAAATACTTAAACTTACTAAAAATTTTAGAATATATATTTTTTTAATACAGCATAAATAGACTAATCCATAAAAGTAAATTTACTATACATGCACGTTACTTATTTAACAAATTATAGAGTCATACATAACCCTTACATTTAACCGAATTCTTGAAACATCACATACGTAGCATAGTAAAAATTATTTTAATATATATGTACATATTTATAGTTCAAAAGATTTTGCGGAAAAGTCTACGTAATGGTATCCCACACCGCCCTTCACTTGCCGCATCATGTACATGGCCCACCAAATTAAGTTGCAGGTTTTTTACCTACAGTATGAAATATACTAATGAGTTTATGCTCAGCAAGTACAAACTTAATATTATAAAAACACAGCAAGCATCATATGACTTATGCACGCATTTATTGTCAATTAATCTTCCATTATGGATTTATTATCTTACTTAATATGTGGGTTGTATAAGTACTGGATACGCGCAATCCACAACAAGTTAGAGTTTGTAAGGTCCATAACAATTCTGAGAATCTTGAAACATACATAATCCTGCACGATCTACGGTGTAAGACCCGAATTTTCATGGACTTATGATTTCCTTGTTCATAAGGAATTAAAGTCCATATTATGTGTTTATAAGGTGTTTCACGGAAAATTATGAATATTAATGAGAAATTCATAATTTTATTAGCTAATGTTCGAGTTCTCATTAAATTGGCTATGAGACTCAATGAATGATTGATTAGCTATGTATGAGGCTTTTTATGGAAGAAAGCCTAATAAATTTCATGATTTTATGAGAGTCAAAGGTTTGACCAAAAAGTCAACATTGACCGAGAAAGTTAAAGTTTGACCAAGATGGGTCACAACGTTGACTTTACAATATGATGAAAGGCAATATAGAAAAGAGATTGCGAAAACATTTTTGGTCAAGATAGTACGAATAGGCCTTAAAATCACCATAGAAAATCAAGCACACCGAATTAGAATAAAGGGCAAAAAGGACTTTGAAAAATTTATATGGTCCAATTTTTACACAGATAAATTTTGGATTACAGTACAATCTAAAAATACTGTGTATGAGTGAAGCACAGTATTAAAAATATCTGTGTGGTACAAAAATGGACTGTTTTTACAAAAAAATAGCCAAACGAGGCCCTAAGGGGGTGATGTCATCTTGCTTTGGAATTATGACGTCATAATTCATTTTCAAGGCTTGGAAAGAAATCTAGAGCCTTCTAGAACCATCTATGGCCGGCCACCTCAACCCCCACATAGTGAAAATATCAATTTTCATGGGCAATTCCACAATTTCTACAAACTTTCCCCACCTCTATAAATAGGAGAGCCAAAAACCCATTTTATTCACAAAATCTAGCCAAACTCTTGTCTATTTTCTGCTGAAAAATCCGTGGGTAAGGGGGAGAGAAAGAGAAGAGAAAAACCAAAATTTTCTTGAGGGCTTTTGCTTGAGAGGTATTCGGCTTTGCTAGGAAAGAACCAAGAAAAAGTTTGAAATTTTGGAGACCCATTTTGGCTGCTGTGGCCGTGGGTGAAGGGAGAAGAAATAAGAGAGGAAAAACTGAAAAATTTTGGGGAAAAAACCTTGGTGAGTGTTCAGTCTTGAGTGGATCAACCAAGGAGCCAAGAAAAAATTTTGGCTACCCTAGTTAGGTCAAAAACCGTGAGCAAGGAGGACCAAGGGAGAAGAGGAAATTGGAAATTCAAAACCCTAACTTGGGTCTAAGGTAAAATTTTTACCCTAATTTTTCAATCAAGTTCAATTTTAGCATTTTAATTGAGGTTCAAATTGGATTTGTAAGGACATAAGTCCAATTTAATTTCTAGCCCTAGATGTGTTAGTGTGTGTGTGCTTGGTTAGGTGATTAGGGTGGTTGGCTTATTTGTGTTGATTGCTTGCTTAAATTTGTGCTTGATGGATGTTAGGATGCATGCTAGATGGTGAATGATTATGCTTGGTATGTCCCCTGATTTTTGGTCAAAAATCTGCCCTAGGCAGTGGAAGTGTGGCTGCTAGTTTAAGGGTGAATGGTGGATGCTTGTTTGAATGTATGCAAGAATTTAGAACCATGCAAACCTAGGTTTTGAGCCTTTCGGATTTGGTTTGCATGGATCCATTTGAGCGGCTTAGGGGTTCACGTGGGACGTTAGAAATACTGTGTGCTTGGTATATAGGCTCTCGAAGTGGTCGGTCGATATAGAATCCGCGAATTAGGACGTAAACCGGACGTAACAACCGAAACTGCCAACTCTGATTCGAAACTGGCCAGTTTCGGGAAGGTGGAAATTTAAGGCCTTTAGAGGTCGAAATGGGTAAAATTCAAAACACGAAAGTTGTTCAAAAGGGGTTTTCCTAGGGGCTAACACGAGCAGAATCCCAAAATGAGGCTCCAATGGCCTCCGTTTTTAACAAAACCCGAGACTGGTCTGCCCAGACCTAATTTACACGCCCAGCTAGTTCAAATGAAAACTGACAAAAATACAAGCGGAACTGGATTTTTCATAAAACATGAAAGTTTTAGAATTTTTCGAGAGCTAAAACTTTCGTGAGACAAGTTTTTCAAATTCGGATTAGATTTTTAAACTGACATCGTTTTCCAACGGCTGTGCAGTGACCCAAAAATTCCTGCACAAGATTTTCTAAAACTAGTTCAGAAAAATTGTTTTTCTTCTCAAAACCGCTGTTTTAACAATGGAAACTGTTCCAAAGGCAGCTTGGAACAATTTCCAGCCCTAAATGATTTTTATAAAGATCCGTTTCGAAAACATGAATTTTTATAAGTTAAGTTAAGAGTTTTGAAATTTTCCTCAACTTTTTCAAGTTAAGAAGAGAAATCGAATCTTGAAGCCAAAGTTGTCAAAAGTAAGAAAATTAGATTTTCTAGATAAAATGGGTAAACGAGCCGACTACGGACAGTAACCGGAATTAGTATCCGGGTTACTGGGCTTAGCCCCAAAGTCCAAGATTTACCATAGAAGGGTGACCATAGTTGATCAAGGGTTGACTAAGGGTTGACCCAATATTTAATTAAGATTGACCTTAAGGGTTACCCAATATAACCCTAAGGGATACCTAGAATATATAATTGGGCTAGGATTTAAGGGTTAATGAAGATGACCCAAGGATTACGATGTAAGAGTAAAGCCTAAAGGTGGAATGAAAAACCTAAACCCTAATGATAAGATTGAGGGCTTAGCACCTAAAAGAGGTTATCCAACGTGACCTCTTGAGGAATAATCAAAAGTTGATTATTCTTAAATAGTAAGATGACTAATGGTGACCAAGTAAGATATCAAGGTATCGGAGACATACAACTAAGAGTATGTGTGAATATTGGTTAGGCCACCAACATTTTATGATAGGATCCTGATCCTATATTTTTTATATAGCAGGAAGTAACCTGCTATTACCAACCGAATTAAGGACGCAACACTCAGGACACGGCATAAGAGATAAGTACAAACCTCACTTACAGTATGAAAGATATTAATCTATTTTAAAATATGCTATGTTTTGTGCTATGTTCTAAGTAATGCCATGTTTGCAAAATGTTATGTTTACTAAAGTACTATATTTGCAAAATGTCATGTTTTCAAAAGTGTTATATTTGCAAAAATGATATGTTGCAAAAGTGCTATATTTGTAAAATGTCATGTTTTCAAAAGTGTTATATTTGTAAAAATGATATGTTTGTAAAAGTGCTATATTTGCAAAATGTTATGCTTTCAAAAGTGTTATAGTTGCAAAAATGTTATGTTTGCACAAGTGCTATGTTTGTAAAAATGCCATGCATTAGAAATGCCATGTTATGAATGAAGTATAAGATATGATATGATATAGTGACATCATAAGGCATGTTCACTAATGATAAACAACATGGTAAGAAAACACAAGTAAGGTGTCGTACCAGCCTCCCGCTAGGTGGAGGATGTATGTTTTAAGTTCAAATTATGATTATCAACCTCTCGTTGATGCGTGAGGGTATAATCAGTTATGTTATGTTAATGATTCCCAAAACTGTTACGGACCTTGCAAACTCGTAACTCTATCTGGAGAGCGCGCTTTTGGTACGTACACAATGGGGCCCATATGAAAGATAATAAGTTCAAGCTTAAAGGGGAATGCATAAATGAACATAAATGATTCATGCATGTGTTTATGATATTGTCATGCTTTAAATGTTTTGTGAGATAAAGTTTGTGGTTACTGGGCGAAAGCTCATTAGTTATATTTCATACTGTAGGTAAGAAGCCTGTAGCTTGAATGGTGGGCTATGTGTGGACGATGCGGCGGATGAAGGGCGGTATGAGATACCATTACGCATATTTTCCGCATCTACGTTTGAGTTAAAAAGTTTTTGTATATATGTATATATCGCGAAGACAAGTTATGTTACATAGTATTTTGGTATTAAAGACTTTAAACAATCTTTTTATGTTAGTATGTATATATATGATATATTGCTAAGGGCAAACCTTTTTATATATATGTATGTAAAAAATATATATATATTCTCAAATTTTCAAGTAAAGAATAGTTAAGTATGAAGGTTGACGGCCCTACGTAGGATTAGGGCGTCACATACAGAACATTGGAATAATACTTTACTTGTCTTGAGCTCTATAACACATAATTTAATTATTTTTTGCTCTAATTATACATAATATATTTAGTATCTTCTACATATGATTCCTCTTTTGTGAAAGGATATTTGTTAGTAGATTTTAAAATTCAAACACTATTTAGAATTATATATCGATAGCGTTGTTTTAAACATAAATAATAAATAATAAATAAAAATATAACTATATCTCACCAATATTTCTTGGGTATCTGGACAATTTTCATTTTCTTTCTTAAATTTAAAAAAATGTCATTGTATCCCTTAAATTTTTAAATAGTTCCATTTAATTTTTCAGTTTTGTGGTGTCATCTCAGTCTTCTGAGTTGTTTGGAAGATCAGAAACTTTAAAAAACGAATGATTGTTGAGAATGATATTTCCAACTGCATCACTCCTTATATCAATTTTTTGATTATTTTCATTTAGAAAGCAAATTCATAGAAAAAATGAGCATGAATAATTTCTTCAAGAGCGCAGTGTCTTCTCTAGCCATCAATCAAAAGCTCTAAAATCCAAAACAACTTTATTTATTTAAACCGATCTAGGATAGATATCAAATTAAAGATGTCATCTTGTTGCGTAACATATCCTATCAAATCTACGTCAAACGTTGTATGGAGTAGATTTTGATGTGACAGAACATGTGAGAAAAGAATAAGTGGTTGTGGTACAATCAAGAAGAGATATGTGGTTATTGTGCTACTTGCCATACAAATTGGAACACCACACAAAGTATTGAAGACTTTGACGTAATTAGCTGCCAGTCCTTGAGAAAGCCGACAAGCGAAGTAGGGTAATGTGGCCCATTCAAAAAAAAAAAAATACATATATATATATATATATATATATATTAATGATAAGTTTTTAAAAACTTTTTAGTCGGATCATATTTTAAAAATGATTAAAAAATAAAAATTAGAAATTCGAAGGAATAATTAGCATCCCACCCTCAACTTGAAACTCTCTATTCTAGTTGTTTATTAAGGTCCGTTTGGGGTCAATTTTTGGAAACAATTGTTTCCAAAATGGTTTTTTGTTCTTTTCCTCCAATTTTACTGTCTACTTTTCAAATATAAAAAAAAAAAACCTCAAACTTTAAAGTATATAATTTTATCATTTTAAGTTGAAATGAGAAGGTTTTTTTTTTTTAAATTTATTTTTAATGAAACAAGATTCATATTGTTAATTTTTTTTCAAACACATTTCAAGTTTTTATACTTTTTCACTCTAAATAGTTCATTTTCACTAAAAGTACATTTCCAAAACTCAAGTCATGTCCAATCTCCAAATCACCATCTCTAAAAGTTGAACCCAAATGGGGCCTCAATACTTTAATTTAATTGGAACACCTCTGTTCTTCAACTTCGCACCCCTAATCTTTGACCGGTCCTTCATGTTGTTCTGTTTATCCATTTGTTAGAAAGTAAAAAAACCCGTAAAAGAATATTGTATGCGAGCCACCTCTGTCGTGTAAGGATCCCAAAGTGTTTTTATTTCTTTATTTTAGTTTTATCCATACAAAAAAATTATAGTGGTCTAACAAGAACAAAATTTTCGGCTTGTTTCCAGTTTACTTTGTTTTGTTTTGTTAAATTTTTTTTTTGGAGCTCTTTCTTTGCTACTTTTATAGTTGTTATATTTTTACATGTTCTTCATATATTATTTATTTTTACTTTCAATAATATTGAGCAGATTATTGTCTGATGTGCCACTACTTTTATTTATTTATTTTTTAAATGTGTGATGTGCCACTGGGTTTTTAGTGAATGACAACTTTACTTTGGTAGAAAAGAAAGTGGAAAACAAAAAATTCACTATTTGTGGTGTACGCCTCTATTGCATAAGGAACTATAACGACCTATGTCTTCTTTTGGTATGGTATTGTCTGTTTTGGGTTTCGTACCTGTATGGTTTTGCTCTTGAGCTCATCCCAGAAGATCTCGTATTAGGAAGAGGTGATCTCTTTACTTATGGACTATCACATATATCCATCCCCCGTTTTTGGGGCCCAAAGTCCTCGTTGACCACACTTTCGGTTGGGTATAGGTTCTAATACCATTTGTAATGACCTGTGCCTCCCTTTTGTATGATATTGTTTACTTTGGACTTTTTGTTCGTATGGTTTTACTCTTGGGCTCACCCCAAAAGGCCTCATATTATTACGAAGTGGTCTTTTTACTTGTGAACTGTCACGTATATCCATCCTCAAACGATGTAGGACTACACAGTTTATCATTTCCTTATAGGGAAATATGAATGTCATAGGAACTCGATATGATCTTCCTGGTTCTGCCATCTCCTCCTTAATTTCTGCACTGAGTCCCAGAAGAGCCTTATAATAAGCTCTTTCATGTAGTTCAAATCCCACCTATAGTAGAAATTATTTTAAAAAAAAATCACAATAGGTTACATATTGAAAAATTACAGAACCGCGCGCATACACGGCAGGAGCTATAAATTAAATCATTCACTTCTGTTGACACCTCTCAACTGCTTCAGTAAATCTCGAGTTCATCAATCAAGCCAAATACATTGTAAAGTAGATGCAAATAGATTCTACAATATATATATATATAGAGGCTCATTCATTGTGTTTTTTTTTTTTTCTAATCCGTGGATATTAGCACATCCACATTAATCTTTGTGTTCTTCTTTTCTCATTTTTAACTTTATTATATCCCTATTCAACTATCAATATGGTATCAAAGCTTAAGTTTTCTTTCATTATTTAATTTTCAATAACAAGTACTGATACTTTTCCGTGCACCTCCATAGTTAGGATATATTTTTGACTAAACCATTTTGCTTCTTTCAGGTAGCCACAAGCTGTTAGATGTTTCATCTGCAGTAAGTTAAAAATTTTAAAAAACAAGCGAAAATAAAATTAAATGACAAAGGGTTTGTATCTGACTCTCATTTATTAAAAATACAAATAAAATCACTCATAGATTTTTTGAACGTAGTTTTCTGGCTTCGACAATTGATGCATGACTGAGTGGATGACAACTTAGTTGAATTGGAACAAACTTAGTTGAATGGGTTTTTCTCTCGTCTCTATAAATTTCCTCCCTCATATTTGTTTGTGTACTTTCTCGGAAAGATGCTAGAATGGCAGAAGCAGTCTATAACACATCATTTAATTATTTTTTGCTTTGATTATGCATAATATATTTAGTATCTCCTACATATGATTCCACTTTTGTGAAAGAATATTTGTTAGTAGAGTGTACATAATACCCCAAACTATTAAAAACCAGAAAGTTTGCGATATCATTATTTTGGTAAGCTGTGTAATCCTACATTATTTGAGAATGGATATATGTGATGGTTCATAAATAAATAGACCACTTTTTAATAGTATGAGGCTTTTTAGGATGAATTCGAGAGCAAAACCGTATAGGTACGAGACCCAAAGCGAACAATAACATACTAAAAAGAGGCATGAATCATTATAAATGATATTTAAACCTATATCCAACCGTAGGTGTGGTCAACAAGAATATTGGACCCCAGTATGCATCACTTCTTATATTGCTGTGGACTGTATTAATGAAGCAAACAAACTAATGTTAAATTAAATTTGTATAAGTTCAATGTATCTTCCTTTTTCCTCCTTTTTTCTTTTTTTTTAGAAAGCAAATAATTAGTAGAAAAAATGAGCATGTATAATTTCTTTGTAAGTATAGTTTCTTCTCTAGCCATCAATCAAATAAAAGTTGTCATCTTGCGCAACATAACCTATCAAATTTAAATCAAACGTTGAATGGAATATATTTTCATGTGACAGAACGATTGAGAAAAGTATAGTGTTTCTGGTACAATCATGGAGAGAGATGTGGTTATTGTGCTACTTGCCATACAAATTGGAACACCACACAAAGTATTGAAGACTTTGAAGTAATTAGCTGCCAGTCCTTGAGAAAGCCGACAAGCGAAGTGGGTTAACGTGCCCCATTCCAATATATATATATATATACACACACATATATATATTAATGATAAGTTTTTAAAAACTCTTTAGTCGGATCATATTTTAAAAATGATTAAAAATATAAATTAGAAATTAGAAGGAATAATTAGCGTCCATTTCTGAACTGACTTGGTACTCTCTATTCTAGTTGTTTATTACAGTCTGTTTGGGACTCTAAGGAATTAGATGGTGAGGATCTCTCTTTTTTTTCCCTCTAGAATGTAGACTTTGACGTTTGGATTTGCTTTTACTCTTTAAACGAAGTAGTCTTTGTTTATGGATTTTTTTATTTTAACTTATTCTCATTGGATATAATGAACAACTAGATGGTTTACAGTCCCAAACATAGGCCAAACCATCTTTGTTTGGGACTATTCTAGTTGCTTTTACTCTTTAAACTTATTCTCTTATTTTAACGTTTCTGTATTAATTTTTTCTGTTTTAATAATAGAATGGAACAAATATAGAATGAGTGTGCTAGAGTAATACCAACCTAGTCAGGATATATTTGTAATGACCCAACTACATAGGCTCTAACCATATTTACTTATAAATACTTGAACTGATTACCGAAAACTTTAGACTATTTTTTTATTTATTTTTTATGCAACATAATTAAACTAAACCTTATAAGTGACTTCAACATGCATAAATATTACTTGTTTGACAAAATTATGAAGTCATTTAACATATAACTAAAGTCATATCAATGACCCTTGGAATACAACAATCCTTACATGACAAAATATGCAAACATATAATAAGTAAAACAGAATAAACAGATAAAACAACATTCTTCCTAGCAGTACTGAATAAATAAATAAATAAAAAAGGTGACCACAAATTAAGACTTTCATTAGAAAAAACAAATGAGGATAATTAATGATGATGATCTTGATCATTTTTCAGGCATCGGATCAATCATTTTTCATTAGAACATCCACGACTTGGGTTTGGTTTTGGGATTGGGAAGCTAATTCTGGGACAGACAAGGTTTTCTTGGTTACTTCTACTAAAGTTTAACAGCTTTAGTGCTTGTTCTTCAAAACACTATCATGGCTGTTTGGGGCATTGTCTTCAAATGGTATTTTATCATCCGGATTTTAAAATTTCAACTTTAAATTAACATTTTCCTCTCTTTTATTTTCAAAAAAGTCAAACTTTAAAAGTCCATAATTTTCTTATTTCAAATCAAAATGAGATGATTTTTATGTCAAAATGCTCATATCGATGAAACGAATAAAATACGATTTATTTTGCATATTTTTTTCCGAATGCATTTTAAATTTTTGCACTATTCTCTATATCACAGAACTTTTCAAAAGTTTTCCTTCCAAACACATATTTCCAACTCAACTTTCAAGACACCATCTCCAAATGTCCCCCAAATGGACCCTTAATATATGCAAATGATGAGGATGCTATAGTGAAACTAGACCAGAAGGAAATGATATTTATAGCAATTTTAGGTGACTGTGCTATGAAGAGAGAGAGAGAGAGAGAGAGAGAGAGAGAGAGAGGAAAGGGAAGTTGATCTTATCTTCTCTTCGTGTTGGGACTAGGGACAAAGTTAGAAATATATTTTAGTGGGAGCGTACACTGAAATTTTTTTCAAGACAAAATAAATTTTACTGGAGGCTATGTGAAAATTTTTAATTTTAGAGGATTTATGTGATAATTTTTAACTTTAGTGGGGACAAAGTAATAAAATTATAAACATAGAATTAATTTAAGTAGGGAACATGTGAGAATCCTTTTTTTAGTGGGAGTAAAGTGGAGATTATATGAAAATTTTTAATTTTTAGTAAAGACAAATTGTAAAAATTAAAAAATTTTTGGAGTAAACTTAAAAGAGCAAAAAATTTCAGTGGGGCCAGTAGCCAGAACCCACTGTCCCCCCCCCCCCCCCCCCCCCAACTCTGCCAGAAGTTAGAGAATAACTAAGCTTGCATTTCATGCATGGGTTTGGAATGGAATTTTGAATTTTTAGATTGAGGTTGTCTGACTTTTCAAAAGTTAGTTCTAAATTTTTGTTAGCTTAAAAAAAAAAAGGATAAAAACTAAGGTAAAAAACTTAAGTTTGGAGATGAAATCTAAATGAAAGCTAAGTTATACAACTCAACAAACATATATGAATAATCTTTATGATCTATATATATAGATCTTTGACGAAGAAAGGTTTTTTACTTGACAAGTTTTAGTAAAAAAAAAAAAAAAAAAGAGGCTTTCTCACCCAAGAGCAAAAGAAAGAATTGTTTTTAGTCCTTCATTTCTTTCTTTTTTTTTTTTTTTTTGTTTTTGACCCTAAAATTTTTTGTTTTGGATTTTGGTCTCCTTTAGATCAGTTTTTCTTTTTTAATCATTCACTTTTTTTCTTTTTCACCCAAAAATTTATTTAGTTTTTCATTTCAGTCCCCTTTTTTTTATATTGGTCCCTTTTTTTTTTTTTCGTTTTAGTCCTTTTGTCTTTTGGGTTCTTTTTTCAAAGCTTTTTAAATATCCTTACAAATATTTTCTCTTACATTTTTGCTATTAATTTGCTTTGTTTGTCTTGCATTCTATGCAATATGCATAGAAGAGGCAAAATTGACTCCTGTTCGTGAAGCCTTCGACCAAAATGCAGATTTTGGTTGAAATGTCCGTTTTGGTACTTTCCTCCTTTTTTTTTTTTTTTTAATTTTTTTTAATATTTTTTAATTTTTTTTATTGGGTTCTTCTTTCTTCATTTTTTTTTACTATTGTGCACTAAAAAACTTTTTGAATTATATTTTGGTCCATTAGTTTTCTGTTTTTATTCTTTTACCCCAATTTTTTTTCATTTTTTCATGTTAGTCCTTTTTTGTACCTTGCTCTTTTTTAATTGTTTTTGTCATTTTATCTTTTTGGTCTTTTTTTTCTCATCTCCTTTTTGTTTTTACTTTCAGGTACTGTGTTGGTTTTTTTTTTTTTTTGTTTTTATTTCTGTATTTTTTTATTCCTCTTTTTTTGGTGTCTTTTTTGTGCCTCTTTTTTTACTTTTAGATATTTTGTCGATTTCTGTCTATTTTGAAATTATATATTTTTTCCTAGTCAGTAAATTTTCTCAAACATATCCAATCATGTGCATCATACAAGCTTTTAAGCTAGTATTTATTAGTATGGCAAAAAAGTCCATAGAATCAAGTACATATAAAATCACTAAAAGTTAAAAAGTGATATTTATAGTCATTTTTAGGTTACCGTGATTGCTATGGAGAGAAAGAGAGAGAGAAGAGACTTGTTGATCTTACCTTCTCTTTGCGTTGGGACATACTAAGTTACACAACTCAACAAACATATCATTTATGGTAACTTTTATGATATATATTAGTATGGCAAAAACGTCCATAAAATCAAGTACATATATAAGCATTAAATGTCAAAAAAGGGTTTTTGTTAGGGGGGGAAAAAAAGAAGAAGCGTGATCTCGAGCTAGAGTTCAAACTTTTCAACAGGAAAAATAAATAAAGTAAAACCTTTAATATATATTAGTACTATTAGAATTAGGAAAATTTAGTATCTCACAAAGGTTATTATTTATTGATAAATGAAAAATTAATTTAATTAAAAAAATACTTTATATTTATTTAGTGGAGTTGGAATAAATATGGTGAAAATGTTTATCGATCATGATCCAGATGATAGTTACATTTTACTAAATGTTTCTTCAAATTAAGAAACCTTTCAAAAAAGAAAAAAGCTTATATAACTACTTGCTGTATAAATAAATAAATAAAATATCTGAATGTTTCCGCCCAAGGATAAATGTCAAATCGTTTATTAATTTTAAGTCAAAAAATGTCAATTATATGCTAAATTGTGTTCTTCGGATTCTGTTTTGGAAATTATACTCGAAAGTGACGAGTCGAAGTCTTGAAAGCTCGCTTAGGTATGTGAGGCATAAAGTAATCACTGAAATATGGACAATTGCAAATTATTAGTGGTGAATTATTGTGAATGGGTCCCTTTGCTACTATGTCGTAGCTAGGCTTTAATAATGTTGGCAACCATGTGTATCACATGATAACAATTAGGGTTGATTTCAAATTTAACCACGGAATGTTAGGCCTATTTTCACTTTAATTAACCCATACAACATAAAATGGAACAATATTCTCCGGCAGCTGTAAGTTTATTATAGGTTAAAATTTTATTACTTTTACCTTCAGATTTTTTAAACGGTTTTAATCGTGCGTGAGGTACTCATTTGTAAAGGAATTTTTTAACTGATTTATTTATTCACTTTCTAGGACAGATGCTAGAATGACAAAAGCAGACTGTAATTCTTAATATATGCATATATCGTTCTGATAATATATAGTATATTTGATATCTCTTACATGTTTCCTCATTTGAAAAAGGATACTTGTTTGTAGTTTTTAAATTTTAAAAAGGTCTGAATTATTAATTATATAGTATATTTTAAATTTTAGAAGATATGGCATAGCCTTTCCATTGATAAGAGAATTTTAGAAGATATGGCATAGCCTTTCCATTGACAAGATAAAATATTTATACACAAATTACAAAATTCAAACTTTCCTACTCTAGATACTTTTACAAAATTCAAACTTTCCTAATCAAGACACTTTCCTAAAATCAAGGATTTTATAAATCAGATTAAATTGAAAATCTAATATGGAAACTAACTAAATGATTACAGGAATTAATAAAATTCAAATTTAGAATTAGTTAGATTCTCCAATATGCCCCTGCAAGATGGAACTCTGGGAGGAGAGTCCAATCTTGGCCTTGAATTTGAGAAAACATTCACAAGGAAGCGGCTTGGTGAGAGCATCTGCCAGTTGGTCCTCAGACGAAACATGAGCAACACGTAGATCACCACTCTGAATTTGACCTCAAATGAAGTGATAATCTAAGGCAACATGCTTCATGTTGGAGTGAGATATAGGGTTGGAGCAGAGATGGGTTGCACCAACATTATCACAATAGATCACAGGTTGTTGAGGAATGGTGACTCCACGTTCAATAAGAAGAGAACATACCCAACTCAATTTAGTAGCAATGGCAGCAATGGATCGATATTCAGCTTCAGTGGCCAAACATTTAATGGTGCGCTGCTTCTTGGAGCTCCATGAGAGCGGATTATGAACAAGATACACAATGTAGGCACTGGAGGAATTGTAATCATCCTTGTTCCCGGCCCAATCAGCATCTGAGAATTCATAGAAGGATAGTGGGGATTGTCGATGAAGAACAAGACCATGATCCTGCTTACCACATAAGTATCATAGTATACATTTCATAACATTCCAATTATCAGTGGTAGGACGGTGCATGAACTGTGACAGTTTGTTGACTGCAAAAGCAGTATTAGGACGCGTAAGGGAAAGATATTGGAGACTCCCAACTACTGTCTGGAATTTATTTGGATCCCATAGAGCTGTGCCTGTGTAAAGGGCAAGTATTTCTGTGGTGGTAAGTGGTGTAAGAATTGGTTTGGATTCTGCCATATGAGTGTGAGCCAAGGTCCTTATGAAAAAATTGGTTGGAAGGATGTTGATAAATTATTGCACGGCTTGGTCATTGTTGCCTGTAATAATGACATCATCAACATAAACAAGTAATTGTAAATCCTAGTTCCACCACTATTTAGAATGAAGAGTGAGGTGTTAGCATGAGAGTTAGAAAAGCCCAAGGCAACAAGAAACTGCTGCAATTCATGGTACCAAGCACGAAGAGCCTACTTGAGACCATAGATAGCCTTTCGAAGTTTACACTCTCGATCAATGAAGCCGGGTGGTTATGCCATAAAAGTCAAATAGGTGGCCTTGGAGAAAGGAATTGTTGACATCCAATTGGCATAGGGACTGTTGGAAAAATCGGATCCGGTATCAGAGTTACGGCGTAGCGGAAGTTTTAAAATTTTATGTCGTTTCCGGAAAAAAAGCTCATGATGCATATAACAATAAATTAAATTCATGATCAAGCGTATCTTATTTCTTGGATTCCGGAATTACTAGAGCGTTTGACCAACGTGTCTTCTATGCTATTCTCGAGTTCCACATCTCAGAGTGTGTGTGGCACACGTTCTATGAATCCAAGCGACCGGTAATACTTTCCGAAGTCTAGATCCCTCCGTCTCAATTCCGATGATCCTCATTGAAAATTTGATCCAACTTCTTTCTTCAAAACTACAAAACAGGAACCAGTTAACCTCCTATGAAAAATTATCACTCGGTTTAACCTTCCTCACAGTTTTGATTCAATGGAATTTTCTTTCTTTTTCTCTCTCACAAGATAGCCGAATTTCTTGATGTGGAAGAAACACAAATTTGTTTTTCCCTTTATTTAAAAAAACGTTTTTCCCAAATAAGAAAAACCAAATCCTTCTTTTTTCAAGAACTCCTAGCCTTTATATAGTATTCCAATCCTTTTCAAAATTTATCTCATTCTTGAAAAATAATTAATAATTACTTTTCTAGATAAATTTTGAACCAAAAGATCATACAACTTTAGGGCTAGATTCATTGAACCTAAAAACAATTTTTCAAGAGGAAATCACTCCTCAAAAATTCGGCCACACTAAGAGATAAATCATGATTGGTGGTTCAAATTTTAAATCAAGAATCTAGACTAGTCAAAAGATCCTAGTCCTATCTAGAATCAAACTTCTTTTAAACCTTTTCAAATTTAAATAAGATTCACATATTTGAATAAATATTTTCCATAAACATTATCCATATTAATTAATTTAAATCAATGAAATATTTCAAATTTTCTTTCCTCATAAAAACCGTGCACCTCTTTAATTAGGAAAGAAAAATCCATAAAATAATCTCCATTATTTAAACCAATCAATAATTTAATGTTAGGAATATATTTAAATAATTTTGAAACAAAATTTTCTTCCCTCCACAAAATTAAAAAAAACGTGCACCTCTTTTAATTAGAAGAGAAAAATTTTGTTTTCCAAAATTCAAACACAATCTTTTTTTCAAAACTCAAACACAATCTTTTCAAAATTCAAATTAACCAATCACATGTTGACAAATCATTTGCCTACAAAATTCACATGTCCAATCCTTTCTGGATTGCATGTAAGAGAGTACCATGTCTTAATAGACATTTCTAAATTCCATTTATAATTTACCGATCTCATTAGGAACAAATCCCGAGACGCTTCGTGGAACTATATGAGCTAATAGAGGGACCCGATGGAAATATGTAAACAGGCTCTTATAATTGTGAAAAATTAATCTCAGATTAATTATCCATCAATTATCAACTTCAAAACTATTCCACTAAAAGTTTGGAGTTGAACTCCTATTACATACTGTATTACGAAAGCTCTTTCACATAGTATTTATTCCATGATTTATTCATCGCTTGTGTAATCCCCATATATTATCCATGATTGAATTAAGGACTTTTTTCGTTTTACCTTTTCAATCATTTTAACTTAAAGTTCAATTATTCTCCATTGAAAGAACCACCAATTGTAAAACCATACAATTGGTAAACCACCAGAGAACACAAAGTAAACCGATGATCAAGATCTTGTTATACTATCTTTCAATCCCCAAATAATACCTTTAAGTAGATAACATTTACTATCGTTAAGATAGCTATGGATTCCGTATCTATGAATCTTGATTTCTCCATCCATAAGTCATGCACCCAAAACACAAGTATGTTGATCATGAATTAATAGTGTTTCACCTTTAGTGCATCAAAGTACATAAGTCATGGATACGAACTCAAGTAATCATTTCATGATTAAGATTAATGCAGGATGATAATCAAAGCATCATTGATTCTTATAAACGGAATTATTAAACCGAATCAATTAACACTTTAGGTTCAATCCAATGTCGTAACCTCAATACTGGTATACATTAAAGTTTCTACTCGGAACCTATCCGATGGTCAAGACAAGCCATCCTTCCAAGGAAGTAGACAACCTTTACAATCTTATCATTAATAAAATCCTCAAATCTTATTCCGTTGATTGCGGACTATTTATTTAGACTGTTATCAAATTACCACGTCTTCTATGCATACCCCGTATACATATGGTAATTCGATATATTACCAACAGCCTAGGAGTATTTTATTTTTGCTCAAAATAATCATACAATCAACAAATGAAAGTAAATAGGACACAACTTATTAAATATGAATAACTTCCTCTTATTAATATCAAAATGTCATATTTACAGAAAATCCCTAATATTGATTTTCTATCCTTAGGGCACATATAAATCCCAACAATCTCCCACTTGCCCTAAGTGAGTAAATGTGACATATTACGCATCCCCATGCTTTCGACGTGTTCTTCGAATCTTCTGGCCACCAAAGTCTTCGTGAACGGGTCAGTAAGATTGTCCTCCGATGCGATTTTGCAAACCGTCACATTTCCACTCTCAACAAAGCCTCTGATAATGTGATATTTTCTGTCAATATGCTTACTCTTCTTATGATGCCTAGGAGTCTTGGTATTAGCTACTGCTGCACTGTTGTCACAGTAGAGCACCATAGTTTTATCCATACCAGGAACGACCTCAAGGTCACTAAGGAACCTGCGGAGCCAAACCGCTTCCTTTGATGCTTCACTGGCTGTCACATACTCGGCTTCCATGGTCGAGTCAGCAATACAAGATTGCTCAACACTCCTGCACACAACGGCACCACCTCTAAGGGTGAAGACAGATCCTGAAGTCGATTTCCTTGAATCCTGATCTGATTGAAAATCAGAATCTGTATATCCTATAGGACAAGGTCCTGACCGGAATACACTAGCATATAATCCCTCGTTCTCCGTAGATACTTGAGTATATGCTTGACCGCAGCCCAATGGTTTGGTCCCGGATTCGACTGATATCGACTTACCATACCAACCACAAAACAAATGTCAAGCCTAGTGCATAACATAGCGTACATAAGACTACCTACCGCTGATGCATAAGGTACATTTTTCATACGCTCCCTTTCTTCCGATGTCTTGGGACAGTCATGCTCCCTTTCTTCCGATGTCTTGGGATAGTCATCTCTAGAAAGCTTGATTCCAATCCTGAAAGGTTGAGCACCTTTCTTGGAATCCTTCATAGAAAACTTCTCAAGTACTTTATCAATGTATAAAGCTTGGGAGAGTGCTATCATTTTGTTCTTTCTATCTCTAAAGAGTTGAATACCAAGAACATAACTAGCTTCTCCTAAGTCCTTTATGTCAAATTGTTTGGCTAACCGAACTTTGACAGATGATAATATTGCCACATCGTTTCCAATAAGCAATATATCATCCACATAAAGTACAAGGAACACCACTTTCTCGTTCTTGATACATTTATAAACACATGGTTCATCAATGTTTTGTTCGAATCCATAAGTTTTGATCGCTTGATCAAACCTAATATTCCAAGAACAAGATGCTTGCTTTAATCCATAAATGGATTTAAGCAACTTGCATATTTTGTCTTCTTGGCCCTTTGCCTTGAATCCGTCTGGTTGTATCTTATAGATATCTTCCTCAAGAGAGCCATTCAAGAAAGTTGTCTTGACATCCATTTGCCAGATCTCATAATTGAGAGCAGCCCCAATGGATAAAAGAATGCGGATTGAGTTAAGCATTGCTACAAACGAGAAGGTTTCTTCATAGTCGATTCCTTCTTTCTGCGTATAGCCCTTCGCTACAAGTCTTGCCTTGAAAGTTTCCACTTTCCAATCCACACCTCTCTTCCTCTTGTATACCCACTTACACCCAATCAGTTTTATGCCTTGGGGTAAGTCTACAAGTTTCCAGACCCCGTTGGAATCCATAGATTCCATTTCGGTGTTCATAACCTTTTACCAAAGACTAGAATCAACATCCTCCATAGCTTCCTTGTACGTAGCCGGATCATCAATATGTTCTATGGATTCTGCTTCACAAACTTCACCACTGAACATGAATCTTTCAGGTTCCCTGATAATCCTCCCACTACGACGAAGCTCCTGTGGTTATTGATTCTTTAGTGATTTTTCCATAGGGTTTTCTGTGACTTTAGGAACATCCAAACCCGAAGTCATTTCCTCAAGTACTATTTTGCTACGAGGTTTAAAGTCTTCCATGTAACTTTCCTCCAGGAATGTTGCATGTGTTGAAACAAAGACTTTATTTTGCTTCAGATTATAGAACAGATCACCTTTTGTCCCTTTTGGATAGCCAACAAACAAGCACACTTCTGATCATGACTCCAATTTCTTCGCTTCCTTATCCAGGACGTGTGCCGGACAACCCCAAATTCGAATATGATTCAAATTAGGTTTCCTACTCGTCCATAACTCGTAAGGAGTTTTAAGAACCGATTTGGAGGAACGTTATTCAGAAGATAGCATCCAGTTTGTATGGCGTGCCCCCAAAATGACAAAGGTAAAGTGGAGTAACTCATCATAGACCGGACCATATCCAATAGGATCCTATCCCTTCTCTTAGCTACACTATTCTGTTGAGGAGTACCAGGTGCAGTCAACTGGGATAGTATCACATTCTCTATCAAATATCCTAAGAACTCATCCCATAGGTATTCCTACCTCGATCCGATCGAAGTGTCTTAATGGACTTGCCTAATTGTTTCTCCGTTTCAGCCCGAAACTCTTTGAACTTGTCAAAGACTTCGCTTTTACGGGTCATCAAATAGAAATATCCATACCTTGAGTAATCATCAATAAAAGTGATATAATACTCATACCCACCACGTGCTTTTATGTTCATGGGACCACAAACATCTATATGCACAAATTCTAAAAGTTTCTCAGCACGATCATCCTTAGCAGCAAAGTGCCGTTTAGTCATCTTGCCCTCCAAACAGGATTTGCATTGTGGCCAAGGTTCAACCTCGTACAAGTCAAGGCATTCATCTTTTACCATCCTCTGAATTCTGTTAAGGCTTATGTGACCAAGTCGTAAATGTCAAAGATATGATTTGTTAGAGTGAGAAGACTTATGTCTTTTAGAGTTCTTTTCCAATTCTGTATCAAGCAGTGAGTGCATCTTAGGTTTGATAAAATAAAGATTTCTATGCATCCATTCATTACAAATAAGAGAATTGTTTTTCCTAATAATAATTTTATTATTAAAAGAAACTGAATAAGAATCTTTAATTAAACAAGCTACCGAAATTAGGTTCCTCTTAAAATTAGGAACATAAAAACAATGTCTCAAAACAATAAACCTAAATTCATCATAATAAAGATGCACTTCTCCCACTGCTTCAGCTTGCACCAACGTCCCATCGCGGTTCTTAACATAAAGTCCTCCTTATGCAGACTTCTCGTCACCTTGAATCCCTGTAGAGAAATACAAACATAGTTAGTAACTCCAGAATCTATAACCCAATTGTTCTTAGATTCTTCCACTAAACAACCATCAAGATACAGGATATTGAAATTACCTTTCTGCTTTTGCAAAGCCAGGAATTCTCGGCAATCCTTCTTGAAATGTCCTTTCTTCCCACAGTGAAAGCACTTAGCCCTTTTGAGATCCACCTTCCGCTTCTTAGTCTTTTAAGATTTCTTAGAAGCAGGTGCATTCACCACAGGCTTGTTCCTCTTGTTCTTCCCCTTTTCCTTCTTCCTTTTGGGATTAGGAGCAGGCGAACTAGGTTCAGCCAAATTTGCCTCACCTTAGATCCAGAACCCTTAAAAATGTTCTCAAAGGCTTGTAATTTTTTCATCTATTCCGTTAAAGACATCTCCTTCCGGTTAAGGTTGTAGGATGCCTGGAACAAATCGAAATACTTGAATAAGATTTGGAAAACCATAACCAGTTGAGTTGCAGCATCGATCTCAGCCTCATTTGCCTGAGCCTCAGACAAATAAGCTATTATTGTCATCATGTGCTCCTTGATGGGAGTTCCAACCTTCTGCCTGCAATTCATGAGACCTTTGATAGCATCGGTCTTAGCCTGGATAGTTTGCTCACCAAACATGTCCTCCAGGTTATCTATGATCTACCTAGCAGTTTGATGTTCCTCATGCTGTTTCTGGAGCACGTTAGACATACTCGCCCAAATATAGCACATGGCACTTAGGTTGGAATTGTCCCAGCGCTTAAGCGCTACAAAATCTCTATCAGGAGTATCGATCACAGGCGTAGGTGGTTTAGGTTGGGTTAGGACAAAACTGTGTTTCTCAAAATTTAGGACGATAAGCAAGTTCCTTTTCCAGTCATTGAAATTCTCGCCAGTTAATTTGTTTTGCGTAAGTATCATAGATAAATGGCTCGACATTTTGATCTATAATAAGAAAACATGTAATAGGTACGAGCAAACATCCTATCAGTTTATAAATATGATTTTGTAATGAAACAAAAAGATCTATATGCAATCTAAATGTTCATGTGTAAAATCCTTAAAACACATACCTTACAACGATAATTCCTAACTACCGCTTTCTAAGCTACCGAGTGGTAGTCATAGAATAACTAGTACTGATACTTTTCCGTACACCTCCATAGTTAGGATATATTTTTGACTAAACCATTTTGCCTCTTTCAGGTAGCCACAAGCTGTTTTATGTTTCATCTGCAGTAAGTTAAAAATTTTTAAAAACAAGCGAAAATAAAATTAAATGATAAAGGGTTTGTATCTGATTCTCATTTATTAAAAATACAAATAAAATCACTCATAGATTTTTTGCACGTGGTTTTCTGGCTTCGACATTTGACACGTGACTGAGTGGATGACAACTTAGTTGAATTGGAACGAACTTATTGAATGGGTTTTTCTTTCGTCTCTATATATTTCCTCCCTTAAATTTATTTGCGTACTTTCTCCAAAAGATGCTAGAATGGCAGAAGCAGTCTATAACACATAATTTAATTATTTTTTGCTTTGATTATGCATAATTTATTTAGTATCTCCTACATATGATTCCTCTTTTGTGAAAGAATATTTGTTAGTAGAGTGTACATAATACCCCATACTACTAAAAAACAGAAAGTTTGCGATATCATTATTTTGATAAGCTGTGTAGTCACACATCATATGGAGATGGATATATGTGATGGTTCATAAGTAAATAGATCAGTTCTTAATGATATGAGGCCTTTTGGGATGAGCTCAAGAGTAAAACCGTATAGGTATGAGACCCAAAACGAACAATAGTATACCAAAAGGAGGCATGAATCATTATAAATGATATCTAAACCTATACCCAACAGTAAGTGTGGTCAACGAGAATGTTGGGTCCCAGTATGCATCACTTCTTATATTGCTGTGGACTGTATTAATGAAGCAAACAAACCAATGTTAAATTTAATTTGTACAAGTTCAATGTATCTTCCTTTTTCCTCTCTTTTTTTTTTTTTTTTTTTTTTTTTTTTTTTTTTTTTTCATTTAGAAAGCAAATTAGTAGAAAAAATGAGCATGTATAATTTCTTTGTAAGTATAGTTTCTTCTCTAGCCATCAATCAAATAAAAGTTGTCATCTTGCGCAACGTAACCTACCAAATCTAAACCAAACGTTGAATGGAATATATTTTCATGTGACAGAACGATTGAGAAAAGAATAGTGTTTCTGGTACAATCATGAAGAGAGATGTGGTTGTTGTGCTACTTGCCATACAAATTGGAACACCACACAAAGTATTGAAGACTTTGAAGTAATTAGCTGCCAGTCCTTGAGAAAGCCGACAAGCGAAGTGGGGTAACGTGCCCCATTCCAAAAAAAAAAAAAAAATATATATATATATATATATATACACACACACATATATATATTAATGATAAGCTTTTAAAAACTCTTTAGTTGGATCATATTTTAAAAATGATTAAAAATATAAATTAGAAATTAGAAAGAATAATTAGCATCCAATTCTCAACTGACTTGGTACTCTCTATTCTAGTTGTTTATTACAGTCTGTTTGGGACTCTAAGGAATTAGATGGCGAGGATCTCTCTTTTTTTCCCTCTAGAATGTAGACTTTGACGTTTGGATTTGCTTTTACTCTTTAAACGAAGTAGTCTTGTTTAAGGATTTTTTTTATTTTAACTTAATCTCATTGGATATAATGAACAACTAGATGGTTTACAGTCCCAAACATAGGCCAAACAGTCTTTGTTTGGGACTATTCTAGTTGCTTTTACTCTTTAAACTTATTCTCTTATTCTAACGTTGCTGTATTAATTTTGTCTGTTTTAATAATATAATGGAACAAATATAGAATGAGTGTGCTAGAGTAATACCAATCTAGTCAGGATATATTTGTAATGACCCAACTACATAGGCTCTAACCATATTTACTTATAAATACTTGAACTGATTACCGAAAACTTTAGACTATTTTTTTTTTATGCAACATAATTAAACTAAACCTTATAAGTAACTTCAACATGCATAAATATTACTTGTTTGACAAAATTATGAAGTCATTTAACATATAACTAAAGTCATATCAATAAAGCTAAGTTATACAACTCAACAAACATATATGAATAATCGTTATGATCTATATATATAGATCTTTGACGAAGAAAGGTTTTTTACTTGACAGGTTTTAGTAAAAAAAAAAAAAAAAAAAAAAAGAGGCTTTCTCACCCAAGCGCAAAAGACAGAATTGTTTTTAGTCCTTCATTTCTTTCTTTTTTTTTTTGTTTTTTTTTGTTTTTGACCCTAAAATTTTTTGTTTTGGATTTTGGTCTCCTTTAGATCAGTTTTTCTTTTTTAATCATTCATTTTTTTTCTTTTTCACCCAAAAATTTATTTAGTTTTTCATTTCAGTCCCCTTTTTTTTATATTGGTCCCTTTTTTTTTTTTTCGTTTTAGTCCTTTTGTCTTTTGGGTTATTTTTTCAAAGCTTTTTAAATATCCTTACAAATATTTTCTCTTACATTTTTGCTATTAATTTGCTTTGTTTGTCTTGCATTCTATGCAATATGCATAGAAGAGGCAAAATTGACTCCTGTTCGTGAAGCCTTCGACCAAAATGCAGATTTTGGTTGAAATGTCCGTTTTGGTCCTTTCCTCCTTTTTTTTTTTTTTAATTTTTTTGTTTTTTATATTTTTTAATTTTTTTATATTGGGTTCTTCTCTCTTCATTTTTTTTTTTACTATTGTGCACTAAAAAACTTTTTGAATTATATTTTGGTCCATAAGTTTTCTGTTTTTATTCTTTTACCCCAATTTTTTTTCATGTTAGTCCTTTTTTGTACCTTGCTCTTTTTTAATTGTTTTTGTCATTTTATCTTTTTGGTCTTTTTTTTCTCATCTCCTTTTTGTTTTTACTTTCAGGTACTGTGTTGGTTTTTTTTTTTTTTTTATTTCTGTATTTTTTTATTCCTCTTTTTTTGGTGTCTTTTTTGTGCCTCTTTTTTTACTTTTAGATATTTTTGTCGATTTCTGTCTATTTTGAAATTATATATTTTTTTCCTAGTCAGTAAATTTTCTCAAACATATCCAATCATGTGCATCATGCAAGCTTTTAAGCTAGTATTTATTAGTATGGCAAAAAAGTCCATAGAATCAAGTACATATAAAAGCACTAAAAGTTAAAAAGTGATATTTATAGTCATTTTTAGGTTACCGTGATTGCTATGGAGAGAAAGAGAGAGAGAAGAGACTTGTTGATCTTACCTTCTCTTTGCGTTGGGACATACTAAGTTACACAACTCAACAAACATATCATTTATGGTAACTTTTATGATATATATTAGTATGGCAAAAACGTCCATAAAATCAAGTACATATATAAGCATTAAATGTCAAAAAAGGGTTTTTGTTAGGGGGGGAAAAAAAAAGCGTGATCTCGAGCTAGAGTTCAAACTTTTCAACAGGAAAAATAAATAAAGTAAAACCTTTTATATATTAGTACTATTAGAATTAGGAAAATTTATTATCTCATAAAGGTTATTATTTATTGATAAATGAAAATTAATTTAATTAAAAAAATAATTTATATTTATTTAGTGGAGTTGGAATAAATATGGTGAAATTGTTTATCGATCATGATCCAGATGATAGTTACATTTTACCAAATGTTTCTTCAAATTAAGAAGCCTTTCAAAAAAGAAAAAAGCTTATATAACTACTTGCTGTATAAATAAATAAATAAATAAATAAATAAAATATCTGAATGTTTCCGCTCAAGGATAAATGTCAATCCGTCTATTATTTTTAAGTAAAAAAATGTCAATTATATGCTAAATTGTGTTCTTCGGATTCTGTTTTGGAAATTCTACTCGAAAGTGACGAGTCGAAGTCTTGAAAGCTCGCTTAGGTATGTGAGGCATAAAGTAATCACTGAAATATGGACAATTGCAAATTATTAGTGGTGAATTATTGTGAATGGGTCCCTTTGCTACTATGTCGTAGCTAGGCTTTAATAATGTTGGCAACCATGTGTATCACATGATAACAATTAGGGTTGATTTCAAATTTAACCACGGAAAAGTAGGCATATTTTCACTTTGATTAACCCATACAACATAAAATGGAACAATAATCTCCGCCAGCTGTCAGTTTATTATTGGTTGAAATTTTATTACTTTCACCTTCAGATTTTTTCAACGGTTTTAATCATGCGTGAGGTACTCATTTGTAAAGGAATTTTTTAACTGATTTATTTATTCACTTTCTAGGAAAGATGCTAGAATGACAAAAGCAGACTGTAATTCTTAATATATGCATATATCGTTCTGATAATATATAGTCTATTTGATTTCTCTTATATGTTTCCTCATTTGAAAAAGGATACTTGTTTGTAGTTTTTAAATTTTAAAAAGGTCTGAATTATTAATTATAGAATTTTAGAAGATATGGCATAGCCTTTCTATTGACAAGATAAAATATTTATACACAAATTACAAAATTCAAACTTTCCTATTCTAGATACTTTTACAAAATTCAAACTTTCCTAATCTAGATACTTTCCTAAAATCAAGGATTTTATAAATCAGATTAAATTGAAAATCTAATATGGAAACTAACTAAATGATTACAGGAATTAATAAAATTCAAATTTAGAATTAGTTAGATTCTCCAATATGCCCATGCAAGATGGAGCTCTGGGAGGAGAGTCCAATCCTGGTCTTGAGTTTGAGAAAACATTCACAAGGAAGCGGCTTGGTGAGAGCATCTGCCAGTTGGTCCTCAGACGAAACATGAGCAACACGTGATCACCACTCTGAATTTGACCTCGAATGAAGTTATAATCTAAGGCAACATGCTTCATGTTGGAGTGAGATATAGGGTTGGAGCAGAGATCGGTTGCACCAACATTATCATAATAGATCACAAGTTGTTGAGGAATGGTGACTCCAAGTTCAATAAGAAGAGAACATACCCAACTCAATTTAGTAGCAATGGCAGCAATGGATCGATATTCAGCTTCAGTGGACAAACAATTAATGGTGCACTACTTCTTGGAGCTCCATGAGAGCGGATTATGACCAAGATACACAATGTAGGGACAGGAGGAATTGTAATCATCCTTGTTCCCGGCCCAATCAGCATCTGAGAATTCATAGAGGGATAGGGGGGATTGTTGATGAAGAACAAGACTATGATCCTGCTTACCACATAAGTATCGTAGTATACATTTCATAACATTCCAATTATCAGTGGTAGGACGGTGTATGAACTATGACAGTTTGTTGACTGCAAAAGCAATATTAGGACGCGTACGGGAAAGATATTGGAGACTCCCAACTACTGTTTGGAATTTATTTGGATCCCATAGAGCTGTGCCTGTATAAAGGGCAAGTATTTGTGTGGTGTTAAGTGGTGTAAGAATTGGTTTGGATTCTACCATATGAGTGTGAGCCAAGGTCCTTAAGAAAAAATCGGTTGGAAGGATGTTGATAAATCATTGCACGGCTCGGTCATTGTTGCCTGTAATAATGACATCATCAACATAAACAAGTAGTTCCACCACTATTTAGAATGAAGAGTGAGGTGTTTGTTGATGCCAAAAATTCCTCCGACAGCAACACCCAATGAGTCCTGTCCACCTGGTCAGTTCCGCTCATCAGCTCTGCCATAGATCCCCTGCACTGGAAAAGCACCTCGGAAGTGAAGGGAACACCAGTGTGGTGTCTGCTGCGGGCACTCTGATGCTTAAGTCAGCAAGGATACTGAAGAGCAAGAGGAAAGGCAGAGCTTTGGCAAGGCAAAAATGACCATACCTGAATTTGAGGGTTCTTCCCATATTTATAGGCGCCTTTCGCGGGTTCAGGGCGCTTGGGCGACCCGATTGGGTCGGCTACCTAGGGTGCCCGGCAGATAGGTAGGCCATAGGCTTGCCGAGATGTTGGTCCAATGGACTGGCGCCACGTGCCCCTAGTCCTGCGAGAGGGGTGTCTAGCTGGGTCGCTGTTGAAGCCGTCAGGTGTAGCTCCCTGCCAGGGCAGTCGGCGACGGGCAGCGATGTGACGCGGTGTAGAGGCAGGGGGGTGAAGTCAACTATAAGTAGGTGCGGCGACAAGACTTGCGTCAAGCGTCAGGTGAAATGTTGACCGGAATGACCCCCGTGGTAGGGTGGCTCGGGGGTCACGGGCTTACCCCGGGTATATAGTTACCCGGGCACCATGTGCACCCTGGCAAGGCGATGAGATCTGACAATGTACTCGGCTAACTCGAGCACATTCTAGTCAGCAACACGGCTCTGGTGATGTACACCGAGTGGCCGGGCTTGGACTCTGAGTGGTCGGGTTACGACAGGTAGACCGACTTCATGCCGGAACGTATCACGGCGTCAACATTAGCCCCCCAGCATCTCTGGGCTAATCGGGCCAGGGATGTTCTGTGTATCAGAGTCATGATAGTTCTCGCACTCTCCAATTGGTCGAAAGTTCTCGCACGTTGTCGGCTAATTCTCATGGTTGGCAGTTATCGCTTTTGGTCGCGTTCTTGGAGAGCCTGTATAGTGAGGACGTCATGTGCCTTCCCTCTGCCACGTGTCAAATCTTGGTTGGAGGGAAGGCAGGCGGACACTTTGGGTTTTGAAATTCAAAACGCACGGGGATTGGCGGGAAGCTGAATCGTCGTGCCGAAAATCATACCCGTCTTTAATGCAGGCCCCTCGCCTATAAATAGCGGGGGAAGTTCTTCGTTTTTTCCACAATTTGCGAAGGAGCCAAAAAGACTGCCAAGAGCTGCCGAGAACAACTGATCGGATAAATCCAACCGAACAACACCAAGAACTTCTCCGAGAAGGTAAATACATCCTTCCTAAAAATGAGTGATTTATCGGACTCTGAGAACCTTAGCCTGTCCGGGAACACTGACATCACAGGCAATACGAGCTCGACGATAAGTACGAGTACCGACTCGGAAGAACTAGTCACGCCGAGGGAGGGCGCAGCCCGCCTTGAAGAGATCCTGAGGGTTGGTCCGAGTACGCGATCGGACCCGCGATTCATCATCGACCTGGACGAGACTGATCCCGCGCAACCTGCCTCAATCCCGGCATTGCCCTCCCCGGCTGATGACTCAGTAGACGAGGAACCAGGTGTGCCCGAGAGGGCGGCTAGTGAAGCGAGCACATCTGGCCGGGAAGATTTTAAGAGCCCGGACAGCACTCCTCCAGTCGGGGAGCCCATCAACGTTCTCTAACAGAGATGTAGCCGCCCGATGCGCATCAACAACCAATGGGTGGTCCGCCTAGCTGATGAGGAGATGGTGGAACTGGTCGGCAACAGCCCCGTTTATATCCCCAACTTCTACACTTTGGCTGTGCCTGAGCGGCATCTGGAAGCGCTCCAGGAAGAGTTCCAAATTCCCATCAACGTTGACCTGAGGGCACCGGTAGCGGGCGACCTGCCATCTCGTCATCTTCCCGGATACATTGCCTTGTCGGCCAAGTACTTCCTAGTCGGATTGCGCCTACCTTTTTATCCTTTCCTCAGGCGAATGCTTACTTGGCTAAACGTGACTCCAATCCAACTTAACGCCAACGCCTACCGCATTCTGGTGAGCTATTACGTTCTCTGGGCCCATAATTTCAGCGAAGAGATTCTGTTCCGAGCATTCCAGAACATATACCGGATGAAGACAGCCCCATCATCGTGGGCGTATTACTACTTCCAGGGTTACCGGGGGACTTTCATTACAAGGTGCCCGGATTTAGACAAACAGGCGAAGTTCCTATGGTTCTTCATGGGTGGCCGGTGGTTGCACGGCCTCCTCGCACACCGTGAACTCCCCTGGGCGGAGAGGGTGGCGTTGACATTCAGGCGGGGATACGTGTGGACTCGAGCGCCCCACACTACTACAAACAACCTGAAGAAGGTCGATGTTCTCCGGGAGAAGGCCGACCCAGAGCGAAATCAGACGAGGCTCATGTCGTCGGAAAGCCTGGGCGAGCTAAACTAGTTCAATCCTCCGGATTGGCCCGACCACTCCCCTCGTCAGCCGAGGGCCGCTAAGTCGGAGGGGGTTACGTTGCTTCCGTTGCACCCGAGGGGGACGTCCGCATCGTGCCCGGACAGATGATGACCCAGGAACCCCGAGCACATCAGATCGATCCGAGGTCCCGCTAGGGGTGCCAGTAGCCTCACCCCATAGTTTACCGTCTGGCGGCTCACCCCCCGGGACCTGGGGTCCTAGGATCACCGACGAAGACATGGATCTGGTGATCTGGGAGCTCTACCCACAGCGAGGCCTTCGGATCAAAGGTCTTTATTTTCATCTTTTCACATTATCTGGTCGGTTTTCAGGGTACTAACCCGTGTTGTTGTTACTTGTAGAGCCAATGGGTGATAGGGAGCAACGGGGAACCAAGCGTCTTAGCGAGTCGGACAGGGTCGAGCGTCTGAAAAGGATGGCGGCAGACCGAGGCAAAGGCAAGGGCAAAGTCGGGCTCTCAATCGCTCCGCCGCCGAGTAAGGTCTCAAAACCTTCGTCCAGCCAGCTGACAATGACCAGGGTTATAGCGCCTCCACAGCCTGCTCCAGCTACCAGGCAACTAGAGTGGTTCGAGGTTCGCTTGAGCCGCCCTCGGGAAGATCGGGTAGTCATGCTGCACTACCCGTCTTGCGAAGCCATTGGGGAGATCCCAGGCCTCGTTTGGCTTCGGCTCCCGTGGACGAGCCAAATTGGCGGGTCGCCACCCACAAGGCGTTCGTCTCCAAGTTCTCTGAGAGGCTATCCCTTGATGTGGTAGAGTCTTCTTGGCGCAGCGACACGATCGTGGCTATTCGTGATTGCAATGACAAGCTGATTGAGGTGAGCTGATCCGACCCCCTTTCCCTTTTGTTTGTTTACAATTCTATTAGTGGTCTGGGTACCTTTCTGACTTGCCTTTTCTCGAACAGGGCGTGTGCCTCAACTTCACCACAAGCGTGACGGCTAGGGGCTACACCAACAAGATGGAAGAAGCCCTGGAGCACTCGGAGAACGACGCTCCGACCGCGAGGTACAACGAGCGGAAGGCAAAAGAGGCGGAGGATGAGGCAAGGGCGGCGGTGAAGAGCACGGAGGAGCGAGTAGCGTCTGCCAAGACGTGGGCCAAGGGTGACGAGCAAGATGCTATTCGAGCCGAGATAGCTAGGTGCCGCCTAGAGGAGGCGTTAAGGAAAGCAGAGAACGAGGTAGTCTCTGCCCCAGCAGAACATGCTCGGTACCTCGAGACCACCCTTCCTGCCGCTCTCGAGGAGGCACGTCGCCAGGCAGTTGATGACTACCTGCGGTCTGACGACTTCGACTCCCGCATGACCGCCCAATACTACGAGGGCATGCGGGATATGAAGGCGGCGTTCAGAATGTACAACCCCATGATTGTAAGCATTGACTGGTCCTTCATGTCGGAGGAGTCCGGAGAGACTATAGTCGGGGAACCCGAAGTACAGGAAGCCGAAGAAGGCGAGGTCACTGGGGCTGCTCGCATACTGGAGGAGGTAGTCGTCTTGGACGAGCCCGAGCAGCTGGAGGCAGCTGACCAGCCGGCGTCCGAGAACCCTGCAATTGGGTCAGACCAGATCACTTTGCCTGGCCAACTTGACTGAAGCCACTTTTCTTTTTTTGTCTTCTCTCTCCCTTTTTTTTTTGGGCTCGGGGGTCCCCGATCTGTACTCCCCTCCTTCTAAGTAATGAATGAACTTCTTTTTATTCACTACTCTCTTCTCTCCTTTTTTTTTTTTTTTTTTTTTTTTTACGCATTCCTTCACTGCGCCCTAGTCAGACTTATGCCCTTTTCTCCATTTATCTCAATTTATTTGCTCCTTCCCCCCCGCCGATTGGACTTGGTGGGTTAGAGGGTCGACCAAGTCCAATCTTGGTCGATTATCTTTACATCTCTTCATGGAATCCTGGTCGAGAACTTCCTCCTTGGGTTGGCGTTCGGTCAAGGGACCTGATTCCGTGGTCCGGGGACCACGGGAGTTGTCTGCTAAGGCACACATTGGGTCCTGGTCGAGCACCTCCTCTCTGGGTCGGTGCTCGGTCAAGGGACCCGATTTCGTGGTTCGGGGACCACGGGAGTTGTCTGCTAAGGCAGATGTTAGGTCCTGGTCGAGCACCTCCTCTCTGGGTCGGTGCTCGGTCAAGGGACCTGATTCCGTGGTCTGGGGACCACGGGAGTTGTTTGTTAAGGTAGATGTTGGGTCTTGGTCGATCACCCCCTCTCTGGGTTGGTGCTCAGTCAGAGGACCTGATTCCGTGGTCCGGGGACCACGGGAGTTGTTTGCTAAGGCAGATGTTGGGTCCTGGTCGAGCACCTTCTCTTTAGGTCGGTGATCGGTCAAGAGACCTGATTCCGTGGTCCGGGGACCATGGGAGTTGTCTTTTACACATTGAAATTTGGGAGAAACAGCTTTCATTAATTAATCAACTAGACGCTTACGTTGGGAGAAACACAACTACTGGTAGAAACGTTTCAGGTGGTCAGCATTCCACGGGTGTCCCAAGACCCTGTCCTTCTGGTCGGCCAGGCGATACGTCCCCGGTCGAACCACCTCCGTGACCCTGTACGGTCCGTCCCATTTTGGACCAAAGGAACCAACTCCGGGCTCTTAGACCAAAACTTTTTTTAGCACCAAATCCCCTACTCGGAATACTTGTGGCCAATACTTTTTGTCGTAATATCTTGCCACGGCTTGGTTGCGTGCTACTGTTCGGATCAAGGCTTGCTCTCGTCATTCTTCGACCAGGTCCAGGTCGGGTAGCATCTGTTCGGCATTGTTTTCCTCATCATAGCTTTCTACTCAAAGACTCGGCAGCCCTATATCGGCTGGGATGACGGTAGCAAATTGATAATTGATGGATAATTAATTTGGGATTAATTTTTCACAATTATAGGAGCCTCTTTACATATTTCCATCGGGTCCCTCTATTAGCTCATATAGTTTCACGAGACGTCTCGGGATTTGTTCCTAATGAGATCGGTAAATTACAAATGGAATTTAGAAATGTCTATTAAGACATGGTACTCTCTAACATGCAATCCAGAAAGGATTGGACATGTAAAATTTGTAGACAAATGATTTGTCAACATATGATTGGTTAATTTGAATTTTAAAAATAAGATTGTGTTTGAATTTTTGAAAACAAAATTTTTTCTCTCCTATTAACATTTTGATATTAATAAAAGGAAGTTATTCATGTTTAATAAGTTGTATCCTATTTACTTTCATTTGTTGATTGTATAATTATTTTGAGCAAACATAAAATACTCCTAGGCTGTTGGTAATATATCGAATCACCATATGTATATGGGTTATGCATAGAAGACGTGATAATTTGATAACAGTCTAAATAAATAGTTCGCAATCAATGGAATAAGATTTAGGGATCTTATTCATGATAAGATTGTAAAGGTTGTCTACTTCCTTGGAGGGATGGTTTGTCTTGACCATCGGATAGGTTCCGAGTAGAAACTTTAATGTATACCAGTATTGAGGTATGCCATTTGATTGGACCTAAAGTGTTAATTGATTCGGTTTAATAATTCTGTTTATAAGAATCAATGATGCTTTGATTATCATCCTGCATTAATCTAAATCCTGAAATGATTACTTGAGTTCGTATCCATGACTTATGTAGAGGGAAGAAAATTTTGTTTCAAAATTGTTTAAATATATTCCTAACATTAAATTATTAATTGGTTTAAATAATGGAGATTATTTCATGGATTTTTCTTTCCTAATTAAAAAGGTGCACGGTTTTTGTGAGGAAAGAAAATTTGAAATATTTCATTGATTTAAATTAATTAATATGGATAATGTTAATGAAAAATATTTATTCAAATATGTGAATTTTATTTAAATTCGAAAAGGTTTAAAAGAAGTTTGAATATAGATAGGACTAGGATCTTTTGACTAGGATCTTTTGACTAGTCTAGATTCTTGATTTAAAATTTGAACCACCAATCATGATTTATCTCTTAGTGTGGCCGAATTTTTGAGGAAGGATTTCCTCTTGAAAAATTGTTTTTAGGTTCAATGAATCTAGCCCTAAAGTTGTACGATCTTTTGGTTCAAGATTTATCCAGAAAAATAATTATTAATTATTTTTCAAGAAGGAGATAAATTTTGAAAATGATTGGAATACTATATAAAGGCTAGGAGTTCTTGAAAAACCAAGATTTGATTTTCTTATATATGGAAAAACGTTTTTTATAAAAAAAAAAAATAAATTGGTGTTTCTTCCACATCAAGAAATTCGGCTATCTTGTGAGAGAGAAAAAGAAATAAAATTCCATTGAATCAAAACTGTGAGGATGGTTAAATCGAGTGATAATTTTCATAAGAGGTTAACCGGTTCCTGTTTTGTAGTTTTGAAGAAAGAAGTTGGATCAAATTCTCAACGAGGATCATCGGAATTGAGAATGAGAGATCTAGACTGCGAAAAGTATTGTCGGTCGCTTGGATTCATAGAACATGTGCCCACACACACTCTGAGACGTGGAACTCGAGAATAGTAGAGAAGACATGTTGGTCAAACACTCTAGCAATTTCGGAATCTAAGAAACAAGGTATGCTTGATCATGATTTTAATTTATTGTTATATGCATCATGAGCTTTTTTTCCGGAAACGGCATAAAATTTTAAAACTTCTGCTGCGCCGTAACTCTGATACCAGATTCAATTTTTCCAACAATAAACCCAACCTTGAGTAGCTTATCAACCTCGGCATTGATAGCCTCGTACCTATCCGGGTTGAACGCCCTTCTCTTCTGGATCACTAGTTTGTGCCTCGGGTTGACGCTCAGCTGATGGCACATCACCGGTGGGTCGATCCCGGACATGTCCTCGTGTGACCAGACAAAGACGTCCTTGTGTTCTCGAAGGAATGTCTGAAGCTCCTCTCGGGTGCTTGGGCTGAGCTTTGATCCGAACATCACAGTCCTCTCAGGGTGCTCGTCGTCCAACCGGTAGTAGACGAGGTTCTCGACTGGTTGCGCCCTGACCTCCTCCTCGGGCATTCGAGGGTCTAGGTCACTTAGGCACCGGATCTCTCCACCCGGGGGCTCGATTTCGTCAACCGTGTAAACTGTGACCACAGTCACCGGGGCGGCGTTCTTCCGACATACTCCGTTCACTGCTTCCATGCAGCATTTTTGGGCGCCCTCCTGGTTTCCCCTGAAGACGCCGACCCCATTCTCGGTAGGGAATTTTATGGCGAGGTGGTAGGTAGAGACTACCGCTTTCAACGCATTAAGGGTAGGCCTACCCAGAATGGCGTTGTAGACGAATGGGCGGTCTACAATGATGAATTCCACCATCCGGGTTGTTCTCTCTGCGCCATCTTCGATTGTGACGGGCAGGCGCACAGTGCCGGCGGCCTAGACAAACTCTCCGGCGAATCCGTATATGGGCGTTTGAGCTGGCGTCAAAATGGCCCCATCGATCTTCATCCTTGAGAACGCGTCCATGAACATGATGTCTGGCGAGCTCCCGTTGTCGATCAAGATGCGCTGGATGATGCTGCTGGCTACTCAGATTTCTCCGATCAACGCATCGTTGTGAGGGTGTAGCAGCTGGTCGGCCTCCTCCTCAGTGAAGGTGATCAGGGTACTGTGTTGGCGGTAGATTATGGCGACGTGCTCCGCCATGTTGATGAACTCCCCGCGCGAGAAACGTCGTGCTTCGCAAGCATAACTTCTCCAGCTACTGGCGGTATCGCCTGTGGCCGGACCGTCGAAAATGGTGTGGGCTATGTGCTCCAGCTCGGGTTCTTTGGATTGGCCACTCGATCCCGAATTCCGCTTGTCAATCAGCGAGGCCCGGTTTGCCGGTCCAGTTAGGGTGATCACTTTTTCCACAAACTCTCTCAAGTGGCCATCCCTGACTAGCACCTCGATCTGGTCCCGGACTGTATGCAATCCTTGGTGTCGTGGCCAACATTCTTGTGGAAAGGGCAGTATTTGTTCTGATTCCTCCGAGTACGGTCAGTCCAGATCGGTGGTGGGTCGCGAAGCAGTCCCCGCTCGGAAACTTGATTCAGGACGTGGTCGACGGTCGTCACCAGTGGGGTGCACTGACGGAATCTTCCTGCTGGTGTTCTCGGGCTAGCTGGGGCCTCGGCTCTGGCGTCAACAGCCACTGCCTTGCCTCTCTCTTGTCGGCTCTATTCCAGTTGATTTCTACCCGACCTCCTTCCGGGAAGCCTGGGCTGTTTTCGAGGTGCTAGCCCTCGTCCTCTGACGTACTTGTCTGCTTTGGCATGTCTCCAAGTGATCCCCCTCAGGTGCGTGAAGTTGGAGGGCCTGTCATAGGCGAGCGTCCACACGAGCCGGGTGTCCTTGACGCCCTCCCGGAACGCCTGCATCAAGGTGTCGTCTGAGCAGCTCTCAACTCGCATCACTGCCTTGTCAAAGCGCTGTAGGTACTTCTTGAGCATCTCGGTTTCGCCTTGATTTATCCCGAATAGGTGGGACGCCTCCAGCTTCCTGGTTTTTGAACCCAGAAAGGCAGCCGTAAAAGAGTCCGCAAGTTGTTTGAAGCAGCCTATTGACCCAGGGGCCAGCCTTCGATACCACTGACGGGCAGTGCCGGTCAGGGTAAGGCAGAAGGACTTGCATAAGGCGGCCTCATTAGCATTCTGGATCAGCATGTGCACTTGATAATTCTCGACGTGCTCGTCTGCATCTATTGAGCCGTCATACGATGCCACGGTCGGCATCTTGAATCTGGCCGGGTAAGGAACAGCCATGATGGCTGGAGTAAAGGGCAGTTCCCTTGCTCCGATTTGCTCCAGTCCATATTGTTGGCCCACAAGCTGGTCGAGCTACCATTGGAGACGGTCCAGTCGGTCCCGGTCGGAGTTCACCTCTCCTGTCGGCTTGTCCACAGAGGGCTCGCAGCCTAGTCATCTGTAGATCCCTGGTCTTCCCAAGCAATCAAATACGGACGTTGTTCAACGCACGTTCGCAGTGCCCCTCGGGTAGTTGCCCAGCTGATCTCTCGTTGCCAGCGGCTCGACGATCTGAGATTGAGTAGCCCGGGTCCTGCGGCTTCTCGGCTTCTCGAGCATAACCTCTCCTGCTCCTCCCCGTCCTGGTGTTGCCGGTGTCGGTCACTTCATTCAGCCACTGGAGAGGGGTCCCATGGTCGGCTAGCCGACCGGGGTGGCCTAGTCGATGTTGATTCAGCAGACTCATCTTCTGCTTGGGGAAGCCTGATATTCTGTGATTCCCTAAAAGCCCCCATAAGTCCCCGCACAGTTGCGGTTAGGGTCTGGACATTTCCCACGAGGATTTCCGTCTGTGTGGATCTACGGGCTCCCCTTCGGTGAGTGGGTCGTCGGGTGCTCTAAGAGCCGGTGATCGTGGGGTTATCGTTCTGGGCATCCTAGTTCGCTTGATCGTCCATCGTTCGAAGCGCTGGTGCTCGGGGAGCAAGTGTGGAGATTTTTGGATGATGGTTGTTGGAAAGGCGGTGGTTCAGGCCCTCTTTCTAGCGCCAAAATGTTGATGCTGAAAATTCCTCCGACAGCAACACCCGATGAGTCCTGTCCACCTGATCAGTTCTGCCCGTTAGTTCCGCCGTAGATCCCTTGCACAAGAAAAGCACCTCGGAAGTGAAGGGGACACCGGTGTAGTGTCTGCCGCGGGCGTCCGATGCTTAAGTCAGCAAGGGTACTGAAGAGCAAGAGGAGAGGTAGAGCTTTTGCAAGGCAAAAATGACCATACCTGAATTTGAGGGTTCTTCACATATTTATAGGCGCCTTTCGTAGGTTCGGGGCACTTGGGCGACCCGATTAGGTCGGCTACCTAGGGTGCTCGGTAGGTAGGTAGGCCGTAGGCCTGCTGGGATGTTGGTCCAATGGACTGGCGCCACGTGCCCCTAGTCCTGCGAGAGGGGTATCTAGCTGGGCTGCCACCGAAGCCGTCAGGCATAGCTCCCTACCAGGGTAGTCGGCGGCGGGCGGCGATGTGACGCAGTGTAAAGGCAGGGGTGAAGTCAACTATAAGTAGGTGCAGCGACCAGACTTGCATCAAGCGTCAGGTGAAATGTTGACCGGAACGACCCCCGTGGTAAGGTGGCTCGGGGGTCATGGGCTTACCCCGGGTATATAGTTACCTGGGCACCACGTGCACCCTAGCAAGGCGATGAGATCTGACAATGTACTCGGCTAACTCGAACACATTCTGGTCGGCAACACGGCTCCGGTGATGTACACCGAGCGGCCGGGCTTCGACTCTAAGTGGTCAGGTTACGACAAGCAGACTGACTTCATGCCGGAACGTATCACGGCATCAACAGTGTCAGCATGAGCGTTAGAAAAGCCCAAGGCAACAAGAAACTATTGCAATTCATGGTACCAAGCACGAAGAGCCTGCTTAAGACCGTAGATAGCCTTTCAAAGTTTACACTCTCGATCAATGAAGCCAGTGGTTGTGCCATAAACGTCAAATAGGTGGCCTTGGAGACAGGAATTGTTGACATCCAATTGGCATAGAAACCACCCATGATAGACGGCAAGACTGAGAACCGTGCAGATAGTAGTAGGCTTGACCACTGGACTGAATGTGTCGTGGTAGTTAACTCCTGGTCATTGACAAAATTCGTTGGTGACTAAACGAGCTCTATACCTGTCAACAGAACCATCAACAAGTTGTTTAGTTCAAAAAATCCACTTACACCCAACAAGATTTTAAATTGGATCAGGTGGAACAAGTTCCCATGTGCCATTCTGAACAAGAGCATCATACTCGTCTAACGTATCTTGATTCCATCTAGGATCTTTGATGGCTTGGGTTACTGTGGTAGGTTCAAGGGAGGCAGAAGGTTGAAATTGGGCACTGAGGTTAAGTTTTTAAATGGGTTTGTGGATGTTATGCTTGGAACGGGTGATGATGATGCAAGGTTTTGGGGTGGCCAATTGACTGGTCGAGAATATCTAATCAATCGGAGGGCTAGGTGTTTCAGAAATGGGATCAGGTTGAGGTTTCGGTGGGCCGATAGAGATGGTCTAGTCGATCGAATAGCGTAGGTTTTTGGAAATGGTTTTTGGAGAAGGGTCTGGTTAACCCGTTAGGTTTGTATGTTCAACCAGTTGCGGCAGATCTACATCCGGAGGCAGTGTGGCAGGGGTAGACGCAAATGATATAGTTGGTGGTGATGCAAAAGAAGATGTGGAATGGAGAAAAAAGACTGGGGGGAGCCATTCAGAGACGGTGTTAGATTTAGAATGAAGAGCATTACTCAAAAGAGATGAGAAAGGAAATATCGATTCAACGAATTTGACATGATGGAAGAAATAAAAGTTTATTGGTAGATGGATTAACACAAAAATAAGCACTTTAAGTAAGGGAATAGTCGAGAAAGCCACAAGGAATGGAATATGAAGCAAGTTTGTGTTTGGAATAGGGATGAAGCCAACGGTAACAAAGACAACCAAAGACATGGAGTTTGGAGTACTTTGGGGGAGAGCCAAAAAGGTTTTCGTACGGGGATTAGAGTTAAAGAGTGGAGTAGGCATACGGTTAATAAGATAAACGGTGGTGGCAAAAGCATAATTCCAATAAGTTAGAGGCAGGGAACATGGGAAAGGAGAGATAGACTAGTTTCAATAATATGATGATGACGACGTTCAGAATACCCATTTTGTTCAAGTGTATGAGGTGGAGTGTTTAGATAAGAGATACCATTAAAGGCAAGTTATGCATTCAGGGCTAGGTATTCGCCTCCCCCCCCCCCCCCCCCTAATTATCTGAGTATAGAGTAATTATCTTACGGTTACTCTTCCACAAGAGCCCTAAAGCAAATGAAGACATCAAGAACATGAGATTTTTGTTTGAGAGGGTAATACCAAATATATTTAGGGTAGTGATCAACAAAGATAACATAATATTTAAACTGATAAATAGAATGTTTGGGAGAAGTTCACACCTCAAAAAATAAGGTTTCAAGAGGATAAGAGGACTGAATGGAAGACCTAGAAAATGGTAATTTGTAACTCTTGTTGCATTGGCAAGCATTACAATTGGAAATCAAAGACAATGGACTTGATAAACCTAAGTGAAAACGAGACACAATATGTCAAAGAATGGAAATGGTGGATGTCCTAACCTATGATGCCACTCGGACGAAGTGGTCTTGACACTTGAAATGGCAACTAAAGGTGGAGACTTGTCAGAAGAGATAGAAGAGATCGGTCACTTGTATGCCCCATCCGTAGTCCACCCTTGCAAAGTGATGCCCCGTGTGAAGATCCTTTGCATTAAATGTAGAAGGTAAGAACTCAATGGAGACATTATTAGAATTGCAAAACTGAGATGTAGAAATAAGATTTTTTTGCATGGTAGGAATACAAGGAACATTAATTAAAGAAAATGTATGTGAGGGTGTAGAAAGAGTAGTGGAACCGATGTGGGTAATAGGAAGACTTGTGTCATCTCCAATCACAATGTCATCGGAACCATCATATGGAGTATGAATGGGGAGATTACTCATGTCGGCGATAACGTGGTGCAATGATCCATTATCAAGAAGCCAACTAGAGTTGTTAGTGGTGTTAGTGGCGGTGTAGCGCGCATGTTGTTGCCATGATGCTTGATGTTGGGTGATTAGGCAAAAAATCGGACACAGTTTGATAGTGCGACCTTGGGTAGTACAAGCATGACAATAGCCAAGGTAGGGTTTTGGAGACGCCATAGAAGCTTTTGCAGTGGTCGTTGACGGTTTAATAGCAGGCGTACGGACTATGTACGGCTGTATGGATTAGGTACAATTTGTACAGATGTACTGCATACAGACTATACGAACTTTACTGTCAGACCGCACTGGCGGGCTATGCTATGAAAATTTGTAAGGGAAAAGATGCTGATGCTAACGACAAGGTTTTTGTAGGTAATGGAGAATAGAAGAGAGAAAGGGAATCCTAGGAGCAAACCTTGCTCTGATACCATATAGGATTTTAGAAGATATGGCATAGCCTTTCCATTGATGAGATCGAATATTTATACACGAATTACAAAATTCAAACTTTCCTGCTCTAGATACTTTTACAAAATTAAAACTTTCCTAATCTAGATACTTTCCTAAAGTCAAGGATTTTACAAATCAAATTAAATCGGAAATCTAATCTAGAAACTAACTAAATGATTATAGGAATTAATAAAATTCAAATTTACAATTATTTAGATTCTCCAATATTAATAACTTAGTTTTAAATATTTAAACAACTAATAGTATTATAATAATAAGCATCTATTTTTTGAACTTTAAAAAACTCTTTTTTTATTTCCTGAATTTTCATTAGTCACACTTGATTTCTTTGTGATGTCATCTCAATTTTCTAGACTATTTTGATGATCAGAAAAAATATATATATATATATATATATATGTGAGTGTGTGATTTTTAACAATGAATCTTTCATTTCCATCTTGCCCTTATGTTTCTATGGACATGTATTCACGAAGTAGATGCTATAAACTCTGATACAATGCATAATTCATTGATTGGTCTTATGATAAATATGGATAGTTTAAGTTAAAAACAAATATATGAGGATTATTTTACCTATACGTATTCATGGTTAATTAAAATATTTCGATCAATTTCCGGGTTAATGAAAAACACTATTTTAAATTAATTGAAAAGATGATCTGAATAATTTCTTCAGAAGCGCAGTTTCTTCTCTAACTATCAATCAAAAGCTCTAAAATCTAAAACAACTTTAAAGTGGTCGTCAAATTAAATTTGCCATCTTGCGCAACATATCTTATCAAATCTATTTCAAAAGTTGTATGGAATTGGCTTTGATAAGACAAAACTGTTGAAAAAAAAAAAAAAGCAAAAAAAGTGGCTGTGGAAGAATCATTAAGAGAGAGGTGGTTATTGTGCAACTTGTCAGTTGAACATAAGAATCACATGTTGATTTAATTATCATTTATCACACTGGAACACCACAAAAAATAGACGCAAGTCCTTGAGAAAGTCGACAAGCTAAGTGGGGTAATGTGGCACATTCAAAAAATATATATATCAATGATTAGTTTTTAAAAAACTCTTTATTCGGATCGTATTTGAAAAATGATTTTACAGGGTTTTCTTAAAAATATAAGTTAGAAATTAGAAGAAATAATTAGCACTAACATGACACTCTCTACTCTAGTTGTTTATTAATATTATCTTCATTTGCAAATGACAAAAACAAGGGATACATTCTTTGAAGATAGGATCCGGTTACATAGAACCTAGCTAGTCGGGATGATTTTGTAATGACCCGATCAACTAGACTGTTAATATATTTATTTAAACCAAATCTTGCTTATGAATACTGGAACTTATTATCGAAAACTTTAGAATTAATTTTTTTGATCCAACATAAATAAACTAAACCATATCAGTAACTTCAACATGCATACAAATTACTTGTTTGACAAAATTATGAAGTCATTTTAAATATAACTGAAGGCTTGAAATATCATAAACCTAGTATAAATATAATTTATATAATTTTTTTGAATAAACATTGTTGACATAGTGAGCCAAGACATCCTTACTAAGTCAAACACTCCTGTAGCACCCTTATCACTTTTCTATTATTTAAAAATAATAAAATTTTCAAATGAGTTGCAGAAAAGGTCTATGTAGTGGAATCCCACACCCCATTTCACTTGTCGCATTATCCACAAGACCTACCAAATTAGGCTTTGATTTTCTTACCTACATTATGAAATATACTAATGAGCTTAGACTAAGCAAATACAAACTTAATTTCGCAAAAACATAGCAAACATAGTGAAATTTTGGTTGAAAATACACTAATGATCTTAGACTGATTAACTACAAGATTAGGAACATTTCTCATCGCCCTTCCATGACAGTCACCGATCGTGGAAAGCAATTAATGTCGGTTGGGGGATTTCTAAGTCGTTTGACTACCAATTGACATAAGAAGTAGCAAAATAGAGGGGATCGGCCATGGGTCATCGAAGGCATTTTAATTTTTTTACTTTTTTTTTAATTTCGTGGACTTTCCTCATCGGTTATGTGTCAACCGATGTGAAAAGCGTTTCATGTCAATCTAGAACCGACGGGAAAGCTGTTCACGTTGGTTCTAGACTGATGTAGAAAGTGGGTATAACTTTTAACATCGCCAGATACTGTAACGCCCCGACCACCCACGTAGGGCTGACCACGCGAATGGGGGCCGTTACGTTACTTACTTGACTTAACTTAACTTAGTTTCTATAATCTAATACTTAGACTAATTGGGAAAATTTTAGAATAAAATTTTTTTTTCTTTCTTTTTTTCATTTTGAACATCATTTTGAAATCGTGACTTGAAAACCGTACTTACATAAACCATAATGTGTTTCTTAATCATACATGTAAAACCTCACAACTTAAACCATTTGCGGAAAATTTTACGTAGTGGTATCCCATACCGCCCTTCACTTGTTGCATCGTCTCCAAGCCCACCAAGTAAAGCTGCAGGCCTTTTATCTTTTTCCTGCAGTATGGAATGTATCCGATGAGCTTTCGCCCAGTAAGTACAAACTTTATCTCACAAAAATATTTTTATTATTTTAAACATCTTGAAAACATATCAATCATCATATACATATGCATGAATCATTTATGTTCAATTGAATGTCTTTTAAGACCGATTATTAGCTTGAACTTATTATCTTTCTTTAACATGTGGGCCCCTTGTGTACGTACCAAATGCGCGCTCTCCAGATAGAGTTAGGGTTTGCAAGGTCCCTAACAGTTCTGGGAATCATAAACATAAAATATCCAATTATACCCTCACGCATCAATGAGAGGTTGATAATCGTAACTTGAACTTGAATCATATATCCTCCACCTAGCGGGAGGCTGGTACGACACTTTACTTGTGTGTTCTTACTAAGTGGTTTATCATTAGTGAACATACATCATCATGTCACTATATCATATCATAACTTACACTTCATTCATAACATGGCATGTCATTTTTACAAACATAGCATTTTTGTAAGCATGATATTTTTGCAAACATGGCACTTCGGAAAACATGCCATTTTTAAAAACATAGCACTTTTGAAAACATGTACTTGAAAACATGGCATCACATATCATAACATAACAGGAAACTTATCATTACATACTTGAAAATATATTATTATCTTCCATACCGCAGGTGAGATTTGTACTTACCTGAGGTCCTATGCTCTTGACTTACGGTTCCATCATGATACATCAACAGGTTCCTATTCCTGTTTTAATCAAGGTGTAAGATAAGATTATCATATCCTACCATAAATCATTACATATGATGTTGGTATCCTAACCAACATCTGTGAACAATCCTAGTCATATGTCCCCCCTATAGTATCTCATGCTAAACTTGTTTGGTTACTTTTTTCTTCTTGGGCTTATGTCTTACTTTTACTTGATCCGTAATCCATTAGGTTATTATCAATAACCTTAAGTCTTAGCCCCTTTTATTAACCTTAGTAACCTTTAGGGTTATCTTGGGTAACCCTTAAGGTCAAACATAGTCAAACTTTTGGTCAACTAAGGTCAACCCCCTTTGGGTCAAACTTTGGGCTTAGCCCAGTAACTCGGATATAACTTCCGGTTACCATCCATAATCGACTTGCTTGCTAAATCTTAGCTTTAAAAATTTGAAAGTTTGGGTGAATAAGTCCCAAAAACTCTCTTCTTAACTTGTAAAAACTAATTTCCTTAAAACAGGGCTTCATAAAATCATTAAGGACTGAAAACTACCATTGGAACAGTTTTCATAGTCAAAACAGTGGTTTTGAGGAAAAATACAGTTTTTCGGAAACGTTTGTAAAAATTAATGTGCAGGAATTTTCGGTTCCCTGCACACTCCTCAGAAAACAGTGTCATTTTAAAAATCTACTCCGAATTTGAAAAACTTGTATTCACAAAAGTTGTAGTTCTCAAAAAATCCTAAAACTTTCATGTTTTGTGAAAAATCCAGTTCCACTTATATTTTTGTCAGTTTTTGTTTGAAACTGGCTGATCATGTCAACTGGGTCTGGGCAGACCAGCCACGGATTTTTGAAAAAACGGAGGCCATCGGAGCCTCATTTTGGGATTCTGTCCATGCCACCTCCTAGGAAAAATCGTTTCGAACAACTTTTATGTTTTACGTTTTACCCAATTCGGCCTCTAAAGGCCTTACATTTCTACTTTTCCGAAACTGGCCAGTTCCGAATTCGAATTGGCAGGTTCGGTTATTAAGTCCGGTTTACGTCCTAATTCGTGGATTCTATCTCGACCGACCACTTCGGGAGCTTACATAACAATCATGCAGCATTTCTATCATCCCATCCATTCAAACATACTAACCCAACGTACCCATGCAGCCCCCAAAATTGACTGCCCTAATCCTTGGCTGCATGGTGTTTTATCTTGCATTCACATAACCATTCAATTCATCACATACCATTCCATAACCAAAACTAATAACCTAGCATGAGATTCTAGGATCGGCTGCCACATAAAAACAGGGGACAGATAACCAATTTAAACATTAAGCATGCAAAGCATAAAAATTAAAGCATGCAAACTTAAAACATCAACCACCCTTAACCTAATCAAGCACACACACCAAACTAAACTAGGGCAATTGAAAAAGCTTGAGCTTATGCTCTTACAACCATGACTTGGAAATACACTTTAAATCTCCAATTTAAAGCTCAAAATTAAAAGCTAAAGGCTAAGGGAAATTACCTTAGCTAACCCTGGAATTGGGTTAGAGTTTGGGATCCAAAGAGTCCCCGTTCCTCCTTGTCCCCTTGCTCTCGGCTTTCCCTTCGAAATGGGCACCAAAATTTTCATCTCACTTAGGGGTTGGTTCTAGCAAGATTTGGCCACTCACCAAGCACCTCCCACGTCAATTTTTCCTTTCCCTTTTCTTGCTTACCCACAACCGGCCACTCAAGCCAAATGGGTTTCAAAATTTCCAAACTTTTTCCCTTGGGATTCTAGCTCAAATCCGAACTCTTTCCATGGGTTTTTCCCCTAAATTTTTCAGTTTTTCTCCCCCTTTCTTCCTCTCCTGCAGTCAGCTTCTCACCCAAAAATGGGTATCACTTTTTTTTTTCTTCCTTTTGGTTCTTTGGGTTTTGGATTTTGGGTTTTTTAGAGAAAAAAAAGTGTGGGAATTCATTTTGGCATGGTTTGGGTATGTTTTCTCATTTTTTTCCAGCTGAAAACCGCCCCCTTTGGCCCCTATTTATAACTGAAAATTTAATAATTTTTAGATTTATTTTTATTCCAAAAATTACATTTTGACCCCAAAAGTGAAAATATTTGCAAAAATGCCCTCACATGTGTCACTTGGCCATGGCCGGCCATCCCCTTGTTCTCCAAGCAAGGGATGACATCATTGCTTACCTCATTGCTTACATCACCTACTTTTAAAAATTGCACTTTGGCCCCTAATGACAAAATCTTGACATTTTTGCCCCTCTAGGTGGCCGGCCATTAGCTTGCCCTCCAAGACTTGCTTACCTCATCAAGGTGACATCATTGCTTACGTCACCAATTTTTTAAAATTATATTTTTGCCCCAAATGGCAAAATCTTTACATTTTTGCCCCTTAGGTGGCCGTCTACCTCACCCATTTTCTAGAGACTTTCATAATTCTTTCCATTCTAATTTAATCACTTATGATGTCATAAATCTATGGTGAGGTGATGTCATCATCTTAAGACCTCGTTTGGCTTTTCCTTAATATGCAATCCATTTTGATGCTACACAGATATTTTTAATACTGTTCTCTACTAATAATAGTATTTAATACTGTATTACAGTCCAAAATTTATCTGTGTAAAAACGGACTGTAAAAATTTTTCCTTATTTCTTCGAACCCTTTTTGCCCTTGGCCCTAACTTGATGTGCTTGATTTTTCTAGGGTGGTCTCATAGCTTAGTCTTGCTATCTTGTTTCTAATGACAGTTTTTCACAGTATATTTTTCATACTGCTTATCAAATAACTATACTGTCACACCTTTGACCTCTATAGTCAACCTTTGACTTTTTGGTCAATTTTGACTTTTTCGGGTCAAATTTTGACCAACATAAAATCATGAAATTTGTTAAGCCTTTTTCCATAAAAAGCTTCATACATAGCTAATCAATCATTTATTGAGTCTCATAACCAATTTAATGAGAACTCAAACATCTGCTAATAAAATTATGAATTTCACATTACTATTCGTAATTTTCAGAAAATATCACGTGAACACTTAATATGGACTTCAATTTCTTCTAAACATGAGTCCATGAAAATTCCGGGTGTTACAGATACAAGTCGGTTTTCTGACCGACAGCACATGGAATCTACGTCAGGCGTCAGTCGACGTGAAATCTCTCTCTCTCCCTCCCTCCCCCTCTCTCTCTCTCTCTCTCTCTCTCCCTCTTCAATAAGCAAATGCAAACTTAATCTCATAAAAATTAACTATTACAAAATGTGGCTTCCACAATAGAGCTTCAATGACTGTTTTTAAAAAAACAGTCATGGAAAGTTCGACAAAAACACAGCACGAAACAGGGTTTCCGAAAATCATCATGGAAGCCAAAACTTGACCGTTTATAAAAACGGCCATGGAAGCCAAAGCTTCCATGATGGTTTTTAAAAACGGTCGTGGAAGCTTTAGTCTTGCACGACCATTTTAGGAAACCGTCATGGAAGGGTCGTGATTCCACAATGGTTTATAAAAAATGATCGTGGAATCTTTAGCTTCCACGACTGTTTTTTAAAAAACTGTCATGCAAAAATCGTGAAAAATTCAGACAAAACTCCGAGTGTTGCCCTCATTTTTCTACAATCAATACCATATCTGCAGTAACCAAAATCAGATCAGATCACTCCGAAAATAGTTAGTACATCATGTTGGACGTCACCACCACCATCTACCATCCATCAATCTCTCTTGTAAGTGATCACTAACTTCTTTTTGTTGTTTTCCCCTGTATTTTTTATTTATGATTTTAGGTTTTGTATGTTTTGGGATCACTTTTGAGTTAAATTGTGTAATGAGTGTTAATTTAAGTGATCAAGAAATGTTATTTTTCCCTCAGTATTTAGGCTTAATTATGGTTTTAGATGGTTTTGTGTTTTTAGTTTTGTTATGTTTTTTTTTTTTTTTGATTGTTGATCAATTACTGGGCCTATGTTAATTAATGAAAATGATATTCATTTTAAAATTGAGCACTTTTGTAAGACCCGAAATTTTGAAGACTTGTAATCTCCTTGTTCATAATGAATTAGAGTCTAATTTATGTATCCATGATGTGTTATATGAAAAATTATGAATAATATTGAGAAATTCATAATTTTATTTACACAATGTTCGAGTCCTCATTTAATGATTTTGAGACTCAATTAATGTTTTACGAGCCAAGAATGAGGTTTTAAAGGAAAAAGAATGAAAAAGGATGAAATTTGATGAAAGTCAAAGGTTTGACCAAAAAGTCAACTTTGACTAAAAAGTCAAAGGGTTGACCAAAAAGTCAAAGAGTTGACCAAAAAGTCAGAGTTTGACCGGAACGGGTCACAACTTCGACTTTACAAGTATGATGAAGGAATACGGAAAGAATTTCCGAAAATGAAGTTTTATAAGCCATAAATCCACCCTAGAAAAATCAAGCACACCGAAAAAGAATTAAGGGCAAAAAGGTCTCCGAAAAATTGGAGAAAGAGAGTTTTGGTCCAAATTTACATGGAATAATTTTTGGATCAAAATATAAAATAAGAATGCTCATCACAGTGTTGGAAATAACTGTAGAGCGCTAAAGGAGCTGTGAAAGACCGAAATGGCCAAACAAAGCATTAAGAGAGCTAGTGGAAGGTGACATCAACCTCTTGACATCACCCTCCACCAACCCAAGGCTACCCATGTGGACTCCCCCATTTCCTTATAAAAAAATTCGGCAACTAGAAGAAAAGAAAGAAAAAGAAATTGGTTAGTTGGAAACCAATAGTGACTTGAAAGCCAACCAAGTCAAGGACACATGCCCATGCTTGTGACCTCATTCTCCACTAACCAAACTTGAACAAATGGATTGTCCTCCCTTCCCCAAAATCCGGCTGTAGAGAAAGAAAGAAAAGAAAATCAAAGGGGACAAGAAGGTATGGCATAAAGCCATAAAATAAGGACCCAAAAGGTGGGTTAAGTATTAGATTTTTCTAGAAGCTTTTAGAGCCAACCATGGGCTGCCACCTACCCATTTTTCCCCACCAAATCCGGCAGTTCATCCCTCCAATTCCGCCCTTGGATTCGGCTTCAATGAAGGAAGGAAAAGAGACAAGACTTAAAGCCTTAAATCAAGGAAAAGTGCACCAACTCTTGTCCATCAAGTCCCCTCACTCTCTAGTCATTTTTGGTTGGACAAAAATGAGTCAAACCCATGCTTATCTCCCTTGGAAATCCGGCTGCACAACCCTCTCCCACTCCCCTAATTTCGGCTGCACAATGGACAAGAAAGGACTTGACACAAAGCCTTGAATCAAGGGACAAGAAAGCAACCACTCTAGTCATTTAAGACATCTCATCTTTTCTCTTCTCTTTTTCCTTGTCAAAGCAGCCAAAAGCTTTGCTTTTCCTTGAGGATACTCGGCAGCTAGGGAGAGAAAGAGAGAGAGAGAGATTCAAAAAGTTTTGGGTTTCCATCTCCTTGGAGTTTCGGTTCTAGAGAGAGAACTAAGGAGAAGTGAGAAAATTTTTGGATCTCCTTCTTGTGATGCTCGGTTTTGTTAGAGCAAGAAAAAGCTAACAAAACTCTTTTTGGTTCCACTTTCTTGTACAAAAACCGTGAGCCACCAACAAGGAAGAACTTGAGAAATTTTTGGTGAACTTTGGGAAAGAAACCGAGCAAGAGGAGGAGGAGAAAAGAAGGTAAGAGAAATTTTGGTTTTCCTCTTGATTAGGGTTCGGTTTTGGTAGAAGCAAGAAGAGCTAACAAAAAAAAATTTTTGGATGCATTTTCTTGGAAGAAACCGTGGGCTAGAGCAAGCTAGAGGAACCAAAGGAAAGTTGGGATTTTCAAAACCCTAACTTGGGTTGAGGTAAAATCTCTTAAACCACCTTGAATCTAAGTTTTATTTAAGTGTTTTTGAGGTTGATTCAAGTGGTTTGTAAGGACATAAGTCCACCTTAATTTTCTGCCATTATTGTTGGTGTGTGTGTGTGCTTGATAAGGTTAGGTTGGTTGGCCTGATTTTTAATGCTTGATTGCTTTAAATTTTGTGCTTGAAAATGATGGATTTTTCATGCTAGAAATTAGGTTGTATGTCCCATAAGATTAGGCCAAAGATCTGCCCTTGGCAGCCAAGAGAGCTTGCTAGACTTAGGGATGGATTTTGTGTTGATGGTATGTGATGATGCATGAGTTAGAACCATGTAACCCTAGTCTTTTTAATTTTCGGATTTGGGGTTGCATGAGTAGAATGGGATGGAATTATGGGTTGTAATGGGACGTTAGAAGCGCTGCTTGATGTTGTCTAAGCTCCCGATGTGATCGGTCGAGATAGATTCCGCGAATAGGACGTAAACCGAAAAGAGGAACCGAAACTGCCAATTCGGATTCGAATCTGGCCAGTTTCGGGAAAGGGTAATTTCAAGGCCCTTAGAGGCCGAATGAGGTAAAACTCAAAACACGAAAGTTGTTCAGAACAACTTTTCCTAGAGGACAGCGTGGATAGAATCTCGAAATAAGGCTCCAAAGGCTGCCGTTTTACCCAAAACCCGTGGCTGAACCCTGGGACGTTCTCCACACAGTTTTTCAGAGTTAACCCGTTTTCAAATAAAAACTGGTACTGATCTAGGCCGAACTAGATTTTGTGCAAAACACGAAAGTTTTAGCATTTTTCGATAGCTACAACTTTTGTGAAGACAAGTTTTTCATATTCCAAGCTGATTTTTAAACTGGGTGCGTTTTGTGAGAGACGCGCAGAGAGCCCGAAATCTTGCAAATGAGTCTCACGAAAATATTTTCTAGAAAAATTATGAAGTGTTCTTAAATGGTCATTTTAGCTTCGGAAACCATTCCAAAGGCGGGTTCCGACCCCCAAATAATTTTATAAAAGATTTGTTTCAAAAACCATGAATTTTAAGGGCTCGGATTTGAAATTCACATTTTTCCACAAAGAAAAGAAAAAGAGGGTTTCATACCAAACATTCCAAGTTAAAGAAAATAATGAGATTGAACCAAAGAATTTTCTAATTAAAGGAGTTAGAGTTTTTTACAAGTAAAATGAAGGATTTTTGGAAGTTAATCACATAAGATTTTCCAAAAATTAAGGAAGAGGAATTTTATAGTAAAATTGGTAAACAAGCCGATTACGAACGGTAACCGGATATTATATCCGAGTTACAAACCCAAGGATAACCAAGGGTTGACAAAAGGTTGACCCAAAGTTAATTAAGGTTAACCTTAAGGGTTACCCAATATAACCCTAAGGGATACCCACATGTATATTGGGCTAAGATTTAATGGGTTAAAGGAAATAACCCAATAACAAGGATGTATGAGCAAAGCCCATTAATAGAACAAGGCTCTAAACCAAAAGGATTACCCAACGTAACCTCTTAAGGATTTAATCGAAGTTCAATAAAGAATGGGGATTAAAGTGGCCAAGATGGATTTTATGTATAGGGGACATACAACCAAAAGTAAATGTGAGTGTTGGTAGGTCACCAACACCTTACGAAAGGATCCTGATCCTATATTTTTGGTATATCAGGAAAGTGAATTGCCGTTGCCGACAATTTAAGGAACGCGATTCTAAGGATACGGCGCTAGAGGTAAGTACAAACCTCACCTGCAGTATGAAAACTAGTAAATTATGTTCAAGTATGTGGTTTTCAAATATGCTGCAATATGTTGTGTGCTATATCTATGAAATGCCATGTTTTATGAAAAGTGCTATTTTTGCGAAATGTCATGTTTATAAAAGGTGCTATTTTCATAAAATGCCATGTTTATAAAAAGTGCTATTTTTGCAAAAGATTATAAAGGTGCTATATTTGTAAAATGTCATGTTTATGAAAATGTCATGTTTGCAAATGCCATGAATGAAAAGAATGCCATGCCATGTTATTAATGAGATAAAAGTATGTTATCATATAGTGACATCATAGGGTATGTTCACTAAAGATAAATAACATGGTAAGAAGTCACAAGTAAAGTGTCGTACCAACCTCCGCCAAAGTGGACAATTTTTATGATGAAGTTATGGATTCGCCCTCTCGTTGTTGTAAGAGGGTGTAATCACTTCTGTTTTCCTGGAGCAGTTAGGGACTTGCAACCCCATCTAACTGTATCTAGCGGCGCGCTATATGTTAAGGGTACGTACACTATGGGGCCCATAAGAAATGTAAGAAAGTTAAAAGAAATGCATAAATGGAACATAAATGGTTCATGCATATGCATATGATGATGTATGTTTTTCATGATGTTTTAAATGTTTTGTGAGATTATGTTTGTGCTTACTGGGCGAAAGCTCATTCAGTTATATTTCATACTGTAGGTAAGAAACCCGCAGCTTAATGCTGGGCATTGTTGGAGCGGTGTGGCAGCAGACGAAGGCGGTATGGATACCACTACGCATAGTTTCCGCAAATCTTTTGATAAGTAAAGAAGTTTTGTGTATATAAGCATGTATGATAAAGACAAATTATGCTTTATGGTATTTTGGAACCAAAGATCTTAAGTAACGTTTACTTAAGTAGTAATGATGTATTACTAAAGACAAATGTTTTATAAGTATGTTTCAAAAAATATATATATATCCCTAATTTTTAAGTAAGTAAGTAAGTAAGTAAGGCGTGACGGCCCTACGTAGTAAGGGGGCGTCACAACTTTGACTTGTAAAACTTTGATTTTTTTATTTAGGATTTACAAATCATGGATAAGAAATGGATGTGGTTTGATAGATTGTCTAATGCATATGAAGATGGTGTTGAAGAATTTTTGTCATTTGCCAAAGCTTACATACAAGATAATAAGATTCCGTATCCATGTTAAATTTGTGGAAATCACAAATCTCATTCCATTGATGATGTTAGAGGGCATTAGCGCGCTTATGGGATTTTTGTTCTTACCAAATATGGTGTTTACATGGTGAATATTTTTTCGATATTAAATATACATCGATGAGTAGTAAAGGTAAAGAGCCTATTATTGCAGAAGACGTTAGTGATAATATGTTCAATATGATAAATGATTTGTAAGAACACTTTGTGCACCATCTAGAGTTATTTGAGACAATGATTAATGATGCGGAAACGCCCTTATATGTTGGTTGTACAAAATATACAAAATTAAGAGCATGGGTTAAATTATGGAATATGAAAGCATTAGGAGCGTGGATGAATTCTAGTTTCATAACTCTTTTAGAATTTCTAAAAACTTTTCTATCAGATGATAACAAATTGCCACCTTGTATGTATGAGGTAAAGAAGACGTTAAGCACTTTGAGAATGGAATATGAAAAGATGCATGCTTGTCCAATTGATTGCATCCTTTATCGGAAAGAATATGAAGATTTAGATGAATGCCCGGTTTGTAATGAGTCAAGATGGAAGAAGGGCAAGATGCCATCAACTGGTAGCAAATGAGTGTCAGTGAAGGTATTATGGTACATTCCACCGGCTCCACGTTTGCATCATTTATTTCATAATGCTGAGCATGCTAAGAATTTGACATAGCATCATGATAAACGTGTTGACGATGACAAGTTAGGCATCTAGCCGACGCACCACAATGGAAGACCTTTGATGATAATCATCCAGATTTTAGTGCAGAACCAAAGAATTTATGTCTCGGTTTGTTGATGGACAGAATGAACCCACGTAGTAATATGAGTAGTAGGCATAATACCTAGCTAGTCATACTTGTCAACTACAATCTCCCTCCAGAATTGTGCATGAAGCGGATGTTCTTGATATTGACATGTACTTAGCACCATTAATCGATGACTTAAAAAGCTTGTAGGAAAATGGTTTACAAATTAGAGATTCTTACCGTCAAAATACGTTCAATCTTTGTGCAATGTTGATTTGGTCAATTAATGACTTTCCCGCAATTGAGAACCTATTTGGTTATCCTGTGAATAGTTCTATAGGTTGTCTCGTTTGTATGAAGGAAACATCTTTCATCCGGTTGAAGAATGGTAAGAAAACCGTTTACCTTGGTCACAAGAGATTCTTGCCAAAAAATCATCAATACCGCAAACAAAAGAAGGCTTTTGATGGTAGTACTGAAGAAAGAACCGCTCGTCGGATTTTGTCTGGCGAAGATGTATTTGAGATGGTTAAATATGTGAAAGTAGTTTTAAGAAAGAGAAAACATAAGGATCCAGTTGTCGATGGACCTTGGAAGAAGAAGTCAATAAGATAGGCATACATAAAACCCACATTCTTTCTAGGGCATAACATCACATGCATGCATAAACTTATCAATCAAAACCATCTAACCCTAAATCAAGCACATACTAAGCATATAAAATTATTGCATGAAGAATAGAAAGGGTGAGCTTATGCTCTTACAAACCCAGACTTGAAATACATTTAAATCCTCGATCAAGACTAAATAAAATTCTTAGGGGATTGAAGGATTACCTCTAGGTCTTGAACGTTGGATCTACAATTTAGATTGAGAAAATTCCTTCCTCACTTAACTCCCACACACAACCGGCCACTCTTCTTTTTCTTTCTCTCTCTTTTTTTTTTCGGTTCCCAAAGGTGAGAGGTAGAGTTGAGCATGAACTAAAATTTTTGGGTCTCAACTAAATGGTCCAAACTCAACCTCACATCACCTATTTATAGGTGAAAATTCTTGATTTTTCAGCAATTATTTTATTCTTAAAATTGCATATTAGGGTCTAAAAACAAAATATTTGCTCTTGAGTCCCCATGAGGTGGCTGGCCATGTAGCTGATTTTAGGGCTGAAAATCTCTTCAAAGTTATCCACTAAACTATCCAATCAAAATCTTCCACATAATTCCTTCCAATTTCCAAAAATCCAAAAATTCACATAATCATCTTTACTTACTTGGCCTCCAAGTAATGCCATGTTTGGCTTTTCCTCTTAATATGCAGTCCATTTTCTTACTAATATAGATATTACAAATACTGTTTTCAATTATTAACAGTACTGCAATACTAAACTATAGTCCAGAATTCATCTGCACTTAATTGGACCGCGTATGAGTTTTTCTCCAGACTTGAAACTACTTAGTCTTTATTGCTCTCAATATTATACTAGATTTTTCTAGAGCAATCCCATGCCTTATTCTTATGTCTTCATCTGTAATGACGGTTTGTCGTAATATAATTTTCATACTGTTTATTATACTGCAGTATCATCTGAATCATATCCTAAATTATCCTGATCAAATGTTGACCGGAATAAAATTATAAATCCTCATTCTGTCTTTTTATCAAAAGACCTCATTTTAGACTTAATAAATTATCATTAAGTCTTATAATACTTATAAGAACTCAAACATACTCTGATAATCAAATCAGATCATGAGCTTCATGTTGACATACATGAATCAAACTTAGATTTTCCTTATATCTAAGGAAATCATGAATTCGTCAAAATTTTGGGTTATTACATTCTAGAGCAAAAATCAAACCTATGCTTAGATCTATCAATCAAATCAACCTACGCAGAGATTTAGGCCATACCAATCATATAAAACCACAACATAGGGCAAAATAAAACTTATGAGCTTATGCTCTTACAACCCAAACTTGAAATACATATAAATCCTTAATGAAAAACTTAATGAAATTCTTAGAGAGTTCAAAGGAATACCTCTAAAGCTTGAAGAGGTGGATCTAGACTTTGGGATGAGAAAAATTTTTCCTCCTTACTCAACTAACACAACCAGTCACTCTTGCTCACTCACTCTCACACTCTCTCTCTCTCTCTCTCTCTCTCTCTTTTCACTAGTAAAAATTACAATTTACACAACGGTTACTTACCGTCGTGTAAACTTTACATAATAGTTCTGTAACCGTCGTGGTATCTCAATGTTACACGACGGTTAAAATCATCATCGAAACAAGAAATATAGTTGCATAGTATGACAAATTGGCTACATTACATGACGGTTCCAATTCAAAACCATCATGTAATATGCACAATTACACGACGGTTTTGTCCACACCATCGTGTAATGTATATATAATCAACGAGAAAAACAAAAAAAAATTTTTGAACAACTTTACACGACGGTTCTTGGACAAACCATCATGTAAAGCGAGCTTTACACGACGGTTCCGCCGAGAACCATCGTGTAAAGCGAGCTTTACACGACGGTTCCGCCGAGAACCATCGTGTAAAGCTGACTTTACACGACGGTTCTTGACCCATCGTGTAAAGTTATGGTTTTTTTTTTTTTGGTGAAAAATGCGGTTTTTCCATTGATTTCTAATGGGTGGCTAACCTGTATGTTATCCAATACACGATCCAAGATATTAACAACATTGATCAAAGTAAAAATACATATCAATTATTATATATTACAAGATTACATGTTATAATTAATGAATTGCATTACATGGTCACACCATTCTCCCCTAATCAAATCGAAATCCTCACAAATGAAAAATTCTTTACTTTCAAGTACGTCAATTCCATTCAACACTATGTCCCTCATAAAACCTAAAATAAAATAACCACATTCAACACTTCCCTCTTGGAGAGGATAAGGTCGGCTCAAGATTTTCGTTTTACAATCTCGTCTCCTTCTAATCCCTTCGCTGACCATAATCTTCCAATCCGTTATGGCCCTAGCAAATTGGTAAAGTTCAAACTAATTAAGATGCATATAATTAAGATTTAATAAAAAATTAACATACTAAAATTGACTTACATGTTCATAAGCTCAGTAAAATCGTCTCGTTTCTTCTCTCGAAGAGGATCAAAATAAAGAACAAGGTCCTCCCATAGGTCAATGACTCCCAAAACCCAATGTTTCCCTCTGTTATGTGGCACAAGATAAAGTCGTCCTTTTGGTGCGCCACGTAAAAAGTTGAGAAGACTGTCAGCTCACGCTCTCATGCTAGCATCTTCAGTATCTATTCTCACTGGTGAGATCGAGGTTGGAGACATAAAAACAAACTTCTCAGCTTGCCCGTTAATCCTATATAGTTCCTCTAAATAACTGCATAAGTGTATTAAAATTGTTATTCTACCTGACATACAGAAGAATATCTAGGAAAAAAAAATTTCAGATATAGAATGTCGTACCTCATGTACACTAATATACAATTCGCATTGATTTCTTGTAAATTAATGAACTCATAAATATCGTCAAAGTTCAAAAAGACAGGCATTTCAAAACCCATGATCGTGTGTGGTATTGGGACCTCTATCTGATTACCTTGACGCATGGAATTATGTGCATAATAAGCCAAAGGCTTCATCGCCCTGTTCCTTTTATTAAATTTGAACAAAGGTTGTTGTTGTTGCGCAGCCTGTTGTACCTCAGTTCGAGAGTAGATCGTTTCCTTTCCAATTTGTTTTTGGCATTTTTTTCTCCCAGCTGTTGGGTCAAGAACGTGACTAGGCCCTCGACTTGCCTTGTTCATACTCATGTCGAGCTCGACTAATGTTTTAGGCCAAGCAATAATCCCATTAACAACATCCTCCATAGTGGTTGCCTTGTCCGTCGGTATAGGTAATGCTGCTTTTTTTTAATTTTGGAACATTGATTGACGCTCACACGTTCCCTTCCCCCAATGGATTCCCATGCACTGTATCGGGGGGAAGGCTCCCCAACCATGCTCTTCCAAACGCAACAAGCAACTGTCCACCATGAACTTCATCGAAGATATAGAGCTTACACTCCTGACTGTCGACCGGCATGGTTGTCGGATCAGACACTCCATGTTATTTTTCTTGGATAGAGCAACTAGCCTTAAAGCTGTTGTGTTGGTCCACGGTTGGCACATTGTTGGGATCAAACGACGGCTCCACATTTTTGTTCGCACATAGACCACGCACCAACACCTTTAATTCTTTTATTTCACGTCTCATTTATAGTACTTCATTATCTTTATTTGAACTTCAACCCAGGTTGAAGTACTGAGATGACTTTACAAACTTTGATTGGCCATGGATACGTCCTCTATGTTCGGGTCTAGATAATGCTTGTGACAATACATCACTAGTGCCAACTGATTCGAAAGTGCCTTGGCTCTCCTGTGTGTTATACTCTATCTACAAGATAATTAACATAACTCATTTAAGCTTAAGGGTTGGAAGTACGTATAGTAGTGATAAATAATTCATTGTTAGTTAGTAAACTTACTATCAACTCGCTTATATTTTTATATGCTGGATCTTTCAACTCTCCATCTGCGCCTGTCTGTTGCTCCAGCCACAAAGCATCTCTTTTTTCCCATTTCCCAGTAGTCTTAAACTGTAATATGACATCGTTAGTATACATGAGAACATAATGTTCTAGAATCAGCATACGATTTGGAACAAAAAAAATTTATTGACATACTTTTTCCTGGTCGAGCTTTCTATATCCATCTCGGCCTCCTCTCGATGAGTATTCATTGTTCGTCCTTATTTCGCTATCACGATCCGAAAGTTGTTGGAATTGTGCGGATGTTCTATAGTGAACGAATTTCTCCTAATCCTCTTCTTCTATATTGGGGTAGTTGTCAATAACTTTTTGAGGCCGTTTCCACACACTATCTTCGGATACAAATTCCTCGACAAATGTCTTGTAAATATCATATCGAAAATTCCTTGCAGTTTAACCACATGATTTTAAACAAGCACTTCGAAAGCTTTCATCCACGGTGAAAGAAGTAACAGTTTCTTTCCAAATTATTTCTTTAAATCTATCTAAATCAAGGGATCTCCAATCTTGTATCCATATTGGAACGTGCTCTCGAGCGAGCACACTAATCCAGCTCATCAAATTATCATCGTGCTTCCCTTCCGGTTGTCCTTTCTCATCAAATGTGACTTTAATTCGTTCACCTCTTTTCCTTACTATACGGACACGTTTCATTATAGTTGCCCTTCACTTTCCATCACTAGTTGGATCGAACGGGTTTTTCCTTCGTACTCGTCCCTTTTTGGATTGTTCCATTGTATTTTGGCTCATGTTTTATTCCAACAATCACCTATATTTATTGCAACACAAACAAAAAAATTTCAAACATGTCGGACCAATAAAATAAAATAAAATTTACTTTTACTACAAAGCACACACTACATGAATTTTCTAAAATAATGAAAAATTACACAAACTTATCAAGTACTAATTTTGTAAAAAAAAAAAACAAAACAAAAAAAACAAAAAAACAAACCAAGATCCCAACGATGCGTTCAATTCACGGCCAAGTCAGATTGAGGCACGCGCCAGTGCACCCACAGGTGCCAGGCGCCCCCCCACGGGCGCCATGCCCTCTAGGGGCGCCAGGCGCCCTCCCCCCCCCCCCCCCCCACGGGCACTAGGCACCCCCACGGGTGCCATGCAATGTGGATTCATGAATTTTCATCATGATAGGGGACTTGATGTAATATTGTTATAGTTATGCTACAAATATTTATCAATTCTATATGATTTTCCAAAAAAAAAAAAACTCATTTTGATATTTCATCGAGCATGTTATGGGTGGACAAATTTTATGTTCATAAATGTGTGTAACCATTCACAAAACATAAATGTGTGTAAAATGTGTGTTAAGTGGCAAATAAGAATACAAATAAGCATTGTGTGTTAGTTGTTTTGTTACAAAACAAGGATTTGAGATTTCAAAATGTCACCTTACTTTTCTTTGAACAAGAGAATATGCACGGCGATGGTAGGCAGCGGCGGCAAAGGCGGCTTGATCGGACTTTAAGAGAGAGGTGGCGGAGGGTGGGCGAAGCTTAGAAAAATTTGGAGAAATCTAGAGAATGTGAGGGGCGGCTTTGGCGCGGATATGAAGAGGTTGTGTTTAAGTAATGGGTTTTCACGCGGATTTTGAAGCATGAAATTTGAAATTTTTCATGGAATTTGAAAATTTTCAAAATTTTTGAGGTATTACACGACGGTTTGTCGTAAAACCGTCATGTAAATGTAGTGTTGATCCCATGTGTTAAAGTAACCCATCCCATAGTATTGATCCCTGTTCAATATATATGTAGAGCAACTAATATAACAAATTATATGTAATACATCTTGAATTAAAATAAAATAGTAATGTTGTACAAAATAAATGACATAATATTCAAGTTTGATTCTTTTTTCTCTTTGCTTACTCAACACGTGTCCATTCACTATCTGGTCGAAGCAAGTGAGAAACATCGTCATCGAATTTGTCAATCTTCTCAACCGGTGGCAATCCCTGTGTGAAAGATGGAATGTCAGAGCAATCTTGGTCATCATCTTCTTGACCATCACGGATCAATTTTGACTTCATCGGCACAACTATAGACAACTCTACATTGTTGGGATCCGTTGTGTGAAATACTTGGATTACTTGCGATGCCATAATGAATGGATCTTTTTTGTATCCCAATCGTCTAAAGTCCACCACTGTGATTCCATCATCGTCAATCCTTACAAAATTATTGTCGGCTCACTTGCACTTAAAGAGTGCTATATGAAAACCACAGTAATCAAGTTCCCAAATATCTTCAATGAAACCGAAGTAGTTCATGGTTCCATAGACTGGATTCTTGTCCTTTGCACATGAAATATGCATGGCCTTTGTAATAACCAAAATTTTCTTACGAACTCGTAATTTCCTCGCATGTAAAGAAATTTAAGTCCGTATTATGTGTTTATAAAATGTTTCATGAAAATTATGAATATCAATGTGAAATTCATGATTTTATCAATAAATTTTTGAGTTCTCATTCAATTGGCTATGAGACTCAATAAGTAATTGTTTAGTCATGCATGAAGCCTTTTATGGAAAAAGGCTTCATAAAATTCATGATTTTATATTGGTCAAAGTTTGACCGGAAAAGTCAAAGTTGACCAAAAAGTCAAAAATATGACGGTACTGTAATACGATAAGCAGTATGGAAAATATACTGCGAAAACCGTCATTACGGACAAGATAGCATGAATAGGATATAAAATCACTATAGAAAAATTAAGCACACCAAGTAGGAAATTAAGGGTAACAGGGCTTCAAGAAATAAGAAAAAATTTATACAGTCCATTTTTACACAGATAAATTTTGGATTGCAGTATAGTGTAACAGTACTGTGTATTAGTGAGCACAGTATTGAAAATATCTATGTTAGCATAAAAGTAGACTGCATATTGAAGAAAAAGCCAAACGAGGCCTTAGGGTGATGACATCACCTCACCATGGATTTATGACATCATATTGAATTAAAGAAAAGATGGAAATAAATTGGGATGGCTCCAGAACATGATGTGGCCGGCCACCTAAGGGGGATTTTTGTGCAAATATGTCTTAGTTTGAGGACTTTTTGACAATTTAGAGAAGTTTCAAAATACCTATAAATAGGTGGTGGGTGTTGGCCATTTTGTTCACAAAATTTGTGAAAGTTAGCCAAACTATGCCCAATTTTCCTCTCAAAAAACCGAACCCAAGGAAGGAAAGAGAAAAGAGAGAAAACTAAAAACTCAAAGGGGAATCCTTAGGCAGGGTGTTTGGATTTTACCTAGAACCAAGCCAAGGTTTAAAAAAAATTTTGGTACCCCATTTTAGGCCAGGAGGCCGGTTGTGGGAAAGGAAGAAAGGGAAGAAAAAGTGAAGAGAGAAAGGAAGAGGAGAGTGGCCGGACTTTGTGGGAACAACCACCAAGTGACCAAAAAAAATTTTGGTACCCATTGGAGGGTGAAGGCCGGTTGTTGGAGGAGACCGAGGGGGGAGAGAAATTTTGGACCAAATCCTAACCAACTTCTAGTATTGATCAAGGTAACCTCCCTTGGCCCTAAACTTTTTAATTGAGCTTCAATTTGAAATTTAAGTGTATTTCAAGTTGAATTTGTAAGAGCATAAGTTCAATTTAATTCTCTTGCCCTAGTTTAGAGATATGTAGGCCTGGTGCTTGATTTAGGTGTAGGGTGGTTTATTTTGTTAAATTATGCTTGGTTTTATGCTTTGATTGTATGAAATTAGGGTTTACATATCTAATTGCTTGTTATGATTGTATGTCCCCAAATATGTGAATGATGAAGACTATGCATGATAGGTTGTTAGAATTGAATAGAATGGTTTAATTCAAACCTAGAACCATGCAAACCCTAGTTGATACAAAAGTTTAAATGATTTGCATGGATATGTTGGATGATGTGCATGATTGGGTTGGTACGTTAGAAAACTCTGCATGTCTGTTGAGTTAGATTACGCAAATAGGACGCAAAACCAACTTAAGCACGAAAACTGCCAGTTCGGGTAAAACTGGCCAGTTTTCTGGAAATCAGGTTTTAAGGCCTTTAGAAGCCGAATTTGGGAAAACTTAAAACATAAAAGTTGTAGAGAAAGATTTTTTCTAGGGAGCTACGTAAACCGTTTTCCAAAATAAGGCTCCAACGGCCTCAGTTTTTATAAAAATCCGAGCCTGACCGTGCCCAGACTTCATGCACGGCCAGGTGGGTTCAACAAGGAATAAGAAGGGGTGAGAGTCCGAACTGGGTTTTGTGCAAAACATGAAAATTGTAGGTTTTTTTTTTAAAGCTAAAACTTTTGTGAATGCAACTTTTTCTAATTCAATCCAAATTTTTAAATATAATTGGATTTCTAAAAACTTAATAATTTTTACAAGTCCCACTCTAAGTGTCACAAATATTTTTAAGATTGAACAAAGGATTTTTGGTATGAAAAAGATTTAAATAGCCAAGTTTTTCCAAGATAAAGAAAAATGGATTTTTGGCTCAAATGGTTTTAAAGTTTGATAAGAAGACGATGACGGACGGTAACCGGGAAGGATACCCGAGTTACTGGGCTTAGCCCAAAGCCAAAGTTTGACCCCATAGGATGTTGACTTTAATTCACCAAGTTTGACCACCTCAAGGGTTACCCAATGTAACCCAATAGGATACCAAGATTAATAATGGGCTAAGACCTAGGGTTACGTATAATAACGCACTGGATTATGGATTAAGGATGTTAAGACATAGGCCCAAGGTTAGGATGGTAACCTAACCCTACTTGTGTATGTATGGGCTTAGTAACCAAGGTTACCCTATGTAACCTAATAAGTTATCATGTGTATGTTTGGGGGACACATAACTAAGATTATGTATGAATGTTGGTTAGGTCACCAACATTTATAGGATCCTTATCTTATGTTCTTTTAAATAGCAGGAAGTAACCTGCAGTTGCAACCTGAATTGGAGCAACAAAACCTAAGACATAGCTTATCAGGTAAGTACAAACCTCACCTACAGTATGAAAATAGTAAATACTATTTTCTAGTATGCTATGTTATGCTATGCTACGTATGCCATGTTTTCAAGTATGTCATGTTTTCAAGTATGCCATATTTTCAAGAATGCCATGTTTACAAGAATGTCATGTTTTCAAGAATGCCATGTTCTCAAAAATTCCATGTCTATGTATCACATGCATCATAACTAATAAGATCGTATGTAAAGAATCTTAGTCTTATAACAAGACTAAGACTAAACTAAGACAAGTAAGGTGTCGTACCAACCACCCGCCAAATCGTGGAGGATTACAAGTTTCAAGTTACCAAGACCTTCCGCCAGATTGTGAAGGTATACATGATGTCCAGAATTTTCAAGGGCCTTGCAAACCCTAACTTTCTGAGGATTGCGCGCTTTTGGTACATACAAAAGGGGCCCACATGTTAAAGCAAGATAATAAGTTCAAGTCAATAATTGATCATAAAAGATTCATAATCGTACATAATTGGTTCATGCATAAGTTGTACGACATTTGTTATGTTTTGTGAGATTATATTTGTGCTTACTGGGCGAAAGCTCATTAGTATATTTCATACTATAGGTAAAAAGCCTATAGCTTAATCGGTGGGCCATGTGGACGATGCGGCGAGTGAAGGGCGGTATGGGATACCACTACGCAAATTTTCCGCAAGCTCTTTTAAGTTGATATGTATATATATATATATCTCAAAAACAAGTTATGTTATATAGTATACATGGTGTTGAAGACTTAGAGATGTCTTTTTATTTCAGTATGGTATGTATGCATGGCAAGCTTGTTGTGTAAGTTAATCTATTTACATATGTTTAAAAAAAAAAAAATTTTCTCAAATTTCCAAGTAAGTTTAAATTATTAAAACCAAGAAGTAGTACAAGTATGTATGGTAACGACCCTACGTAGGTCGAGGCGTTACAGCCTTAGCACGGATACTAACACTACTATTTTGAACAGGATACTTCTCATCTCTTTCGCGAGTGTAGAATGTATAACTATTGACGAAGTATGATGTATACCGTGTAACAACCGTCAACGGTCCTCTAGCAAGTTTCATTAAGTTTTGTGAAAAGCCGTCCTTCTGAAAGACATGTCTTCGAATCCACATACGAAACGTCCGATTGTGTTCATCTTGTAACAACTTTTCATTTCTTCCTCTTCTTGGATTTCCACCTCTTAATTCCTGTAGGTGAACCTTAATAAAAGGCTCCACTTCAACCCTATTATGTAAAGTATAGAGACAAGCTTTCTCCCATTCACCTTGATTTACCGACGATAGAATGCCGACGGATAGTCCTTTCAACTTAATGTTTGTAGTCTTTGGCAACCCAATCGCTTTCGCGGTGGATAAATACTCGGAGCAAAATTCGACCGATTCCTCTGCTATGTAGCTTTCTACTATACATCCTTCCGGCTTATTTCGGTTCTTGACATAACCCTTCAAAACCTTCATGTACCTTTCAAAATGATACATCCATCTCAAGTACACCGGTCCACATAGCTTCACTTCTCGGACTAAGTGCACTGTTAGATGAATCATTATATCAGAAAATGAGGATGGAAAGTACTTCTCAAGCAAGCACAATGTCTTAATCAACTCTGATTGTAGCAAATCTAGTGTAAATGGATCAATTACCTTGGAGCATATCGAATTGAAAAATGAGCATAACTTGGTAATTGCGAATCTCACATCCTTCGTTAAAACTCCTCGCAAGGCAAGCGGTAATAACTATTGCATCAACATATGACAATCATGTATTTTCATTCCAACCAACCTCAAATCCTTCATAGACACCAACCTTTTAAAGTTGGAAAAATACCCGTTGGGCACTTTTACAGAAGGGAGCCACTCACAAAACTTTCTTTTTTCTTGTCTTGACAATGTGTACTTTGCCGGTGCTAAGTAAGTGGCATTCCCCCTTTTCGTAGGGATCAAGTTAAGTCTAATCTTCAAATCCTTAAGATCCAACCGTGCATTTTCACCATCTTTGCTCTTATTAGGAATGTCAAGCAACGTGCCCACTATTGATTCACAAACATTTTTCTTAATATGCATCAAATCTAAGAAATGATGAACAAAAAGTGTCCTCCAATTTGGAAGTTCGTAGAAGATTGACCGCTTTTTCCAAAGTCCATCAACCACCGGATCCTTGTTACTCCGTTTTCTTTTCCCGAGCACCACTATCAAATCCTTAACCATCTGGAAAACGTCTTCGCTTGTCAAAACCCGGGGAGGGATTCTTTCTTCCATATTTCCATCGAAAGCCTTTTTTTGTTTGTGGTACCGATGATTTTTTGGTAAGAATCGCCTATGATCAAGGTAAACGGTCTTCTTACCATTCTTCAACCGGATGGAAGATGTTTCTTTCATATAAACGGGACAACCAATAGAACTCTTTACTGAATAACCAGATAGGTTTCCATAAGCGGGAAAGTCATTAATTGTCCACATCAACATTGCACGGAGTGTGAATGTCTCTTGATAGTAAGCATCTCTAACTTCGATCCCCTTTTCCATAAGCTCTTTAGATCATCGATTACCGATGCCAAGTACACATCAATGTCATTCCCTGGTTGTTGAGGACTAGATATCAATAAAGTTAACATCAAGAACTTCCGCTTCATGCTCAATTTCAGAGGGAGATCATAATTGACAAGTATGACGGGTCAAATACTGTGCCTACTACTCATATTACCATGTGGGTTCATTCCATCCGCTGACAAACCAAGACATAGATTCCGTGGCTCCGCACTAAATTTAGGATGATCGGCATCAAAGGTCTTCCATTGTGGTGCATCGGCTGGATGTCTAAGCATGCCATCTTCAACACGTTTATCATGGTGCCAAGTCAAATTCTTGGCATGATCGGCATTACGGAATAAACGGCACAAACGCGGTGCTGGAGGAATGTACTGTAATACCTACTTTTTCTATGTTATTATTTCCTTTTTAAAGGAATTAAATGCATGCCGTATCAGCATTTATGAAAAAGTTCGCTTCAGGACTTTATTATGTGTTACGAGTTCTTATAGCTTTATAAGACTCGAGTATGCTTGTTTTGAATGATAAATGGTCTTTTCGGATAAAAAAAGATGAAATTTACATCATTCTAGGAAAGTCAAAGGGTTGACCAAAAAAGTCAACTTTGACCCGGGAAAGTCAAAGTTTGACCAAAATGGTCAAAACCCTCACTGTACAATTTTATAAGATGCAGTATAGGAAAAATACTGTGAAACTCATTTTTCGGATAAGATGACGTAAATGAGAACTAAAACCACTATAGAAAAATCAAGCACGCAAAATTAGGGTACAGGTCAAAAGGGTTCGAAAAAAATAAAGAAAAAATTTTTCAGCCCGATTTTTCACAGATAAAATTTTTATGACAGTATAAAATATTAATACTATGTATTAGTGTAACACAGTATTAGATTTATCTATGTTAAGTTTAAATTATACTGTTTATTGGAAAAAAGGAGACAAACAAGCCTTTTTATTTATGACATCATAATTTTTTTAATTATGACATCACCAACTTTTGGAGAGCAAATCCATACAAGACATGTGTCTTGTTCTAGCTTTTTCTTGCTTGTTTCCCACTCAATGACAGCCGGCCAAGGGGGGGCTTTTGTGAAAAAAATTCAAAAGTTTTGGGGTCAAAATGTGAGAAACTTTGAGTCCCACATTGCCTATAAATAGGGCTGCCCTCCACCCCATTTAAATCAGAAAAAGTAGCCATATTATGCCCAATTTTCTGCATGAAAACTGAGAGTGAAGGGGAGAAAGAAATCTGAAAAATTTCTTGAACCAAGTTGGTGGTAGTGTTCGGTTTGTGTGAGGAAGCAAGAGGGAAGTGAGGAAAAAAATTTTCCAGCCACTGTGTAGGGCTGTGGCCGTGGGCTGTGAGCAGGGGAAAAAGAGAAAAAAGGTTCAAAGATTGAAGGAAAACTCTAGGGGAGAGTTCGGGTTTCATTCGAGCAAGATAGGGGTAAGTTTTCGGAACCATTTCTCTTCCTAGAAGCCCACGGGTTTGAATAGAAAACCAAGAGAAAAATTTTTAGATTTTTGGTGCTATTTAGGTACAGTAGCCGTGCATAAGAGGGAGACAAAAATTGAGTCCAAAAACAGCCAAGTTGGTGTCCATTTGGTGAGCCAAAACCGGTTGTAGGAGCTTAGAGTCAAGGGTGTGAGATTTGGTTCAAGTCCTAGAGCCAAACCCTATCCATTTCAAGGTAAATTTTTTAAAAAGCTTTAATCCTTTTCCAATCATGTTTTTAAGTTAAAATTTAAATGTATTTGTTTAAGTTAATGTTTGTAAGAGCATAAGCTCACTAATTTAGTTTTCATGCCCTTAGTGTTAATTTGGTGCTTGATTAGGTTGCTAGAGTGGTTTGGTTCCTTTATGCTCATTAATATGCTTATGTTGGTTTGGTATGCTAGGATTGCATGCTAGAATTTTTAAATGAGGTTATATGTCCCTTAGAGTATGAATGAGCATGTGAATGTATGATTTGGATTTATTTTGGTATGTGATGGAATGTATGGAATGAATTGTGATTATGCTAGACCATGCAACCTTAGGATAGGGTTCGGTTTGTAAGGGCTGCATGGACGTGTTAGGGCTGTAGGTTGGGACATGCAAGATGTTAGAAATGCTGCATGATTTGTCATTAAGCTCCCGATGTGATCGGTTGAGGTAGAAACCGAAAATTAGGATGTAAACCAATTTTAGTAAGCAAGGCTGCCAGTTCGGGTTCCAAACTGGTCAGTCTCAGGAAACTGGTAATTGTAGGCCTTTAGAGGCCGAATGGGTAAAAATGTAAAACACGAAAGTTCTAGAACAGGATTTTTCCTAGGGGCAGCTTGGACTGTTTTTACGAAAAACTGAAGATGATCCATCAAGACGCAGTTTTTATGGTCAACCAGATTCAAATTAAAACTGGTACTGAACTAAGCCGAATCAGAATTTTTGTAAAACACAAAAGTTTTAGATCTCTTCAAGAGCTAGAACTTTCGTGAAGACAACTTTTTCTAATTCCAAAAGGATCTTTAATTATGATCTGTTTTCTAAAAACTGTGCAGGGAGTAAGACATTCCTGCACAGAATTTTATAGAACTAGTTAGGAAAAACAGTTTTTCCTGTCTTAAACATTGTTTTGAACACAGAAACTGTTCCAAAGGCAGTTTCTAACCTTCAAACATGTTATAAACCCTGTTTTAAGATTCAAGGATTTTTAAGGGGAATTATAGCAGTTTTTAGGCTCATATGCCAAAAGCTTTTTCAAAGATAAAGAAAAGAGATTAAAATGTTCAAGTTCAAGGTTTGCAAGGTAAATGGTTAAGACAAACGGTGATCAGGAATTTATACCCGAATCACAGGGCTTAGCCCCAAAGCCCGAAGTTGACCCGAAGGGAGGGTTGACTTTAGTAACCTAGAGGTTGACTTCGGTTAACCTAATTCGGATTAGAATAATGATAAGTTTAAGGTTAGGTGTGTGACGCCCCCTTACTACGTAGGGCCGTTACGCTTTACTTACTTACTTGAAAATTAGGAATATTTTTTTTTTAACATACTTATAAAAGTATTTGTCATCAGCAATATATCATTACTACTGAAGTAAGAGTTTACTTAAGTCTTTAATTCCAAAATACCTTAATACATAACTTGTTTTCATAATGTATATACTTATATATACAAAACTTCATTACTTATCAAAAGATTGTGGAATTAATACGTAGTGGTATCCACACCGCCTTCGTCCGCCTCCACATCATCCTCACAATGCCCACCATTACGCTGCGGGTTTCTTACCTACAGTATGAAATATAACTGAATGAGCTTTCGCCCAGTACGCACAAACATAAACTCACAAAACCATTAAAACATCTTGAAAACATTCATCATCATATGCATATACGTGAACCATTTATGTTCCATTTATGCATTTCTTTTAACTTACTTATCTTTCTTATGGGCCCCATAGTGTACGTACCATCATTTATTTAGCGCGCCTCCAGATACAGTTAGGGGTTGCAAGGTCTCTAACTGCTCTGGGAACATTGGGTGATTACACCCTCCCGCATCAACGAGAGGGTGAATCCTTTACTTTAACATGAAAAATCCTCCACCTTATGGGAGGTCGGTACGACACTTTACTTGTGATTTCTTACCATGTTATTTATCTTTAGTGAACATACCTTATGATGTCACTATATAATAACATACTTGTTATCTCATTAATAACATGGCATGGCATTCTTTTCATTCATGGCATTTGCAATCATGATATTTTTATAAACATGACATTTTGTAAATATAGCACTTTTTTTTACAAACATAGCATTTTGCGAAAATAGCACCTTTTTATAAACATAGCATTTGCAAAAATAGCACTTTTTTTAAATAGCATGGCATTTCATAGATATAGCACACAACATATTACAGCATACTTGAAAACCACATACTTGAACATAATTTACTAGCTTTCATACTGCAGGTGAGGTTTGTACTTACCTCTAGTGCCGTATCTTTAAAATTGCGTTCCTTAAATTGTCGGCAACGGCAATTTACTTTCCTGATATACCAAAAATATAGGATCAGGATCCTTTCGTAAGGTGTTGGTGACCTACCAACACTCACATCTACTTTTGGTTGTATGCCCCTTATACATGATATCCATCTTGGTCACTTTAATCCCCAATCTTTATCGAACTTTGATTAATCCTTAAGAGGTTACGTTGGGTAACCTTTTTTGTTAGAGCCTTGTTCTATTATTGGGCTTTGCTCATGCATCTTTGTCATTGGGTTATTTCCATTAACCCTTTAAATCTTAGCCCAGATATACATGTGGGTATCCCTTAGGGTTATGTTGGGTAATCCTTAAGGTTAACCTTAATTAACCTTGGGTCAACCTTTAGTCAACTCTTGGTTATCCTTGGATTTGTAACTCGGATATACTATCTGATTACCGTTCGTAATCGGCTCGCTTACCAATTTTACTTTAAAATTCCTCTTCCTTATTTTTGGAAAATCTTGTGTAATTAACTTCCAAAAATCCTTCATTTTGCTTGTAAAAATTCTAACTCCTTTAATTAGAAAATACCTTGGCTTAATCTCATTATTTTCTTTAACTTATAAACTCTTGGTTGAAGCCCTCTTTTTCTTTACTTCGGAGAAAAACGTGAAATTTCAAATCCGAGCCCTTAAAATTCATGGTTTTCGAAATAAATATTTTATAAAATCATTTGGGGCCGGAACCCGCCTTTGGAATGGTTTCCGAAGCTAAAATAACCATTTAAGAGCACTTCACAATTTTTCTAGAAAATATTTTCGTGAAACTCATGTGCAAGATTTCGGGTTCCCTGCGCATCTCCCACAAAATGCGCCCAGTTTAAAAATCAGCTTGGAATTTGAAAAACTTGTCTTCACGAAAGTTATAGCTCTCGAAAAATGCTAAAACTTTCGTGTTTTGAGAAAAATCCAGTTCGGCCTAGATCAGTACCAATTTTTATTTGAAAACGGGTTGACTCTGAAAAACTGGGTGAAGAACGTCCCAGGGTTCAGCCACGGGTTTTGGGTAAAACGGAGGCCGTTGGAGCCTTATTTCAAGATTCTGTCAGCGTTGTCCTCTAGAAAAAGTTGTTCCGAACAACTTTTGTGTTTTGAGTTTTACCTCATTCGGCCTCTAAGGGCCTTGAAATTACCCTTTCCTGAAACTGGCTAGATTCGAATCCGAATTGGCAGTTTCGGTTCCTTATTTCAGTTTACGTCCTATTTCGCGGAATCTATCTCGACCGATCATATCGGGAGCTTATACCACAACAAGCAACGCTTCTAACATCCCATTGAAACCCATAAATCCGTCTCATTCAACCCATGCAACCCAAATCCGAAAATTAACAACCTAGGGTTGCTTGGCTCTAGCACATGCATTAACACATACAAACATCATCATAACCAACCCTAAATCTAGCATGCTCTCATGTCTGCCAAGGGCAGATTTTTGGCCTCATCTTATGGGACATACAACCTAATTTCTAGCATGAAAAATCCATCATCAAGCAAACATGAATCAAGCAAGCAAATAACAAAACAAGCCAACCAAAACCCTAACCTTAATCAAGCACACACACACCAACAAAATGGGGGCTGAAAATTAAATAGACTTATGTCCTTACAACCAACTTGAATCAACATCAAAAACACTTAAATAAGACTTGATTTCAAGGTGGTTTAAGAGATTTACCTCAAACCCAAGTTAGGGTTTTGAAAATCCCAACTCTTCCTTCCTTCCTCTAGCCCACGGCTTCACCACACAAAATGGGATCCAAAAATTTTTTGTTAGCTCTTTCTTGCTCTAACCAAAACCGAACCTTAACAAGAAAAAGGATCCAAGTTTTCTCACCTTCTCCTTCTCTTCTTTGTTCGGCCACCACTTGGAGGAACCCACAAAATTTTTCTCAAGCTCTCCTTGCTTGGTTGCTCACGGCTTGGTTCAAGAAAAGTGGAATCCAAGAGATTTTTGTTAGCTTTTTCACACCTTCCAAGCCGAGCACTTTCAAGAAGGAAACCAAAAATTTTGTCAAGAGTCACTCACCTTTTTCTCTTGTCCTCTTGGTCAGCCACAAGCTCCAAATCCACAAGAAAACCTCAAGCTTTCTCTAGCTCTCTCCCTTCTTGCACAAACCGTGCACCCTTGAGATGGAAACCCAAAAATTTCTCTTGGGATCTCTCTTCCTCTCTCCTTCTCTCTTGCTGCCGGTTTTCTGAAGCCAAAGCAAGAGTCTTGGCTGTCTTTGACAAGGAAAATGAGAAGGGAAAGTAGATGAGATGTCTTGAATGACTAGTGGTTGGTTTCTTACCCTTAATTCAAGGCTTTAGTCTTGTCTTTTCTTTTCTTCTAGCTGGCCGAATCCAAGGGGGCTTAAGAGAGCATGGGCTGCTAAAAATGTGGGGAGAAAAAGGGGTATGTGGCAGCCAATGGTTGGCTCTTGAAGTCCCTAGAAGATTTCCCCTATTAAACTCACTTTTTGGCCCTTAATTTAAGGCTTTATGTCAAGCCTTCCTTGTCCCCTTTGGCTGCCGAACTCCATGAAGGAAATGGGGGGTTGTGTGCTGAAAATTTTGGGGCTAAAGAGGGACATGTCGCAGCCCTTGGTGGAAGGAAAGGTGGGGTGGTTGCTTGTCCTCATTTCATGGCTTTATGTCTTGTCTTGTTCCCATTTTTTTTTCTTTTCTTTTTGCCTCTCATGGCTGGCCGAAACTTGATGGAGAGGGAGGGGAGGTTATGGGCTGTTGTGGCTGCATTTGGGAGGGACAAGTGGCACTCCTTTGGGTGATGTAGAAGGCTCCACACCTTACCTAGTTTAGTTAGACTTGAAAGACCACTTAGTTACTCTAACCAAACCAATTTCTTCTATTTTCTCTTCTAGTTGGCCGAACTTTATGGGGGTAGAGGGCTGCGATCTCATTTCAAATTTGGTTAGGGAATGGTGATGTCATTACAATGATATCATCTTCCACTAATTCTTCTTAGGCCTTGTTTGGCTATTTCGTTCTCTCACAGCTCCTTTCGCTCTCTACAGTTATTTCCAACACTGTGATGAGCATTCTTATTTTATATTTTGATCCAAAAATTCTTCCATGTAAATTTTGGACCGAAACTATCTTTCTCAAATTTTTCGGAGACCTTTTTGCCCTTAATTTGATTTCGGTGTGCTTGATTTTTCTAGGGTGGATTTGTGGCTTATAAAACTCCATTTTCGGATATTCTTTCCATATTCCTTTATCATACTTGTGAAGTCAACGTTGTGACCCGTCCCGGTCAAACTTTGACTTTTTGGTCAACCCTTTGATTTTTTGGTCAAAGTTGACTTTTTGGTCAACCCTTTGACTTTTTGATCAAAGTTGACTTTTTGGTCAAACCTTTGACTTTTGTAAAATTTCATCCTTTTTCGTTCTTTTTCCTTTAAAAACCTCATTCTTGGCTCGTAAATCATTAATTGAATCTCATAATCATTAAATGAGGACCCGAACATAAAATTATGAATTTCTCATTATTATTCATAATCTTTCATATAACACATCATAAACACATAAATTAGACTCTAATTCCTTATGAACAAGGAGATTACAAGTCTACAAAATTTCGAGTCTTACAAGGTGTTAGCCTAACCTTTTTACGCTCTCACATGTGATAGATAGGGAAGGTTATCCAACGTAACCATACATTAAATGTTTTAAGATAGGGGGGACATATAACCAAAGCATTGCATGAATGTTGGTGGATAACCAATATTATTATGGTCATAGGCTAGAGTATTAACTAGTCATTCGATTAAGCAGGATATAACCTGCAGCTGAGCCCCGAGGTGGAACAGCATATCACCAGACATGGACAAGGTAAGTACAACGCCGCCTACAGCATAGGCTATTAGTTGTATACTTGCCTAGATATTATTGTTGTGCTATGTGTTATGATGTGATGCTATGTTATATGTATGTAATAAGTTTATGCTATGAAATGTGTTAAATAAGCAACGTATGCTTACGAGATATATGAAATGCATATGAATAATGATAAAATGACATCGAACGGTATGTTTATGAAATGGGATCATGTATGACACGATTAAGAATGATAAGGTGAAAAGTAGGTAAAGACGATACGTCGCCTGTGTCGTGCCACCTGCACCAGGTCGGGTTGGACTGTGGGTTGAGTTGGATTTGGTTTGGCCGCCCCAACCAATTCATAGTCGCGCGCCAGGTACGAACACACATGTTAAGGGCCCCTAAGTAGAATAATAGATGCAGAAATAAGTAAGCATAATATGAACATAATTGGTTCATGCATGCTATATGTCTTGAAGTATATGCAATAGAATGATGGTATGTTATGATATAAGTTTATAAGTCGCGGTATAGGAGTTGTACTTGCTGAGTGAAAGCTCATTGTGTTAAGTTTGTGCTGTAGGTAAACAACCTGTTGGCAATTGATGATGCAAGGTGGAATCGCGTGGCGGGCACTATGAATCGTGGGAAACGGGAACCGCTACGCGTTTTGTTATTTATGTTAAATTATGGAATGTTTAATTATGGCTACTGAGTGGTATGCACAAGTAATGCTACTGATCATATTTTATGTTTCGTATATGTATATACGCCCTATATATAAAAAAAAATTCCGCTGTGTTTCATGTAATAATTAAGTAAGTTGTATAAGCTAGGTATGATTGCATGTATGTATGTACGGTAACGACCTGTGCTAGGCGGGTCGTTACATGTACCATAACTGTAATACCCGAAATTTTTATGGCTTATGATTTCCTTTGAGACAAGGAAAAATTTATGATTGAATCATGTATGTCGATATAAAACTCATAATATGAATTAAATATCAGTATATGTTTGAGTTCCCAGTAAGTTAGCTACGAGACGCAAAAATAGTTTGCTTCGGCAATTATAAGGCCTTTTCAGGAAAAAGAGCAAAATTGGAATTTTGATTTTTATGCCGGTCAAAGTTGACCAAGGTTGACTATAGGTTGACCAGGTTTAATCAAGATGATACTGCAGTATAAATTATCAATATGGAAATTATACTGCAGAAAACTGTCGTTACGGACGATTAAGCAAGAATAGGGTTTGAGACGGCCCTAGAGAGAAAATCAAGCACGATTTCTAGGACATGAAGGACTAAATGGTTTCAAGTCCTAAGAAAAATTTATACGTAGTCCAATTTTATGCATATAGATTTTGGACTACAATTTAGTATGATAATACTGTTTTAGGACAAAACAGTATTGATATTATCAAAGTTAGTAAGGAAATAGATTGTATAATTATATTAATAGATTTTTGGAATCAAGAGGATAATTATGAAGGAATTGGATGCCAAGTGGCTCTATCTTAGCCGATCACCCAGAGGGACTAAATTGCAAATATTTTATCTTTAGGGGCAAAAGTGTAATTTTTGTAAAAGTTAGTAATGATAATGTAAGCATGATATCATCAAGATGATGTCATCAAGGTGATGTAAGCATGATGTAAGCAAGTGATGTCATCAAGATGATGTCATTATGGTGAGGTAAGCATGGAACACTTGGTGAACAAGGCAACAAAGCTTGTTGAACAAGCCAATTTTGGCCCACCAAGTGGCCGGCCACATGTAGGAGGTTGGGCAAAATTTTAGCTCATTTTCTTTAGTCCTTCTCTTCTCTTCTCCCTCCCTAGAAACCGAATTCCCAAGTAAGAGCCAAACCCATAGAGTGGTCGGCTTTCTTGAGAAAAAAGCTAGAAAAGGAAAAAGAGAGAAGCAAGGAAAGGAAGAGTATGTAAAGCCGGATTTTCTTGAGGCAGCCAAAGAAGTGGCTGAAAATTTTGGAGCCCCTAAGCCAAGGGATGGCCAGCTGTGGAGGAGACAAAAGAGAAAAGGAAAATTGAATCTAACCTTACCCAAATCCTTGCGTTGATCAAGGTATAGGTAAAACCTCTAACCTTTAAATTTTTATTTGGTTTGGAGCATCAAGCTTATGTGTAGTTGTTTCATATGTATGGCCGAAAATTGGAGCCCCATTTGGAGGGTAAGGGCTGGCTGTGGTGATGAGCAAAGGGGGAAAGAGCTAGATCCAAAACCTAGCACCAATCTTGGTTATGGAGATTTAAGTGTATTTTCAAGTTGGATTGTAAGAGCATAAGCTCATCCATTATTTTCATGCAATGGGTTTAGTGCTTGTTATGTGCTTGATTAGGGTCTCAAGGTCTCAATTTATGTTTTGGTGCATGAGTAGGTGATTGTGGTTGCATGATTTTAGGGTTTGCATGCATGCCTTCTAAGTGTTTGTGATATGTCCCCAATGAGTTATGAATGTTGTATGGTTATGTGAATGATGGGATGGTACACTAGAAAACGCTGCATGTTTGAATTCTAGGCTCCCACGTGTTCGGTTGAGTTAGATTACGCGAATAGGACGTAAAACGAATTTAAGAAGAAAACTACCAGATTCGGGTGAAAACTGGCCAGTTTTCTAGAAAGCTGATTTTGAGGTCCTTAGAGGCCGAATTTGGAACAAGTTAAAACATGAAAGTTGTTCAAAATAGTTTTTCCTAGGGGACAATGCAAAACAGTTTTCGAAAATAGAGCTCCAATGACCTCCGTTTTTATGAAAAACCAAGCATGGTCTGCCCAGACCTAGTATGCACGGCTAGCAGGTTTCAAACGGAAACTGACTAAGTTGAAGGCAGAACTGGGTCTTGAGTAAAACACAAAAGTTGTAGTATTTTTCGAGATCTAAAACTTTCATGAAGAAAATTTTCTCAGATTTTAAACAGATTTTAACATAAAATCAGATTTCTAAAAACTGTGCTGGGAACAGGAAATTCCTGCACAGGATTTTCCCAAAACAAACACAGAAAAATAGTATTTCAATGTTTTTAACTATGAAAACTGTTCAAATGGCAGTTTTCAACAGTTTTTGGAACAGTTTTCAGCCCTTAATGATTTTATAAAGCGTTACTCTAAGAACAATGAATTTTTATAAGTTAAGTAAAGGATTTTTGAAGTTAAACTACCAAAGTTTCCAAAGGAATGGAAAATGGGTTTTATACCAAAAATTTGGTAAGCAAGATAATTACGGATAGTAACCGGAAGTGATATCCGAGTTACTGGGCCAAGCCCAATGTAACGACCCGCCAAGCACAGGCCGTTACCATACATACATACATACTTACATACTTACTTAACTTATCGTACTTATTTATTTGGTGAAATGCAGCGAAATTTTTTTTTTATACAGTGCTAACCAGCACATAACTAAGATGAAAGAGCAATTTTCAAATAATATACTTAGAAAGATCAAAACGCGTAGTGGCTTGATTTCCCACATTTCACAGTTCGCCCTGCCACGCTCCTCCATCTTGTATCAGCAACTGCTTGCAGGTTACTTACCTACAGCATAGACGTAAGACAATGAGCTTTCGCTCAGCAAGTACAACTAACTATACCGCAATAAGCATAAAACATGATCTTCTATCATGTGCATAACATACCTTAACTTCATAACTCATAACGTAACATAAACTTCCGTAACATAGCATATCTACACTTTCAACTTCTAGCATATCATGACCTTTCATACATAACATAGCGTACTCTACATACATGGTATAACATACTTTTCATATATGGCATACACTTCATACCTAACATGGCATACTTAACATGGCCTCATAGCACATTGTAACACATCATGTCACCCTTAGCATATGAAAGCATAACAAATGCATGATCCGGTTATGCTTGTATTATACTTTTCTTAACTCTTTCTATCTTACTTTCTAAGCTTATCTTACTTATGGGCTCCTTACTTGAGTGTACGTACCCGGCGTGCAACTATGGAGTGGTTGGGGTGGCCAGTCCATTTCCAACTCAAACCATAGTCTAACCCGACCTTGGACGGGTGGTACGACACAGGCAAGCTTGCTTGCCATCTTACATATTTTTCAACTTGTCATGTCATACTTAATCTTATCATTCTTGTAAGATTACGTGAACATGCTTCATGTCTCAATCGTCATGACATAACTTAAACATAACATATATCACGCACATACCATGGCATAGCTTGGCTTCACATAACTCATGACTTGAACATATCATAAACACATCATTTCATACCATACATCGCAACACATAGCAATCAATCTACCATACCACATGGCATATAGCAAAGTATAGCATCACATAACAACCAATGTCAAACACCCCTAGCATACATCTAACATACTTTGGCAAGTATCAATTAAAGCCTATGCTGTAGGCGGAGTTGTACTTACCTCTCTTGCTGTGTCCCACGTAATGCTGTTTCTCCTCCGAGCACAGCTGTAGGTTACTTCCTGCTCGATGAAGGACATAGTCTAGTTAAACTTGTGAAATGTGGGTGTCCTAACCAACATGCTTATATGATCTTGGTTGTATGTCCCTTTGTGCATATCATCTTACTTGGTTACACTTAGTAACCCAATGGTTATGGATTCATTACCTAAAAAGGTTACATTGGGTAACCTCATATGCTAAGCCCACAACATACTATTCGGGTTAGACCATCTTCCAATCTTGGGCTTCATCCTCAATCCACAAACTATCAGGTTATATCCATTAACCCTTTATCTTAGCTCATTTGGTATCCTTTAGGGTTATATTAGATAACCCTTAAGGTCAAACTTAGTTAATATTGTTAGTCAACCAAAGTCAACTATGGTCAAATATCGTCAACTACGGCCAACTACGGTTAACTATGGTCAACCCTCTATGGGTTAACCTTTGGGCCTTGAGCTTGACCCAGTAACAAGGGTATAACTCCCGGTTACCATCCGTAAACCATTTGCTTACTAACCCTAGCTTGAAAAATTTATTTTCCTTAACTTGGAAAATTTGTAGATTGACTTTTAAAATTCCTTCACTTAACTTATAAAAATCCATACTCTTGGATTAGGGCTTTATAAAATCATTTGAGGTTGAAAACTGCCTTTAGAACAGTTTTCCATAGTTAAGACAGTACGTTTTGGAGAAATACAGTTTTTTTTAAACAGTTTTTAGAAAATCCTGTGTAGGAATTTTCTGCTCCCTGCACCGTCTTTAGAAAATAGTGTCAGTTTAAAAATCCACTTCGAATTTGAAAAAGTTTTCTTCACAAAAGTTCTAGTTCTCGAAAAATTCTAAAACTTTTGTATTTTACAAAAAATTAAATTCGGACTCTATCATCTCCAAAACCTGGGTTGAAACCACCTCACCATGCATAAAACCTGGGCATGGTTAGGCTCGGGTTTTCCCTAAAACTGAGGCCATTAGAGCCTCAATTTGAAAATCTGTCCATGATATCCCCTAGGAAAAACTTTTCTGAACAACTTTCATGTTTTACATTTTTCCCAATTCGGCCTCTAAAGGCCTTGAATTCCACTTTTTAGAAAACTGGGCAGTTCCAATCCGAACTAGCAGTTTCTATTCTTACATTCATTTTACGTCCTATGGCGCGAAATCTAACTTAACCGAACATGCGGGAGCCTAAATAGCACACATGCAGCGTTTTCTAACGTCCCACATGAATCATCATGTAATTCTAACGCCTCCATGCAAACCAAACCAGATCTGCCCTAGCCTAAGGTTTGTATGCTTCTAGGTTTGCATCACAATCCAAACATTCATCACATGACATTCCTTAGGCTAGCACTAGCAACCTAGCATAAACCACAACCGGCTTTGCACAAACAGGGCATATACCAACCATCTAACCATGCAATCCTAACATGCAAGCAAGCACAAACATATAGCAAACCAAGCATAAATAACCACCCTTGAAACCCTAATCAAGCACCACACCTAGTTCTAGGGCAATTGAATAAAACTTGAGCTTAAGCTCTTACAAACCTTGACTTGAAATACACATAAATTTCCAATTGAAATCAAATGGAAAAGAGTAGGGTTTATGGGAGATTTTACCTTGGCTAACCCTAGGGATGGGTTAGGATTGGTGGATCCAAATTTCTCCCTCCCTTGGCTCTTCCTTTCCCTCGGCTTTCACCCTCCAATTGGGTACCAAAATTTTCTTTTGGTCACTTGGTGATCCTAGCACATTCGGCCACACCCTCACACTAATCCTCTTCACTTTTTCCTTTCTCTTTCTTGCTCACCCACAACCGGCCATGGACTCACCTAGGGGCCCCAAAATTCTTTTAGTTTCTTGGTTGGTGATTTCTCCTCACTCTTGGCCATTAACCAATTTTTCCACTAAAATTTTCCCTTCCTTTTCTTCTTCCCCTCACTCGGCCACAGCCCAGAAAATGGGTCTCCAATCTTTCCAAAACTTTCTTTTGGTTTCTTACTTGAAAAACCGAACACCCCTAAGCAAAACCCTTGGACAATTTTTTTTGTTTTTGTTTTCTCTTTCTCTCTTCCAAGGCTGTGGATTTTTCTGATGAAAAATGGCAAGAGTTTGGCCAATTTTTCCTATTTTTCAGCCCCAAAAATCTGCCCATCTCATGGGTATTTATAGGCATGGGCAAACTTTTCAAAATTCTAAAAATGACCCCATGAGATTTAAAATTTTCATACTTGGCATGCAAGGTGGCCGGCCATTCCCTTGTGGAACAAGGCTAAGATGACCTCATCATGGTGACATCATCTAGGTGACATCACTATGCTTACATCACCAAATTTCTGAAATTTACACTTTTGCCCCAAAAGCTAAAATTCTTACAATTTTGCCCCCTAGGTGGCCGGTTATTTGCTTGGAGAACAAGCCAAGCTTATCTCATCTTGATGACATCACTATGCTTACATCATCAATTTTCCAAAATTTACACTTTTACCCCAAAAGATAAAGTTTTGGCATTTTTGCCCCTAAGGTGGCCGGCCATGTCATCTCTTTCTAGAACCTTCTTTGCTTGCTTTCCAAGTTTAAATAATTTACTTATGATGTCATAAATTGAGGATAGGATGATGTCATCTATAGTAAGCCCTGTTTGGCTTTTCCTCAATATTCAGTCAATTTTTATGCTACACAGATATTTCTAATACTGTGTTCACTTAAATAAAGTATTTACTTAAACACAGTATTTTTATACTATACTACAGTCCAAAATTTATCTGTGTAAAAACGGACAGTATAACTTTTTTTTTTAATTTTTCAAGTCCTTTTTGCCCTTAATCTATACTAGGTGTGCTTGATTTTCTAAGGTGGTTTTAAAGCCTATTTGAGCTATCTTGCCCATTATGTCGAGTTTTACCGTATCTTTTCCATACTGCATCACATAATACTGCAAAGTCAACCAGTTGACCGCTCTTGGTCAAACTTTGACTTTCTTGGTTAAATTTGACTTTTTCGGTCAAACTTTAACTTTTCTAAAATTACGTATTTTTTCATCCTTTTCGACTTAAAAGAGCGGTTGCTAACCTTAGCAACTTATTTTGAGTCTTATTGAGTTATAAGATCTAATAAAAAGTATAAAAAACTCTTAAATGAGCTTTTCCGTATATACCTCCATGGTATGCATATAATTCCGTTTGCAAAGGAAACAGTGACATAGAAATTCTAGGTATTACACCCAAAGCCCAAGGTTGACCCATAGAGGGTTGACAATAGTTGACCATAGTTGACCATAGTTGACCAAAGTTGACTTGGGTTAACCAAGTTTGACCCAAGTTCATGGGTTACCCAATATAACCCTATAGGATACCAAGATTTGGAATTGGGCTAAGACTTAGGGTTATTGATAATAACCCAATAGATTATGGATTAAATGTGATAAGGTTTAGGCCCAAGGTTAGGAGTTGTAACCTAACACTATTCAAATTCATGTATGATTGGGCTTAGTACCCAAGGCTACCTTAAGTAACCTGATAAGTTATGATCCACGTATAATAAGCCATAAACCCTAAGGTTACTTATTGTAACCAAGTGAGTTAACACGTATATGTATGGGGGGCATATAACTAAGATTATGCATGGATGTTGGTCGGGTTACCAACACTTTATGATTATAATAGGATTCTTATCCTATGTTGTTGTTTTTAAATAAGCAGGAAGTAACCTGCTGTTGTAACGTGTTTTGGAATAACAAAACGTTAAGTCAAGAGCATAGGACCACAGGTAAGTACAAACCTCACCTACAGTATGAAAAATAGTAAGCTATTTTCAAGTATATGACATGTTTCCATGTTATGCTATGATATATTATGTTATGCTATGATATACCATGTTATGCTATGCCGTGTCATGTTAAGCTATGTTACGTCAAGTTATGTTATGTGATGATAAGCCAAGATATGCCATGTTAAGTTACGAAATGCTAAGCTACGCTAAGATATGCCATATTAAGTTATGATATGCCATGTGTATGTATATGTTATGATATAGTGACATCATGAGGCATGTTCACTAATATTAACTCACATGGTAAGAACATACAAGCAAGATATCGTACCAGCCTCCCACTAGGTGGAGGATATATGTTTCAAGTTCAAGTTATGATTATCAACCTCTTGTTGATGCGTGAGGATATAATCAATCTTCCGCTAGATTGTGAAGGGTTATGTTATGTTTATGATTCCCAGAATTGTTAAGGGCCTTGTAAACCCTAACTTTCTGGAGATTGCGCGCATTTAGTGCCCATATGTAATCAAGATAATAAGTTCAAGATAATAATAAATCATAAGACATTCAAATCGATCATAAATGGTTCATGCATAAATTACATGATGATTGGCATGTTTTTAAGACGTTTAAAATGTTTTGTGAGATCATATTTGTACTTACTGGGCGAAAGCTCATCAGTTTATATTTCATACTGTAGGTAAAAGTAAAAAGCTTGTAGCCTTACTTGGTGGGCCATGGAGACGATGCAGCAAGTGAAGGGCGGTGTGAGATACCACTACGTAGATTTTCCGCAAAGTGTTTAAATTATAAAGTTGTACATGTATGATTAAGAAATATGTAACTTATGTACCATGTTACGTTTTATGTATGTAACGTTTTCAAGTTACGATTTTTAAAATGAAATTGAAAAAGAAAAGAAAGAAAAAAAAATTATTCTGAAATTTTCCGATTAGTCTAAGTATTAGATTTAGAAACTAAGTTAAGTACGTTAAGTAACTGCCCACATTTACGTAGTCAATTCTACGTGGATGGTCGGGACGTTTAAGTTAAGAAAGCATGGTAACGGCCTTACGTACGTAGAGCAGAATTCGGGACATTACAATAACACCTTTGCCAGCACTCCTTTGCTATTATTCGTTGGCTTCTTGTCCTTCTTCCATCTTGACTCCTTACAAACCGAGCATTCATCCAAATCCTCATACTCATTTCAGTAAAGGGCGCAATCATTTGGATATGCATAAATTTTTTCATATTACATTCCCAAAGTGCTCAACGTCTTCTTAGCTTCATACATATTAGCCGGTATTTTATTATCAACCGGTAGAACCTCTCTTAGAAATTCTAAAAGAGCCGTGAAACTAGAATTTGTCCACCCTCCCGAAGCCTTGATGTTCCATAATTTGACCAATACGGACAATTTCGTATATTTACTACACCGGTCATACAAGGGCAACTCGGCATCATTTATTATTGCATCAAATAACTCCGGACGATGCACGAATTGTTTTTCCAAATTACTAACCATATCAAACAAATTATCTCCTACATCTTCCTCAACAATAGGTCTTTTCCATTGTTCTTCGATGTTGGATTCAAACACATTTCACCGTGTAAATACCATGTTTGGTATGAACAAATAATCCCAAGGGCAAGCAAATGTCTTCTAATTTCATCAACTGAATGAGATCTGTAATACCCCGAAATTTCTATGGATTCACGATTAAAGGAATTTAAGTCCATATTATGTGTTTATCAGTAAATATTTGAGTTCTCATTTAATTAGTTATGAGACTCAATAAATAGTTACTTAGTCATGCATAGGGCTTTTTGTGACAAAGGCATCACAAAAATTTGTGATCTTATGTTGGCCAAAGTTTGACCGAAAAAGTCAAAGTTTGACCAAAAATTCAAATGTTGACCACAGGGGTCAAAGGCATGACGGTACTGTGATATGATAAGCAGTATGGAAAATATACTGCGAAAAACCATCATTACAGACAAGGTAGCAAGATTAAGATTCAAAACCACCATAGAAAAATCAAGCACACCAAGTTAGGAATAAAGGGCAAAAGGGCTTAAAGAAATAAGAAAATTTTTACACAGTCTAATTTTACACAGATAAATTTTGGACTGCAGTTAATGCAACAATAAGTATTATAAATAAAAATAGTATTGAAAATATCTGTATTAGGTTAAAATTGGACTGCATATTAAGAAAAAGCCAAACAAGGCTTTAAGAGGATGACATCACCTCCCCATGGATTTATGACATCATAAATGATAAAATAGCATGGAAAGAAATGTGGAATTTTCTAGAAAAAGGATGAGTTGGCCGGCCACCTAGGTAGTAAAATTGCAAAGATTTTGTCCTTAGGGGCTAAAATGCAATTTTACAAAAAATAGGTGATGTAAGCAAAGTGATGTCATCAAGATGATGTCACAATGATGCAAAAACTTGCCATGCAAGGGAAGATAATGGCCGGCCACATGTAGGGGTGAAATTGCAAAGATTTTGTCCTTAGGTGCCAAAATGCAATTTTTGGAAAATAGGTGATGTAAGCATGATGAGGTAAGCATGATGATGTCATGATTTTGCTTGGAGAACAAGCCCATGGCCGGCCACTTGCCACTTGGAGGGCATATATGCAAATATATTTGATTTAGGGGTCAAAATGTAATTTTTGGAAATAAAAATAAATCCAAAAATTAAGGATTTTTCACCTATAAATAAGGCCAAAGAGGGTCGGTTTTTAGCTCAAAAAAAAAAAAGGGAAAACTCCCCAAAACCATGCTAAAATAATTTCCCACACTTTTCTCTCTAGAAACCAAAACCCAAAGAACCAAAAAGGAAGGAAAAAAAAAAATGGATACCCATTTTTGACCTAAGTGGCCGGTTGTGGGGGAAGGAGAAAAGGAAGAGAAAAATTGAAGTAGGAGGTGCTTAGGGAGTGGCCAAATATTGCTAGGACCAACCAAGTGACTAAAAGAAATTTTGGTGCCCCTAGGTGAGTGGTGGGGCCGGTTGTGGTGACCTAGGAGGAAGGAAGAACTTTTGTGCCCAAACACTAGCCAAACCGTTGCCTTAAACCAAGGTATTTTCCTTCAACCCTAATATTTTCAATTAAGCTTTCAATTTGAAATTTAAGTGTATTTCAAGTTGAGATTGTAAGAGCATAAGCTCAAATTTATTTTATTGCCTTATGTTGGTTTAGGTGTGTGCTTGATTAGATCTAAGGGTGGTTTGCTTATGATATTTGATTGATTTTAAGAATTGCATGTTAGGTGTATGATATGTTGTATGTTCCCAGAGAATGTTCAAACATGATTCAAAATGGTATGTTAGGTTGCTAGAGTAAAATTGGAAAGAATGGAATGGTTGATTAGAACTAGAACCATGCAAATCCAAGGTTAAGGCAATTTTCGTAAATGGTTTGCATGGATGCGAATGGGTTACATGCATGATGAAATGGGACATTAGAAAATGCTACATGCCTGCTTTCTAGGCTCCCGCATGTTCGGTTGACTTAGATTGCGACAATAGGACGTAAAACGAACTTAAAACCGAAAAACTGCCAGGTTCGGGTGGACACTGGCCAGTTTTCTGGAAAGTTGATTTTAAGGCCTTTAGAGGCCGAATTGGGAAAAATGTAAAATAGGAAAGTTGTTCAAAAGGGTTTTTCCTAGTGGGCATCATTGACAGTTTTTCAAAATGAGGCTCCAATGGCCTCGGTTTTTACTAAAATCCGAGCCTGACCGTGCCCAGGTTTCATGCACGGCCAGGTGAGTTCAAACAGAAATATGAACAAGTTAGAGTCCGAACTGGGTTTTCGGCAAAACATGAAAGTTGTATGATTTTTCGTAAGCTAAAACTTTTGTGAAGACAACCTTTTCAAATTCCAACTAAATTTTTAAACTGACACTGATTTCTAAGGACTGTGCAGAACAAGAAAATTCCTGCACAGGATTTTCTAAAAACAGTGCAAAAAACTGTAAATTTTCAAAAAGCCAATGTTTTGACTGTGAAAACTGTTCTGATGGCAGTTTTCAATACTAAATGATTTTATAAAACCCCGTTTTAAGATCCAGAAATTTTATGAGTTAAAGTAAAGGATTTTAAACTCAAATTCACCAAAGTTTTCAAAAAAAAATGAAAAATGGATGTTAAACCAAAGTTTAGTAAACAAGACGATCTCGGGTGGTGACCAAAAGTAGGACCCGAGCTATAAAGGGTTGACTTTTGTTGACTATGTTTGACCAAGTAGAATATTGACCAGGGTTGACCACCTCGAGGGTTACCACATATAACCCTGTAGCATACCAAGAGTGATAATGGATTAAGAATGTTAAGATATAAGCCCATGGTTAGGAAGGTAACCTAACCCTAATAGTATGCATGTGGGCTTAGTAACAAAGGTTATCTTATGTAACCTAATAAGTGATCATATGTATGCTAGGGTGAACATATAACTAAGATTAAGTATAAATGTTGGTTAGGTCACCAACATTTTATGATGGGATTCTTATCCTATAATCTTTTAAATAGCAGGAGGTGACCTGCTGTTGCAACCTGAATTGAGAAAGCAACACTCAGGACATAGCGCACGAGGTAAGTACAAACCTCACCTGCAGTATGAAAATAGTAAACTATTTTCAAGTATGCTATGACATGTATGCTATGTTGTGTTGAGTATGTCATGTTTTAAAGAATGCCATATTTTAAAGAATGCCGCGTTTTAAAGAATGTCACGTTTTAAAAAATGTCATGTTTTAAAGAATGCCATGTTTTAAAGAATGTCACGTTTTAAAGAATGTCATGTTTTAAAGAATGTCATATTTTCAAATATGCCATGTTTTCAAAAATGTCACGTTTTCAAGTATGTCATGTTTATAGGTGTGCCATGTTTACAAGAATGCCATGTTTGCAAAATATGCCATGTCATGGTTTAAATGTTAAGTTATGATATGTTATAGTGACATCATGAGGTATGTTCACTAATGTTAAACCACATGGTAAGAACATACAAGTAAGGTGTCGTACCAACCTCCCATCAGGTGGAGGGTGATTTTTATTCAAGTTCAAGTTTATGTTTCCCAGAACTGTTAGGGATTTTGCAAACCCTAACTTTATCTGGAGAGCGCGCATCTAGTACGTACACAAGGGGCCCACATGTTAAAGAAAGATAATAAGTTTAAGTTAATAACTGATCATAAAAGATTCATAAATGAATATAAATGGTTCATGCATGAATTACATGATGTTAACATATTTTTGTGAGATTACATTTGTGCTCACTGGGCGAAAGCTCATCAGATATATTTCATACTGTAGGTAAGAAGCCTGCAGTTTAATTGGTGGGCTATATGTGGACGATACGGCGGATGAAGGGCGGTGAGGGATACTATTACGCAGATTTTCCGCAATGTGTTTAAATTATGAAGTTGTACATGTATGATTAAGGAATATGTACCATGTTACGTTTTATGAATGTAACGTTTTCAAGTTACGATTTTTAAAATGAAGTTGAAGAAGGAAAGAAGAAGAAGAAAAAAATTTATTCTCAAAATTTCAAGTTAAATTCTCAAAATTTCAAGTTATGTATAGTTAAGTAAAGAAGGTGACGGCCTTGCGTAGGTCGGGGCGTCACAAGGTGGTATCAGAGCGGTATCCTGCCAGTCTACTTCACTTCGCTTCACATCGTTTCCGCAACAGCCCAAGTAAGTTAAATTATTTTCGTTTAATTAGAAATAATTAAGATCTTATTTATATAATGAGTTTATCTCATTAATGATTGCACGAGGAATGATACCCGTAATATTTTGATTTTATGGGACCACATATGTTATACATATGTATTTCCATGACCCTAGAAATTACCATGATGTGTAGGGGATGGATAAGTTTCGATCTGATATGAAGAAGATCATGCTAAGTTATAATATTTCCATGAAAGGACATGATAAGATATGGATGAAAGGATGAGTATAGAAATGTAATGGAAGTTAAGTTTCCTGATTATGGAATTTCTACCCCATAAGAATAATAGTAGATATGGGGAAAAAGTGGATAATGCCCTAATTTGGGAATAGCAAATAGGCATGTGCCAACATGAGTTAGATGTTACCAACAAAAATTTGGTATGTCATAAGAATGACGATGAAGTTAATAAGATTGAGATTGACAACAACCGTAGAGTCGACATATAATAATTTCACTAAGGTCGACTATATATAATCTTTTAAGTGATGGAAATTATGTTATGATGGGAAGTTTTAGATATTCCCTAAAACTAAGATTATGCCTTTGTGCCTTAAAGGAAATGCTAAAGGCAAAAAGGAAGTTTCTACTAGCTAACAAGTAGCTAGTTGAATCAAGTATGTCTTCTATTACATCACTCAAACAGTAATATGTTTTCAATAATGTTATTTATTATTGTTTTCCATGAATAATATGGAAAAGATTCAAAGAAATTATTTTCATGTATGGTGCTTGATCTTATGCATATTAGAACCAAGTCATGTTATGTTATGTAAGGGGCCGAATCCTTGAGGAAGCAAGTTTCAAGATAGAGACCTTAGGTCAAATCCTTGAAGGATGAGTTCTGAGAAAATGACGAGTTCCAAGATAGGGGCCACCATGAAAAGAAAAGGGTTCTAATAGCACAAGATTAACATTGTACCAAAGGGTCCTCAGCTTCAGCTAAATTGAAAGAAAAATATTTTCAATATTCGTTGAGCCCTCAATTAAAGTTAAAGAAAAGTATCTTAAATATAAGATACGATACATTTTTCAAGTATGCAAAAGCTATATGATATAATATGCTTTTCAAATATGGCAAGTTATATGATATACTTGCAAAAAATTTTATGAAGATAGTTCTTATGATGCAGTATGAAAGAATGAAAGTATGATGATAAGTATGAAGATATGAAAGTATGAAAGTATAAAAGTATGAAAGTATAAAAGTATGATGAAAGTATGATGATAGGATATGAAAGCATGATGAAAGTATGTATGAAGATTATGATATAGAAGTAAGATTATGGTTATGTATAAGAGACATGATCCCATTAAAGTGTTAAAATAGGAACATGAACGAACCATGATGAATTGATAGTGGATTTGAAGAAAAGCCACTTAGAATTATTCGAATTTTCGAGGATGAAAATCTTTTAAGGAAGGTAGAATATAATACCCCGAAATTTCTACGGACTCACGATTAAAGGAATTTAAGTCCGTATTATGTGTTTATGTGATATTTCATGAAAATTATGAATACCAATGTGAAATTCATAATTTTATCAGTAAATATTTGAGTTCTCATTTAATTAGTTATGAGACTCAATAAATAGTTACTTAGTCATGCATAGGGCTTTTTGTGATAAAGGCATCACAAAAATTCGTGATCTTATGTTGGCCAAAGTTTGACCGAAAAAATCAAAGTTTGACCAAAATATCAAAGGTTGACCACAGTGGTCAAAGGCATGACGGTACTGTGATATGATAAGCAGTATGAAAAATATACTGCGAAAAACCATTATTATAGACAAGGTAGCAAGATTAAGATTCAAAACCACCATAGAAAAATTAAGCACACCAAATTAGGAATAAAGGGCAAAAGGGCTTAAAGAAATAAGAAAATTTTTACACAGTCTAATTTTATACAAATAAATTTTGGACTGCAGTTAGTGCAACAATACAGTATTATAAATAAAAACAGTATTGGAAATATCTGTATTAGGTTAAAATTGGACTGCATATTAAGAAAAAGCCAAACAAGGCTTTAAGAGGATGACATCACCTCCCCACGAATTTATGACATCATAAATGATAAAATAACATGGAAAGAAATGTGGAATTTTCTAGAAAAAGGATGGGTTGGCCGGCCACCTAGGGGGTAAAATTGTAAAGATTTTATCCTTAGGGGCTAAAATATAATTTTACAAAAATAGGTGATGTAAGCAAGATGATGTCATCAAGATGATGTCACAATGATGCAAAAACTTGCCATGCAATGGAAGATAATGGCCGGCCACATGTAGGGGTGAAATTGCAAAGATTTTGTCCTTAGGGGCTAAAATGCAATTTTTGGAAAATAGGTGATCTAAGCATGAAGAGGTAAGCATGATGATATCATGATTTTGCTTGGAGAACAAGGCCATGGCCGGCCACTTGCCACTTGGAGGGCATATATGCAAATATTTTTGATTTAGGGGTCAAAATGTAATTTTTAGAAATAAAAATAAATCCAAAAATTAAGGATTTTTCACCTACAAATAGGGCCAAAGAGGGTCAGTTTTCGGCTCAAAAAAAATGGGAAAACTCCCCAAAACCATGCTAAAATAATTTCCCACACTTTTCTCTCTAGAAACCAAAACCCAAAGAACCAAAAAGGAAGGAAAAAAAAAATGGATACCCATTTTTGGCCTAAGTGGCCGGTTGTGGGGGAAGAAGAAAAGGAAGAGAAAAATTGACGTAGGAGGTGCTTAGGGAGTGGCCGAATATTGCTAGGACCAACCAAGTGATCAAAAGAAATTTTGGTGCCCCTAGGTGAGTGGTGAGGCCGGTTGTGGTGACCTAGGAGGAAGGAAGAACTTTTGTGCCCAAACCCTAGCAAAACCCTTGCCTTGAACCAATGTATTTTTCTTTAGCCCTAATCTTTTCAATTAAGCTTTTAATTTGAAATTTAAGTATATTTCAAGTTGAGATTGTAAGAGCATAAGCTCAAATTTATTTTATTGCCCTAGGTTGGTTTAGGTGCGTGCTTGATTAGATCTAAGGGCGGTTTGCTTATGATCTTTGATTGATTTTTAGAATTGCATGCTAGGTGTATGATATGTTGTATGTTCCCAGATAATGTTCAAACATGATTCAAAATGGTATGTTAGGTTGCTAGAGTAAAATTGGAATGAATGGAATGGTTGATTATAACTAGAACCATGCAAACCCAATGTTTGCATGGATGCGAATGGATTACATGCATGATGAAATGGGATGTTAGAAAATGCTACATGCTTGCTTTCTAGGCTCCCGCGTGTTCGGTTGAGTTAGATTGCGACAATAGGACATAAAACGAACTTAAAATCAAAAAACTGCCAGGTTCGGGTGGACACTGGCCAGTTTTCTAGAAAGTTGATTTTAAGGCCTTTAGAGACCGAATTGGGAAAAACGTAAAATAGAAAAGTTATTCAAAAAGGTTTTTCCTAGTGGGCAACATGGACAGTTTTTCAAAATGAGACTCTAATGGTCTCGATTTTTACTAAAATCCGAGCCTGACCGTGCCCAGGTTTCATGCACGGCTAGGTGAGTTCAAACAGAAATATGAACAAGTTAGAGTCCGAACTGAGTTTTCAGCAAAACATGAAAGTTGTATGATTTTTTGTAAGCTAAAACTTTTATGAAGACAACTTTTTCAAATTCTAACTGGATTTTTAAACTGACATTGATTTCTAAGGACTGTGCAGAACAGGAAAATTCCTACACTGGATTTTCTAAAAACAATGCAGAAAATTGTAAATTTTCAAAAAGCCAATGTTTTGACTGTGAAAACTGTTCCAATGATAATTTTCAATACTAAATGATTTTATAAAACCCCGTTTTAAAATCTACAAATTTTACGAGTTAAAGTAAATGATCTTAAACTCAAATTCACCAAAGTTTTCAAAAAAAAAAATGAAAAATGGATTTTAAACCAAAGTTTAGTAAACAAGACGATCTCAGGTGGTAACCAGAAGTAGGACCCGAGTTATAAGGGGTTGACTTTTGTTGACTAAGTTTGACCAAGTAGAATGTTGACCAGGGTTGAGCACCTCGAAGGTTACCACATATAACCCTTTAGCATACCAAGAGTGATATTGAATTAAGAATGTTAAGTTATAAACCCATGGTTAGGAAGGTAACCTAACCCTAATGGTATGCATGTGGGCTTAGTAACCAAGGTTACCTTATGTAACCTAATAAGTGATCATGTGTATGCTAGGGGGAACATATAACTAAGATTAAGTATAAATGTTGGTTAGATCACCAACATTTTATGATGGGATTCTTATCCTATACTCTTTTAAATAGCAGGAGGTGACCTGCTGTTGCAAACCGAATTGAGAAAGCAACACTCAGGACATAGCACACGAGGTAAGTATAAACCTCACCTGCAACATGAAAATAGTAAACTATTTTCAAGTATGCTATGACATGTATGCTATGTTGTGTTGAGTATGTCATGTTTTAAAGAATGCCATATTTTAAAGAATGCCATGTTTTAAAGAATGCCGCGTTTTAAAGAATGTCACGTTTTAAAGAATGCCATGTTTTAAAAAATACCATGTTTTAAAGAATGCCACGTTTTAAAGAATGTCATGTTTTAAAGAATGCCATGTTTTCAAGAATGCCACGTTTTCAAGTATACCATGTTTATAGGTATGCCATGTTTACAAGAATGCCATGTTTGCAAAATATGCCATGTCATGGTTTAAATGTTAAGTTATGATACGTTATAGTGACATCATGAGGCATGTTCACTAATGTTAAACCACATGGTAAGAACATACAAGTAAGGTGTCGTACCAACCTCTCATCAGGTGGAGGGTGATTTATGTTCAAGTTCAAGTTTATGTTTCCCAGAACTGTTAGGGACCTTGCAAACCCTAAGTTTATCTGGAGAGCGCTCATCTGGTACGTACACAAGGGGCCCACATGTTAAAGAAAGATAATAAATTCAAGTTAATAACTGATCATAAAAGATTCATAAATGAACATAAATGGTTCATGCATGAATTACATGATGTTAACATATTTTTGTGAGATTACGTTTGTGCTTACTAGGCGAAAGCTCATCAGATATATTTCATACTGTAGGTAAGAAACCTGCAGTTTAATTAGTGGGCTATATGTGGATGATGTGACGGATGAAGGGCGGTGTGAGATACCACTACGTAAATTTTCCGCAATGTGTTTAAATTATGAAGTTGTACATGTATGATTAAGGAATATGTACCATGTTACGTTTTATGAATGTAACGTTTTCAAGTTACGATTTTTAAAATGAAGTTGAAGAAGGAAAGAAGAAAAAGAAGAAAAAAATTTATTCTCAAAATTTTAAGTAATGTATAGTTAAGTAAGGAAGGTGACGGCCCTACGTAGGTCGGGGCGTCACAAGATCTATGATTTCCACAATCCACATAAGAACAAATCTTATCATTCTTCATGTGAGTTTTGGCAAAGGTTAAGAATTCTTCAACACCATCTTGATATTTTCTAGTCAATCTATTAGCCCACAACCATTTTCGATCCATTTCCAAGAACCCAGCCTAAATCGAAATTAAAGATCATACAATTCATTCAATAATCAAGATTTTTCCATTTAACATACAACATATTAAGCTTTCGAAATAATTTAACAAATCATACTTTAAAAAGAGAAAAAAAAATGAGAATTTACCATTTTAGATATCTACAATAATTTATCAATAAAAATTAAATAACTCGAAAGAAGAGTAAGTAATAATCACTACTTACAAATAATTACTATAAAAAAGTGTTGGTTTAGTGGACCGTGGCAGTGGAAGAGATGTGGTTTCGTAGGCCACTGTAATGTTTTTCGCGGCTGCGGAATAGTTCTGTTAGATAAAAAAGAGGGCAGCTGGTATAGGATTAATAAAAATCCGGAGGATTACACGACGGTTATATATAACCGTCGTATAATCCCAAAAAATTACACGACGATCCCCAGGACCATCATGTAAACATTAGTAGGATCAGATTACACGATGGTCCTGTAATTCCCGGCCTAGGGATTTACACGATGGTCCTGGGGACCGTCGTGTAACTGAGATTACACGATGGTCCCCAGGACCATCGTGTAATCCCCGGGCGGGGTTTACACGACGGTCCTCAGGATCGTCGTGTAATCCCGAATGGGGATTACACGATGGTCTGGGTGTAACGACCCACCTAGCACAGGCCATTACTATACATACATGCATACATAACGTACTTAATTACTTAGCGAAATTAGCAGAAATTTATATATATATATATATAAACGTGTATACGCATATGCGAGATAATTAACTAGCAGTGTTTGGTAAGTATATGAACAATAATAAGATAACGATGTTCTAGTGTCAAATAAACTATTCATAAAATAAAACAAAACGCGTAGCGGTTGACATTCCCACATTTCACAGTTGCTCCGCCACGCTCATCCATCTTGTATCACTTGTTGCCCATAGGTTGCTTACCTACAGCATAGACGTAAGACGTGAGCTTTCGCTCAACAAGTACAACTTATACATTCGCGACACACCAATACATAACATTCATAACATAATATATCATAGCATAATGACGTAACATATTAAGTCATGCATGAGTTATTTATGCTTCATTATGCTTTCTTATACTTCCATAACATGATTCACATCTTAACTTAACTTATCTTACTTATGGGCCCCTTACATAAGTGTCTGTACTGGGCGCGCAACTATGGAGTGGTTGGGGCGGCCAGTCTATTTCCAACTTAAACCATAGTCCAACCCGACCTAACGCGGGTTGGTACGACACAGGCAAGCTCGCTTGCCATCTTACTTGCTTTTCATGATTTCTTTCCTGATCTTGCTCTTAGCTTAATCATTGGTGAACATGTTTCATGATGTCACACATATATTCTAACATGCATCGTATTATATCCATGACATACTTTCATCGTAACATAGCCATGATCTTAACATTTCATGTTACATAGCATAAACATACCTCAACTTTGCATATCACATAACATAGCATACATCGTATCAAACATCAACCACACAAAAGCCTATGTTGTATATATCATTTAGCAAACAACATAACATGCAACATAGCATACATCGAACAATATCATACATTAACATGCTTGGATAAGCACCACACAAAAGCCTATGTTGTAGGTGGAGTTGTACTTACCTTGGTTGCTATGTCCACTATATGGCTGTTCCCGCCTAGGTTGCCAATGTAGGTTATCTCCTACTCCATTGAAGGACATAGGTATGAGTTCTTAATCATAGGATGTTGGTAATCTAACCAACATTCATACATAATCCTAGTTATATATCCCCCTAATAACACATGATATCTTATTGGGTTACTACGAGTAACCATAGGGTTTGATGTCACCATCCTTGAATTATATCTTATTAGGTTACATAGGGTAACCTTGTAAGCTAAGCCCATACATACATACTTAGGGTTAGATCATTATCCAACCCTTGGATTATGTCTTAACATACCTAGCCCATAACCTATTAGGTTATTGTTGGTAACCCTATGTCTTAGCTTGTCTTAAGACTTGGATCTCTTGTTGGGTTATGTTGGGTAACCCTTAGTTTTAGTCCATTAATCTTAGTATCATGTTGGGTTACATTGGGTAACCCTTGGTGTGACCTAACCTAGGTCAATCTAGATTAACCCTTATTGGGTTACTAAGGTCCAATTATGTTGGATCCTATTGGGTGACTATTGGTAACCTGGGGCTTTGGACCCAGTTCTATAATTCGGATATTTTACTCGATTATTGATGGTTATCCTTTAGACTACCCAAATTTTAAGAGAACTTAGGTTTATAGTTCTACTTGTTTTTTCTTTTATAAAAACTTGGTGTTTTACCATTTCTTTCACAAAAATCATTTTTCATTCAGCTTATAAAAACTTGGGTTTCTTAGAAAAGTATTTGAAAAAGCTATTCAGTGTTGGAACTGCCTTTGGAACAATCCCCATAATCAAACTATCAGTTTTTGAGTAAAATACTATTTTCCTGCATAGTTTTCAGAAAATCCTGTACAGGAATTTACTGTTTCCTGCATAGTTTTTAGAAACATAGTTTTATTTAAAAATCTGAGCAGAATTTGAAAACGTTGTCTTCATGAAACTTTTAGATCTTGAAAAATCCTAGAACTTTTATGTTTTACAAAAAACCCAGTTCTGACTTTAACCCTTTCGTTTTCCCCTTGGAATTCAACTGACCGTGCATAAAGGTCTGGGCACGTCAGTCTCGGGTTTTTATTAAAACGGAGGCCATTGGAGTCTTATTTTGGAAAACTGTCTATGTTGTCCCCTAGGAAAAACTATTCTAAACAACTTTTATGTTTTGAGTTTCTTCAAATTCGGCCTCTAAAGGCCTCAAAAATCCACTTTCCAAAAAACTAGTTAGGATTCACCCGAACCTGGCAGTTTTTCGGTTTTAAGTTCTTTTTACGTCTTAAACGTGAAACCTAGCTCAACCAGCCACCGCGGGAGCTCTAGAACACACATGCAGTAGTCTTCTAATGTAAATTTTCTTTAAACACATCTTCTAACATCACCATGCAAGTCCTAATTGACATTGGATCAACCAAGTTTGCATGGTTTAGGTTGCACCATTCAAACCAAGCATACTAATTCAATTTCTAACAACCTAGCACATCATATCCATCCACACACACTACGGCAGATTTGGGGACATACAACACTAACATTTAGCATGCAAATTATGAAAATTAAAGCAAGCATGCAAATTAAAATCAAACCACCCTTAGTTCTAGTTCAAGCACAAACCCTAGGTTCCTAACTTTGGGCACAAAATAAATTGAGCTTATGCTCTTACAAATTCAACTTGAAATACATTTAAATTTCAAATTGAAAGCTTAATTGAAAGAGTTTGGGGTTTAGAAAAGTTTACCTTGATTTTTCTCAAGAATTGGGGCTAGGGTTTGGCTCACCAAAATTTCTCCCCCTTAGGTCACCACCAAGGCCGGTTCTACACCTCCAAAAGGGCACCAAATTGGTGTTGGTCACTTTCTTCACCTCAAAACTGACCACACTAGCCTAAATTTTCCTCATTCTCTCACCTTCTTGCAGCCGGCCTTAGGCCTTAAAAATTGCACGAAAAACTGTCAAAACTCTTGCTTGACAATACTAGAGAAAACCGAACAATACAAGCACTAAAACCCCCTTGATTTTCAAACTTTTTCTTCACTCTTTCTCACACTTGAGACTCCGGATTTTTGGAGGAGAGATATGGGCAGAATTTGGCTGCTTTTTCTGATTTTTTTCCAGCCAAAACTGATCCCCCTTGAAGCCTATTTATATGTGAAAAATGGGGCTCTTTTTGAAATATTTTTGGTTCAACTTTTGCTCACCAATCCTTGGAGCAAAATTAATTGTATTTTGACCCCAAAATAACCGGCCACCTTATCTTCTAGAGCTGTCCAAGATTATTTTAATCCCTTTTTAATTTTTAATAAAAGTCCTAATGATGTCATAAATGGGAGCTTAGGTGATGTAAGCCTATTTAAGGCTTGTTTGGCTATTTTCCTTCAAAAGCAGTCCACTTTAATGCCAACACAGATATTTATGGTACTGTGCTCACTAATACACATTACTGTTATACTCCACTGTAGTCCAAAATTTATTTGTGTAAAACTGAATTATACGAAAAATTTTCTTTTTGCTTAAAACTTTTTGGCCCAATAATTCCTATTTATTGTGCTTGATTTTTCTATGGTGGTTTTATTTCTCATTTACATTCTCATGTCCATAATTTTGATTTTTGCAGCATATTTTCCATACTGCTTGTCATACATCTGCGTGGTCAACCCTTTGACCATTTTTGGTCAACTTTTGACTTTCTTGGTCAACTTTGACTTTCTTGGTCAAATTTTGACCAACATAAAATCATGGATTTTCTTTCCCTTTTTCACCCGAAAAGGTCATTTGCTTAACTAAGCAATTCATAATTGAGTCTTATAAGGTCAATAAAAGCTTATAAAATTGAACAAAAACCCTAATCAGGATTTTACATAAATACCTACATGGTTCAACTTGAAGTTCTCTACAAGAAATCGTATTGTTGAAAATTCAGTTATTACACTGGGGACTATCGTGTAATCCTCCCCGAGCCAGGATTATACGACGGTCCTCAGGACCGTCGTGTAATATATGGATCGTGTAATCCCTTTGGATTGAACGACGGTTCTCGTAAAATCGTCGTGTAATCCCATGGTGTTACATGACAGTTCTTGTAGAACTGTCGTGTAATCCTCCGGTTGCATGATAGTTACTTAAACCGTCGTGTAATCAGATGATTACACGACGGTTTTGTTTTAACCGTTGTGTAATCCTCTGTTTACACGATGGTGTTGTGAAACCGTTGTGTAATCTCCGTTGTGTAATCCATCTTTTGTAGTAGTGTTTGTTCCTAAGGGTTAGTGGGAATGTTGGAAGAGAACTAAAAATTGAAAGGCTAACTAAATGACCCAACTCTTCTTCACCCACCTCTATTTATAGGTGGAAATTCCAAAATTTCCACAATTATTTTTTTCTTCAAATTGCATATTGGTTCTTAAAAACAAAATATTTGCTTTCCAAGTCCCTCCAAGTGGCCTGCCATGCATTGAGTTGAAGCCAAAAATATCTCTTCAAACTTATCTTCACTTTTTCCCCCTTGCCAACTGGCCATGTGGAGGTTTTGGTTAAAAAAAATCCATAAAATCCATAAATAAAAAAATTACATATTTATCTACTATTACTTGGCCTCCAAGTAATGTCATGTTTGGCACTCTCTCCTAATGTGCAGTCTATTTCCTCAATAATCCAGATAATACCAATACTATTTTAACTAATAATAGTACTGTAATATTAGACTACAATCTAGAATTCATCTGCATTTAACTAGACTGCGTATGAATTTTTCTTAGTACTTGAAACCATTTAGTCCTTCTTGCTTCAAATATTATTCTTGATTTTTTTAAAGTGATCCCAATCCCTATTCTTACTTCTTCATTCGTAATGACGGTTGACCAAAGTATAATTTCAATACTGCTTATTATACTGTAGTACTATCTTAATCGTGTCATAATTTATCCTGATCATTCATTGGCTCGAACAAAAATCATAATTCATAGTTTGGCCTTTTAAATAATAAAGTCTTATCTTGGACTTAATAAATTATCATTGAGTCTCATTATACTTATAAGAACTCAAACATACTCTAATAATCAAAACAGATCATGAACTTCATGTTGACATACATAATTCAAACTTAGACTTTTCTTGTATCTAATAAAATCACATGTTCATCAAAATTTTGGGTTATTCCATAGTATATTATAATTATACTAATAATTTAAATGAGTTGTGGAAAAAGTTTGTGTAGTGATATTTTACATTGCCTTTCACTTGTCGCATCCTCCACATGGCTCACAAAATTAGGTTGTAGGTTTCTTACTTATAGTATAAAATATACTAACGAGCTTATATTAAGTAAATACAAACTTAATCTCACAAAAATTTAACAAGCATCATAAAGTTTTTGTTGAAAATATACCTAGCATGTGTTCTCAAACTCATGAGCTTAGGCTGACCAAAAACAAACTTAATCTCGCCTTTCACCTAGCATTTGTTCTCAACCAACGGAAAATCTCATCTTCATCTTTCTTTCTTCTTCTTTTTAATGGTTGGAGGATGAAAATTTAAATTTTACATCTTGTGAATTATGAAGTTTAGATGAAATTACCATTAATTAATTGTACAACTTTAACCACAAGACTGGAAAATTTATGCTTTTTATGACTCAAGAAATTACTATATTTTTCAGTTAGTTCATTATATATGCTTATCCTGTGTAGTGAATCTTTCATATCTCTACTTAATTAACCTTTCTTCTTCTTCTTCTTCTTAATTATCATGGCCATTTCTCAACTTATTAATTTAGTGAAGAAGAAATATTTATATATTAATTTTGAAGAATAGGAATAAATATGGTGAAATCAGAAGCAAATTAGAAGCAAATTTTTAAGACGAATGAGCTAATATTAGCTCTGAATGAGGTGGCTTTCCACCACAGATTGTTGACTTGGGCCCAAAATGTTTGAAATGGACAAGAAAAGAAGAAATTAGTGTCTGGCTCTATTAAACAAAAACAGAAAAATATATGCCTTTTAGAGCAAACCCAGAGCCATGCCTATAAAAAGTTATAAAGTTGTGGCTTATAATAAACTTGGGGAGAGGATATTATTCCATTTTAAGTTGTATGGGACCCATTCACAATAATTTGCAATTGTCCGTTTCATTGTTTCGGCTTATCCTTCACATGGTTGCCAACATTATTAAAGGGACCCATTCACAACAATTCACCTCTAACTATTTGCAATTGTCCATTTCAGTGATACCATATGCTTTCAAGACTTCGACTCGTACACTTTCGAGTAGAATTTCCAAAAAAGAATCCTAAGAACACAATTTAGCTTGTAAGATGCTATTGGATTAAAACAAATAAATCACAAAATAGCCAAAGCTTTCTTCGTAATTATTAACTAAATATCATGGAAATTATACATTAATGATATGTTTGTTGACTTGAGTTGAGGACTTAAATGTTATTTTGACGTAAAAATAATAAGATGATTGACATTTTTCTCTAAGCCGAAACGTTCAGTTATTTTATTTATTTAGTGGAAGCTTTTTCTTGCTTGAAAGGCCTCTTTGAAGGAACATATTCACCGTATTTATTCTAACTCTACTAAATTAATATATAAATAATTGTTTGCAATTAAATTAACAAATTCATCATTTATCAATAAATAAAACTTTCATGAGATAAAAAATTTTCCTATTTCTAATTGTACTCATTTATAAGAGGTTTACTGTATTTGTTTCTCTTGCTAAAAAGTTTGAACTCTAGCTCAAGATCACTTTTTTTTTTTTCCCTATTCCTAACTAAAATCCTTTTCCGAGCTTTACCCCGTATATATGCACTTGATTTTATGGACTTTTTTGCCATACTAATAAATATCATAAAGATTATCCATAACTATTGTCCCAACGCAATGACAAGACACCGATCAACCTCTCAGTCTCAGTAACCTAAAATGCCTATAAATATCACTTCCCTCAGGGGTAGTTTCACTACCATCCTCATCGTTTACAATAACTAATGATATTTTCATGAGCAAGCTCTACAGCTAATAAATTAATCTTTGGTAGAAGTCACAAAGAAAATCATGTCTGTCCCAGAATTAGCTTCCCAAACTCAAACCCAAACCCAAAGCCAAGTCAAGCGTCCCCTAGTGGATTTTCCTCCAAGCATCTGGGGCGATCAGTTCCTCATCTACCATTTTGATGAAAAAGTAATGTCTTCTATTTCCCATACCCATTTTCAATTACGAACTACTTTCTAGTGTATTTTCTACCTTCTTTTTTTTTTTTTTTTTAACGTATATTCTCCGTCTGGTTGTTTTTCTTTTGTACTCTTTTAGTTAACCTTTTGTTTTGGACTGTACTTTTTTTAAGGGGAAATTATCATTTAAATTAAAATGAGATACAAACACTAATATCAAAGATAAAATAATTCTATACTACAAGAGACATAACCTTCAACTAAGACTGATTCCATCAATGAAATCTGATGAAGCGTAGTGAGGAGGATATAAGTCGAGACTAGGAAAAGGGAAAATTCCTCTAATTACTTGACAATCCTATGATTGAACATGTACGAAGCTCTTTTAAAGAAAACATCTATATTGATGAAATATTCTGATCGAATAAGAGACAGTTTACTCACAACGCATAAACTACAACAACCTTCGCCTGGCCATAACATGAGCAGAACCAATAGACATATATCAGCATAAAACAACTTAAGTGTAACACACGCACAGAAACAAACCAAAGGTAGGGGAACTACCTCATTTATTACAAAATTAAAGCTAAAACACAAAAACAAAGCATGAATATATACCATCAACCGCAAAATTCTTGTCTCACATGGAACAACCACTCCGCCGTATGCCACAACTCAGAGGAAATCAATTGGCTCGATTGGAAATTTGTAGACAACAAATCATTGTACCAACAATCGGATTACCAGATCCTCCTTGGATCCCAAACTGTCGGAAGCTCATTGGGTTAGATTTGGTCAAGAAACTCTTAACTAGGACCCTCTGACTCCATCCCCATCAAAATCAGTGAACCCCAATCACCCTCGCTAGCCATGGCTGCGGTGGTGGTGGTGACAGAGTCTCACACAAAGGAAACCCTAGTGTATGAGAAATTTAAGAGAAAGAGGAGGAGAAAGAAAGATACCACTCTTTTTTGGGACTGTATTTCAGTGTTGTTGATTTTGTTGTTGTTATTGTCCCCCCCCCCCCCCCTCCCTGAAAAACAAATCACGTTTTCTCTGTCACTTGTCTTTTTATTATTTTAACAAGCTGGTTGCCTTTTGGGCTTTTAAGCCACTAATTATTAGCTTAATAAGAAATTGTTGTAACTAGCATTTTTACGAAATTGAATAAGTACATGAACAAAATGATGTTAAAATAATTGAAATAAATAATAGTAACTAATAAATATACTTGATAAATGATTAATTTACTCTTAGTAACTATATATATTTTTTATCAAATAATTTTTTTTCTACTAGTTACTATAAGAAATGCTATTTTTTTCTTTCTAACTTTCCTTTTTTATTTAATAAAATGGAGGAAAAAAATACCGTAAATATAATTTAAACAAATAGCATGTTTGAAAACAAAAAAAAAAAAATATTGGAATTAGTTAGCACATTTACTATTTTAACAAAATAATTTATTAGAAGAGATAACTAGCATCAAGGTAGTGATCAAGAACATCATATCTAAGTTGGCATCCTCTTCATATAAACACACACATATATTACTATCACCTCTTATAATTTCACATACTTTGGTTTCATGCAAGTGCAGGAATATGCAAGAAAACAAGAAGAAGCTGAAAAGTTGAAAGAAGATGTTAGAAGGAAGTTGTTGGAGAGTGCAGATGACTCGATAAATCAATTAAATTTGATAGATGAAATTCAGCGGCTGTGTGTAACGAACCACTTTAAAGATGAGCTAAAAAAGGCTCTTCAACGTCTATATGCTACTTACCATTCTGGGCATGATGATCGTGATGATGATCTTTACATTGTTGCACTTCGTTTTCGCTTACTAAGACAAGCGGACTATTATATTTCAGCGGGTATGTTCTACACATTAACATGTATATTTTTATTCTAATATTTTAATTGACATTAAAATTCCATCTGATATACAATGGCCGAGTCGAGATAGAATTAGATAGAATTTAAAATAATAAAAAGCGTGTAAAACTACAAAATATAAAAATCTTGAAAATATCAACTCTGGATATATAAACAATCTATAATACATTACAATTGTTCTCAATAGGTTTCTATATTTTGAAAGCGTTTTATTTTTATCATGATCTTGTATTAATGATCTGTATCATTACAAGTATGAAAAAGAAACATAAATCAAGAGGTATCTTCTAATCTATAAAGAAAAGTGAAAAGCCAGAAATCATTTTTAGGGGAATTCTAGGGGTCTGGAAAGGGACATCGTCCCGTAGTCAAACATGTAAGGAAAATTCAAATTTTTTGGACAAAAGGACTAATAAGAATATGACATGTGGCACATAAAGGTTATAGATGGTACCAGTACTGATTGCAAGTTACATGGAGAAGTGACAAGATAATTGTAGTGAGAAAGATCCTTATAAATGGTTGGATTTGTCAATTCCGACGGCGTTTGGTGGACGTCTTCAGACGGTGTCGTGCTGTCTGATTTCCAAACATGCATTTGAGGGAGTTTTAGGCTTTCAATAAAACGTTCGCATATCTGTACAGTAAACTCAAATTTTAAAATATCATAACTTTACTATTTCACGTTGAAATGAGATTTTTTCTTTTTTGTTTTTCTTTTTTCCCTTAAGCTGCATATATATTCACGGCTATTTGATCATCTCTTGTAACAAGTAAAGTAAGCATGGACTAAAGAAAATTAGGTAGCATAATCTTTCAGCAAAAAGAAAAGATAGCGTAATCTCAATTGGCTCATATTTGACTAACAAGATTTCTGTTACGACCATGTTTTCTACTTTCAACTAGCCCTTAAAATGTTCAAATTACCCTAACAATTTTTCAAAATAATTATCAATTGCCTCAGGCATTTGTTTTTTCTATTTTTAAACTTGTTTCGAGTATTCACTGTATAAAACCCAACTCTTTTAGCTAGCATTAAAGTACTGATCTCAATGAGGAATATGAATTTTTAGAATACTTAAAGAGTACTCTAATTCCACTGTACTTTAATTCTTGATTTTTGTCAAGGATTAATATTCTCAATTTCTCGGACATTACAGCGTCAAAATTGTGTTATGCCATAAAAGGTTATATAGCAGTGTCCAAAATTAAATTGGAATCATAAGTACAACATACCTTCAATCAATTAGACAAAACTAAAAATTAACATCTACAAATTAAGAAGATTGGTATGCGTAAGTCTACACGTCTTTTAGGCATTTACAGAAGCTTTGTTTACCAAGTAGTTTTGTGGTCGTAATTTGTTGCAGGAAAAATAGCATTTACTTTGTGCACTCATTGTATAATGTTCGATTAATATGTTAACTGACTTTCACAATATATGTAAATAGCAGAAAAAGAAATATTAAATTAAAAAATAAAACAATGACCCCAATTTTCTGAGAACGATCCTTCTCGCAATCCCTTAGCTTCTTCATCAGCAAGCCTCAAATTACACACCTTCACAGTTAGTTGGGCTAAAATTCTCTAACCAAGTTTAATTAATTACTTTGATGATTTCTCGTTTATGTTTTTGTTGATATGGTAGAAAGATTCAACGAGTTTATAGATGAGAAGGGGAACTTCAAGCAATGTGTAACCGAAGATGTGCGAGGAATGCTGAGCTTGTATGATGCTGCACAATTAAGGATACATGGGGAAGACATCCTAGATAAAGCCCTAGCATTCACTGCTGCAGAGCTTAGTAAGTCCCTTGAAACCGGTACTATAACCAGTATTCCACTGGCAGCACAAGTAAGGCATGCTCTAAAGCAGCAAATGCGAAAGAACCTACCAAGGTTAGAGGCAAAGCATTACATGATGTATGTTTACCCCGAGATGGCCTCCCATAACAAGGCTTTGCTAAAGCTTGCAAGGTTAGAATTCAATCTTCAGCAGTCGATGCACCGAAAAGAGCTCAGTGTCCTCACAAGGTACATAGTTGCTTTCAATGTGTTTAACTATTCTTAAAGCTTGCTAAAAGTATCACAAGTGGTGATGATTATGTTTTAACTAGGTTGCAGTTTTTCATGTGAAAATTTTTGGGTAATGTGTAACAAACTTGGTCTTTATAGTTGATGAATTTAAAATTAAGATTATTTAGTACCAATAATGGCACATAACAGCCATCCATCTTTCGCCGATTAAGGCTAGCTCAATTTGTGCTTGAGTTTGTTCATTTTCAATAAATTAAGTCCTGAGTTTGAGTCATTCCATCTGTTAAATTATAACAACAGCAGAAAGGACATTTTATGTGGTAAAAAATGGCATCAAAGTATTATACATGCATCAAGAAAAAAAAAAAAAAAAAGATGGGTGATTTTAATATAATCTATATATCGGGATTTCTTAATGATTACAGAATAGGCAACATAGCAATATGATAATCCTGTTATGATTACAGATATTGGAAAGATTTAGGATTAGCTGCAAAGTCATCCTTTGCAAGAGACAGATTGGTGGAGTGCTACTTGTGTGGAGCTGGACTTTGCCCTGAACCAGAGAACAGCCTTTCAAGAAGTCTTATATGCAAATTTAACGCCATTATTACTGTAATAGATGATGTCTTTGATGCATTTGGCTTGATTGACGAACTCAAGATCTTTGCTGAAGCAGTTGAGAGGTGTCAGTCCGAAATATAGCTCCTATTGTATATGTGATTCCATAGTTTTTCAATACCTTATTGTGATTTTTTTTTTTTTAATTCTACTGTAGGTGGGATATGGACTGCATTAAGGAGCTTCCAGAATACATGCAACCATCATATGAGGCTCTTCTGGGTCTCGGTGCCGAAATTGAGATGGAGATGGCAAAACAAGGAAGAACATATCGAGTTCCTTATGCAATAGAAGCGGTACATGGTGAAGTTTTATGTTTTCCATTTTATTTTCTACCAAAGTAAAGTTTTCATTCACCCTGTGGCACATCACACATTTAACAAAATAAATAAAAGTAGTGCCACATCAATCAATGATCTAATCAATATTATTGAAGTTAAAAAAGAAAAAAAAAACAAACAAAGAACAAGTCAGTAAAATATTACAACTGCAAAAGTAGCTAGAATTAAAGAGCTAAAAAAAAAATCAAAATAAATTGGAAACAAACCGAAACCTTTGTTCGTGTTAGATCCCTATAATTTTATGCACGGATAAAACTTAACTTGGAAAAACTCAAAATGAGTTGGTCCAATATTACTGGTGAATAAATAATGAAATAAAAAAGAAAAACATTTCGGGATCCTTACATGCACGACAGAGTCGGCTAACATGCAATATTCTTTTATGGGCTTATTTTTCTTGTTAATAAATGAATAGAGAGAACAGCATGAAGGACGGGTCAAAAATTAGGGGTGCGCAGTTAAAAAACATAGGGGGCGATTCATTAAAATTTATAGAGTGTACATAATACGCGTACCACAAATGAATAAATAAATAGATAAAAGAAAGTTTGATCACTTTATCATACATATTATGTATCTATATATATGTTTTTTTACACCATATAATTACCTCAACTAACTTTTGCTATAACAAAATACTAAAACAAAACAAAAAGAAAAGTTCTTGTAATCGCTTTAATAAATTACTGCAGATGAGATTTGTAACTCGTGGCTACGTGAAAGAAGCTCAATGGTTAAACCAAAAATATATCCCAACTGTGGAGGAGCACAGAGAAGTATCAGTACTTGTAACCAGTACAGTCGCCGCAAATCTAGTCGTCGCTTGTGCGGGAATGGGTGATATGGCTACAAAAGAGACTTTTGATTGGATTTTTACAATTCCTAAGATTGTTCAAGCTTCGGGAAGTGTTACCAGGTATATGGACGACATTGTTGGCCATAAGGTATGAATATCAACGACACGTTCATCACTACAAGTATTTTGTGCCTTGTAGTCTAAAGCATATGCTATATGAACATATTAGATATATTTGAGAAAATTTATCTAAAATGGAAAATTGAATAATAAGTAAGAGAAACAGACCAAAAAAACAAAAAGGAATCGCAACAAAAAAGGACCTGAAACTGAAAAAAAAAAAAAAAGGCAAGAAAAAAAGACAAAAAGATAAAAGGATTAAAACCAAAAAAGAAATATATATATATATATATATATATATAATCAATAAGATGCAAAGGACTAAAATAAAATTAAAAATATTGGTCCGAAAATAAAAACCGGATAACCAAAAAAGAAAACTACTGAAGTTATTCGTCCAAAACGAACATTTTGGATGAAAGGTGGGTGGATAGTAGGAATTATTCTCTTTTCTAGAATATTGTGTAAATATAGGTGCATAATTTAAAAATTATTGAAAATTTGAAAACAAATTATGAATAAAATTTAAATTTTTAAAATGTGGGTAGGAGTATATTTTTCTACTCACATGAACGCGGCTATGCCACTGTCAGGCTTAATATGTTCAACAAAAAGGATATGGTAAAAAAGATTAAGTACTGCTTGAAAACAATTTAATTTTTCAAATACAACATATCATAGCACGAGATATACATAAATATATATATATATATATGTGGGTATGTAAGAATTATATGAAATACGTACTTATAAATTACTACCATATTTGTTGCAAAAATGTGCAGTTTGAACATCAAAGAGAGCACCCTCCCACAAGTGTTGAATGCTATATGAAGCAATATGGAGCATCAGAAGAAGAGGCATATAAAGAGCTGAGTGAGCTAGTTGTAAATGCTTGGAATGACATGAATGAAGAGTGCCTTAAGAAAACAATGCCGAAGCAAATTCTAGACGTCGCTATTAATTTTGCTCGAACCGTGGATGTTCTCTACAGCGTGGAAGATAGCTTCACTCACGTTAAAAAACCACAGATGGATGCCGTCACTTCCATGCTGATTGATCCAGCGCCAGAAAATTGATATAGATCATTATTAATTATCCTTTTTTAAATCAAAGTCTTAATTTGTTAGCACTTTTTTTAATTGAGTACTGCTAGGAAGAACGCTGTTGTGTGATCTGTTTATTCTGTTTTTCTTATTATATGTTTGCATATTTTGTGATGTAAGGATTGCTGTATTCCAAGGGTCCTTGATATGGTTATCATAAAATGTTAATGGACTTATCTTTTTTCATATATAATACGTAATTGCCTATTGATAGAAGTGTGATACAATTTTAAAAATTTTCTTTTACTACGAACATAGCACAATGCCTTCTCTGTTATCTCTTCTTCCCATGGGACTCACGTTACCCATCTACGCAAGCCCTTAGTTTACTAATTAAACTTTATCTTTACTTATATTCTGGTTCTGAAAATTTCAAAATAACTTTTTTCTAGTAACTTGACATAATTAGAACTTTGCTTTGCATTAGCCACAGTCTTAATTTATATACATACTTGTCATATCTAAAGATATAACTTTTCATAAGATCTTATATGTAATAAACTTTATTATATAAATATATGTATACATTATCTGAACACATAATAATAACAATATCCAAAATAGTTTTGCGTTAGCGTAGAAGTATCCACACTGCCTTTCACTTATTCATCATCTTCTTCCACATATTACCCTCCATGCATTAAGCTGCAGGTTTCTTGACTATGGTATGAATACAACTAATGAGCTTTCTCTTAGCAAGTACAAATATAGCTCTTGCAATGAAAATAAACATGAACTTCATATAAGGATGCATGATCCTATTTTGTTTCATTGTGGAACATTTATGGGTGTCTTATTTTCTATTATAAACTTATCATTTTGCTAATTCCTGGCCCCCTAAATGCAGATAATCAATGTACGTGATCAATTGGAGATTATTTGCAAGGTCCCTAACAATTCATAGATCAGAAAATGGACTCAATCCAAATCATATCATAAACATAATCCTCCTTTCTTTGTAGGGAGGTTAGTACGACAATCTACTGATCATGAATTAGTCTTCACTTTAACTTAATTGAATTTGTGGATGTCTATTGTCATACTTTGAGATACAGTCTTATTCAAAGACTAGATCTAAATAACAATTCTTAAGTTATGATCTTATTAGTCACAATGTCTAAACAAAGACATAACATATTGATCATCCAAGACATAAACTTGAAATAATGGCACAAGTGTAGGGTATGTCATTAACGTTAACATGGTATACTATTAAAAGGTGTGGCGTGTACGTAAATATTTTTTTTTTCTCTCTAAATGATGTGACAAATATCAGCAGGTGCTCCCAAATATCCCGACCATGACGACACCTCCTTAGCACCCTCATCGCTTACGTGTTCCATTTTTTATTGATGAAAAAAGAAAAATACAAGAATGTTTAGAAGAAAATAAAACAAGAAGAAAATAAAAACAACCCTATTAAGGATAGTAAAAATAATAAGAAAACCCCCGGTAGAGGGAGATCAATCTCAAAGAATTGAGCCAAAACTCTCATCTTGAAATATAATCTCAAATATGCTCATTAAAAACCCTTTGACCAAAACCATGATATGCTCATAAACCATGACATAAATATAAATGTGGCATATGTGATTGTGGTATAATCAAAAGGCTTTTTTGTATTGGTACACCATTAACTTATCACAGAGTTGTAACTTACATCCTGAACTTTTAATTTTGACAATTTACACCTGAACTTACAAATATGTAGCAATTTGCACCCCATTGACAATAATATTAATATTTTTAAGGCAATTGATATGTAATTTGTACATGGGTTGTTAATTCATAACATAGATAATCATTTTTTACTTTGTTAATTAACAATCTATATGCAAGTGAAGTATCACTTTTCATTAAAAAATCAACATTGTTTATCAATGGGGTATAAATTGCTACTGATTTATAAGTTTAAGGTATAAATTGTCAAAATTAAAAATTCAGAGTGTAAATTGTAACTCTATAATAAGTTTAGAGTGCACTAATACAAAAAAACCTAATCAAAATAATGACATACTATAACATGACATGACAATCACAGAATCATGCGTACATATTAATGATTTATAAACATAGCCAATTGATTCCTAACATGGCATGTGCCTAATGCATAGTTTGAAAATAATAATATTTTCATACTGTAGGCGAGGTTTGTACTTACCTTGCATATAGTGTCTTTGTGTTTCAACTAAATTCATGTTCTAAATTTTATTGCCTGAATATATATTAAAGACGAGTATTAACTAAATACTCTTTGGATAAAATTTTATCTAAATTCCTTTTCATGTAAAGGAATTTAAAATTTTAATTTTCATAAATTCTATGCTAAGTATGTGTCAAGACCCGAAACCGGGTATGACGACGTGGAGAGGTTTAATTAAAAAAAGTTTGAATGAAGTTTGCAGATTGGAAAAAAAAAAAAAAGGTAAATAAATAAATAAAAGCAGAAGAAAGTTGAAAAGAAAACAGAGGGGAATGTTGTTCAGAGAAAAAGTAGGGGAAAAAAAAAAGGAGGAAGGGAGAGTAGAAGAAACGTTAATGGCTAGCCCCACAAATAATTCCACATAAGATAACAAGGGTAAAATAGTCTTCAAAATCACATAGTTGAGTTGGCATATCCCATTTAATGACATGTGGTGCTTCTGTTACGAAAACTTACAGAAGGGGAGATTTTGTTACAACTTCATTGTTCGGGGAATAAATATTACAAATTGAAGATGGGAGATGTTTTGTTATGAGGTCCAAATTTCAAGGGGAAATTATGAAATTTATCCTTATTTAAGAACATGCTATCAATTGTAATAGTACTTATAACATATGTTATATAATATAATTTTTCGTATGTTAATACCCTTTCTCTTTTGAACTCAAAGTAGCCAGTTTTATTTTCAATATTAGTTATATTATTGAGTTTCTCCAGTTTATCTCAAAATCTTAAAACCTTTCAATTTTCCTTCTTTCTTCTTCTGTAGGGGACGTTTGTTTATTAAACTAGGAAATAAGCTTTAACATCAGGTTACACTGTAATTTCTGCATGAATGAAACTTGACCCAATGCTAACCTAGCTTCTTCTTCTTTTTTTTTTTTTAATAGAAAAACTTTATTTTAAGCAAATGAAAAAAAGGACTTACAAAATAAATAAATAAATAAAAGAAACACACAAAAAACAAAACCCAAATCATGGAAATTAAAGCCCAAAAAAAAAAGAAAAAAGAAAAAAGAAAAAAAAGCTTATCTTACATTTAAGAGAGTAAATTGTAGTCCGTTAAGGAGAATAAGGTATTGGTACAACATGAAGAGGAAATTTCTTACGAACACTGATCCCATAAACTTCAGTCATGTCCATATTCTCAGCATAATACGGCAACTTCCAATCAAACCAGTACAGAAGATTGGCAATCGAATATTCAACACTAGCAATGCCAAATGCAAGCCCAGGGCATCTCCTAATCCCAAATCCAAAAGGGATCAACTGAAAATCTTGACTACCGAAGTCTATTGGATTGTTCTCGAATCTCTCTGGAATAAACTCTTCTGGTCTTTCCCACAAGTCCGGGTGCCTTTGGATCGCCCAAGCATTGACGAGGACTCTTGTTTTCGCCGGAACATCATAGCCTCCGATCTCAACTCTTGCGGTGGTTTCTCGAGGAGCCAAAAAAGGAGCTGGGGGATGGAGTCTCATTGTTTCTTTAACAACATTTTTTAAGTAGTACATCTGGTTAATGTCGTTCATTTCCACTTTCGGTTTTTCTCCCACCACTCTTCGGATCTCCTCTTGGGCTTTATTCATTACTCTTGGGTGTCTCAGTATTTCTGTCATTAGCCATTCCATTGTTGTTGAACTAGATTCCATTCCAGCAATAAACATGTCCTGAAGATACACTTTTGTATACTGTTAGTCCTCATTCCCACTGTTATTTAATATTGGATTTTTAATAGACAATTCTTAGTTGGTTTATTTAGAGACTGGAATGGTATCCGTTGAATTCGAAGTATTTGTTAGCCTCCCTAAATGCATTTTCAAGAATGAAAAGACATAAACGTCCTCTATTATTTATATTTGTTTCTAAAATAATATTTTTTAAATAAAACTATGTATATATATTTTTTGAAGGGTAATCGAACTATATATTAAATTTTAAAGAAACAATAATTTTTTTTTTAAAAGAAACAAAATCGAAAAGAAAATAATTATAACTTACTGCTTCTTCTTCGATTGTTTAAGAGAAAAATTAAATCCAAACTTACACGTATCAATCAGATTAACACAAATAAATGATCAATCCTGTAGCGAAAATATAAAAAAGTAAACTCCACATACCACAACAAAGGATCAAGCGTTAATTGCATTTTTAAAACAAGAAAGAGTGAGTGAAATAGCATAATGAGATAAGTGACTTTAAAAGAATAGCGTATAATCTTTTGGAGTAAGATAATGGCATTTTCCAATATTTTTTAACTAAACTTCACATTTTACCCCCCCCCCCCAAATCCCTTCGCCTTATCCATCCGTAGACACCGGAAAACCTCACAGCCACAGTCCTTGCCGAAGCTATCAAAGTTGTACTGTCGCCATCGAAACCAATCAGCTTCGTGATGGCAAGAACTGTGGGAACCGCGAGGTGGACGACATCAATCGCGGTGCAATCGTGATCTCCCCTGTGTCGGTGTCAAGATCTCCCCCGGGCAATTTCGCGATCTCGCCGATCTGCTTTTTTTTTTTTTTTTTTCAATAGGAGTCGTAGTCGTTTTCGGATGATGAAGAGGCCCTAGCGCACTCCTTTGAATGCGATCTCCCAGTCAACGATCAAGCAAATCTCCCCTTTGACTGTGTCGTGAACTCCACTGTGAAGGCCGATGGTGTCCCGATCTCCCAAGTGACGACGACATCTGGTTTGATGATGACGAATGCTCCACGTGACAGTGTCGATGCTATCTCTAGCGAGATCGAAGTTGAATTTGATTTGGGATTTTTCAATTTGGGACTGGGGTTTTGTGATTTGGGGTTGGGTTTTCTTATTTTTGGGGCTAAATTGTAATTTTTGCAAATGTAGGCAATATGTGGTAATTACATGACGCTTGGTAAATAATTGTTTTTTTCAAGAATATGGTAAATACATGGATTTACTATTATCTGATAGTTGGGATTTATTTACGAAGCAAAAAATAGGATGTAGGCAATAAATATTTAAGTAAATGCTATTTTTGTTTGAAATTGTATATCTATTTTGTTTAAATAATACTTGGTAAATATATGTGCTTGGCCTGTTGTGGAATTTTATTTTATTTTAAGAGTGTTATTTATACTTTGTGATTGAGTCAAGTATGGATCTACTTTTTAGACAACAAGTTTCTGTTTGGCAGTTCAGGGGGAAAAAAGAAACTTTTGCTTGTCACCAACTGTTTCTCAATATACCTGTCCAATTAATTTTATGTGCAAGTGGCGCGTGTGAGAGAAATAGACTAATCGTGTTCTAGAGAGAGATAGAGAGACATGCCTGTATGGTAGCTTTGAGCTGATCTTGAGAGAGCTCAAAATCAAGCTTGTGATCCTCTTGAAGCCCGAGGAGAACATCCACAAAGTCTTTCACTTCATAATTAGGACTACTCTTCATTGTCTTATGTTCTTGAACCAGCCGATTATTGAAAGCGTCAAGTTCTCTAAAAGTTGATCTCAATCTTGCCTTAAATCCTCTCACAACGTCCACCCACTTCAAAGAAGGAAAGAAATCGCCCACACAGAAGGCCATAAGCTCCACCACCACCCTTTTTGATAGCTCTCCCAGCCTGCTTCTAGAACCATCTTCCGCTTTGTAACTTTGCCCTAGAATACACCTCGACATGATGCTGTTCGATGCTTCAATCAACATCTGGCTTAGATTTATCATCGTTTCATCATCAATGTTAGCTTTACGTACCCTATTGACCAGCTGTTCGGCTTCTTCCTCCCTAACAAACTGAAAAGATTGCACTCTTTTAAGGCTCAAAAGCTCAACTACGCAAATTCTCCGCATTTGTTTCCAGTACTCACCATAATTTGAGAAACCAACGTCGTTGTTCCCGTACAATAAGACCTCGGTGGCAGTAGTTTTAGGACGGTTTGAGAAAACAACGTCGTGGGTGTTAACTATTTCTGCCACCAGATCTGGAGATGAAATGACAAGAGTTGGAACTTGGCCTAGTTTTAAGAGCATGAGGGGGCCATACTTTTCAGAGAGTGCTCGGAGAGAGCGGTGTGGGAATTTGCCTAGCTGGTGGAGGTTTCCAATGATTGGTAACCTCGGTGGTGTTGGAGGTAAGTTGAGTTTTCGATGTGATGATTTGTTTTGGATAAATAGAAAGAAAAGGGAAAGGAGGAGAAGGAGAACAAAGAGAAAGAAGGGAAAATCTTGGGAGAGTAATGTGGTAAGGTCTAGGCCTTCCCACAAATATTTCTTCCAAAGTTGAGAAATGGCCATGATAATTACGAAGAAGAAGAAGAAGAAGAGGGTCTTCCCACAAATGTTTCTTCCAACGTGTAGAAATGGCTCTTCCTTAATAATACTTGTTTGGTGATTTATACAGCTCTTAGATAAGTGAAGCACAAGGTATAATCACTGAAATGGATATTTGCAAAATATCTGTGGTGAATTATTGTGAATGAGTCCCTTTACTAGTACGTACCTTGGCTTTAATAATGTTGGAAACCATGTGTATCACATGATAACAATTAGGGTAAATTATAAATTTTGCATATTAGGTGTTGTCTAGCTTTATGTCACAACCCGACCTACATAGGGCCATTACTTCGTACTTACTTAACTTAAATACCAACTTTGCAACGACCCGATTTCATGGAGCCATTACCTTACCATGCTTACTTAAACATACTTCATCTTAAAACTTACTTTTGCTTCACATAAAAATACGGAAATGCTTTTTTTTTCCTTTTTAAACTCAATTTAAAACTCAAAACTTATACTTATTTATATGTACTCACTTGAGTACCGAGCTTAAAAACCACATTTTAACAAATCATACTAGTTATCATATACTAGTACCATCGACTTATCATAATATAATATAAACATATTTTACAAAACATATTTTCCAAAACTTGTGGCGGTGTCCAATCCAAATTTCATAATCTATAGTGTCATCTCTCTATAGTCTTGCATCAAGCATTGTCGGTAGGTTGCTTACCTGTAATGCCCCAGCCACCTATGTAGAGTCGTTACCATGCTTACTTAATTTAAATTTCGGTCTTAAATACTTAAGCTTACTAAAAATTAGAGAATAATTTTTTTTTCTTCTCTCTAAACACCATATGAATGGACCAGTCCATATAGGTAAACTTTCCATGCATACATATTAAAATATAAGATACACATATGTCGTACTTTTAACTCAAGTCTTCAAACATCATATATATTTGAAGTTTAAAAAGGGTTGCAGAAAAATTTGCGTAGTGGTATCCCACACCGCACTTCACTTGCCGCATCGTCCGCATAGCCCACCAATTAAGCTGCAGGTTCTTTACCTATAGTATGAAATATACTAATTAGCTTTCGCTCAGCAAGTACAAACATAATCTCACAAAACATAACAACTATCGTGCAAATTATGCGTGGACCAATTATGATCAATTATGAATCTCTTATGCTCCATTATGGACTTAATTATCAACTTATTATCTTGCTTAAAATATGAGCCCCTTGTATACGTACCCAATGCGTGCAATCCATAGAAAGTTAGGGTTTGTAAGGTCCCTAACAATTTTGGGAATCATATACATAACCCTTCACGCATCAACGGAAGGTTGATTATACCCTCACGCATCAACGGAAGGTCTGAGAATTTTCTTGAACATACATAATCCTCCACGATCTGGCAAGAGGTTAGTACGATACTTTACTTGTCTTGGTTTTGTCTTAGTCTTATTACTTTTTTCAAGACTAAGATTTTTTACTTGTGATCTTATTAGTCATGATGCATATGATGCATAGATATAGTATGACATAAAGATCACTAACATAGAATGATTTGTGGCATATTAATAAAACATGGCTTTGTCATTATCTTAAAACATGACATGTATATAAACATGACATCATCATAGTATACATGTAAACAAGTTACACTTTACTGTTTTTCATATTGTAGGTGAGGTTTGTACTTACCCGATGTCCTACGCTCTTGACTTGATAACCCAACAAGGCACATCAACAGGTTCTATTCTTGTTTCAATTAAGGCGTAAGATAAGAGTCATCTTAGCTTACTATAAATCATTAAATTCAATGCTAGTATCCTTAACCAGTATTTATCAGTAACTCTAGTTACATGTCCCCACATCTTCTTAAGATAACACGTTCGGTTACTTGTCTTAACCCTAGGGCTTATGGCCCAACCAGACCTATTAGTGTCTTGTTAGGTTACTTTAGGTAACCCTTGGTATAAGCCCAAGTTATATCTAGATCAAAGCCTTATTGGGTTACTAAAACCTAATTTTTAAACGTTATGTTCTATTAGATTACTATTGGTAACCATGGGCTTTAGGCCCAACCCAGTAACTTGGGTATCCTACCCGATTACCATTGGTCATCATACTGTTACCATGTTTTCAAGATAGCTTTTGGCCTATTTATTTAGTTTTCTCTTTTTTTTATAAAACCTAATATTAATTGTTCAAATTTTCCCTGTATAAAAATCCTTGTATAAACTTTTAATATTTTTACCAAAACTGTAATTTGTTTAAGTAAGGGTAATAAAACTGTCAAGTTTTGGAAACTATCCTTGAAAACAGTTTTATACTGCTAGTTATCAGTGTATGTGCAGGAATTGCCTTTTCCTGCACTGTTTTTGAAAATCCTGTGTAGGAATTTTCTGTTTCCTGCACAGTTTTTGGAATCCAGTTTTATCTTAAAATCTGTTTTGAATTTGGAAAATTTTTCTTCACGAAAGTTTTAGATCTTGAAAAACCCTACAACTTTTGTTCTTTAACATACTCATTTTCCTTGTTGAACCTGCGTGGCCGTGCACAGAGTCTGGGCATGACCAGGTTTGGATTTTTGTAAAAACGGAGGCCATTGGAGCCTTATTTTTGAAAAATGTCCGTGTTACTCCTTAGAATTTTCCATTTTCTACAACTTTGTAATTTTAACTTTTTTCAAATTCGGCCTTTAAAGGCCTCAAAATCCTGCTTCCAGATTGCTGCCTAGTTTTGATCCGAAACTGACAGTTTCTATTTTAGTTGATTCTTAAGTAAAATTTCGCACACACTACCTCGAACGGTTACAACCGTGAGCCTACATCAAGCATGCAGTGCATTACGTACTGTTTTCATTGCCATGCATTCATTTCCATTCATACAATCCTTCATGCAAACCCATATGGTGAATCTTCACCAAACTGGGGTATTTAGGGTTTTCTTGAAACCTACATGCAACATTCATTACCAAATCACTTCTCATCCATGCAACATCATTCTTGAGTGTGTGGGGACATATTGCAAATATCTAATAGGCAATCACACATACTACATGCTATCTAACAAATAAGATCATAACTGTAAGACCCGAAATTTTGAAGACTTGTAATCTCCTTGTTCATAAGGAATTAAAGTCTAATTTATGTATCAATGAGGTGTTATATGAAAAATTATGAATAATAATGAAAAATTCATAATTTTATCTAAACGATGTTCGAGTCCTCATTTAATGATTTTGAGACTCAATTAATGTTTTACGAGCCAAGAATGAAGTTTTTAAAGGAAAAAGAATGAAAAAGGATGAAATTTGACAAAAGTCAAAGGTTTGACCAAAAGTCAAAGGGTTGACCAAAAAGTCAAAGTTTGACCGGGACGGGTCACAACGTCGACTTTACAAGTATGATGAAGGAATATGAAAAGAATCTCCAAAAATGGAATTTTATAAGCCGTAAATCCACCCTAGAAAAATCAAGCACACCGAAAAAGAATTAAGGGCAGAAAGGTCTCCGAAAAATTAGAGAAAGAGAGTTTTGGTCCAAAATTTTAATGGAATAATTTTTGGATCAAAATATAAAATAAAAATGCTCATCACAGTATGGAAAATAACTGTAGAGCGCAAAAAGAGCCGTAAAGGAACGAGATAGCCAAACAAGGCCTTGAAAGAGCTAGTGGAAGATGACATCAACTCTTGACATCACCCTCCACTAACTCAAGACTTCAAATGGCAGCCCCTACCCCCCATGAAAATCCGGCCAACTAGACAAGAAAGGAAGAAAAGAAAATCAATGGAAACAAGACATAAAGCCATGATTTAAGGACCAAAAAGTTGAACAACATGGGAGAAAATTTGTGAGATCTCTAGGACTAACCAAGAGAGGACACATGTCCCTCCTTACCCTCTAATTTTCGGTAACCAAGCAGCCATCCCCCTCCCCTTTGGTCGGCAACAGTTGGTGGCAACAAAGAAAAGAAAAAAAATGGGAACCAAGGCTAGACATCAAGCCTTAAATCAAGGAAAAGTGCACCAACTCTTGTCCATCAAATTCCCTCACTCTCTAGTCATTTTTGGTTGAACAAAAATGAGTCAAAACCATGCTCTCCCTCTCCACAAATCCGGCTGCTACACAAGGAAAAAGAAAAGAAAAAAAAATGGGAACAATGACAAGGCATAAAGCCCTAAAACAAGGAAAAAGGTTGAACAACTTTTGTCCATCAAAGTCTAGTCACTTTGCTTAAAATAACAAGTCAAATCCATGCCCTTTTCTCCTTTGAAAATCCGGCAACAACCCCCCTTAATTCCCCCTTTGGATTCGGCTACTTTGGAAGAAAAGCAAGACAAGACTAAAGCCTTGTTTCAAGGCAAGTTATCACCAACTACTAGCTCCACTTTTTCACATCTCTCTAGCCTTTTTGCTTGAGAAAACTAAGAAAAATCCTAGCCATTCCATATGCAAGTTCGGCAGCAAGAGGAGGAAGAGAGAGAGAGAGATTCAAAAGTTTGGGTTCCCATTTCCAAAGAGTGCACGGTTTTGAGAGAAAGAGAGAAAGAGATTGGAAAAATTTTCTTGTGAGTTTTTGGGAAGAAATCCGAGCAAGAGGAAGAAGAGAAAAGGTAAGAAAAACTTGGTTTTTCTTCATATGAATTTCGGTTTTTAGTTGGAAGCAAGAAGAGCTAACCACAAAAATTTTTGGATGCATTTTCATGAAGAAAACCGTGGGCTAGAGCAAGCCAAGGAACCAAGAAAGATTTTGGGATTTCAAAACCCTAACTTGGGTTGAGGTAAAATCTCTTAAACCACCTTAAATCTAAGCCTTATTTAAGTGTTTTTAAGGTTGATTCAAGAGATTTGTAAGGACATAAGTCCATTTGATTTTCTGCCCTCATTTATGGTGTGTATGTGCTTGATAAGGTTAGGTTGGTTGGCTGACTTTGATGCTTGATTTTCTTTAAAAATTTGTGCATGAAAATGATGGATTTTTCATGCTAGAAGATAGGTTGTATGTCCCATAAGATTAGGCCAAAAATCTGCCAAGGCACCCCCCTTATTGTATGCTAACTTAAGATGTAAACCGAAGTAACTCACCAAGCTGCCAGTTCGGTTTCGAACCTGAGCAGTTTTGGAAAAACGAAAATATAAGGCCTTTAGAGGCCAAATGGGGAAAAACTCAAAACACGAAAGTTGTTCGGAACAACTTTTCCTAGAGGACAGCGTGGACAGAATCTCGAAATAAGGCTCTAAAGGCCTTCGTTTTACCCGAAACCCGTGGCTGAAACCTGGGACGTTCTCCACACCGTTTTTCAGATTTAACCCGTTTTCAAATAAAAACTGGTACTGATCTAGGCCGAACTAGATTTTGTGTAAAACACGAAAGTTTTAGCATTTTTCGATAGCTACAACTTTCGTGAAGAAAAGTTTTTCAGATTCCGAGCCGATTTTTAAACTGGGCGCATTTTGTGAGAGACGCGCAGAGAGTCCGAAATCAAGCAATTGAATCTCACGAAAATCTTTTCTAGAAAAATCATGAAGTGTTCTAAAATGGTCATTTTAGCATCGGAAACCATTCCAAAGACGGTTTCCGACCCCAAATGATTTTATAAATGATTCGTTTCGAAAACCATGAATTTTAAGGGCTCGGGTTTGAAATTCACATTTTCTCCAAAGTAAAGAAAAAGAGGGTTTCAACCAAGAAATTACAAGTTAAAGAAAATAATGAATTTGAGCCAATGAATTTTCTAATTAAAAGGGTTAGAAATTTTATAAGCAAAATGAAGGATTTTTGGGAGATTAATTACACAAGATTTTCCAAAAATAAGGAAAAGAAATTTTAAAGTAAAATTGGTAAACAAGCCGATTACGAACGGTAACCGGATATTATATCCGAGTTACAAACCCAAGGATAACCAAGGGTTAACAAAAGGTTGAACCAAGATTAATTAAGGTTAACCTTAAGGGTTACCCAATATAACCCTAAGGGATACCCACATGTATATTGGGCTAAGACTTAAAGGGTTAATGGAAATAACCCAATAACAAGGATATATGAGCAAAGCCCAATAAGAGAACAAGACTCTAACCAAAAAGGTTACCCAATGTAACCTCATAAGGAATTATCCAAGTTCAATAAAGAATAGGGATAAATATGGCCTAGATGGATATCATGAATAGGGGACATACAACCAAAAGTAAATGTGAGTGTTGGTAGGTCACCAACACCTTACGAAAGGATCCTGATCCTATATTTTTGGGTATATCAGGAAAGTGAATTGCGGTTGCCGACGATTTAAGGGACGCGATTCTAAGGATACGGCACTAGAGGTAAGTACAAACCTCACCTGCAGTATGAAAACTAGTAAATTATGTTCAAGTATGTGGTTTTCAAATATGCTGCAATATGTTGTGTGCTATATCTACGAAATGCCATGTTTTATGAAAAGTGCTGTTTTTACGAAATGCCATGTTTATAAAATGCGCTATTTTCGTAAAATGCTATGTTTATGAAAAGTGCTATTTTTGCGAAATGCCATGTTTATAGAAGGTGCTATTTTCGTAAAATGCTATGTTGATAAAAAGTGCTATTTTGTAAAAGATTATAATAGTGCTATATTTGCAAAATGCCATGTTTATGAAAATGTCATATTTGCAAATGTCATAAATGAAAAGAACGCCATGCCATGTTATTAATGAGATATAAAGTATGTTATCATGTAGTGACATCATATGGTATGTTCACTAAAGATAAATAACATGGTAAGAAGTCACAAGTAAAGTGTCGTACCAACCTCCCCAAGGTGGATGATTTTTATATATAAGTCACGGATTTGCCTTCTCGATTTTGTAAGAGGGTATAATCACTTGTGTTTCCTGGCGTAGTTAGGGACTTGCAACCCCATCTAACTACGTTCAGCGGCGCGCTATAAATTAAGGGTACGTACACTAAGGGGCCCATAAGAAAGGTAAGAAAGTTAAAAGAAATGCATAATTGGAACATAATTGGTTCATGCATATGCATATGATGATGTATGTTTTTCATGATGTTTTAAATGTTTTGTGAGATATGTTTGTGCTTACTGGGCGAAAGCTCATTCAGTTATATTTCATACTGTAGGTAAGAAACCCGCAGCTTAATGCTCGACATTATTGGAGCGGTGTGGCGGCAGACGAAGGCGGTATGGATACCACTACGCATAGTTTCCGCAAATCTTTTGATGTAAAGAAGTTTTTGTATATAAGCATGTATGGTAAAAGACAAATTATGCTTTATGGTATTTTGGAACTAAATACCTTAAGTAATCGTTTACTTGAGTAGTAATGAAGTATTACTAAAGACAAATGTTTTATAAGTAAGTTTAAAAAAAAAAAGAGATAGGAGTTTTAAGAAAGTCAAAAAAAATATATATATATATCCCCAAATTTTCAAGTAAAGTAAGTAATGTAAGGTAAGGAGTGACGGCCCTACGTAGTAAGGGGGCGTCACAATAACCATGCACCAAAACATGAATCAAAACCACTAATCCTAATCAAGCACAAATCTAAGCAAATCTAAGCTATTGCATGAAAAAATAAAATGGGCTTATGCTCTTACATACCATCATGAAATACATATAAATCTTGAATCAAAACTTAATTGAGAGGCTAAGGGATTTTAGGAGGATTACCTTAACACTTTGAAGTTGAATCTAGACTTTGGATTCAAAAATTTTCCTCCTTTCTTCCTTCTACAAAAACCGACCCTTTCACCTTTTTTTTTTCCTATTTGGTTTCAGCTTCTAAGGGGTAAAGGAGAATGAGGTGAAAATGAGCTAGAATTTTGGAGTAGAATCAAATAAAAAATGATCCAAACCCCCCCTCCCCCCATCATCACCTATTTATAGGTGAAAAATAATTTCTTTTTAGATTTATTTTTATTCCTAAAATTGCATATCTAACCTTAAAAATAAAATATTTGCTCATTACCCCCTATGAGGTGGCCGGCCATAGTGGTTTCTTGGAGTCCAAGAAATTTTTCATACCTATCTCTAACTTATTTCCTTGTTCCAATGTAACCAAGGTAACTAAATTTGTAACCAACCATTGGCCTAGTTGAAGGCTTGGTTAGAAATCTCCATAAATTTCATAAATCAAAAATTACATACTTATCCATAATTACTTACTTTTCTTAAAATTGCACTTTGGCCCCTAAAGACAAAATATTTACACTTTAATCCCTTAAGGTGGCCGGCTTTGGTGGAGCCACTTGGCTTCCAATTTATGCATAATTATCCACTTAATTCCCAAAATCCCTTAATATAAATATGCAGTCCATTTCCTTACTAATTCAGCTAATATTAATACTGTTTTTCACTAAAAACAGTACTGTCATATTGAACTGCAGTACAGAATTTATCTGCACTTAACTGGACCGCGTATTGGATTTTCTTAGGACTTAAAGCTACTTAGTCCTTATTACTCCAAATATTATTCTTGATTTTTCTGGAATGATCCCAAGCCTTATTCTTACTTCTTCATCCGTAATGACGGTTTTCTGTAGTATAATTTTCATACTGTTTATTATACTGCAGTATCATCACAGTCAAACCTTAGGTCAACTGGGTCAAACTTTGACCAGATTAAAAATCATAAATTTCTATTCTATCTTTTTCCTCAAAAAGCCTCATGCATGACTAAGTAAACTATTATTGAGTCTTGTAGCTAATTAAACGAGAACTCAAATATATACTGATATTTAACTCAGATCATGAGCTTCATATCTACATACATGATTCAAACTTAGATTCTCCTTGTATCTAAGGAAATCACAAGTCATCAAAATTTCAAGTTATTACATTACCTACAGCATAAACGTAAGTTATGAGCTTATGCTCAGTAAGTATAACTTTCTATTCCACAAAATATTTTTAGTAAAAGAATGCATGAACCAATTATGCTTTCTTATGAATCAATTATGCTTTCTTAAGTTAACTTGGTTCTGGGCCCCTTATATATCATGTGCGCACGTACTGTGACACATAGCCATGGAGTGGTTAGGGTGGCCAGTCCAATCTAACTCAAACCATGAACCAAACCGTTTAACATGGAGTGATTGGGACAGCCAATCGAATCCAACTCAAACCATAGATCAAACCGTTTAAACCCGCCTTTGTTGTAAGTCGGTACGACACAAGAAAACTTGCTTGTCTTATCTTGTTACATGAAAACTTGTTCTTAGTTGATCATACTTGAAAACTTAAATCTTAAATGTTTCTTACTTGAAATCTTAATCTTGTTCTTGTCATGTGATTTATTATTAGTGAACATGCTTTCATAATGTCACAATAATAAAATATAAAACATATGTACATCATGTAAATCAATACATGAATTTTTGAAAAAACATGCAATGTAATAAAAACATTTTGCCCATACTGTAGGCGGAGTTATACTTACAAACTATCCTACACTCTTGGTCTATCGTTCCATCAAGGCACGATAATAGGTCATATTCCTGTTTCAAATAGGGCGTAAAATAAGAGTCATTTTATCTTACTATAAACCATAACATACTAAATCAGTATCCAATCTGATTGCCTTTAGTAATCATAGATACAAATCCTATCATAGTAAACCGGTATCCTATCCGATTACCATTGGTACCTTAACATAGTAAACCGGTATCCTATCCGGTTACTATTAGTAATGATGGATACATGCCCTAACATAATAAATCGGTATCCCACCTGATTACCATCAGTCATATACTTGTTATCATATTCTTATATTTTGAAAATATCATAACTTTGTAAACCAAGTATTTCTTACCGTAATTCTTGAAAATTGCCTTTCATAAAACATAGTACATTTTTAACAAACACTTGGGAAATTCCATGGGATTTAAACTTTTTTGAGACCATTTTCATAAAATCACAGTCTCTTTTTAAACAGATCATAAGACCTTGAAAACTAATTTTAAAACATCCTTTTAATTTACTGGAATACATGTGTCCAAGAAATTTCCTGTACCATGTACAGTTTTGAAAATCCCATTTTATCTTTAAATCGGTTTGGGAAAACTTTCTTCATAAAAGTTGTAGATCTCTTCAAAACCTATAACTTTTGTTTTTCATTCAAAACTTAATTCTGCCTAACTAACTCATTTTTCCTTTTGAAAAATTATGGCCTTGTACACTAACTGTACTAATAAAAACTGTCTAGTTTTCACAAAATGTCTATGTGGCCCCCTAGGATTTTCAATTTCCTACAACTTTGCAGTTATAACTTTTTTCAAATTCAGCCTCTAAGGACCTCAAAATTTAGTTTCCATAAAATTGTCCAGTTAAATCTGAAAATTGACAGTTTGCATTTTTTGTTGATTTTTGCTTAAAAATCCATGCACCCTACCTTAAACGGGCAAAGCCATGAGCCTACGTCAACATGCAACGTGTCGGATTCATTCTTAATATTTAAACATACACTTATCTCATGTTCTTGAAAAGCACAACATTGATAACTTTTCAAGCTTACCAAATTGTGTTTTAGGTTAATTCCTTAACCAACATACTCTTAGCATTCACATCATCATCATCATCATCATTATTCGTCAAATCTCCCTACTTAAACATGTGAAGGCATTTTTCACAAACATATGGTGAGCAATGAGCACACATAACCTTAAACTCAACATAGAGCATAAAAATCAAACCCTAGCATAGATCTAGCATAACCAATCATCAAAAACCATAAAATAAGAAGCATGAGCTTATGCTCTTACAACCATAGTTAGAGGGTTGAGATTATACCTCTAAAGCACTGAAAGAGTGGTTTTAGATCCTTGCATGAGCAAAAATTTGCTCCACCACCCTCCATACCATAACCGGCCATTTAAACAAGACATCATAAAAAGTGTAGCATAATCATAAAGCGTGACATTTACATAATCATGGTATATATAAACATATGACATATTCGTAAACTTGACATAACATATAAATAGTACCAGAAAATTTTATCACCATGCAAACATGTAATCATGTCATATTTGAAATTGATGTTTATTATTACTCATATTGTAGACTAGGTTTGTTTTTACCTTGCTCACAGTGTTTTAATCTCTTGAGACCACTGCAAACATGTAATCATGTCATATTTGATTGTACTTTAGGAATTATATTGTTAGTTATTTAGTTTAGAATTTGAATTTATTTGAATTGTAAAGTTAGGTTTAGATTTAAATTTGTATTGCAAAGTAGATGCAAATAGATTTTAAAATATATATATATATATATATATATATATGTGGAGGCACATTAAAACTCTTTGTGTTCTTCTCTTCTCATTTTTAACTTTATTAGTTCCCTATTTAATTATCAATATGGTATCCAAGCCTAAGTTTTCTTTCATGATTTAATTTTCAATAACAAGCACTGATACTTTTCTGTGCACCTCCATAGTTGGGATATATTTTTGGCTAAACCATTTGGCTTCTTTCAGGTAGTCACAAGGTGTTAGATGTTTCATCTGTAGTAAGTTAAAAATTTTTAAAAATAAACGAAAAGAAAAATAAACGACAAAGGGTTTGTATCTGACTCTCGTTTATTAAATATACAAATAAAATCACTCATAGATTTTTTGCATTCATAAATTTTTTGCACGTAGTTTTCTGGCTTCTACAATTGACGCGTGACTGGGTGCATGACAACTTAGTTGAATTGGAAAAAACTTAGTAGACTGGGTTTTTCTTTCGTCTCTGTATCTTTCCTCCCTTAAATTTATTTGTTTACTTTCTCGGAAAGATGCTAGAATGGCAGAAGCAGTCTATAACACATAATTTAATTATTTTTTGCTTTGATTGTACATAATATATTTAGGGGGTGTTTGGTTCAGAGGTTCATCTCCGTTCCAACTCAAATTTTTTTTGTCTTTTCCCAAAAAATTTTTGTCTTTTTCTCAAAAAGTTTTTTGTCTTTTCTGAAAATTCAAAAAAATTTACTATTACAACTAAAATATTTCAACTCAAACTAGCGAACCAAACACCCCCTTAGTATCTCCTACCTATGATTCCTCTTTTGTGAAAAGATATTTGTTGGTAGATTTTAAAATTCAAACACTATTTGCAATTATATATTGATAGCGTTGTTTTAAACTTAAATAATAAATAAAAATGTAACTATATCTCACCTATAATTCATGGATATTTGGACAATTATCATTTTCTTTCTTGAACTTTAAAAAATCTCATTGTATCCCTCAAATTTTTATATAGTTCCACTTATTTTTTCTATTTTGTGGTGTTATCTCAGTCTTCTGAGTTGTTTGGATCAGAAACGTTAAAAAAACTATGATAGAATGATATTTCAATATGCATCACTCCTTTTATCGCTGTGGACCCATATTCAAGAAGCAAACAAACCAATGTTAAATTAAATTTGTACAAGTTCAATGTATCTAAATTCCCCCCCCCCCCCCCCCCCCCCCCCCCCCCCCTCCCTCTTTTTTTGGTCATTCATTTAGAAAGCAAATTAGTAGAAAAAATGAGCATGAATAATTTCTTCCCGATCTGGGATAGAAATCAATTAAAGTTGTCGTCTTGCGCAACAGAAGAGATCATGATTTGACAGAACAGTTGAGAAAATAATAAATGATTGTGGTACAATCATGAAGAGAGATGTGGTTATTGTGCTACTTGCCATACAAAAAATATCGAAGACTTTGAAGTAATTAGCTGCCAGTCCTTGAGAAAGCCGACAAGCGAAGTGGGGTAATGCGTCCATTCAAAAAAATATATATATCAATGATAAGTTTTTAAAAACTCTTTAGTCGACGGACCATATTTGAAAAATGATTAAAAATATAAATTAGAAATTAGAAGGAATAATTAACAACCAACTCTTAACTAATTGGGCACTTTCTATTCTAGTTATTTACTATGGTCGGGGCCAATTTTTGGAAATAATTGTTTCTAAAATGTTTTTTTTTTTTAATCATTTTCCTCCAATTTTACTATCCCCTTTTCCAAACGTTAAAGAAAAAATAAAAAATAAAAACATTGAAAGTCTATAATTTTACCATTTTAAGTCGAAATGAGATATTTTTTTTAATTGCGGAACGAGACAAAATCTATATTGCTAATTTTTTTCCAAACACATTTCAAGTTTTTATACTTTTTCACTCAAAACAGTTCATTTTCACTAAACGTACATTTTCAAAACTCAAGCCATATCTAATCTCCAAAACACCATCTCCAAAAGTTAAACCCAAACGAGGCCTCAATATTATATATCTTCATTTGCAAATGAAAAATACGTGGGATACATCCCGCTTAATTCTTTGAAGTAGGATCCGGTTACAAAGGGATTTTAATATGTTGTTTTTTAATGGCCCTTCCCTTTATTCTAAACATTTCTGTATTAATTTTTTCTTTTTTAATAATATAATGGAACAGATAAAGAATGAGTGTGCAAGAGTAGCATTGACCTAGTCAGGATGTATTTGCAATGATCCTACTAAAACAGAAAAGAAGAAAAGAAGAAATTAGTGTCTGGCTCTATTAAACAAAAACAGAAAAATCTATGCCTTTTAGAGCAAACCCAGAGTAATGCCTATTAAAAGTAACAAAGTCGTAGCTTATAATAAACTTGGGGAGAGGATGTTATTCCATTTTAAGTTGTATGGGACCCATTCACAATAACTTGCAATTGTCCATTTCATTGATTCGACTTCTGCTTCACATGGTTACCAACATTATTAAAGGGACCCATTCACAACAATTTAGCTTGTAAGATGCTATTGGATTAAAACAAATAAATCATAAAATAGCCAAAGCTTTCCTCGTAATTATTAACTAAATATCATGGAAATTATACATTAATGATATGTTTGTTGACTTGAATTGAGGACTTAAATATTATTTTGTCGTAAAAATAATAAGCGGATTGACATTTTTCTCTAAGCCGAAATGTTCGGTTATTTTATTTATTTAGTTGAAGCTTTTTCTTGCTTGAATGGCTTTTTTGAAGAAACATAATTCACCATATTTATTCTAACTCTACTAAATTAATATCTAAATAATTGTTTGCAATTAAATTAACAAATTAATCATTTATCAATAAATAAAACTTTCATGAGATAAAAACTTTTCCTAATTCTAATTGTACTCATTTATAAGAGGTTTACTGTATTTGTTTTTCTTGCTAAAAAGTTTGAACTCCAGCTCAAGATCACTTTTTTTTTTTTTTTTTTTTCCTATTCCTAACTAAAATCGTTTTTCGAGTTTTACAGCGTATATATGCACTTGATTTTATGGACTTTTTTGCCATACTAATAAATATCATAAAGATTATCCATAAATGATATGTTTGTTTTTAACGGAATAATAATAGATATTAAAGATAAATATATAGGAACGAGTCTAGAATTTCCATTATTCACACTAGATGGGTCCACCAGATGTGACCGCAGCTGATAGGACATTCATTTTCTAAGTAATTGGGATTCAACAACTTAGACTTCTAAAACTAATTAAGACCGGGTCAGTTTGTGCAATTTGAAAATGTCAAAGCTTTGGAATATATTTTTGACAAGGTCAATAGCCGGCAGGTTTGTAATTTCTCAAAGCTAAAATCAAACGGGTTTGATTAGTTAATAATTTAATGTTTAATAAATTAGAGGCCAAAAGAAGTAGAAATTAATGAGAGATTTTATTAGGCATGTTCTCCGACCAGGTTGTGGGATACAAAAGAAACAAATGGCCATTTCAATTAGTTTGATGCTTTTTATTTCTCTCTTCCAAACAGTTTCTTTTGCTGTCAACACTATAGGTCCATTCCAATCCATCACCGATGGAACGACCATGATTTCGAAAGGAGGAATATTCGAGCTTGGTTTTTTCGGCCCCGGAAATTCTAAGAATCGTTACGTCGGAATTTGGTACAGGAACATCCCAGTTCGAACCGTTGTTTGGGTCGCAAACCGGTGCAATCCCATCAATGGTTCCTCCGGCTTGTTGACCATAAACGGAACGGGAAATCTTGTGCTTTTGAATCAGAGCAAGAGTGTTGTTTGGTCCACGAGCTCATCAAAACAACCCAAGAAACCGATAGTGCAGCTTTTAGATTCGGGGAATCTTGTACTAAGGGACGAGGAAGTTGAAAATACAGAGACTAATTATTTATGGCAAAGCTTTGATCATCCTTCTGATACACTTTTACCAGGGATGAAATTTGGGTGGGACTCGAGGACAGGGCTTAATCGGCAATTAGTAGCATGGCGGAATTGGGACGACCCTTGTCCGGGAGATTTGAGATTTATCTTGAATGTTGACCCTCATAAATACCCTGAAGCTTATTTGTGGAAGGGCATGACACCATACTACCGCTTTGGACCGTGGAACGGCGTTGGTGTCAGTGGTTCGCCCGATATAAGGCCTAATCCGGTTTTGGATTACCACTTAGTTTATAATGATAACGAGCAATATTACAGGTTCTACCTCAAGAACAACTCAGTAATCTCAAGGATGGTGTTGAATCAAACAAATGGCATAGGTCAACACTTAACATGGATGGAAGGAGACCAGAGTTGGAGTGTGTATGCTTCAGTTCCGAAGGACAGTTGTGGTGTATATGGTCGCTGCGGAGCCAATGGGAATTGTGTCATAAGTGAGACTTCAATATGCCAATGTTTGGAAGGATTTAAGCCGAAGTCCCAAGCAAAATGGGATTTAAGGGAGTGGTCTGAAGGATGTGTCCGCAAAAATCCGCTGAATTGCAAGGATGGAGATAAAGAAAAGGAAATACTTAGTGCTGAAGATGATTTTGTGCAACTTGATGACATAAAAATGCCAGATATCAGAAATACTTGGGTTAACGAAAGTATGAATCTAAAGGAATGCAGGGTCAAATGCTTGAATGACTGTTCTTGCGTGGCTTATTCTAATTGGGATATTCAAGGAGAAGGAAAGGGTTGTCGTATCTGGCTTCGTGATCTTATGGATATTAGACACATGTCAGAAAGCGGGCAAAAGTTTTATGTTCGAATACCCGCTTTAAAGCTAGGTATGTGCTTTCTCTTTTCACATGCCTCACTTTTTGCATACAAGTCCATGTAGTTTCTCTCAAACTTAAATACTTTACCACGGTTTCTCTTGTCTTTTCACTGCAATTGACATTTTTCATTTTCTTTTTTGGTCCCTAAATAACTAAGGAATCGCAAACGATGGTCCAGAGTTGGGAGCAAGAATATTTATACCACTTCTGGGATCACTTTTTGGGACGCTTTTAGTTTGCTATTACATTTGCAGAAAGACATCGAAAGGTATTACCGCTGGTACTCTTGCTTTGATAATCTTCCATTTTTTTTTTTTTTTTTTAGCTTTTTCCGAGATATACATGCTTCCTAGTTTTGAACCATTTTATGAGGTTTTAGAACGATTTCGTGAATACTGGTTCTCGTAGTTCTAAAGGTGGTGGTTCAGATGATTTTGATAGTCATGTAAAATTATATGTACATCCCAAACGATTCGCCAGTATTACAGTTGTACGACTTGGATCAGAAGTTTAACATCCAAAATATTTGGTCCTAAATAACTACTAAAATTGAAAAAAAAAAATTTTTCCCCGTGTTTGTAGTGGTTTTAACTTCTGATAATTTTTCAGAGAAAATAAGGAGAAATAATAAAGCTACTCATAGAAACAGAGCAAAAGCTGAAGACTCTGACCTGCCTGTGTTCAGCCTGGCTACAGTAAGCACGGCTACAGATAATTTTTCATTAAAAAATAAGCTAGGAGAAGGTGGTTTTGGACCTGTATACAGGGTAAGCGTTTCTTACGCCAGTTAGATAAAGTCCAAAAGAGAACATTAAAATTTAGGGAAACGAATTTTGTAATAGTTTTTTTCTTTTTTTTGGGTGTGAAATAACAGGGTACGTTGCCTGACGGACAAGAGATTGCTGTCAAGAGACTCTCATTGAGTTCTCATCAAGGAATAAATGAGTTAGAAAATGAAGTAATACTAATTAATAAGCTTCAGCACCGGAATCTTGTAAAACTTCTTGGTTGTTGCATTCATAAAGAGGAGAAGTTGCTGATTTATGAATATATGCCAAACAAAAGTCTGGATTCTTTTCTCTTTGGTAAGACAGTTAAATTTACTCTGTCTTTTCTATATTTCTATAACAACATTATTAACTTGAAGAATATACTTTTCTAGATCCAACACAAAGTAAACTATTAGAATCGCCTAAGCGTTTTCAAATTATATGTGGTATTGCTCGGGGGCTTCTATATCTCCACCAGGATTCCAGATTGAGGATAGTGCATCGAGATCTTAAAGCTAGCAATATTCTTCTTGATAATGAGATGAATCCCAAAATTTCAGATTTTGGTATGGCTAAAACTTTTGGAGGAGATCAAACAAGAGGAAAGACAAAAAGAGTAATAGGAACTTAGTGAGTATTCTTTAGATTTCTTTAAAAGGAAAGAGTTCTAGTTCTATTCTATTCTATAAATTTTCATTCATATTTATTTTCGATACTATGCATGTAGTGGCTATATGGCACCAGAATATGCTTTCAATGGTGTTTTCTCAACAAAATCAGACGTTTTTAGCTTTGGTATAATTGTTTTGGAGATTGTAAGTGGGAAGAAAAGTACGGGCTTTTATCATGAGAATGTTGTGGGGCTGACCCTTATTGGACATGTAAGTCTAAAAATATTGCATTACTTTTTCATATTGGTATAATGTCAAAATAATGAATTACACGTTGTTTCTTGATATTTCTAGGCATGGGCATTGCTAAAAGAAGGAAGGCCATTTGATCTGATTGATGTACACATGAAGGATTCATCCAACAATCTACATGAACTGTTGCGTTGCATAAATATTGGTCTCTTATGTGTGCAACAATATCCTATGGATCGACCTGACATGTCATCTGTTGTCCTCATGTTAAGTGATGAGCGTGAGCTGCCTCAACCAAAACCACCAGGATATTTCTTGGAAAATGATTCACGAGAAAGAAATCAAGCCTCCAGTAAGCCACAGTCATTTTCGAAAAATACTATGACGATAACCACGTTCATGGGTCGATAACTCGATATCCCCTGTTGGTTAATCATAACGTATATACTGTGCAAATGTACAATATGAGTTTGAAATCTTTTCTCTAAGAACTTCTGGTTGCATATACAACTACTCGTGACACATATAATGGTTTTTTTTTTTTTTTTTTCCCTTTCATCATCTTCTTTTTTGAAGAGAATGATATTTACTACATAGACAGAATGGAGATTTTTTTTTTTTTTGGTTTTTTTGGACATACTGAAACAATTCACAATATTGAATAAGCAGTTGTGCTACTTGCCTTACCTGTGTAAGAAACAACAAGAACCTAAGAAAATAATAATAATAATAGAGTATCAAGGGAAAAACCTCAAGTATCCCATTGTACTATTGAAATCCCCTGTCCTCCCCCCCCCCCCCCCCTTTTTTTTTTAATAGAAATATAAGAAATATCTCTATGTTTCTAAAACTAGACAAATTACCATTTTAATTAATGGAAAATTAAATAAAATGATAATAATAGTGATAAGAGAAGAACAAAAGAACACAAGAATATTTCACGTGTATTTGCTTTCACGGACTAAGAACAATGAATTCATTAGTAAGGAATATTATGAATAGACTCTCATATAAATACAAGTTACAATGTATACAATCAAGTAAGTTTTCTAATACTTACAAATCGACTAAGATCAAGCCTTATTCTAAATTATTATAAATACAAATAAATCTAATATTCCTAATAAAGATAATTACATACAAAAAGAAACAAATTAAACAAGTTTCCTTAATGTTAATACTAACTTTCCTAAGATTAACAGTTAAAAAATAAACAACAAAAATTTAAAACTAAAAGAAACAAAGAAATTCAATAAATATAGGAAGAATTTAAAGTTTTATGGCAAAATCACAAGGTTGAAAAAGCAACTTGGGAGTTAGAAGATGGGATGAGAAAGAACTACCCCAGTTTATTCTAATTTTCGAGGACAAAAATTTTTAAGGGGGATAGATTGTAATAACTAGCTTTTTACGATATTACGATTTCTTTTTTTTTTTTTAAAGGAATTTAAGATGTATCATGAAGGTATTAATGGAAAAACCTGATTAGGGTTTTTATCAAATTTTGTGAGTTCTTATGATTTTATAAGACTCAGTAATGGATTACTTAGTCAAGCATATATCCTTTTGAGCAAAAAGGTATAATCAAAATTTATGATTTTATGTTAGTCAAAATTTAATCAGAAAAGTCAAAGGTATGACGGTACTGTAGTATAACAATCAGTATGGAAAATATACTGCGAAAAACTGTCATTACGGATAAGATAATAATAATAAGATTCAAAATTACTATAGAAAAATCAAGCACATTAATTAGGACAATAAGGGCTAAATGGCTTAAAGTTATAAGAAAAATTTTTACTCAGTCCAATTATACACAGATGAATTCTGGACTGCAGTCCAGTATAACAGTAATGTTATTAGTTGAGAGCAGTATTGGAAATATCTGTATTAGCATGAAAATGGACTGCATTTTAAGAGAAAAGCCAAACAAGGCCTAAGAGGGAGGACACCTCACTTATGGATAATTAAGTGATTTATGGAATTATTGGAAATTAGGAAAAGAAATAGATTGCTTGCTCTCCAAGGAATTGGCCGGCCACATCGTGGGGGGGGGGGGGTGTGAGCAAATATTTTTGTTTCAAGGACTTATAAGTAATTTTTTGATTAAAAATAAATCTAAAAATTAAATTATTTATCACCTATAAATAGGTGATTGGGGGGGGGGGGGGCTCATTTTGCTTCACAAAATGAGAAAACACCCCAAAACCATGCCAAAATCTTTCCTCAACCTGTCCCCTTAAAATCCAAAACCCAAAGAAGAAAAGAAGAAAAAACAAAAAAAAAAAAAAAAAAAAGAGAAGAAAGAAAGAGATAGGTGGTGGTCGGATTTGGTGAAGCACTAAGCAAGTGTGGCCGAAAATTTGGAACCCAACCAAGCTAAGGGAGGACCGGTTCTCGTTGGTGGCAAGGGGGAAAAATGTGTGAATCAAAATCTAGCCCAATCTTTGAGTTGATTAAGGTAATTCCCCTTTGGTTCCCTAAGTTTTTCAATTTAAGTTTTATTGGAAATTTAAATGTATTTTAAAAGTTGGATTGTAAGAGCATAAGCTCATTTTATTTCTATTGCCCTAGTTTAGATTTCTTTTTTTTTAGATTTGTGCTTGATTAGGTGCTTGGGTGGTTTTGATTTATGTGCCATGCACGAATATGTGATTATGGTTGTATGATTTTAGGGTTTGCATGTATGTTTAATGATGTTAGTTGTATGTCCCTAATGTACCTAAGAAAGTTATAGGTTATGCATGTTAGGTTGTTAGCTTGTGATGAATGGATATGCAAACCCAAAATTTTTTCAAACCCTAGCTTGGTGTAAGAACACTTAAGGGTTTGCATGTGAATGTATGGATGTATAATGATGAAATTTTACATTGGAAAGCACTGTATGATTGTTGTAGGCTCACGATTGCGACCGTTTGAGGTAGGGTGTATGTAATTTGAATGTAAAAATGGATTTAAGAAAGAAACTACCAGTTCGGGTAAAATTGGCCAGTTTTCTGGATAGCAGGTTTTGACGCCCTTAGAGGCCGAATTTAGAAAAACTTAAAACATGAAAGTTATAGAGAAGGGAAATTCCTATGGGAAAAGTAGATAGTTTTCAAAAATAAGGCTCCAATGGCCTTGGTTTTTACAAAAATCCAAACCTGGTCATGCCCGGACTTCATGCACGGCCAGGCAGGTTCAACAGGGGAAATGAGTAGGTTAGAGACCGAACTGGGTCTTGAGTAAAACAGGAAAGTTGTAGGGTTTCTCGAGATCTAAAACTTTTGTGAAGAAAACCTTTTCGGATTGAACACAAATTTTTAAATAAAATTATATTTCAAAAATTGTGCACGAAACAAGAAATTTCTGCACAGGATTTTCGAAAAACAGTGCAGGAAAAGAACATTCCTGCATATACACTGATAAATTGGCTGTGGGAAACTATTCCAAAGATAGTTTCCAACACTTAATAATTTTTACAAGCCCTACTCAAAGAGTTACAATTTTTCATAAGTTGAACAAGGATTTTTGTATATAAAATGGACATAGAGTACTAAGTTTTTCCAAAACAAAGAAAAGTAAGATTTGGACCACAAGTATCTTAAAAACTTGGTAACAAAATAATGACTGATGGTACCCGGAAAGGATACCCGAGTTACTGGACTGGATCCAAAGCCCAAGGTTACTTATAGTAACCCAATAGGATATAACTTAGGAGTTTGGGCTTTAGGAACCCAATAAGAGTTGACTCAAGTTTGACCCAAGTTGACTTAGGTTCACACCAAGGGTTACCCAATGTAACCCAACAAGATACTAAGTTTGTTAGTGGGCCGAAACTCGGGGTTACTCCTAGTAATCTAATGGGATATGGATTGAAAATGATAAGCCTTAGACCCAAGGTTAAGAATAGTAACCTAACACTATTCATGTATGCTTGGGCTTAGTACCCAAGATTACTTTAAGTAACCTAACAAGTTATGATCTAAGTATGGTAGGCCATGAACCTTAGGGTTACTTGTAGTAACCAAGTAAGTTATCATGAGTATGTATGGGGGACATGTAACTAAGGTCATGTATGGATATTGGTTAGGTTATCAACATTTTTTGGTTATGGAATCCTTACCTATGTCCTTTTATAATAGCAGGAGGTAGCCTATTGTTGCAACCTGACTTGGAGCAACAAATTATAGGACATAGCATATGAGGTAAGTACAACTCCGCCTACAACATAGGCTATTTGTTGTGTTACTTGCCTGTTGTGTTGCATGCAATGATATGATATGATGTATGATGTACTTAAAGTGTATGAAATGGTTATGATATGGTTATGAGTTATTTACGTGTGACATTATGAAGCATGTTCACCAAATCATATGATAAGAATAAGACCAAGGTATGAGATGATGAAAATTAAGTATGATGGTGTAATACCCGGAATTTTTATGGACTTACGATTTCTCTTTTTATTAGAAATTAGAAGTCCCCATGCTATATTTATGAGATGTTTTCATGAAAAATTATGAATCACATGTGAAATTCGTAATTTTATTAGCCAAGGTTAGAATTTTCTTTTAAACCGGCTACGAGACTCGGAAAAAAATGCCGAGGTTGGTAAACGGCATTTTGAGTCAAAAAGGACGAAGAGGAAAGAAAAAGAACGAAAAAGGATGAAATTCTAAGAAAGTCAAAGGTTTGACCAAAAAGTTAACTTTGACCAAAAAATCAAAGGTTGACCAAGGACGGGTCAAAAATGTTGACATCGAAAAATGATGAATTGCAGTATAAGAAGAGACTGCAAAAAGCTTTCAATGGTCAAGAAAGCAAAAATAAGCCGTAAAAACCACCCTAGAAATCAAGCACACCGAATCAAGAATTAAAGGGCAAAAAGGTCTCCGAAAAATTGAAGAAAGAAAGTTTTCGGTTCAATTTTTATAAGGAAGAATTTTGGATCAAAATTATGGAGCACAATATTTTTAATAATTGTGTGACACAAAGGAAAGGAAAGGAATTAATTTTAAAGAAAGAAAAGAAAGCAAGCAAAGGAAAGAAGAAGACAAGCTCCTTGATTTAAGGACAAGTAACCAACTACTCCACTTTCTCCACTTCAATATTCGGCAACCATCCTTCAAATTCCCCAAGAAAATCCGGACACAATGGCCCTAGGATCCCCCATAAAGTTCGGCAATCAATGAAGGAAAAGATGAAGAAAAGTCAAACAAAAAAAAGAAACAATATATATGTATATATATAAATTTTGTGGTGGTATTAGTTGGTCAGCCCACGTGCAAAGAAAAGAAAGAAGCAGAGATTAATTAAAGGGAAGTATTCACAGCAACCCACATGCACTTTGTGCTCCTCCATTTTCGGCAAAAGCATGGGAAGGCAAGAGAAAAAGGTGTGACATCACAACACCACCAAAGCAAGCTAACTCTCCCTCTTTTCTCCTCAAAAACCGCTGCTTGCCCCCTTCCATCTCCCATCACTTTCGGCAGCAGCAATAAAGCAAGCAAGAGAGGAAAAAAGCTAGAAAACCAATGGATAAAGGTGTGCTCTCCATGCCTCTTTGTGACCGGCCATTCCCTTCTCATTTCCTCTTTATTAACCACTCCAAAAGACCCATCTTTTATTGGATAAAAGCAGCAAAAGCTCTGCCAAGTTTTCAGAAGAAAACCGTGGGAGAGAGAGGGAGGAAGAGAAGGAAAAATCTGGAAAAATGCTAGAGGGTTTTGCATGTGTGATGTTCGGCTTTTCTAAGGGAGAATCAAGAGAAATTTGTGAGCCATGGAGACCCATTTTGGGGCACAAAAACCGTGTGTTAGAGGAGTGAAAGAGAAGAGAGAAATCTGGAAAAATTTATGGGGTGAACCATGGTGGAGTTCGGCTTGGTGTGATGGAGCCAAGAGGAAAGATTTTTGGTGATTCTTGAAGCCAAAATCCGTGGACTTGAGAGAAGGAAAAAGGTAAGAGAAAACTTGGATTTCTCATCTTATAAAGTTGGTTTTGATGAGCAAGAAAGAAGCTAACAAAAAGTTTCTTGGATCTCTATTTTTCTTGCAAAATTCGTGAGCCATGGAGGAGCCAAATCCATGGGTGAGCAAACCAAGGAGGAAAAGAAAGATTTTCAAACCCTAACTTGGGTCAAGGTAAACCCTTAAACTAATCTTGGATTTAAGCTCAAGATAAGCATTTTTATGATGGTTTAAGATGGGTTTGTAAGGACATAAGTCCATCTCTTATTATAGCCCATGATTTTCGGTGTATGTGCTTGATAGGGATTAGGGTTTGGTTGGCTTGTTTTATGATGTTTCTTGCATGATTTTTTTATGCTTGAAAAATTGATAGGATGCATGCTAGATGTGTTATTTAAGTCCCCTAAGTTATGGTCAAAAAATCTGCCAAGCAGTGGATGTATGGCTGCTTGTATAAGGTTGTGTGTGATGCTAGTTGATGAATGATGCAAGGATAGAACAATGCAACCCATAGGACGTTTTGTGGGCTGCATGGGCGTGAAGAATGGGCAAGAATGTATGCATGGGACGTTAGACACGTTGTTTGATGTATGTTTAAGCTCCCGATGTGATCGGTCGAGTTAGAATCCGCGAACTAAGACGTAAAACCGGATTAACAACCGAAACTGCCATTTCGGAGTCGAAACTGGCCAGTTTCGGGAAAGTGAAATTATCGGGTCCTTAGAGGCCGAACGGGTTAAAAGTTAAAACACGAAAGTTGTTCGGAACAACTTTTACTAGAGGACAACGCGGACAGAATCTTAAAATAAGGCTCCAAAGGCCTTCATTTTTATGAAATCCCGTGGCTAACTCCTGGAGCCAGTTTCACTCCGTTTTTCAGGATCACCCACATTCAAACGAAAACTGGCACTGATCTAGCCAGAACTGGGTTTTGTGCAAAACACGAAAGTTTTAGCATTTTTCGATAGCTACAACTTTCGTGAAGACAAGTTTTTCGGAAAATGAACGGATCTTTAATCTGGGTTGTTTTTATGAAGAGTGCTCAGGGAATCCGCGAATTTCCAGCACTTGGTTTACAAAAACGTTTTCAAGAAAATGTTAAGTGTCGCTAAAATGTTATTTCGACTACGAAAATCGTTCCAATGGCGATTTTCAAGTCCATAATGATTTTATGAAGTCCCGTTATAAGAAAATGAATTTTTAGAGTTTTTGGGATTATTCACCCAAAGCTCTCAAGCTAAAGAGAAAAAAATGAGATTTTCCATAAGTTAAAGGAAAATGAGATTTTTCAAGAAGAGAAGTGGAAATTTTAAGAGTTTAGAATTGAAATTCCACATTTTTCCAATAAGTAAAGAAAGTGATGATTTTAGACAAGTATTTTCAAGAGTAATGAAGTAAGAGTTTTTACAAGTAAATGGATGGGTCTTTGGAAGATGACTATATAATGTTTTCCAAAAATAATAAAATGGAGTTTTAAGGTAAAAATGGGTAATCAAGCCGATTTCGAACGGTAACCGGAATTATATCCGAGTTACTAGGCTAAGCCCATAGCCCAACGTTAGACCCAAAGGGGGTTGACCTTAGTTGACCACATGTTGACTTGGGTTGACCAAGAGTTGACTTTAGGGTTACCCAATATAACCCTAAAGGATACCAAAATTAATGAAATGGGTTAAGACCAAGGGTTATTGAAGAGAAAATAACCCAATGGATTATGGATCAAGTAAAAGTAAATTATAAGCCCAAGAGGAAGGAAGTGACCAATCAGGCTTACAAGAGATATTAGAGGGGACATAAAACACACACATCTAGGATTGCTCATAGATGTTGGTTAGGATACCAACATCATGTGTCGCGATTTATAGTAAGATAAGTTAATCTTATCTTACACCTCCTTTGAAACAGGATTATGAACCTGTTGAGATATCGCAAGGAAGGATGTTACGTCAAGAGCATAGGACCTAAGGTAAGTACAAACCTCACCTGTAGTATGGGAAAAATAATATGTATGTTCAAATATGCTATGTTTCAAGATATGTTGAAATGCTTTTAAGATGTTATGTTTTGAAGATGTTTTCAAGATGCCATGTGTTAAGAATGTCATGTTTTAAAGATGTCATGCTATGTTTTATGAACGAAATGTTAAGTATGTATGATATAGTGACATCATGAAGTATGCTCACTAATGATAAGAAACTTGGTAAAAATACACAAGTAAAGTGTCGTACCAACCTCCACCACGGTGGAGGATTTTTATGTTAAAGTTATGGATTCGCTCTCTCGCTTTGTAAGAGGGTGTAATCACTTATGTTCCTGGGTGCAGTTAGGGACTTGCAATCCCATCTAACTGTATCCAGCGGCGCGCTATATGTTAAGGGTACGTACACTAAGGGGCCCATAAGAAAGGTAAGAAAGTTAAAAGAAATGCATAAATGGAACATAAATGGTTCATGCATATGTTTTATGATGAAATATGTTTTCAAGATGTTTAATTGAAAATGTTTTGTGAGATCGCGTTTGTACTTGCTGAGCGTCAGCTCATCAGATATATTCCATACTGCAGGTTGAGATAAAAAGCTTGTAGCTTTACTTGGTGGGCTTGGAGATGATGCAGCGAGTGAAGGGCGGTGTGGGATACCACTACGCAATAATTTCCGCAATATGTTTAAAGTTATGAAGTTTTTCATGTAGGTTATTGTCAAGTTAATTATGTATGAAATGTTTTAAAGTACGATACACGATTTTGTGCATGGACTTCAAGTCAAGACTTTAAGATGAATTCTCAAGTTTTAGAAAGAAAGAGAAGTTCAAAGAAAGTTTTAAAACGATGCTCAAAAGAAGTTTCAAAAAAAAATAATAAGTCAAAAAAAAAAAAAAAAAAAAATTTTCCGCATTTTAAAGCAAGTTATGTATGAAGTATGAATGTGACGGTTCCGGCGCCCCGCATCCGCGCGGTCGGCCCCGCGTGGGTGTCAGGTGGGTGGTTCGGGGCGTCACAGAGTTTGGTATCAGAGCGGTATCCTGCCAGCCTTCTTCACTTCGCTTCACATCGTCTCCGCAACAGCCCAAGTAAGTTGAAATTTTTTTTTTAAGTGATAACCATAGTGTTTTTCATTTTAAGGGAAATCACATACGATATACATATGTATTTCCTTGACCCTAGAAACTACCATAATGAGTATGTGAGAGGGTAAGCTTATGATGATGATGATGATGATGATGATGATGATGATGATGTAAAGGATTAGAAGTTAGAAATAGAAATTGGTTCGCCGTATATACGAACGAACCAAAGTTTGCAAGAGTCTAATCTTGCAATTATAGAAGCTAAGCTATGATTGAAAAAAAAAAGTGGATAATGCCTTAATTTGGGAATAGCAATTAGGCATATGCCAATATGAGCAAGATACTGCCAACAGGAATTTGGTATATCATGATGATAGCTTTAAGAATGATGATGATATCAATAAGGTTGAAATTGACAACAACCTTCTAAGTAAAAGAAATTATGCTATGATGGGAAGTTTTAGATATTCCCTAGAGCTAAGATTATGCCTGTATGCTTTAACGAAAATGCTAAAGGCAAAAAGAGAAGTTTCTACTGGCCAATAAATGTGAAGAGCTAGTTGAATCAAGTATGTCTTCGATTGTATCACTCGAACAAGAAAAATATTTCCAAGAATATTATTTACTATTATTTTCCATGAATAATAATATGGAAGATATTTAAAGAAGTTGTTTTTACGTATGGTGCTTGGTCTTATGTGACATTAGAACCCAATCATGTTATGTAATGTAAGAGACGAAATCCTTGAGGAGTAAATTTTTCCCAAGAGAGGAGTCTTTGGCCAAATCCGTGAGGAAAAAGTTGCAAAAGAGGGGCCACCAAGAAAGAAAGGGGTTCTAATAGCATGAGATTAACACTGTACTAAGAGGGTCTTCAGTTTCAAGTAAAATTGAAAGAAAAATATTTTCAATAATTGCTGAGCCCTAAAGTAAAGTTAAAGAAAATATCGTAAATATAAAAATACGATATATTTTTCAAGTATGGAAAAGCTATATAATATAATGTGCTTTTCAAAAATTGCAAGTTATATGAAAAATTTGCTAAGAAATTTCATGAAAATGGTTCTTGTGATGCAATATGAAGAAATGATAAGTACGATGACATGTATGAAAGGATGAAAGTATGATGAAAGTATGATGAACATGATGAAAGTATGATGATAGGAATGAAAGAATGATGAAAGTAAGCATGAAAGCATGAAAGTACAAGGTTATAAGGTATGAAATAAGATGAAGTATAAGGAAAATTATGGTTCTGTATAAAAGATATGAACCCATTAGGTATTAAAAATGGGAACATGAGCAGACCATTATGGATTTCTAGTGAATTTTGAGAAAAACCACCTAGAATTATCCGATTTTCGAGGACGAAAATATTTTAAGGAGGGTAGGATGTAATACCCGGAATTTTTATGAACTTACGATTTCTCTTTTTATTAGAAATTAGAAGTCCCCATGCTATATTTATGAGATATTTTCATGAAAAATTATGAATCACATGTGAAATTCGTAATTTTATTAGCCAAGGTTAGAATTTTCTTTTAAACCGGCTACGAGACTCGGAAAAAAATGCCGAGGTTGGTAAACGGCATTTTGAGTCAAAAAGGACGAAGAGGAAAGAAAAAGAACGAAAAAGGATGAAATTCTAAGAAAGTCAAAGGTTTGACCAAAAAGTTAACTTTGACCAAAAAATCAAAGGTTGACCAAGGACGGGTCAAAAATGTTGACATCGAAAAATGATGAATTGCAGTATAAGAAGAGACTGCAAAAAGCTTTCAATGGTCAAGAAAGCAAAAATAAGCCGTAAAAACCACCCTAGAAATCAAGCACACCGAATCAAGAATTAAAGGGCAAAAAGGTCTCCGAAAAATTGAAGAAAGAAAGTTTTCGGTTCAATTTTTATAAGGAAGAATTTTGGATCAAAATTATGGAGCACAATATTTTTAATAATTGTGTGACACAAAGGAAAGGAAAGGAATTAATTTTAAAGAAAGAAAAGAAAGCAAGCAAAGGAAAGAAGAAGACAAGCTCCTTGATTTAAGGACAAGTAACCAACTACTCCACTTTCTCCACTTCAATATTCGGCAACCATCCTTCAAATTCCCCAAGAAAATCCGGACACAATGGCCCTAGGATCCCCCATAAAGTTCGGCAATCAATGAAGGAAAAGATGAAGAAAAGTCAAACAAAAAAAAGAAACAATATATATGTATATATATAAATTTTGTGGTGGTATTAGTTGGTCAGCCCACGTGCAAAGAAAAGAAAGAAGCAGAGATTAATTAAAGGGAAGTATTCACAGCAACCCACATGCACTTTGTGCTCCTCCATTTTCGGCAAAAGCATGGGAAGGCAAGAGAAAAAGGTGTGACATCACAACACCACCAAAGCAAGCTAACTCTCCCTCTTTTCTCCTCAAAAACCGCTGCTTGCCCCCTTCCATCTCCCATCACTTTCGGCAGCAGCAATAAAGCAAGCAAGAGAGGAAAAAAGCTAGAAAACCAATGGATAAAGGTGTGCTCTCCATGCCTCTTTGTGACCGGCCATTCCCTTCTCATTTCCTCTTTATTAACCACTCCAAAAGACCCATCTTTTATTGGATAAAAGCAGCAAAAGCTCTGCCAAGTTTTCAGAAGAAAACCGTGGGAGAGAGAGGGAGGAAGAGAAGGAAAAATCTGGAAAAATGCTAGAGGGTTTTGCATGTGTGATGTTCGGCTTTTCTAAGGGAGAATCAAGAGAAATTTGTGAGCCATGGAGACCCATTTTGGGGCACAAAAACCGTGTGTTAGAGGAGTGAAAGAGAAGAGAGAAATCTGGAAAAATTTATGGGGTGAACCATGGTGGAGTTCGGCTTGGTGTGATGGAGCCAAGAGGAAAGATTTTTGGTGATTCTTGAAGCCAAAATCCGTGGACTTGAGAGAAGGAAAAAGGTAAGAGAAAACTTGGATTTCTCATCTTATAAAGTTGGTTTTGATGAGCAAGAAAGAAGCTAACAAAAAGTTTCTTGGATCTCTATTTTTCTTGCAAAATTCGTGAGCCATGGAGGAGCCAAATCCATGGGTGAGCAAACCAAGGAGGAAAAGAAAGATTTTCAAACCCTAACTTGGGTCAAGGTAAACCCTTAAACTAATCTTGGATTTAAGCTCAAGATAAGCATTTTTATGATGGTTTAAGATGGGTTTGTAAGGACATAAGTCCATCTCTTATTATAGCCCATGATTTTCGGTGTATGTGCTTGATAGGGATTAGGGTTTGGTTGGCTTGTTTTATGATGTTTCTTGCATGATTTTTTTATGCTTGAAAAATTGATAGGATGCATGCTAGATGTGTTATTTAAGTCCCCTAAGTTATGGTCAAAAAATCTGCCAAGCAGTGGATGTATGGCTGCTTGTATAAGGTTGTGTGTGATGCTAGTTGATGAATGATGCAAGGATAGAACAATGCAACCCATAGGACGTTTTGTGGGCTGCATGGGCGTGAAGAATGGGCAAGAATGTATGCATGGGACGTTAGACACGTTGTTTGATGTATGTTTAAGCTCCCGATGTGATCGGTCGAGTTAGAATCCGCGAACTAAGACGTAAAACCGGATTAACAACCGAAACTGCCATTTCGGAGTCGAAACTGGCCAGTTTCGGGAAAGTGAAATTATCGGGTCCTTAGAGGCCGAACGGGTTAAAAGTTAAAACACGAAAGTTGTTCGGAACAACTTTTACTAGAGGACAACGCGGACAGAATCTTAAAATAAGGCTCCAAAGGCCTTCATTTTTATGAAATCCCGTGGCTAACTCCTGGAGCCAGTTTCACTCCGTTTTTCAGGATCACCCACATTCAAACGAAAACTGGCACTGATCTAGCCAGAACTGGGTTTTGTGCAAAACACGAAAGTTTTAGCATTTTTCGATAGCTACAACTTTCGTGAAGACAAGTTTTTCGGAAAATGAACGGATCTTTAATCTGGGTTGTTTTTATGAAGAGTGCTCAGGGAATCCGCGAATTTCCAGCACTTGGTTTACAAAAACGTTTTCAAGAAAATGTTAAGTGTCGCTAAAATGTTATTTCGACTACGAAAATCGTTCCAATGGCGATTTTCAAGTCCATAATGATTTTATGAAGTCCCGTTATAAGAAAATGAATTTTTAGAGTTTTTGGGATTATTCACCCAAAGCTCTCAAGCTAAAGAGAAAAAAATGAGATTTTCCATAAGTTAAAGGAAAATGAGATTTTTCAAGAAGAGAAGTGGAAATTTTAAGAGTTTAGAATTGAAATTCCACATTTTTCCAATAAGTAAAGAAAGTGATGATTTTAGACAAGTATTTTCAAGAGTAATGAAGTAAGAGTTTTTACAAGTAAATGGATGGGTCTTTGGAAGATGACTATATAATGTTTTCCAAAAATAATAAAATGGAGTTTTAAGGTAAAAATGGGTAATCAAGCCGATTTCGAACGGTAACCGGAATTATATCCGAGTTACTAGGCTAAGCCCATAGCCCAACGTTAGACCCAAAGGGGGTTGACCTTAGTTGACCACATGTTGACTTGGGTTGACCAAGAGTTGACTTTAGGGTTACCCAATATAACCCTAAAGGATACCAAAATTAATGAAATGGGTTAAGACCAAGGGTTATTGAAGAGAAAATAACCCAATGGATTATGGATCAAGTAAAAGTAAATTATAAGCCCAAGAGGAAGGAAGTGACCAATCAGGCTTACAAGAGATATTAGAGGGGACATATAACACACACATCTAGGATTGCTCATAGATGTTGGTTAGGATACCAACATCATGTGTCGCGATTTATAGTAAGATAAGTTAATCTTATCTTACACCTCCTTTGAAACAGGATTATGAACCTGTTGAGATATCGCAAGGAAGGATGTTACGTCAAGAGCATAGGACCTAAGGTAAGTACAAACCTCACCTGTAGTATGGGAAAAATAATATGTATGTTCAAATATGCTATGTTTCAAGATATGTTGAAATGCTTTTAAGATGTTATGTTTTGAAGATGTTTTCAAGATGCCATGTGTTAAGAATGTCATGTTTTAAAGATGTCATGCTATGTTTTATGAACGAAATGTTAAGTATGTATGATATAGTGACATCATGAAGTATGCTCACTAATGATAAGAAACTTGGTAAAAATACACAAGTAAAGTGTCGTACCAACCTCCACCACGGTGGAGGATTTTTATGTTAAAGTTATGGATTCGCTCTCTCGCTTTGTAAGAGGGTGTAATCACTTATGTTCCTGGGTGCAGTTAGGGACTTGCAATCCCATCTAACTGTATCCAGCGGCGCGCTATATGTTAAGGGTACGTACACTAAGGGGCCCATAAGAAAGGTAAGAAAGTTAAAAGAAATGCATAAATGGAACATAAATGGTTCATGCATATGTTTTATGATGAAATATGTTTTCAAGATGTTTAATTGAAAATGTTTTGTGAGATCGCGTTTGTACTTGCTGAGCGTCAGCTCATCAGATATATTCCATACTGCAGGTTGAGATAAAAAGCTTGTAGCTTTACTTGGTGGGCTTGGAGATGATGCAGCGAGTGAAGGGCGGTGTGGGATATCACTACGCAATAATTTCCGCAATATGTTTAAAGTTATGAAGTTTTTCATGTAGGTTATTGTCAAGTTAATTATGTATGAAATGTTTTAAAGTACGATACACGATTTTGTGCATGGACTTCAAGTCAAGACTTTAAGATGAATTCTCAAGTTTTAGAAAGAAAGAGAAGTTCAAAGAAAGTTTTAAAACGATGCTCAAAAGAAGTTTCAAAAAAAAATAATAAGTCAAAAAAAAAAAAAAAAAAAAAAATTTTCCGCATTTTAAAGCAAGTTATGTATGAAGTATGAATGTGACGGTTCCGGCGCCCCGCATCCGCGCGGTCGGCCCCGCGTGGGTGTCAGGTGGGTGGTTCGGGGCGTCACAGATGGCAAGCAAGCAAGCTTGCCTATGTTGTACCGACCTGCATTAGGTCAGGTTTGGTCTATGGTTTGAATTAGACTGGGCTGGCCGTCCCAACCACTCCATAGCTACACGCCACGGTACCTACACTTATGGGGCCCATTAGTATGTTAAGTTATGAAAGAATAAGAAAGCATAACAAAGCATAAATGATTCATGCATGATTATTATGTGTGTCATGGATGTGATAGTTGTACTTGTTGAGCGAAAGCTCACGTCTTACGTCTATGCTGTAGGTAAGCAAGCTAGCGGCAATCTATGATGCAAGGTGGTGGAGTTTGGTACTGCTAGCTGTGAAATATGGGATGGTAGCCGCTACGTGTTTTGTTTCTTTTATGTGTATTATTTAATGTTCAAACATTTTATTTAGTAAACGTTTATATGTACGTACATATTCGTGTGAGTTTGCACAGTATAAAAAAAATTTTCCGCTGATTACGTAAGTAAGTAAGTATGTAAGACATGTTATGTACGATAGCGGCCTGCGTTAGGCGGGTTGTTACAACTTAAAACATGAAAGTTATAGAAAATGAAAATTCATAGGGGGCAGCATGGATAGTTTTCAAAAATAACGCTCCAATGGCCTTTGTTTTTAACAAAATCGAGACCTGGTCATGCCCAGACTTCATGCACGGCTAGGCAGGTTCAACAAGGAAAATGAATATGTTAGAGGCTAAACTTGGTTTTGAGGAAAATACAAAAGTTGTATGGTTTTTGAAGGTCTAAAACTTTTAGGCAGAAAACTTTTTAAGATTCAACACAGATTTTTAAATAAAATTGGATTCCAAAAACTGTGCAGGAAACAGGAAATTCCTGCACAAGATTTTCAAAGCACAGTGCAGGAAAAGGAAATTCCTTTCCTGCACATAGACTTATAATTGGCAACATGAAACTGTTTCAAGGGCAGTTTCCAACACTTCATAATTTTATTATCTTTACTCAAAAATAATTGCAATTTTGGTAAAAAAAAGATCGAGTGTTGAACATGGATTTTTGTACAAAAAGAAAAATGGACAAATAATACTAGGTTTTTTTCCAAGACAAGAAAAATAAGTAAATGGACCACAAGTTGTCTTGATTTGGTAAAAGTATGATGACCAACAGTTGTGATATCTAGTTTTTCATGCTACTAATTCTTGTAAAGAATTAAATATGTGCAGATTATGCAATATTATGAAAAAGTTCAGTTCAGAATTTTCATGTGTGTATTATGAGCTTTTATAGCTTAAAAAGACTCAAAACTGATGATTTGAAGAAGCAAACAGCCTTTTCGGTCAATAAGGAGTGAAATCTGATCGTTTTGTGAAAAGTCAAAATTTTGACCAAAAAGTCAACCGTTGACCCGAAAAGTCAAAGTTTGACCAAAATGGTCAAAATTACGACACATGAATTTTAAGATCTGTATTTCATGAAAATTACTGCAGAAACTCATTTTCTTTGACAGATAATGAAAATGAGAAACCGAAACCACCATAGAAAAATCCGGCATATTTTATGAAGTCATGGGGCAGAAAGGGTTTGAGAAAACAAGAAAAATATTTTTCGACCCGATTTTCCGACGGCAAGTATAAAAATCCAAAACTGTAAAATAATGTTTACAGTATTGGAATTTAAATTTTTAAACTCGATGGTTCAAGATTTTCAGCCAAACAAGCTTAATTTGAGTCTTACACAAAGAAAGTCAACCTTATCTCTTATGGTGTGGTGGACCAATGAGCTAGTGACACATAACCCATGACAACTCACAATGAGTTGGCCTCCACTCCATTATGGCCGGCCACCCTAGCATGCCACAAGGCCAAAGTTTCAAAAATTTTGGGGAGAAAAGTCTAATTTTTGAAAGCTTCCAAGTTGTCTATAAATAGAGGCCTTCACCTATTCACTTTTAATGCAAAACATAACTAAACTCTTGCAAATTTTCTGCACACAAGTGGCCGAGAGAGAGAAAGGGAGAGTTCAGAAAAATTTCTTCCATCCAACCTTCATCTTCAACTTCGGGTAGCCTAGGGAAACCGAGGAGAGAAAGAAAAAAATTTCTGGCAGCCAAGAGCAGCCCCTTGCCGTGAGCCAAGTGCAGGGGAAACCAAGGGGAGAGACCGAAATTTTGAGGGAAAAAGTAAGCCAAGGGGTTCGGGTGGCTTAGCTAACCAAAAGAGTGAGCTTGAGTGAGTTTTTGGAGCTTGATTTTTGCTCCAAGCAAGCTTCGGGTTGGCTAGAGAGAAAGGAGAAAAAAAATTTCAGTTTGTGCAATCAGCCCCTTGTGTGGCCGAGCAAGCTTAGGAGCAGCTCTAGGGACCAAAGACTTGGTGGTTGGTGCACCAAGAGGCAGCAGCCGAACCATAGGAGCCAAGGGGGGAGCTAGGAGGGACTTCGACAAACCTTAACCCTAAGGGCCGAACTTCACACACCATTTGAGGTAAAATTTTAAAAGTTTTCTAAAGCTTTTAATTGAGTTTTAAAGCTTTGATTTTATGTGTATTTCAGCCAAAAAGATGTAAGGGCATAAGCCCATTGCATGTTTAAATTTTCTGCCCTATGTGTGCTTGGTTGCCGTGCATGTGTGGTTAGGTGAGCCATTAGGGCGGTTTTGATTGTTTGCATGCTTTTAATGTTCGGTTTTGTGCTTAAATTGCTAGAATGCATGCTAGGGTTTAAACGAGGCTTTATGTCCCCATTAGGTCAGATTTGAAGTATGTTTTTATACTTTAAATTTTTATGAACCATGATGCTAGATTTTGTGTTGTATGCTTGCTAGAGGAACCGTGCAACCCTAGGCAATTAGGTTCGGATTCATGGGTTGCACGAACACGTGGGATGGCTTGGTAAGCCTTTAAGGGACGCTAGACGCGCTGCATGTTGTTGACCTATCTCCCGAAGTGGTCGGTCGAGCTAGAACCCTCGCCCTAGGACGTAAAAACAAATGTAAGAACCAAAACTGTCTCTCGGGTTCCAGTGGACAGTTTCGGTAAAACATGGATTACAGGCCTTTAGAGGCGGAATGGGCAAAAACGTAAAACACGAAAGTTGTAGACTAGGGTGTTTCCTAGGGGTTTCGCGGGCACTTTGCCAAAATAAGGCTCCAACGGCCTACTTTTTCAAGAAAAACCGTAGGTGGGTCAGTGAGACCCAGTTTTCATGTTAAGTCTGTTTTCGATTTAAAACTGGTACTAATCGGTAAGGAATCAGAAAATATGTAAAACACGAAAGTTTTAGAACTCCTCAAGGGCTAGAACTTTCGTGAAGGAAACTTTTTCCAAATCAAAACGGATTTTTAATTGTAACCTAAAATCTGAAAACTGCGCAGGATTCAACAAAATTCTGTGCATGATTTTGTAGAACCAAATTAGGAAAAATTATTTTCGGACTTAACACATTATTTCAAGCACGGAAACTATCCCAAAAGCAGTTTCCGACCTTTAACCATTTTACGGAATTATAAGCCAAGATCTACGAAATTTTTATGAAGCAAGTATTTAAGTTAAGTTTAAAAAGCTAAGTCTTTTATGAAAAGAGTTTTTAAGTTAAAGTTTTCAAAGAAAATGATTTTAAGCTAAGTTTTTCAAAGGAAAATCATAAAACGAAAGGTAGCCGGGATTTAACACCCGAGTTACCGGGCTTGGCCCCAAAGCCCAGAGTTGACCCGAAGAGGGTTGACTTTAGCACTCGTAAAGGTTGACTTTGGTTGACCTAGAAGATAACAAGTTTCTATACAAGCCCTAGGGTAGGTTTTACCTAACTCAATATTTTTATAAATGGGCTTAAGCTTACGGAAAGATTTTTCAACGAAACCCTCTGGGTTACAAATGGCTTCACATTAGGGGGACATATAGCCGAAAACCCGCATGAATGTTGGTTAGTACCAACATACGATAAAGATGGACTAGAAGACTGACGTACGTCCTTTAATCAAGCAGGAGGAGTCCTGCAGCTGAGCTCGGAAGAGGATCTGCCAAACAACTGAAGTACAGACGGTAAGTACAACACCGTCTACAGCACAAGCTAATAGGATTATACTATTAGACTCGATGATGTGCTCTGTGTTATATGCTAAGTAACATGTATGCAACATGAAAAATGCTAAGTATATGGTTATATGCTAAGATAAGATAAGATAAGAAAGAATCAAGACATCAGAAATGTATGTTCACACGTAAACAAGTTTAAGTAAGAAAATAAGCACCGTGTCGTACTACTCGCGCCAGGTCGGGTTGGACTGTGGATTGAACTGGAATTGGTTTGGCCGCCCCAGACAATCCATAGTCGCGCGCCGGATACGAACACGTAGACTAAGGGCCCATAAGATATAAGAATAAGGAAAATAATGAAGCATAAGATGACCTATGCATGCTATGTGTTATACTAAGTATGTCATGTATTATATGTTATGTATGCTATGTTAAATGTTATGCTATGGGTATGTTATCATGATTTAAATGTTATATGTTATAAGTATATTATTATTTAATTACGGCTTAGGAGTTGTACTTACTGGGCTTTAAGCTCACCGTTTTGAGTTTGTGCTGTAGGTAAGTCGCCTACCAGCTGATATTGATGCGATGGGGAGTAGCGAGTTCAAGCGTTGTAAATCGTGGTATATGGAACCGCTACGCATTTTTGAGTAGTATATACTTATGAGAGACAAGAAACGTTTTATAAGTAATAGTTAATATGTTTATGCACAGAAACAATATTTTAAGTTATGTACATAGTTTGGTGTACTATAAAAAAAAAAAAAAAATCCGCTGTGTTTTACAAGTTAAGTAAGTAAGTAAGTAATATGTTATGAATGTATGTTGACAAGCAAGGTAGCGGCCTACGCTAGGTAGGTCGTTACAACAGTAACCGGGTAGGATACCCAAGTTACTAGATTGCGCCCAAAGCCTAAAGTTACTTATAGTAACCTAATAGGATATAACTTAGGAATTTGGGCTTTAGTAACCCAATAAGATTGACCCAAGTTTAACTTAGACTCACACCAAGGGTTATCCCATGTAACCTAACAAAATACTAAGTATGTTAGTTTGGCCTAAAACCTAGGGTTACTCATAGTAACCTAATAGGATATGGATTGAAAGTAATAGGGCTTAGGCCCAAAGTTAGGAATAGTAACCTAACACTATTCAAATATGATTGGGCTTAGTATCCAAGGTTACTCTAAGTAACCTAACAAGATATGATTTAAGTATGATAGGCCATAAACCCTAGGGTTACATTTAGTAACCAAGTAAGCTCTCATAAGCATGTGTGGGGGACATATAACTAAGCTTACGCATGGATGTTGGATAGGTTACCAACATTTTATGATTATGATTTGTAGGATCCTTACTCTATGTCCTTTATAATAGCAGGATGTAACCTGTTGTTGCGACCTGAATTGGAGCAACAAAGCCTAGAAAATAGCATACGAGATAAGTACAACTTCGCCTACAACATAGGCTATTTGTTTGTTACTTTCATGATTTGTTGAAAGTTTATGGATTGTTATGATATGATTTATAATTTATTTATGTGTGACATCATAAAGCATATTCATTAATTCATATGATAAGACTAAGACTTAAGTATGAAATGGTTTATTAAGTATGTTTTAAGATAAGAACAAGTCTCACTACTACAAAAAGTGGATTACACGATGGAGATTACAGGACGGTTTCACAACACCGTCGTGTAAACAGAGGATTACATGACAGTTAAAAGAAAACCCTCATGTAATCTTCGGATTACACGATGGTTTAAGTAACTGTCGTGCAACCGGAGGATTACACGACGGTTCTAGAAGAACCATCGTGTAATCCACTGTTACACGACGGTCATGAGGACCATCGTGTAATCCCCCAGGCCGGGGATTACACGACGGTCATAATAGAACCGTCGTGTAATCCTTAGGTTTACACGACGGTTATCGTACAACCGTCATGTAATCCTCCAGATTTTTATTAACCCTATAACCAGCTGCCCTCTTTTTTATCTGATAGAACTATTCCGCTGCCGCGAAAAACATTACAGAGGCCTGCGAAACCACGTCTCCTCCACTGCCACAGTCCACTAAACCAACATTCTCTTATAGTAATTATTTGTAAGTAGTGATTATTACTTACTCTTCTTTTGAGTTATTTAATTTTTGTTGATAAATTATTGTTGATATCTTAAATGGTAAATTCTCATTTTTTTTCTTTTTTAAAATATGATTTGTTAAATTATTTCGAAAGCTTAATATGTTGTATGCTAAATGCAAAAATCTTGATTATTGAATAAATTGTATGATCTTTAATTTCGATTTAGGTCGGGTTCTTGGAAATGGATCGAAAATGGATGTGGGCTAATAGAATAACTAGAAAATATCGAGATGGTATTGAAGAATTTTTGTCCTTTGCCAAAACTCACAGGAAAAATGATAAGATTCGATGTCATTGTGTGGATTATGGAAATCATATATCGCATTCAGTTGATGAAGTTAGAAGACATTTGCTTGCCTGTGGGATTATTTGTTCGTACCAAACATGGTATTTACATGGTGAAATGTGTTTGAATCCAAAATTGAAGAACAAAGGAAAAGAACCTATTTTTGAGGAAGATTTACTAGATAATTTGTTTGATATGGTTAATGATTTGGAAGAACAATTTGTGCATTGTTCGGAGTTATTTGATGCCATGATGAATGATGCCGAATTGCCCTTATATGACGGGTGTAGTAAATATATGAAATTACCCGCATTAGTCAAATTATGGAACATAAAGGCTTCGGTAAGGTGGACAAATTCTAGTTTCATGGCACTTTTATAATTTTTAAGAGAGGTTCTACCGGTTGATAATAAAATACCGGCTAGTATGTACAAAGCTAGGAAGACGTTGAGCACTTTAGGAATGGAATATGAAAAAAATTCATGCATGTCCAAATGATTGTGCCCTTTACCGAAATGGGTACGAGGATCTGGATGAATGCTCAGTTTGTAAGGAGTCAAGATGGAAGAATGGCAAAAAGCCAACGAATGTGTAACGACCCGCTTAGCACAGGCTGTTATCATACATACATACATATATATGGGTCCTTTGTAATAACTTAATTACATGGAAAAACACAGAGGAAATTTTTTTTTATACTGTGCTAACTAGCACATACTGTAACTGAAAGACAATGAGCTTTCGCTCAGCAAGTACAACTATCTATACCGTGCAAACATAAACATGACATCCCTTCATGTGCATACCATTCGTAACATACTTAACTATACCGTTCATAAACATTCATAACATAGCGTACTCTTTCGTACTTAACATAGCGTACTTCACTAACTACGAACATATCATAACCTTGCATACATAGCATAGTGTATTCTACATACATGGCATAACATACTTCATACTTAACATGGTATACTTAACCTGGCATACTTATCATGGCATACTTATCATTGCTTCATATCATATTGTAACACTTCATGTCACACTTAACATACAAAAGCATAATTTATGCATGAATCCGGTTATGCTCGTATTATGCTTTCTTTCCTTATTCTGTCTTATTTTCTTATCTTATCTTACTTATGGGCCCCTTACTTATGTGTACGTACCGGGCGCGCAACTATGGAGTGGTTGGGGCGGCCAGTCCAGTTCCAACTTAAACCATAGTCCAACCCGACCTCGGACGAGTGGTATGACACAGGCAAGCTCGCTTGCCATCTTGCTTTCTTATCATGTCATACTTAATCTTATCATTCTTGATAGATTAGGTGAACATGCTTCATGATACATACTTATATGCTTCATGTCTCATTCATCACATAACACAACGTAATATTCATCATGAACGTACCTTGGCATTGCTTGCACCATAACTTGGCTTCACATAAGCCATATCATGAACATACCATAATTTACATAACATATCACATAGAGGCAACATGGCTTACAATCATAGCACAGAACACATAACATACAATGCCTAACATATAATCCTAGCATACATCTAACATACTTTTGCAAGTAACAACACAAAGCCTATGTTGTAGGCGGAGTTATACTTACCTCTCTTGCTATGTCCCAGGAAATGCTGCTCCTCCTCCGAGGACAACTGCAGGTTACTTCCTGCTTGATGAAGGATATATTCTAATTAAACTCATGAAATGTTGGTGACCTAATCAACATGCTTACATGATCCTGGTTGTATGTCCCTTTGTGCATATTATCTTACTTGGTTACACTTAGTAACCCTATTGTTATGGATTTGTTTCTTAAAAATGTTACATTGGGTAACCTTATATGCTAAGCCCACAACACACCATTAAGGTTAGGTTCATCTTCCAACCTTGGGCTTCATCTTTAATCCGCAAACCGTCGGGTTATTTCCATTAACCCTTTATCTTAGCTCAATTGGTATCCTTTACGGTTACATTGGATAACCCTTAAGGTCAAACTAAGTCAATATTGTTAGTCAACCAAAGTCAACTATGGTCAATTATGATCAACTACGGTCAACTATGGTCAACCCCCCTATGGGTCAACCTTTGGGCCTTGGGCTTGACCCAGTAACTCGGGTATAACTCCTGGTTACCATCCGTAAACCATTTGGTTACTAAACCCTAGTTTGAAAATTCTTATTTTCCTTAACTTGGAAAACTTGGTAGATTAACTTTAAAAATTTTTCACTTAACTCATAAAAATCCATACTCTTGGATTAGGGCTTTATGAAATCATTTGAGGCTGAAAACTGCATTTGGAACAGTTTTCCATAGTTAAAATAGTACATTTTGGAAAAATACAGTTTTTCTAAACAGTTTTTAGAAAATCCTGTGCAGGAATTTTCTGCTCCATGCACAGTCTTTAGAAAAAAGTGTCAGTTTAAAGATCCAATCCGAATTTGAAAAACTTGTCTTCACGAAAGTTTTAGCTCTCAAAAAATCCTAAAACTTTTATGTTTAATGAAAAACCTCGTTCTGCCTATATCTTTGTCAGTTTTTGTTTGAAACTCGCTGGTCGTGTAAACTAGGTCTAGGCAGACTAATCTCGGTTTTCTATAAAAACGGGGCCATTGGAGCCTCATTTTGGAAATCTACCTACGCTGTTCTCTAGGAAAAATCTTTCTAAACAACTTCTATGTTTTACGTTTTCCCAGATTCGGCCTCTAAAAGCCTTAAATTTCCACTTTTCCGAAACTGGCTAGTTTTGAATCCGTACTGGCAGTTTCGATTGTTAGGTCCGGTTTACGTCCTAATTCGCAATGTCTAACTCGACCGAACACGCGGGAGCCTAAATAGCATACATGCAGCGTTTATTAACGTCCCACATAAACATCATGTAACTCTAACGTGCCTATACAACCCAAAATAGATCTGCCCTAGCCTAGGGTTGCATGATCTCTAGGTTTTCATCACATTCCATTCAACCATTCCGTGCCATTCTTGGCTAACACTAGCAACCTAGCATTATTGCCACAACCGGCTTGCACAAAACAGGGCACATACCAACCATCTAATCATGCAAATTCTAACATGCAAGCAAGCATAAACATATAGCAAGCAAAGCATAAACAAAGCCATAGCCAAACCACCCTTAAAATCCTAATCAAGCACCACACCTAGTCTAGGGCAAATGAAATAAAACTTGAGCTTATGCTCATACAAACTTTGACTTGAAATACACATAAATTTCTAATTGAAATTTAATGGAAAAAGTTAGGGTTTATGGGAGATTTACCTTGGTTAACCCTAGGAATGGGTTAGGGTTTGTGAACCGAAATTCTCCCTCGCTTGGTTCTTCAATCCACTCGGTTTTTTTTGCCCTCCAATTGGGCACCAAAATTTTTCACCTCCCTTGGTGATTGTTTAAGCCAAAACCGAGCACTTTCCCTCCTATTTCTCTCAAATTTTTCCTTCCCCTATTTTCTGCTCACCTATGGCCGAATACACACACACCTAGGGGCACAAAATCTCTCTTGGTTTCTTAGTTGGTGATTCTTCACCCTCTCGGCCACTCTATTAATTTTTCCCACTAAAATTTTCCCTCACTTTCCTTCTTTCCCTCACTCGGCCACAGCCAAGAAAATGGGTCTCCAAATTTTTCAACTCCCTCTTGGTTCCTAGCTTGAAAACCCGAACACCCCTAAATCCAATCTCCCCTGGATTTTCAATTTTTTTCTTGGTTCTTTCTTGATTTCTCTTGTTCAGATTTTTGGGAGAAATTTTTGCAAGAGTTTGGCTGTTTTTCTGCATTTTTTCAGTCCAAAGATCCGCCTACTCCTTATGGTATTTATAGGCATGGGTAAACTTTCCAAAATTGCTAAAAAGCCCCTAGAATTTCAATATTTGCATACTTGGAATGCAAGGTGGCCGGCTGTCTACTTGGAGAGCAAGGCAAGATGACCTCATCTTGGTGACATCATCTAGGTGACATCACATGCTTGCATCACCAAATTTCTAAAATTTGTACTTTGGCCCCAAAAGTTAAAATTATTGTATTTATGCCCCCTAGGTGGCCGGCCCTGTCATCATGTTCTAGAGAGTTCTTGGCTTTCTTTCCAAGCTTATTTAATCCAATTATGATGTCATAAATTGAGGATAGGATGATGTCATCCATATTAAGCCCCGTTTGTCTTTTCCTCAATATTCAGTCCATTTTTCCGATACACAGATATTTCTAATGCTGTGTTTGCTTAAACACATTATTTTTATACTGTACTACAGTCCAAAATTCATCTGTGTAAAAACATACAGTATAACTTTTTTTTTTTTTTTCTAATTTTTCAAGTCCTTTTTGCCCTTGATCTATACTAGGTGTGCTTGATTTTCTAAGGTGATTTTTAAGCCTATTTGAGCTATCTTGCTCATAAGATCGAGTTTTACATTATCTTTTTCATACTGCATCACATAATACTGCTAAGTCAACCCGTTGACCGCTTTTGGTAAAACTTTGACTTTTTCGGTCAAATTTGACTTTTTCGATCAAACTTTGACTTTTCTAAAATTACATACTTTTTCATCCTTTTCGTCTCAAAAGGGCGTTTGCTAGGTTTAGCAACTTATTTTGAGTCTTATTGAGCCATAAGATCTCATAAAAAGTATGAAAAACTATTTACCGAGCTTTTCCATAAATACCTTCATGGTATGCATATAATTCCTTTTTCAAAGGAAACAATGATATGAAATTTCTAGGTATTACAATCTACCCCCCTTAAAAATTTTCGTCCTCGAAAATTAGGATAACTTGGGGTAGTTCATTCTCATTTCATCTCTAATTTTCAGGTTGTCTCTTCAACCTGGTGTTTTGCCATAAAACCTTATCCACAGGAATAGTTCTATTCCTTAAGACCTTTTCTTCCCGATCCAAAACTTGAACTAGTTTCTTTCCACAAGTCCAATCCATGTGAACCTTAACGGGTTCTTGTCTAAGCACATGGGAAGAATCTGGTACACATTTCCTTTAACATCTTGATATGAACCACATTATACATTGATGCTAATTCTAACGGTAAAGCTAACTCATAAGTTATCCTTTCAATTCTTTCAAGGGTTTCAAACAGTCCTGTATAACTAGGAATAAATTTCCTTTTTTCACTTAACTTCATTGTTCCTTTCCTTAGGAATAATCTTAATACATACAATGTTTCCAACTTGGAATTTTTAGAGGCTGTCTACATTATCGTCATAACTCTTCTGTCCGTTAAAAGTTATGTCGAGTCTCTACTTAATCCTTTTGGATATGGTATTCTTGACGAAGTCCGTTGTTTGAAGTTGTTTTTGTCCAACTTCCTGCCATTGGATAAAAGGTCTATACTTCCTTCCATACAATGCTTCAAATGGGACCATTCCCACTTACAAGCCTAGGCAATCCCACTATGAAATCCTTAGTAGTTTGCTCCCATTTCCATTCTGGAAGCTCTATCTTCTGCCATTTTCCTTAAAAATGTTGGTATTTGGCCTTAATTTTCTAACAAGTTAGGCATTTTGACATAAAATCCAACACTGCATTCCTCATATTCGGCCACCAATAATCCTCTTAAAGGTCCTTGTACATCTTAGAACTTCCTAGATGTACTAAATGTGGCGTCTTATGTGTTTCCGATTTTATTTAATCCTAAAAAAAAATTCAAGTCGGGAAAACAAATCCTTTCCTTAAAGTAAATATCACCATTGGCAGGGGTCCTAAACTCCTCGCAACTACACTTGAAGCTTCTTAGCTCATCAGTTGCCAAATCTGGCTCAGGCAGGTTAACATGTACTATTCTACGTGGTCGTACCATCTCTAAATTCCTACCATAAGAAAAGATATCATCCTACTGTTAATATCATTTCTTTCATTCATGACTTATCATATCATATCGTACTTATCATACATCTTAGTATGATTGTACTTGTCATACATCTTATCAAACTTATTATACCATAACTCAATGGTATTATCGTATCACATAATGACATAATAGTATCATCTCGATACGTAACATGCTTATCATAGCATAATAGTATCCTCACGATACTTAACATAATTATCATAACATAATAGTATCTTCTTGATACATATATGCTTATCGTAGCATGACTTCATTATTCACAACATACCTCCTAACTCATATCTCATACTTGAACTGTCTTTTTGTATACCTACAAAAAGCACATCCTATTACGATGTCATATCATATCCGTCGTACTATACATACATAGTCAACATTGCGATGGAAGTGTCTACCACTTTACCATCGTACATAGCCAAGACTGTGATGGAAGTGGCTACCACTTTATCATCACATATTTGTGCAGTCCTATCATTAAAAGAATAATCTAACGAAAGTCAGTCCTAAATCTATAGGTTCGATCGAGTCTTCGGAAGAAACGTTGGAGTTTTCATCCGGACCTTCATTGTTAGATAAGATCTCATACGGGACGTTCTTGGCATCTGCGTCAACTTCGGCCTCCTATGGCGGTATTTTCTGCAGTGAAATTGTTGGAGTCGAGTCCTCTATAAGCACTGGTCCTGCCTCGTGCAATGGTTCCCTTACTCCGGCATTGTCAATTGTCCAATTTGCTACTAACATCCTAACCATAACCGTTGAAACGAATCGTCTAATCCTCGGGAGGTAAACCTGCCCGACTTACTTAATACGCCTATGCTCTCGGCGGTCCAGGTCCTACGGAATATGAGGTAACCTTACCTCCTGAAATCCCTGGCAGTAATGACATATGGACTCGTGAGGGTAAGCGTGCCAACCTGCTACTTAACTAAACTGTCGTACGTAGAATGCATCTCGACGGATAATATTCTAGCTCCTTTATCTGTTACGAATCCTCGTCGTACACTCAGCATGGCTTAGAAATCTGGCCCTACATGCCTATGTATCGTTCTCTTACCTGGCATCCTTTATCATAATCCAGCGTCCGCTGCTTAGCATCTGCTGACTGATCGAATTCATGGATGGACTTTAATGCAGCATCTATGGAAGATTTTTTCCATCTCGTACCACTTCATACTGTCTCATACTTCTTCATATTACTTCTTATCGTTTCATACCGCTATGGCGATAATGACACTGTCTGTCGCGTGTCATTGAATAGCACAAGTTGCAGCCTGTGAGAAGACCTCGCTTCGTCCCGATCTTCATCGACCCGATCAGGATTCATAACGTCGCATCTATCTTATCATAAGCGTAAAATAACTATTTACGCATATTCATAAAATCTAAACTTAACTTACAATGATGGCAGCGATGGCTGGCAGACTGTGAAATTGTATCGTAGGAAACCGCTCTGATACCAACTCTGTAACGACCCGCCTAGTACAGGCCGTTACCATACATACATACATACATATGGGCCATTTGTAATAACTTAATTACATGGAAAAACACAGCGGAAATTTTTTTTTATACTGTGCTAACTAGCACATACTGTAACTAAAAGAATGATATACAAATATCAAATTATATACTTAAAAGGACAAAACGCGTAGCGGCATCTTTTCCCACATTTCACAGTTCGCCCTGCCACGCTCCTCGATCTTGCATCAGCAATTGCTTGCAGGTTACTTACCTATAGCATAGACGTAAGACAATGAGCTTTCGCTCAGCAAGTACAACTATCTATACCGCGCAGACATAAACATGACATTCCTTCATGTGCATACCATTCGTAACATACTTAACTATACCGTTCATAAACATTCATAACATAGCGTACTCTGTCGTACTTAACATAGCATACTTCACTAACTACGAACATATCATAACCTTGCATACATAGCATAGTGTATTCTACATACATGGCATAACATACTTCATACTTAACATGGTATACTTAACCTGGCATACTTATCATGGCATACTTATCATTGCTTCATATCATATTGTAACACTTTATGTCACACTTAACATACAAAAGCATAATTTATGCATGAATCCGGTTATGCTCGTATTATGATTTCTTTACTTATTCTGTCTTACTTTCTTATCTTATTTTACTTATGGGCCCCTTACTTATATGTACGTGTAAGACCCGAAATTTTGAAGACTTGTAATCTCCTTGTTTATAAGGAATTAGAGTCTAATTTATGTGTTTATGATGTGTTATATGAAAAATTATGAATAATAATGAGAAATTCATAATTTTATTTAAGCAATGGTCGGGTCCTCATTTGATGATTATGAGACTCAATTAATGATTTACGAGCCAAGAATGAGGTTTTTAAAGGAAAAAGAACGAAAAAGGATGAAATTTTACGAAAGTCAACTTTGACCCAAAAAGTCAAATGGTTGACCAAAAAGTCAAAGTTTGACCAGGACGGGTCACAACGTTGACTTCACAGGTATGATGAAGGAATATGGAAAGAATCTCCGAAAATGAAGTTTTATAAGCCATCAATCCACCCTAGAAAAATCAAGCACACCGAAAAAGAATTAAGGGCAAAAAGGTCTCTGAAAAATTGGAGAAAGAAAGTTTTCGGTCCAAATTTACATGGAAGAATTTTTGGACCAAAATATAGAATATGAATGCTCATCACAGTGTTGGAAATAACTGTAGAGAGCGAAAGGAGCTGTGAAAGAACGAAATAGCCAAACAAGACCTTGGAAGAGCTAGTGGAAGATGACATCAACACTTGACATCACCTTCCACTAACTCAAGATTACACATGTGGACTCCCATTCCCTTTCAATGGTCGGCGACTAGAAGGAAAAAAAGAATGGAATTTGGTTTGGTTTGTGAACTAAATGGAGACTTGAAATCCAACCAAAAACCTAACCAAGCAAGTACACAAGCCCATACCTATGAACTCATTCTCCACTAGCCAAAGCTAGCCATGTGGGCTGCCCTCCTCTCCATTAAATTTGGCAGTTCAAAGGGGGACAAGGAGGTATGGCAAAAAGCCAATTTTTAAGGATCAAAAAGTGAGCAAAAATGGGGGAGATTTTTCTAGAAATTTCTAGAGCCAATCATGGGCTGCCACTTGTCTCCTTTGGCCCCATTTTTCAGCAGCTCAACCCCCCTTTCTCTCCCTTGGATTCGGCAACCCCAATGGCCAGCCAATAGCCATCCATCTCACCCCTTTCTCTTCCTTGAATTCGGCTGCACCAATGGACAAGAAAGATAAGACATAAAGCCTTGTTTTGAGGCAAGCAACCTCTTCCATTTCCCTTCTCAAGGCAGCCAACTTTTACACTCATCTTCAGATTTTTTTTCAGCACAAAGCCGTGGGAGAGAGAGAGAAGAGAGTTAGAGAGAATTTGAAAAATTTTGGTGAGTTTTGGGAAGGTGGCCGAGCAAGAGAGTGAACAAGAGAGTTGAAAAAATTTTTGGTGAATCTTCCAAGTGGAGGCCGACCAAGAGAAGGAGGAGAATAGGTGAGTAACTCTTGACAAATTTCTGGATTTCTTCCTTGATAATGCTCGGTTTAGAAGTGAGAAAAAGCTAACAAAAAAATTTTTTGGATCTCATTTTTCTTGAACCAAATCCGTGAGTCAAGCAAGGAAGGACTTGAGAAAATTTTTGTGGGATTCTCCAAGATTTGGCCGAACAAGGAAGAAAAGAAAGAGGTAAGAAAAACTTGGCTTTTTTTCTTCTTGTGATTTTCGGTTTTGGTTAGAGCAAGAAAGGGTTAACAAAAAAAAAAAATTTTTGATCCCATTTTGTGTGGTGAAGCCGTGGGCTAGAGCAAGGAAGGAAGAGTTGGGATTTTCAAAACCCTAACTTGGGTTTGAGGTAAATCTCTTAAACCACCTTGAAATCAAGTCTTATTTAAGTGTTTTTGATGTTAATTCAAGTGGTTTGTAAGGACATAAGTCTACTTTAAATTTCTGCCCTCATTATTGGTGTGTGTGCTTGATAAAGTTAGGGTTTGGTTGGCTGATTTTTGATGCTTGTTTGCTTTAAAATTTGTGCTTGAAAATGATGGATTTTTCATGCTATAAATTAGGTTGTATGTCCCATAAGATGAGGCCAAAAATCTGCCATTGGCAGCCATAAGAGCATGCTAGATTTAGGGTTGGATTTTGTGATGCTTTTATGTGTTGATGCATGTGCTAGAGCCAAGCAACCTAGGTTTTTAAATTTCGAATTTGGGTTGCATGAGTTGAATGAGATGGATTTATGGGTTGCAATGGGACGTTAGAAGCGCTGCTTGTTGTGGTATAAGCTCCCGATGTGATCGGTCGAGATAGATTCCGCAAAATAGGACGTAAACTGAAATAAGAAACCGAAACTGCCAATTCGGATTCGAATCTGGCCAGTTTCGGGAAAGGGTAATTTCAAGGCCCTTAGAGGCCGAACGGGGAAAAACTCAAAACACGAAAGTTGTTCGGAACAACTTTTTCTAGAGGATAGCGCAAACAGAATCTCAAAATAAGGCTCCAACGGCCTCCGTTTTAACCAAAACCCGTGGCTGAACCCTGGGACGTTCTTCACCCAGTTTTTCAGAGTTAACCCGTTTTCAAATAAAAACTGGTACTGATCTAGACCGAACTGGATTTTTCTTAAAACATTAAAGTTTTAGAATTTTTTGAGGGCTACAACTTTCGTGAAGACAAGTTTTTCAAATTCCAAGCCGATTTTTAAACTGGGCGTGTTTTGTGGGAGATGCGCAGGGAGTCCGAAATCTTGCACATGAGTTTCACGAAAATATTTTCTAGAAAAATTGTGAAGTGCTCTTAAATAGTTATTTTAGCTTCGGAAACCATTCCAAAGGCGGTTTCCGGCCCCAAATGATTTTATAAAAGATTTGTTTCGAAAACCATGAATTTTAAGGGCTCGGGTTTGAAATTTCACATTTTTCTCCGAAGTAAAGAAAAAGAGGGTTTCAACCAAGAGTTTACAAGTTAAAGAAAATAAGGAGATTAAGCCAAAGTATTTTCTAATTAATGGAGTTAGAATTTTTACAAGCAAAATGAAGGATTTTTGGAAGTTAATTACACAAGATTTTCCAAAAATAAGGAAGAGGAATTTTAAAGTAAAATTGGTAAGCAAGCCGATTACGAACGGAAACCGGATATTATATCCGAGTTACAAACCTAAGGATAACCAAGGGTTGACTAAAGGTTGACCCAAGATTAATTAAGGTTAACCTTAAGGGTTACCCAACATAACCCTAAGGGATACCCACATATATATTTGGGCTAAGATTTAAAGGGTTAATGGAAATAACCCAATAACAAGGATGTATGAGCAAAGCCCAATATTGGAACAAGACTCTAATCAAAAAGGTCACCCAACGTAACCTCTTAAGGATTAATCGAAGTTCGATAAAGAATGGGGATTAATGTGGCCAAGATGGATATCATGGATAGGAGACATACAACCAAAAGTAAATGTGAGTGTTGGTAGGTCACCAACACCTTACGAAAGGACCCTGATCCTATATTTTTGGTATATCAGGAAAGTGAATTGCCGTTGCCGACAATTTAAGGAACGCAATTTTAAGGATACGGCACTAGAGGTAAGTACAAACCTCACATGCAGTATGAAAGCTAGTAAATTATATTTAAGTATGTGGTTTTCAAATATGCTGCAATATGTTGTGTGCTATATCTATGAAATGCCATGCTTTATAAAAAGTGCTGTTTCTGCAAAATGCTATGTTTATAAAAAGTGCTATTTTCGCAAAATGTTATATTTGAAAAAAAAATGCTATATTTGCAAAATGTCATGTTTATAAAAATGTCATGTTTGCAAATGCTATGAATGAAAAGAATGACATGCCATGTTATTAATGAGATAAAAAGTATGTTATCATATAGTGACATCATAAGGTATGTTCACTAAGGATAAATAACATGATAAGAAATCACAAGTAAAGTGTCGTACCGACCTCCCATAAGGTGGAGGATTTTCATGTTAAAGTAGGATTCACCCTCTCGTTGATGCGGGAGGGTGTAATCACCCAATGTTCCCAGAGCAGTTAGGGACCTTGCAACCCCTATCTGTATCTGGAGGCGCGCTAAATAAATGATGGTACGTACACTATGGAGCCCATATGAAAGATAAAAGAAATGCATAAATGGAACATAAACGGTTCACGTATATGCATATGATAATGTATGTTTTTCAAGATGTTTTAATGTTTTGTGAGATTATGTTTGTGCTTACTGGGCGAAAGCTCATCAAGTTATATTTCATACTGTAGGTAAGAAACCCGCAGCTTGAATGCTGGGCATTGTTGGAGCGGTGTGGCGGCGGACGAAGGCGGTATGGATACCACTACGCATAGTTTCCGCAACCGATTTTTGAGTTAAAAAGTTTTGTATATAAGCATGTATGATAAAGATAAATTATGCTTTATGGTATTTTGGAACTAAATACCTTAAGTAAACTTTTACTTAAGAGGTAATGATATATTGCTAATGGCAAATGCTTTTACAAGTATGTTTCAAAAAAAAAAAATTCCTAATTTTCAAGTAAAGTAAAGTAAGTAAGTAAGACGTGACGGCCCTACGTAGTAAGGGGGCGTCACAGTACGTACCGGGCGCGCAACTATAGAGTGGTTGGGGCGGCCAGTCGTGGTCCAACTCAAACCATAATTCAACCCGACCTCGGACGGGTGGTACGACACAGGCAAGCTCGCTTGCCATCTTGCTTTCTTATCATGTCATACTTAATCTTATCATTCTTGATAGATTAGGTGAACATGGTTCATGATATATACTTACATGCTTCATGTCTCATTCATCATGTAACACAACGTAATATTCATCATGAACGTACCTTGACATTGCTTGCACCATAACTTGGCTTCACATAAGCCATATCATGAACATACCATAATTCACATAACATATCACATAGAGGCAACATGGCTTACAATCATAGCACAGAACACATAACAAACAATGCCTAACATATAATCCTAGCATACATCTAACATACTTTGGCAAGTAACAACACAAAGTCTATGCTGTAGGCGGAGTTGTACTTACCTCTCTTGCTATGTCCCACGAAATGCTCCTCCGAGTACAGATGCAGGTTACTTCTTGCTTGATGAAGGACATATTCTAATTAAACTCATGAAATGTTGGTGACCTAACCAACATGCTTACATGATCCTGGTTGTATGTCCCTTTGTGCATATTATCTTACTTGGTTACACTTAGTAACCCTATTGTTATGGATTTGTTTCTTAAAAAGGTTACATTGGGTAACCTTATATGTTAAGCCCACAACACACCATTAAGGTTAGGTTCATCTTCCAACCTTGGGCTTCATCCTTAATCCGCAAACCATCGGGTTATTTCCATTAACCCTTTATCTTAGCTCAATTAGTATCCTTTAGGGTTACATTGGATAACCCTTAAGGCCAAACTAAGTCAATATTATTAGTCAACCAAAGTCAACTATGGTCAATTATGATCAACTACGGTCAACTATGGTCAACCCCCCCATGGGTCAACCTTTGGGCCTTGGGCTTGACCTAGTAACTCGGGTATAACTCCCGGTTACCATCCGTAAACCATTTGGTTACTAAACCCTAGTTTGAAAATTCTTATTTTCCTTAACTTGGAAAATTTGGTAGATTAACTTTAAAAATTCTTCACTTAACTCATAAAAATCCATACTCTTGGATTAGGGCTTTATGAAATCATTTGAGGCTGAAAACTGCCTTTGGAACAGTTTTCCATAATTAAAACAGTACATTTTGGAAAAATACAGTTTTTCTAAACAGTTTTTAGAAAGTCCTGTGCAGGAATTTTTTGCTCCATGCACAGCCTTTAGGAAAAAGTGTCAGTTTAAAGATCCAATCTGAATTTGAAAAACTTGTCTTCACGAAAGTTTTAGCTCTCGAAAAATCCTAAAACTTTTGTGTTTTATGAATAACCTCGTTCTGCCTATATCTTTGTCAGTTTTCGTTTGAAACTCGCTGGTCATGTAAATTAGGTCTGGGCAGACTAGTCTCGGTTTTCTATAAAAACGGAGGCCATTGAAGCCTCATTTTGGAAATCTACCCACGTTGTCCTCTACGAAAAATCTTTCTAAACAACTTTTATGTTTTACGTTTTCCCAGATTCGGCCTCTACAAGCCTTAAATTTTCACTTTTCCGAAACTGGCTAGTTTTGAATCCGAACTGGCAGTTTCGATTGTTAGGTCCGGTTTACGTCCTAATTCGCAAAGTCTAACTCGACCGAACATGCGGAAGCCTAAATAGCATACATGCAGCGTTTACTAACGTCTCACATAAACCATCATGTAACTCTAACGTGCCCATACAACCTAAAATAGATCTGCCCTAGCCTAGGGTTGCATGATCTCTAGGTTTTCATCACATTCCAATCAACCATTCCATGCCATTCTTGGCTAACACTAGCAACCTAGCATCATTGCCACAACCGGCTTGCACAAAACAGGGCACATACCAACCATCTAATCATGCAAATTCTAACATGCAAGCAAGCATAAACATATAGCAAGCAAAGCATAAACAAAGCTATAGCCAAACTAACCTTAAAATCCTAATTAAGCACCACACCTAGTCTAGGGCAAAAGAAATAAAACTTCAGCTTATGCTCATACAAACTTTGACTTGAAATACATATAAATTTCTAATTGAAATTTAATAGAAAAAGTTAGGGTTTATGGGAGATTTACCTTGGCTAACCCTAGGAATAGGTTAGGGTTTGTGAACCGAAATTCTCCCTCGCTTGGTTCTTCAATCCACTCGGTTTTTTTTGCCCTCCAATTGGGCATCAAAATTTTTCACCTCCCTTGGTGATTGTTTAAGCCAAAACCGAGCACTCTCCCTCCTTTTCTCTCCAATTTTTCCTTCCCCTATTTTCTGCTCACCTATGGCCGAATACACACACACCTAGGGGCACCAAATCTCTCTTGGTTTCTTGGTTGGTGATTCTTCACCCTCTCGGCCACTCAATAAATTTTTCCCACTAAAATTTTTTCTCCCTTTCCTTCTTTCCCTCACTCGACCACAGCCAAGAAAATGGGTCTCCAAATTTTTCAACTCCCTCTTGGTTCCTAGCTTGAAAACCCGAACACCCCTAAATCCAATCTCCCTTGGATTTTCAATTTTTCTCTTGGTTCTTTCTTGATTTCTCTTGTTCAGATTTTTGGGAGAAATTTTTGCAAGAGTTTGACTGTTTTTCTCCATTTTTTCAGTCCAAAAATCCACCCACCCCTTATGGTATTTATAGGCATGGGTAAACTTTCCAAAATTGCTAAAAAGCCCCTAAAATTTCAATATTTGCATACTTGGCATGCAAGGTGGCCGGCTGTCTACTTGGAGAGCAAGGAAAGATGACCTCATCTTGGTGACATCATCTAGGTGACATCACATGCTTGCATCACCAAATTTCCAAAATTTGTACTTTGGCCCCAAAAGTTAAAATTCTTGCATTTATGCTATCTAGGTGGTCGGCCATGACATCAAGTTCTAGAGAGTTCTTGGCTTTCTTTCCAAGCTTATTTAATCCAATTATGATGTCATAAATTGAGGATATGATGATGTCATCCATATTAAGCCCCGTTTGGCTTTTCCTCAATATTCAGTCCATTTTTCCGCTACACAGATATTTCTAATACTGTGTTTGCTTAAACACAGTATTTTTATACTGTACTACAATCTAAAATTCATCTGTGTAAAAACAGACAGTATAACTTTTTTTTCTAATTTTTCAAGTCCTTTTTGCCCTTGATCTATACTAGGTGTGTTTGATTTTCTAAGGTGGTTTTTAAGCCTATTTGAGCTATCTTGCCCATAAGATCGAGTTTTACAGTATCTTTTCAATGCTGCATCACATGATACTGCTAAGTCAACCCGTTGACCGCTCTTGGTCAAACTTTGACTTTCTCGGTCAAATTTGACTTTTTCGGTCAAACTTTGACTTTTCTAAAATTACGTACTTTTTCATCCTTTTCGTCTCGAAAGGGTGTTTGCTAGGCTTAGCAACTTATTTTGAGTCTTATTGAGCCATAAGATCTCATAAAAAGTATGAAAAACTCTTTACCGAGCTTTTCCATAAATATCTTCATGGTATGCATATAATTCCTTTTTCAAAGGAAACAATGACATGAAATTTCTAGGTATTACAAAATGATAGCAAAGGAGTGCCAGCAAAGGTGTTATGGTACATTCCTCCAGTGCCGCATTTGTGCCATTTATTCCGTAATGCTGATCATGCCAAGAATTTGACTTGGCACCATAATAAACGTTTTGAAGATGGCATGCTTAGACATCTAGCCGATGCACCAGAATGGAAGACCTTTGATGCCGATCATCTTGAATTTAGTGCGAAACCACAAAATCTACGTCTTGGTTTGTCAGCGGACGGAATGAACCCACATGGTAATATGAGTAGTTGGCATAGGACTTGGCCCGTCATACTTGTCAATTACAATCTCCCTCCGAAGTTGAGCATGAAGTGGAAGTTCTTGATGTTGACTTTATTGATATTCGGTCCTCAACAACCAGGGAATGACATTGATGTATACTTGGCACCGCTATTCGATGATCTAAAGAGCTTAAGGGAAAAGGGGATCGAAGTTAGAGATGCTTACCATTAAGAGACATTTACACTCCGTGCAATGTTGATGTGGACAATTAATGACTTTCCTGCTCATGGAAACCTATCTGGTTATTTAGTAAAAAGTTCTATCGGTTGTCCCATTTATATGAAAGAAACTTCTTCCATCCGGTTGAAGAATGGTAAGAAAACTGTTTACCTTGGTCATAGGAGATTCTTACCAAAAAATCATCGATACTGTAAACAAAAAAAGGCTTTCGATGGCAATACCGAAAAAAGAATCCCTCCCCGGGTTTTGACGGGGAAAGACGTTTTCGAGATGGTTAAGGATTTGAAAGTGGTGTTCGGGAAAAGAAAACGGAGTAACAAGGATCCGGTGGTTGATGGACCTTGGAAAAAGCGGTCAATCTTCTACGAACTTCCATATTGGGAGACATTTTTCGTTCGTCATTGCTTGGATGTGATTCATATTGAGAAAAATGTTTATGAATCAATAGTGGACACATTGCTTGACATTCCTAATAAGAGCAAAGATGGTGAAAAGGCACGGTTGGATCTTCAGGATTTGAAGATTAGACTTAACTTGAACCCTACGAAAAGAGGGAATGCCACTTACTTACCACCAGCAAAGTACACATTGTAAAGACAAGAAAAAATAAAGTTTTGTGAGTGGCTCGCTTATGTAAAAGTGCCCAACGGGTATTCTTCCTGTAACGTCCCGACCTACGTAGGGCCGTCACCTTCCTTACTTAACTATATATTACTTGAAATTTTGAGGAAAAATTTTTTTTTTCTCAACATACATATATATAAATAGTTTAGCCCATAGCAAACTTGTCATACTTTGGGGTAAAAAGATTAATCAAAGTCTTCAACACGCCATATATACTATATAACATAATTTGTTTTTGGGGTATATACATATATACATAAACCCATTAACTCAAAAGAGATTGCGGAACATATGCGTAGTGGTATCCCACACCGCCCTTCATCTGCCACATCGTCCACATATAGCCCACCAATTAAACTACATGTTTCTTACATATAGTATGAAATATATCTAATTAGTTTTCACCCAGTAAGCACAAACGTAATATCACAAAAACATGTTAACATCATGTAATTCATGCACGAACCATTTATGTTCACTTATGAATCTTTTATGATCAGTTATTAACTTGAACTTATTATCTTTCTTTAACATGTAGGCTCCTTGTGTACGTACCAGATGCGCGCTCTCCAGATAAAGTTAGGGTTTGTAAGGTCGCTAACAGTTCTGGGAAACATTAACTTGAACTTGAACATGAATAACCCTCCACCTGATGGGAGGTTGGTACAACACCTTACTTGTACGTTCTTACCATGTGGTTTAACATTAGTGAACATGCCTCAGGATGTCACTATAACATATCATAACTTAACATTTAAACCATGACATGGCATATTTTGCAAACATGGCATTCTTGTAAACATGGCATACCTATAAACATGGCATACTTGAAAACATGGCATTCTTGAAAACATGGCATTCTTAAAAACACGATATTCTTTAAAACGTGGCATTCTTAAAAGCATGGCATTCTTTAAAACATGGTATTCTTAAAAACATGGCATTCTTTAAAATATGGCATTCTTAAAAGCATGACATTCTTAAAAATATGGCCTTCTTTAAAACATGGCATTCTTTAAAACATGACATACTCAACACGACATAGCATACATGTCATAGCATACTTGAAAAGAGGTTACTATTTTCATACTGCAGGCGAGATTTGTACTTATCTCGTGCGCTATGTCCTGAGTGTTGCTTTCTCAATTTGGGTTGTAACAGCAGGTCACCTCCTGCTATTTAAAAGAGTATAGGATAATAATCCCATCATAAAATGCTGGTGACCTAACCAACATTTATACTTAATCTTAGTTATATGTTCCCCCTAGCATACACATTATCACTTATTAGGTTACATAAGGTAACCTTGGTTACTAAGCCCACATGCATACCACTAGGGTTAGGTGGGCTTATATCTTAATATTTTTAATCCATTATCACTCTTGGTATCCTATAGGGTTATATGTGGTAACCCTCGAGGTGGTCAACCCTGGTCAACATTTTTCTTGATCAAACTTAGTCAACAAAAGTTAACACGTTATGGGTCAAACTTAGTCAACAAAAGTCAACCCCTTATAACTCGGGTCCTACTTCTGGTTACCACCCAAGATCGTATTGTTTACTAAACTTCGGTTCAAAATCCATTTTTCATTTTTTTTGAAAACTTTGGTGAATTGGAGTTTAAAATCCTTTATTTTAACTCATAAAATTCGTGGATCTTAAAACAGGGTTTTATAAAATCATTTAGTGTTGAAAACTGCCATTGAAATAGTTTTCACAGTCAAAACATTGGCTTTTTGAAAAATTACAGTTTTCTGTATTGTTTTTAGAAAATCCTGTGCAGGAATTTTCCTGCTCTGCACAGTCCTTAGAAATCAGTGTCAGTTTAAAAATCCAGTTAGAATTTGAAAAAGTTATCTTCACTAAAGTTTTAGCTTATGAAAAATCCTACAACTTTCATGTTTTTCCAAAAACCCAGTTTGGACTCTAACTTGTTCATATTTCTATTTGAACTCACCTGGCCGTGCATGAAACCTGTACACGGTCAGGCTCAGATTATAGTAAAAACTGAGGCCATTGGAGTCTCATTTTGAAAAACTATTCATGTTGACCATTAGGAAAAACCCTTCTGAATAACTTTTATTTTTTACATTTTTCCCAATTCGGCCTCTAAAGGCCTCAAAATCAAGTTTCCAGAAAACTGGCCAGTGTCCACTCGAACCTGGCAGTTTTTCGGTTTTAAGTTCGTTTTACGTCCTATTGTCGCAATCTAATTCAACCGAACACGCGTATAATGACCCGCCTAGCACAGGCCATTACCATACTTACATACATATGGGCCCTTTGTAATAACTTAATTACAAGAAAAATAGCGGAATTTTTTTTTTTACACTGTGCTAACTAGCACATACTGTAACTAAAAGAAAGATATACAAATATCATATCATATACCTAGAAATATCAAAACACATAGCGGCATCTTTTCCCACATTTCACAGTTCCCCCTGCCACGCTCCTCCATCTTGTATCGGCAACTGCTTCCAGATTACTTACCTACAGCATAGATGTAAGACAATGAACTTTCGCTCAGCAGGTATAACTATTTATACCGCAACAATTATAAAACATGACCTCACGTCGTGTACATAGCATATCTTAACTTCATAACTCTTAATGTAACATAAATTTCCGTAACATAACACATCTTCACTAAAATATCATAACCTAACGTACTCTACATACATGGCATAACATACTTTTCATACATGGTATACTTAACATGGCATCATAGCATATTGTGACACATCATGTCATACTTAGCATACCAAAGCATAATTTATGCATGAATTCGGTTATGCTCGTATTATGCTTTCTTTACTTATTCTTTCTTACTTTCTTATCTTATCTTACTTATGGGCCCCTTACTTATGTAACGACCCGCCTAGCACAAGCCGTTACCTTGCGTACATACTTACTATTTTACTTATATATTGGACCAAAACACAGCGTAAATTTTTTTTTTTTATACACACGAATTAAAACGTGTTCTTATAAAAGGAGTCTTGGATAAACATATTTACATAATATGGAAACTTGAAAGAATTCAAAACACGTAGCGGCTTAATATCCCATGATTTCACAATGCGCCTCGCCACGCTCGGCCATCTTGCATCTTACATCATGCATTGCTGACAGGCTGCTTACCTACAGCATAGACGTAAGACAGTGAGCTTTCGCTCAGCAAGTACAACTGTCTCGTCCACATCATACACATAACCATATTGTATACAATTATAATTTAACATACATGGCAACACATAACATCGTTCATAACAGCATAACCTAACAACGCCTATCATATGCATGGTCCAGTTATGCTCATTTTTATTTTCCTTGCTTATTCTTATCTTTCTCTTAGGGCCCTTACCTTGATGTTCGTACCCGGCGCGCAATTACGGAGTGGTTGGGGCGGCCAGCCCAATCCAACTCACATCATAGTCCTACCCGATCTCGGACGGGTGGTACGACACCGGCAAGCTCGCTTGCCTTCTTTTATTTTCTTATCTTTTCTTTATCTCATTCTTGAGCCTATTGGTCTTGTAGGGATTAGTGAACATACATCGTGATGTCACACAATCCTAATTCATATTAGCATCATCATTATGCTTAACATGCTTTCTAAACTTTGCATATCATTTTAACAACATCTTTCCACATAAAACATGACATACTAAACACAGATAGCATGGCACATAGCATATCACAAATAACACATAAAATTTGCATGCACCCCTAGCATACATCTAACATACTTAGGCAAGTATCAACTAAAGCCTATGCTATAGGCAGAGTTGTACTTACCTCTCTTGCTATGTCCTTTCTAACGCTGTCTTACCTCCGGGCACAGCTACAGGTCGTCACCTGCTTGAATAAGGACATAGGTGAGAATTCTGATTCTGGTTGTAGAATGTTGGTGCCCTACCTAACATGCCTACAAAAATCGAGTTGTATGTCCCCGACTTGATACCTGACTTGGTCCAGCTAGCCCTCTTGCTGTTTGGGAATAATCCAAACCTTGATTATTCCCTTTAGAGGTTACGTTGGATAACCTATTAGGCTGGGTCTTGATCTACAGTTGGGTTTTCTTCAAAACCTTGGGCTTTACTATTTCATCATAGTTTATTGAGTTAATTTCCTTAACCCACTTTTCTTGGCCCATATTCAGATTATTAGTATTCCTTAGGGTTACGTCGGATAACCCTTAAGGTTACCTTTAACCAATTATTGAGTCAACCAAAGTTAACATTTGGTCAACTATTGGTCAACCCTTGGTCAACTCTGGGCTTTTTGGGAGCTAAGCCCAATAACTCGGGTCGTATTCCCGGTTATGCCCCGTAATCGGCTTGATTACCAATTTTACCTTAAAATCTATTTTCTCATCTTAAATTTCCATTTTCCTTCCTTTTTGCACTTTTTAAAAGATTTAACTTTAAAATCCTTTAAACTCTTTATAGAAATTTCGATTTTTGAAATAAATTTTAATAAGGATCGTTTTAGGTCGAAAACTGCCTTTGGAACAGTTTTCATAGTTGAAACAATGATTTCGAAACATTTTACAGTTTTTCAACATCATTTGTAAAAACTAAGGTGCAGGAATTTTCGGATTCCTTGCGCACCCTTCATAAAACAGTCTCAGTTTAAGAATCCATTCGGAATCTGAAAAACTTATCTTCATGAAAGTTGTAGCTCTCGAAAAATGCTAAAAATTTCATATTTTGTGAAAAATCCATTTCTGCCTGTATTGGTACCAGTTTTTGTTTGAAACTAGCTGACCCTGAAAAACTGGGTCTGGGGAATTAGCCACGGGTTTTACTAAAAACAGAGGCCGTTGGAGCCTCATTTTGAGATTCTGTTCATGTTGCTCTCTAGGAAAAATTGTTCTAAGCAACTTTCGTGTTTCGAGTTTTACCCAGTTTGGTCTCTAAGGGCTTTAAATTTTCACTTTTCTGAAACTGGCCAGATTCAAATCCGAATTGACAGTTTTTGTGCTTACATCCGGTTTACGTCCTATTTCGCGAATTTAACTCAACCGACCACTTCGGGAGCCTACAAGGCAAACACACAACGTTTCTAACGACCCGTAACAACCCATTAGCCGTCCCATTTAATCCATGCAAACCAATTTCTAAAGCCATGAACCTAGGCTTGCACTTGGTTCTAGCATAGCATACCTCACATTCAAGCATCCAAAATTCATCCCTAAACTAACATGCATCAAGGGCTGTCCAAGGCAGATTTTCGGCCACACTTGGGGACATACAACCTTAGTCTTCTAGCATGAAAAATCAATCACAAACAAGCACAAACAAAGTAAGATTTCAAGCCATACACACCCTAGATCTACCAATCAAGCACACACCAAAACTAGGGCATAAAATTGGAAATGGACTTAAGTCCTTACAACCATATTGAACCTCAAATTAAACTTCAAATTGAGCTCAAAATTAGAGGGTTAGGGTTCTAGGATTTTATCTTAGACCAAAGCCAAGTTTGGTCAAAAATTTCCCTTTCTCCCCCTTGCTCCTTGACCCACCGCCACACTTGAAATTGGTGCTCCAAAAAATTTTAGTTGGCCTTTGGATTTCTCCCCTCCAAAGCCGAGCACCCCACAAGGATTAGCCCTAAAAAAATTTCAACTTTCTCTCCCTTTTTCCTCTTCTCCCACTTTCGGCCACCACCCTAGAAACCCACAAACTTTTCCAACCTTTTTTTTTCTTGCTTCTCCCTTGCAAAATCCGAACCTTTATGAACAAAAACCCCTAAGAAAATTTTTGATTTTCACCCCTCCCTCACTCACTCCTTGGCTGCCGAAAATTCTAGAGAAAATTGACAAGAGGTTGCCCACATTTTTCAATTAAAAGGAATAAGGTGAATGGGTATTTATAGAGGTTTTGAAGCTTTGGTTAATTGTAATTTGGCCCCAAATTTTTGATATTTTCTTGCTTTCCCCATGAGGTGGCCGAATATTTGTGTGGTGGAGAGGCTTCCACATATTTTTCAAGGCTTAATTGAGCTAAATGATGTCATAAAGAGGAAGCTCCATGAGGTCATCTTCCACTACCTCTCACAAGACCTTGTTTGGCCATTCTTGCCTCCAAAATTTCATTTATTTGTGCTATACAAATAATTCTAATACTGTGGTTCACTAATTCACAGTATTTTTACATTGTACCGCAATACAAAAATTTATCTGTGTGAATTTTGGACCGTAAAATTTTTTCTAAATTTTTCCGAGTCCTTTTTGCCCTTAATTTTAACTTGGTGTGCTTGCTTTTCTAGGGACATTTTAAGGCCTATTCTTGCTATCTAGTTCTCAACAACAATTCCTCGTACTATTTCCGTACTGCTTTTCAACATCTCGTAAAGTCAACCATTTGACTTTTTGTCAGTCAAACTTTGACTTTTTCGGTCAAAATTGACTTTCGCAAAATCATGCACTGTTTCAGCCTTTTTGACTTGAAAGGTCTGTTTTCGAGTTTAGAAATCAATTTTGAGTCTTCTCGACCCATTAAAATTCACAAAATCTTTCAAAAGCCCTAAACCGAGCTTTTTCACGAATAGCTTCATTATGTGAAAATTAATTCCATAGAAGAAAAATATGAACATAGAAAAATCGAATATTACAACTTATGTGTACGTACCCGGCGCGCAACTATGGAGTGGTTGGGACAGCCAGTCTATTTCCAACTCAAACCATAGTCCAACCAGACCTCGGACGGGAGGTACGACACAGGCAAGCTTGCTTGCCATCTTACTTTCTTATCATGTCTTTCTTAATCTTATCAGTCTTGTAAGATTAGGTGAACATGCTTCATGATACACATTTACATACTTCAAGTCATAACATATCATACATCATGAACGTACCTTTACTTTGCTTGCACCATGACTTGGCTTCATATAAGCCATATCATGTATCATATCATAATAACATAACATATGACGTCACATAATAACATAACATGTGAACGTACCTTGACATAACTTGTATCATAACTTGGCTTCACATAAACCATGTTATGAACACATCACTTCATACAACATATAGCACATAACCCTAGCATGCATCTATATAATTTGGCAAGTAATAACACAAAGCCTATGCTATAGGCGGAGTTGTACTTACCTCTCTTGCTATGTCCTGTGTAATGCTGCTCCTCCTCCGAGTACAGCTGCAGGTGACTTCCTGCTTGATAAAGGACATAGTCTAATTAAACTCATGAAATGTTGGTGACCTAACCAACATGCTTACATAATCCTGGTTGTATGTCCATTTGTGCATAACACCTTACTTGGTTATACTTGGTAACCCTATGGTTCAAGACCAATTAGATATGGATCATATCTTAGTAGGTTACATTGGGTAACCATATGTACTAAGCCCATAATATACCATTAGGGTTTGATCATCTTTCAACCCTGGGCTTCATCTTTAATCCATAAATCATCGGGTCATATCCATTGACCTTTTATCTTATCTCAATTGGTATCCCTTAGGGTTACATTGGATAACCTTTAAGGTCAAACTAAGTCAATATTATTAGTCAACCAAGGTCAACTATGGTCAACTACGGTCAACTATGATCAACTCCTGATGGATCAACCTTTGGGCCTTGGGCTTGACCCAGCAACTTGGGTATAACTCCCGGTTACCATCCGTAGACTATTCGCTTACCAAATCCCAGCTTGAAAAATTCATTTTCCTTAACTTGGAAAATTCATAGATTAACTTTAAAATCTTTCACTTAAATCATAAAAATCCAAACTCTTCGATTAGGGCTTTGTAAAATCATTTGAGGTTGAAAACTGCCTTTCGAACAGTTTTCCATAGTTAAAACAGTACGTTTTGAAGAAATACAGTTTTTCTAAACAGTTTTTAGAAAATCCTGTGCAGGAATTTTCTACTCCCTGCACAGTCTTTAGAAAAAGTGTTAGTTTAAAAATCTACTTTGAATTTGAAAAAGTTTTCTTCGTGAAAGTTCTAGCTCTCGAAAAATCCTAAAACTTTCATGTTTTACAAAAAATCCAGTTCTTCTTGTATTCTTGTCAGTTTTCATTTGAAGCTGGCTGGTCGTGTAAACTAGGTCTGGGCAGACCAGCCTCGGATTTTTATAAAAACGGAGGCCATTGGAGCCTCATTTTGGAAATCTGATTGCATTGTCCCCTAGGAAAAACTCTTCTGAACAACTTTCATGTTTTACGTTTTTCCCAATTCGGCCTCTAAAGGCCTCAAATTTCACTTTTCAAATAACTGGGCAGATTCTATCCGAATCTGGCAGTTTTTGTGCTTACATTGATTTTACGTCTTATTTCGCGAAAACTAACTCAACCGAACACACGGGAGCCTATATAGCACACATGCAGCGTTTCCTAACGTCCCACATGAACCATCATGTAATTCCAACGCAGCCATGCAACTCAAATCAGAGCTGCCCTAGCCTAAGGTTTGCATGATCTAGGGTTTGCATCACATTCATTCATCCATTCCATGCCATTCTTGGCTAACCCTAGCAACCTAGCATACAAGTCACAACCGGCTTTGCACAAACAGGGCACATACTAACCATCTAACCATGCAATCCTAGCATGCAAGCAAGCATAAACATAAAGCAATCAAAGCATAATCAACCACCCTTAAAATCCTAATCAAGCACCACACCTAGTCTAGGGCAATTGAAATAAAACTTGAGCTTATGCTCATACAAATTTTGACTTGAATTACACATAAATTTCTAATAGAAATTTAATGGAAAAAGTTAGGGTTTATGGGAGATTTTACCTTGGCTAACCCTAGGAATGGGTTAGGGTTTGTGAACCCGAAAGTCTCCCTCCCTTGGTTCTCCAATATCTCGGCTCTAGTCCTCCAATTGGGCACCAAAATTTTTCACCTCTTTTGGTGATTGTTTCAAGCCAAAACCGAGCACTCTCACACCAATTCCCTTTGATTTTTCCTCCCCCATTTTCTGCTCACCCACCACTGGCCATAGACTCACCTAGGGTACCAAAACTTCTTTTGGTTACTTGGTTGGTGATTCTTCCACCCCTCGGCCACTCTACTAATTTTCCCACTAAAATTTTCTCTCCCTTTTCTCCTTCCCCACACTCGGCCACAGCCAAGAAATGGGTTTCCAATTTTTCCAAAACTCTCTCTTGGTTCTTGGTTTAAAACCGAACACCCCTAAATCCAATCTCTCTTGGATTTTCAAATTTTTCTCTTGGTTCTTTCTTGATTTCTCTTGCTCAGATTTTTGTGAGAAAATTTTGCAAGAGTTTGACTATTTTTCTGCATTTTTCCAGCCCAAAAACCGCCCACTACCCATGGGTATTTATAGTCATCGAAAACTTTCTAAAATTCTAAAAATGACCCTATAAGATTTAATATTTTCACCCTTGGCATGCAAGGTAGCCGGCTGTCTACTTGGAGAGCAAGGCAAGATAACCTCATCTTAGTGACATCATCTAGGTGACATCACATGCTTACATCACCAAATTTTTAAAATTTACACTTTGACCCCAAAAGTTAAAATTCTAGCATTTATGCCCCTAGGTGGCCGGTCACTTCCTTGGAGATCAAGCCAAGCTTATCTTATCTTGATGACATCACTACGCTTACATCATCAATTTTCCAAAATTTATACTTTTGCCCCAAAAGATAGAATTTTGACATTTTTGCCCCTGAGATGGCCGGCCATGTCACCATGTTCTAGAGAGTTCTTGGCTTTCTTTCCAAGCTTATTTAATTCAATTATGATGTCATAAATTGAGGATAGGATGATGTCATCCATATTAAGCCCCGTTTGGCTTTTCCTCAATATTCAGTCCATTTTTCCGCTACACAGATATTTCTAATACTGTGTTTACTTAAACGCAGTATTTTTATACTGTACTACAGTCCAAAATTCATCTGTGTAAAAACGGACATTACAACTTTTTTTCTAATTTTTCAAGTCCTTTCTGCCCTTGATCTATACTAGGTGTGCTTGATTTTCTAAGGTGGTTTTTAAGCCTATTTTAGCTATCTTGCCCATAAGATCGAGTTTTACAGTATCTTTTCCATGCTGCATCACATAATACCGCTAAGTCAACCCGTTGACCGCTCTTGGTCAAACTTTGACTTCCTCGATAAAATTTGACTTTTTCGATCAAACTTTGACTTTTCTAAAATTACATACTTTTTCGTCTTTTTCGTCTCAAAAGGGCGTTTGCTAGGCTTAGCAACTTGTTTTGAGTCTTATTAAGCCATGAGATCTCATAAAAAAAAAAAATATGAAAACTCTTTACCAAGCTTTTCCATAAATATCTTCATGGTATGCATATAATTCATTTTTCAAAGGAAACAATGACATGAAATTTCTAGGTATTACAACGCGGGAGCCTACAAAGTAGACATGCAGCATTTTCTAATGTCCCATTTCATCATGCACGTAACCTATTTGCATCCATGCAAACCATTTACGAAAATTGCCTTGACCTTGGGTTTGCATGGTTCTAGTTCTAATCAACTATTCCATTCATTTCAATTTTACTCTAGCAACCTAACATACCAGTTTGAATCATGCTTGAACATTCTCAGGGAATATACAACATATCAAACACCTAGCATGCAATTCTAAAAATCAATCAAAGATCATAAGTAAACCACCCTTATATCTATCAAGCACACACCTAAACCAACCTAGGGCAATGAAATAAATTTGAGCCTATGCTCTTACAATCTCAACTTGAAATACACATAAATTTCAAATTGAAAGCTTAATTGAAAGGGTTTAAGATTTAGGGCAATTACCTTGATTAACTCAGGATTTTGGGGCTAGGGTTTGGCTCACAAAATCTCCCCCCTTAGGTCACCTCCAAAACCGGTTCTAGCTTCCCCAATTGGCACCAAAAGTTTGGTTGATTTTTTGACCAAAACCATGCACAAACAATCCTTAATTTCTCTCACTTTCTCCTCCTCTCATTCTCCCCCACAACTGGCCATTTGGCCAAAAATGGGTATCAATTTTTTTTTCTTGCTTTTTGGTTCTTTGGGTTTTGGTTTATAGAGAGAAAAGTGTGGGAAATTATTTTGGTATGGTTTCGGGGAGTTTTCCCAATTTTTTGAGCTAAAAACCGACCCCCTTTGGCCCTATTTATTGGTGAAAAATCCTTAATTTTTGAATTTATTTTTATTTCTAAAAATTACATTTTGACCCCTAAAGCAAAAATATTTGCAAAAACACCCCTACATGTGTCACTTGGCAGGCCATGGCCTTGCTCCCCAAGCAAATGCTTACCTCACCTTGATGACATCACTTTGCTTACATCATCCATTTTTCCAAAAATTACATTTTAGCCCCTAAGGACAAAATCTTTACATTTTTACCCCCTAGGTGGCCGGCCAACTCACCCTTTTTCTAGAAAATTCCACATTTCTTTCCACCCTTTATTTAAATCAATTATGATGTCATAAATCTATGGGGAGGTGATGTCACCATTTAGGCCTTGTTTGGCTTTTTCTTCAATACGTAGTCCATTTTTATGCTACACAGATATTTCCGATACTGTGTTTACTTATACACAATATTTTTATACTATACTACAGTCCAAAATTTATCTGTGTAAAAATGGACAGTATAAAATTTTTTCTTATTTCTTGAAACCTTTTTGTCTTTTATTTCTTACTTGGTGTGCTTGATTTTTCTGTAGTAGTTTTAAATGTAAATCTTCTTATCTTATCTATAATGACGGTTTTTCACAGTATATTTTCCATATTGCTTATCGTATCACAGTACCGTCATGCCTTTGACCTCTCGGGTCAACCTTTGACTTTTCTGGTCAAACTTTGACTTTTTTGGTCAAACTTTGACCAACATAAAATCATGAATTTTTGTGATGCCTTTATCACAAAAAACCATATACATGACTAAATAACCACTTCTTGCGTCTCATAACTAATTAAATGATAACTTAAATATTTACTGATAAAATTATGAATTTCACGTTGATATTCATAATTTTCATGAAATTTCACATAAACACATAATACGGACTTAAATTTCTTTAATTATAATGAAATTATGAGCCCATAGAAATTTCGGGGTATTACACTTCCAACTTCAAAAGGTTGGTGTCTATGAAGGATCTGAGGTTGGTTGGAATGAAAACACATGATTGTCATATCTTGATGCAACGGTTATTACCGCTTGCCTTATGAGGAGTTTTAACAAAGGATGTGAGATTCGTAATTACCAAGTTATGCTCATTTTTCAATTCGATATGCTCCAAGGTAAGTGATCCATTTACACTAGATTTGTTACAATTAGAGTTGGTCAAGACATTGTGCTTGCTTGAGAAGTACTTTCCACCCTCATTTTTTGACATAATGATTCATCTAATGGTGCACTTAGTCCGGGAAGTGAAGTTATGTGGACCGGTGTACTTGAGATGAATGTATCCTTTTGAAAGGTACATGAAGGTTTTGAAGGGTTATGTCAAGAACCGAAATAGGCCGGAAGGATGTATAGTAGAAAGCTACATAGTGGAGGAATCAGTCGAATTTTGCTCCGAGTATTTGTCCACCGCGGCAACGATTGGGTTGCCAAAGACGACAAACATTGAGTCAAAAGGACTATCCGTCGGCATTCCATCATCGGTAAATCGAGGTGAATGGGAGAAAGCTTGTCTCTATACTTTACATAATAGGGTTGAAGTTGAGCCTTTTATTGAGGTCCACATACGGGAATTAAGAGATGGAAATCCAAGAAGAGGAAGAAATGAAAAGTTGTTACAAGATAAACACAATCGGACGTTTCGTATGTGGATTCGAAGACATGTCTTTCAAAAGGACGGCTTTTTGCAAGACTTAATGAACCTCGCTAGAGGCCCGTCGACGGTTGTTACACGGTATACATCATACTTCGTTAATGGTTATACATTGTATACTCGTGAAAGAGATGAGAAGCATCCTGTTCAAAATAGTAGTGTTAGTATCTCTGCTAAGGCCATGCATATTTCATCTGCAAATGACAAGAATCCAATCTATGGAACCATGAACTACTTCGGTTTCATTGTAGATATTTGGGAACTTGATTACTGTGGTTTTCATGTAGTACTCTTTAAGTGCAAGTGGGCCGACAATAATTTTATAAGGATTAACAGTGATGGAATCACAGTAGTGGACTTTAGACGATTGGGATACAAAAATGATCCATTCATTATGGCATCACAAGCAATTCAAGTATTTTACACAACGGATCCCAACAATGTAGAGTTGTCATTAGTTGTGCCGATGAAGCCAAAATTGATCCATGATGGTCAAGAAGATGATGAGGAAGATTGCTCCGACATTCCATCTTTCACACAGGGATTGCCACCGGTTGAGGAGATTGACAAATTCGATAAAGATGTTTCTCACTTGCTTCGACCAGATATTGAATGGACACGTGTTGAGAAAGCAAAGAGAAAAAAGAATAAAACTTGAACATTATGTCATTTATTTTGTACAACATTACTATTTTATTTTAATTCAAGATATATTATATATATTTTGTTCTATTAGTTGCTCTACATATACATTGAACAGGGATCAATACTATAGGATGGGTCACTTTAACACACGGGTAACAAAACTGGCATACATTTACACGATCGTTTTTTGACAAACCGTCGTTTAATACCATGATTACATTACATGTAATCAGTGATAATCAAGGAGTTATCATATTACACGACGGTTCTTTGGATCGTTGTATAATCATGGTATTACATGACGGTTTTTTTAAAAACCGTCGTGTAATACCTCAAAATTTTGAAAATTTTGAAATTTCATTAAAAATTTCAAAATTTTCGAGATATTAAACGACAGTTTAAAAAAAACCATCGTGTAATGTATAATTACACGACGGTCATTGAACCATCGTGTAACATGTAACTACACGATGGTCCTAGGACCGTCGTGTAATGTATCATTCCACGACGGTCCTAGGACTATTGTGTAATGCTTAAATGATGTATTACACGACGGTTTTTATCAAAAATTTTGAAAATTTTCAAATTTCATGAAAAATTTCAAATTTCATGCTTCGAAATCTGCACGAAAACCCATTACTTAAACACAACCTCTTCATATCCGCACCAAAGTCGCCATCACTCTCTTTAGATTTCTCCAAATTTCTTCAAATTTCTCCAAGCTTCGCCCACCCTCTGCCAAGTCCGGTCAACCGCCGCCGCCACCTCTCTATTAAAGTCTGGTCAAGCCGTCATTGCTCTTCATATCCGCCGTTGCCGCCGCCGCTGTCCGTGGCCGTGCATATTCTCCTTTTCAAATAAAAGTAAGGTGACATTTTGAAAGCTCAATTCCTTGTTTGTAACAAAACAACTAACACACCATGCTTATTTGTATTGTTGTTTGCCTCTTAACACATATTTTACACACATTTATGTTTTGTGATTGGTTTTGGAACTTTACGCACATTTATGAACATAAATTTTGTCCCCCCACAACATGCTAGATGAAATGCCGAAATGAGTATTTTTTTTGGAAAATCATATAAAACTTGATAAATATTCGTAGCATAACTATAGCAATATTACATCAAGTCCCCTATCATGAAAATTCATGAATTCACTCTAGAGAGAGGCGTAGGGGCTCTTGGCGCCCGGCGCCCATGGATGATTGCTAATTTTGTGTAATTTTTTTTTTATTTACAAAATTAGTACTCGATAAGTTTGTGTACATTTTTCGTTATTTTATAAAATTCATGTAATGTGTGCTTCGTAGTGAAAGTAGATTTGATTTGATTATATTGGTTCGACATGTTCAAATTTTTTTATTTTGTGTTGCAACAAATATATGTGATTGTTGGAATAAACTATGAGCCAAAATACAATAGAACAATCCAAAAAGGGACGAGCACGAATGAAAAACCTGTTTGATCCAACTAGCAATGGAAAGCAAAGGGCAACTATAATGAAATGTGTTCATATAGCAAGGAAAAGAGGTGAACGAATTGAAGTCACATTTGATGAGAAATGACAAATGGAAAGGAAGCATGGTAATGAATTGATGAGCTGGATTGGTGTGCTCGCTCGAGTGCACGTTCCAATATGGATACAAGATTGGAGATCCTCTGATTTAGACAGATTGAAAGAAATAATTTGGAAAGAAACTGTTACTTCTTTCACCATGGATGAAAGCTTTCGGAGTGCTTGTTTAAAATCATGCGGTGAAGCTGCAAGGAATTTTCGATATGATCTTTCCAAGATGTTCGTCGAGGAATTTGTATTCAAAGATAGTGTACGGAAATGACCTCAAAAAGTTATTGACAACTACCCCAATATAGAAGAAGAGGATTGGGCAAAATTTGTTCAGTACAGAACATCCGCATAATTCCAACAACTTTCGGATCGTGATAGTGAAATAAGGACGAACAATGAATACTCATCGAAAGAAGGCTAGGATGGATATAGAAAGCTTGACCAGGAAAAGGTATGTCAATAAATTTTGTTTGTTCTATCAAAATCGTATGCCGATTCTAGAACATTATGTTCTCATGTATACTAACGATGTTATATTACAGTTTAAGAAGACTGGGAAATGGGAAAAAAGAGATGTTTTGTGGCTATAACAACAGACAGGCATAGATGGAGAGTTGAAAGATCCAGCATGTAAAAATATAAGTGAGTTAATAGTAAGTTTACTAACTAACAATGAATTATTTATCACTACTATACATATTTACAACCCTTAAGCTTAAATGAATTATGTTAATAATCTTGTAGATGGAGTACAACACACAGGAAAGCCAAGGCACTTTCGAATCAGTTGGCACTAGTGATGTTACTGATGTACTGTCGCAAGCATTATCTAGACCCGAACACACCAATCAAAGTTCGCAAAGCCATCTCAGTACTTCAACCTGGGTCAAAATTCGAATAAAGATAATGAAATACTATCAATGAGACGTGAAATAGAAGAATTAAAGGTGTTGGTTCGTGGTTTATGTGCGAACAAAAATGTGGAGCCATCATTTGATCCCAACAATGTGCCAACCGTGGACCAACACAATAGCTTTAAGGCTAGTTACTCTATCCAAGAAAAACAACATGGAGTGTCTGATCCGACAACCATGCCGGTCGACAGTCAGGAGTGTAAGCTCTATATTTTCAATGAAGTTTATGGTGGACAGTTGCTTGTTGCATTTGGAAGAGCATGGCTGGGGAGCCCTCCCACCAATACAATGCACGGGAATCCATTGGGGGAAGGGAATGTGCGAGTGTCAATCAATGTGCCAAAATTAAAAAAAAGTAGCATTACCTGTACCGACGGACGAGGCAACCACTGTGGAGGATGCTGTTAATGGGTTTGTTGCTTGGCCTAAATCATTAGTCGAGCTTGACACGAGTATGAACAAGGCAAGTCGAGGGCCTAGTCACATTCCTGACCCAACAGATGGGAGAAAAAAATGCCAAAAACAAGTTGGAAAGAAAACGATCGACTCTCGAACTGAGGTACAATAGGCTGCGCAACAACAACAACCTTTGTTCGAATTTAATAAAATGAACAGGATGATGAAGCCTTCGGCTTATTATGCACATAATTCCATGCGTCAAGGTAATCAGATAGAGGTCCCAATACCATACACGATCATGGATTTTGAGATGCCTGTCTTTTTGAGCTTTGACGATATTTATGAGTTTATTAATTTACAAGAAATTAGTATGAATTGTATATTAGTCTACATGAGGTACGACATTCTATCTCTGAATTTTTTTTTTCTGGATATTCTTCTATACGTCAGGTAGAATAACAATTTTGATACACTTATGCAATTATTTGGAGGAACTATGTAGGATTAACAGGCAAGCTGAGAAGTTTGTTTTTGTGTCTCCAACCTTGATCTCACTGGTGAGAATAGATACTGAAGATGCTGGCATGAGAGAGCGAGCCGACAGTCTTCTCAACTTTTTGCATGACGCACCAAAAGGATGGCTTTATCTTGTGCCACATAACAGAGGCAGACATTGAGTTTTGGGAGTCAGTAACCCATGGAAGGACCTCGTCCTTTATTTTGATCTTCTTTGAGAGAAGAAACGAGATGATTTTACTGAGCTCATGACCATGTAAGTCAATTTTAGTATGTTAATTTTTTATTTAATCTTAATTATATGCATCTTAATTAGTTTGAACTTTACCAATTTGCTAGGGCCCTAACGGATTGGAAGATTACGGTCGGCGAAGGGATTAGAAGGAGACAAGATTGTAAAACGAAAATCTCGAACCGGCCTTGTCCTCTCCAAGAGGGAAGTGTTAAATGTGGTTATTTTATTTTAGGTTTTATGAGGGATATAGTATTGAATGGAATTGACGTACTTGAAAGTAAAGAATTTTTCACTTGTGAGGATTTGGATTTGATTAGGGGAGAATGGTGTGGCCATGTAATGCAATTCATTAATTATGACATGTAATCTTGTAATATATAATAATTGGTATATATTTTTACTTTTATCAATGATTGGTATGTAATATATAGGTTAGGCCAGTTGTTGGAAATCAGGGAAAAAACCCCATTTTTTACAAAAAAAAAAAAAAAATACACGACGATTCTCAGGAGGAACCATAGTGTAAAGTGGCACTTTACACGACGATTCTCGGGGAGAACCGTCTTGTAAAGTGCCACTTTACACGAAATGAACATTTCACACGACAATTCTCCCTGAGAACCGTCGTGTAAAGTGTTACTTTACATGATGGTTACTTTACACGACGGTTCCTCCTGAGAATCATCGTGTAAAGTAGACTTTACACGACGGTTATCGGGAGGAACCGTCGTGTAAAGTAAAGTGACCACTTTACATGACAGTTTTCCCCAAGAACCGTCGTGTAAAGTCCTTATTTATACGACAGTTCTCTGGAGAATTGTCGTGTAAAGTACTACTTTACACGATGGTTACTTTACATGACGGTTCCTCCCGAGAACCGTTGTGTAAAGTACTTTACATGACGGTTCTCAGAAGGAACCGTCGTATAATGTCTACTTTACACAACGGTTCTCGAGAGGAACCGTCGTGTAATGTTACCAATATATCATTCTCTGCCACTATATTTCTTGTTTTGACGACGGTTTTTAATCATCGTGTAACATTGAGATACCAAGATGGTTTTTAAAAACCGTCGTGGAATCTTCCGCGACGCTGGATTACACGACGGTTACAGAAGGATTCATAATCATAATCATAAAATGTTGGTGACCTAACCAACATCCATACATAACTTAGTTATATGTCCCCCTCACATACACATGATAACTTACTTGATTACAACAAGTAACCCTAGAGTTCAAGGCCTATCATAATTGGATCATAACTTATTAGGTTACATAGGGTAACCTTGGGTACTAAGCCCAAACACACATAAATAGGGTTAGATTAATATTCCTAACCTTGGGCCTCAACCTTAACATTCTCAACTCACATCCTGTTGGGTTACTACGAGTATCCCTGGGTTTTAGGTCCACTAACCAACTTAGTACCTTATTGTGACGCCCCCTTCTACGTAGGGTCGCCACCTTACTTACTTAACTTAACTTTACTTAAAATTTGGGAATATTTTTTTTTCCTTTTTTTTTTTTTGAAACATACTTATAAAAAGCATTTGTCTTTAGCAATAGATCATCGATATTGAAGTAGAAAGTTTACTTAAATTCTTTAGTATCAAAATACCATATAACATAAGTGGTTTTCATCACATATACTTAGATACAAAAACTTCTTGTCATATCAAAAGATTGCAGAATCTATGCATAGTGGTATCCATACCGCCCTTCGTCTGCCGCCGCATCATCCTCACAACGCCCACCATTTAAGCCGTAGGTTTCTTACCTACAGTATGAAAAATATAACTTGATGAGCTTTCGCTCAGTAAGCACAAACGTGATCTCACAAAACATTTTCATATTCAAAACATCTTGAAAACATAGCATTCATCATATACATATGCGTGAACCAGTTATGTTCATTTATGCAATCCTTTTTAACCTGAACTTATCTTCCTAATGGGCCCCATAGTGTATGTACCATCATTTATTTAGCGCGCCTTCAGATACAGTTAGGGGTTGTAAGGTCTCTAACTGCTCTGGGAAAATATAATTGATTACACCCTCCCGCATCAACGAGAGGGCGATAATCCATAACTTTAACATGAAAAACCCTCCACCTGATGGGAGGTCAGTACGACACGTTACTGTGATTTCTTACCATGTTGTTTATCTTTAGTGAACATACCTTATGATGTCACTATATGATAACATAACTTTCATCTTATTCATAACATGGCATGGCATTCTTTTCATTCATGGCATTTGTAATTATGACACTTTTATAAACATGACATTTTGCAAATATAGCCTTTTTGTAAAACATAGCATTTTGCAAATATAGCACTTTTCATAAACATAGCATTTTGCAAATATAGCACTTTCATGAACATAGCAAAACATTTTGCAGCATAATTGAAAATAGTATACTTGAAAATATTCTACTAGCTTTCATACTGCAGGTGAGGTTTGTACTTACCTCTCGTGCCGTATCCTTAACGTTGCGTCCTTAAATTTGTCGGCAGCAGCAGGTCACTTTCCTGCTATACGAGAAATATAGGATTAGAATCCTATCGTAGGTGTTGGTGACCAAACCAACATTCATGCCTAAACTTGGTTGTATGTCCCCTATACTTTGATATCCGTCTGGATCACCTCAATCATCCTTCAACTTTAATTAATACTTAAGAGGTCACGTTGGATAACCTCTTAATTAAATCCTTGTTCTTTTATTGGTTTCCTTAAAAACTTTGGGCTCCATTTATACATCCTCATTATTGGGTTATATCCATTAACCCCTTAAATCCTGGCCCAAAAATACATATGGGTGTCCCTTAGGGTTACGTTGGGTAACCATTAAGGTCAACTTCAGGTGGACATTGGGTCAACCCTTAGTCAACCCTTAGTCATTGTTGGGTTTGTAACTCGGATATAACATCCGACTACCGTTCGTAGTCGGCTTGCTTACCAATTTTACTTTAAAATACCTCTTCCTAATTTTTGGAAAATCTTGTGTAATAATTTTCCAAAAATCCTTTAATTCACTTGTAAAAATTCTTGCTTCTTTAACTTGAAATATTTTGGCTTAAAATCATCATTTTTCCTTAATCTTGAAAATATTTGGTTTGAAACCCCTTTTTCTTCACTTCTTGAAAAACGTGGAATTTCAAACCCGAACCCTTAAAATTCATGGTTTTTGAAACAAATCTTTTATAAAATCATTTGAGGCTGGAGACGGCCTTTGGAACAGTTTCCATAGCTAAAATAACAGTTTAAAAGCACTTCACAATTTTTTTAGAAAGCATTTTTGTAAAACTCATGTGTATGATTTTCGGATTCCTTGCGCACCTTCCATAAAATGTGCCCAGTTTAAAAATCGGCTTTGAATTTGAAAAACTTGTCTTCACAAAAGTTGTAGCTCTCGAAAAATCCTAAAACTTTCATGTTTTACAAAAAATCCATTTCGGCTTGCATTAGTACCAGTTTTAGTTTGAAACTAGCTGATCCTGAAAAACGGAGTGAAAACTGGGTCCAGGGATCAGCCACGGGTTTTGGGGAAAACAGAGGTCGTTGGAGCCTTATTTCGAGATTCTACCCGCGCTGCTCTCTAGTAAAAGTTGTTCCAAGCAACTTTTGTGTTTTGAGTTTTACCCTGTTCGGCCTCTAAAGGCCTTATATTTTTACTTTTCCGAAACTGGCCAGTTTCGTAACCGAAATGGCAGTTTCGGTTGTTTATTCCGTTTTACGTCCTATTTCGCGGAATCTACCTCGACCGATCATATCGGGAGCTTATACATCAAACATTTAGCGTTTCTAATGTCCCATTCATACAAGCATACAAATCCTATGAGTTCATGCAACCTCAAACCGAAAACCCTAATCCTTGGTTGCATGGTTCTACCTAGCATTCCACACCAACAACATCCATCATCTCCCCCTAAGCTAGCAGCCATACATCCACTGCCTTAGGGTAGATTTTTGACCAAATCTTAAGGGACATATCAACCACATCTAGCATGCTTCCTAACCATTTTTCAAGCTCAAGATTTAAGCAAACAAACATCATAATCAAGCCACTCAAACTCTAATTCCTAATCAAGCACACACACCAACAAATTGGGGCTGAAAATAAAATGGATTTATGTCCTTACAAACCAACTTGAATCACCATAAAAATGCTTAAATGGAACTTAATTTCAAGATGGTTTAAGAGTTTTACCTCAAACCCAAGTTAGGGTTATGAAATCCCAAAACTTCCTTTCTTCCTTCTAGTCCACGGCTTCACCAAGGAATGGAATCCAAAAATTTTTGTTAGCTTTTTCTTGCTCTACCAAAACCGAACTTAACAAGAAAAAGCTCTAAGAAATTTCCAAGTTTCACTTACCTTTTTCCTCCTCCTCCTCTTATTCGGCCACCTTCCAAAAGCTCACCAAAAATTTTCTCAAACTCTCTCTAACTCTCCCCCCTTACAAACCGAACACCCACTAAGAGAAAACCCCAAGAAATTTTTCAGATTTCTCTTCTCCTTCTCTCCCTCTCTTCCATGGTTTTGAGCTGAAATTTGGGCAGAGTATGGCTACCTTTTGTGAATAAAATGAAGGGTTTTTATGAGGGGGCATTTATTGAGGAAGGGGGAGCCTTGGGTGGTTCAACTTTTTCCTTGATTTATGGCTTTTTTCCATGCTTTGCCTGTCAATTTTGTGGGGGGAATGGGGGAGGTGTGCTGTTGAAAATTGGGGAGGAAAGGAGAGGCATGTGGCAGTCATTGGTTGGTCCTAGAAGCCTCTAGAAAAATCTCCCATGCTTGCTCACCTTTTTCCCTTAAATTATGGCTTTTCTTTCCTTGCTTTCCCTTGATTTTAGGCTTTCTTTCCCATGCCTTTCTTTTCCTTGTTGCAGCCGGATTTTGTGGAGGAAATGAGGGAGGGTATGGGCTGTTGTGGCTGAAAGTTTTGAGGGACAAGTGGCATCCATTTGATGCAAAGGGAGGTGTGGTTGCTTGTCCCTAATTCAAGGCTTTTTCCCATCTTTTCCCTTGAATTTTGGTTTATGTCTCCCTTCTTTTTCCTTGTGCTTGCTGCCGAAAATGAGTAGAGAGACAGCGGCCACATGGCCTAGCTTGGGTGAGTGGATGGTGATCTCATGGGTATGGGCACTAGTCCTTGGCTTGCTATGTCTTGTTTGGCCATTCTGCTCTTCAAAACTCATTTTTTCTTTTCCTTTGTGTTACATAGATAATTCAAATATTGTGGTTTTTCAAAAACACAATATTTTTATACCAAACTGGAGTACAAAATTTATCTGTGTGAATTTAGGGCCGAAAAATATTTTTCCTTAATTTTTTTTCGAACCCCAGTTTGCCTTTAACTTAAGCTTGGTGTGCTTGATTTTCTAGGGACGTTTTCAGGTTCATTCTTGCTATCTAGTTCACAAAACTTATTCTCGGAACTCTTTCCGGGTTGTACTTGAAAAAATCTCGTAAAGTCAGCCCTTTGACTTTTGTTTGTCAAACTTTGACTTTTTTGGTCAAACCTTTGACTTTTTCGGTCAAAGTTGACTTTCGTAAAAATTTCATTCTTTTCCATTCTTTTTCCTTTATAAACCTCATTCCTGGCTCATAAATCATTCATTGAGTCTCATAGTCAATTTAATGAGAACTCAAACATTAATAAATAAAATTATAAATTTCTCGTTACTATTCATAGTTTTTCATGAAACACATCATAAACACATAAATTAGACTTTAATTCCTTATGAACAAAGAGATTACAAGTCTACAAAATTTTGGGTCTTACACTTGTTGGGTTACATTGAGTAACCCTTGATGTAGTCAAACTTGATCAACTAAAGTCCAAACTCCTAAGTTATTTCCTTTTGGTTTACTATAGGTAACTTTGGGCTTTGGGTCCAGTCCAGTAACTCAGGTATCCTTCCTGATTACCATTGGTCATCATCTTGTTACCAAATTTTAATACAACTTGGGGGTCCAAAATTCACTTTCCTTTACTTTGGAAAATCTTAGCATTTTATGTTCTTTTTATACAAAAATCCTTTGTTCAACTCATGAAAAATTGTGACTCTTAGAGTAGGGTTTGTAAAAATTATTAAGTGTTGGAAACTGCCTTTGGAATAGTTTCCCTTAGTCAATTTATCAGTGTATGTGTAGGAATGTCCTTTTCCTGTACTGTTTTAGAAAATCCTGTGCAGGAATTTCCTGTTTCCTGCACAGTTTTTGAAATCCAATTTTATTTAAAAATCTGGGTCGAATCCAAAAAATTTTCTTCATAAAAGTTTTAGATCTCGAAAAATCCTACAACTTTCATGTTTTACTTAAGACCCAGTTCGGGTGATAACCTACTCATTTCCCCTGTTGAACCTACCTGGCCGTGCAAAAAGTCTGGGCACGATCAGGTTCGGATTTTTGTAAAAACCAAGTCTATTAGAGTGTTATTTTTGAAAACGGTCCATGCTATCCACTAGGAAAAACCCTTCTCTATAACTTTCATGTTTTAAGTTTTTCCAAATTAGGCCTCTAAGGGCCTTAAATCCTACTTTCCAGAAAACTGGCCAGTTTTACCTGAACTGGCAGTTTTCTTGCTTAAATTCATTTGACGTCTTAATTCGCATATTCTAACTCAACCGGTCACACCGGAAGCCTAAAATCAGTTATGTAGCGTTTTTCTAATGTAAAATTCCATCAATCACATAATCAATCATGCTCATGCAAATCATTGGTGATTTTGCACCAACTAGAGTTTGTATAAGTTTTGGGTTTGCACCATTCATTCAACACATCTAGCAACCTAACATGCATATTCTACAATATTCTTAAACATATTGGGGACATACAACCATATCATACATCAATCATGCAAACCCTAATTTCATGCAACCAAATCACATAATCATGCCTAACTTTGTAAATTAAAACCACCTAAGCACCTAAATCAAGCACAAACCTAAAATTTCTAATCTAGGGCAATGGAAATTAAATGAGCTTATGCTCTTACATCCAATGCTTGAAATACACTAAAATTTCCAAATTAAAGCTTGAATTGAAAAGCTTAGGGTCCAAATGGTTTACCTTAATCAATTCAAGGGTTGAACTAGCTTGATTCCAACTTTTCCCTTTCTCTCTTGTTTTCCACCACAACCGGCCTCCCTTCCAATGGGGTTCCAAAATTTGGCCACTTGGTTGGTCCTTCACCAGAAATCCGGTCACCACCTTACAAGTCTTTTTTTCTATATTTTTTTTTCTTACTTTTTAGTTCTTTGAGTTCGGATTTTTAGGGACAAAAGAGTGAAGAATTATTTTGGCATGATCTAGGGGTGTTTTCTCTTTTTATGAACCAAATGATCCCCCCCATCACCTATTCCTAGGTGAAAAATGATTAAATTTTTGGATTTATTTTTAATCCAAAATTTACTTATTGGTCCTTGAAGCAAAAATAATTGCCCAAAAGCCCTCTTAGGTGGCCGGCCACTTGGTTCTAGAACAAGCCAAGATTTCTTTCCACAATTTTTCTTAATTCCAAAAATTCACATCATTATCTCCTGGATGAGGTGTCCTCCCTCTAGGCCTTGTTTGACTTTTTTCTTAATATGCAGTCCATTTTCATACTAACACAGATATTTCCAATACTGTTCTCACTAATAATACAGTATTGTTACACTGGACTGCAGTCCAAAATTTATCTATGTTTAATTGAACTGTATAAAAATTTTTCTTATTTCTTAAAGCCATTTAGCCCTTAATATCCTAATTAATGTGCTTGATTTTTCTATGGTGGTTTTGAATCTTATTCTTACTATCTTGTCCGTAATGACGGTTTTTCGCAGTATATTTTCTATACTGCTTATCATATTACAGTACCGTCATACCTTTAACCTTTCTGGTCAACCTTTGACTTTTCCAGTCAACTTTGACTTTTCTGGTCAAATTTTGACCAACATAAAATCGTAAAATTTTTTTCTACCTTTTTACTCAAAAAGTCACATGCTTGACTAAGCGATCATTTTTGAGTCTTATAAAATAATAAGAACTCACAAAACTTGATAAAAAAACCTAATTAGGCTTTTTTCAGAAATAACTTTATGGTACAGCTTAAATTTCTTTAAAAAGAAATCATAATGTTGTAAAAATTAGTTATTACACCGCTACGCCACGCGTTTTGAAATTTTGTTCTATTATGTGATGTCGGTTTGAGAGTATTAGGGCTTCTTTGGCACACTATTTCAACCAACTCAACTCAAACTTTTTTTTGTCTTTTTCCCAAAAAGTTTTTTGTCTTTTCTGAAAATTCAAAAAAAATTACTATTCAAACTTAAAAATCTCAACTCAAACTACTCCACCAAACTCCCCCTTAATATCTAATACTTAGTAAGAGTTGCAAGATATGCTACAAAAGTTTGAACTGTAGTTCTTAATTAAGTATATACTTGTATGAATATATATATATATATATATATTTATATAAGTATAAGGTTTTGAATTTAAGTTTAAAAAAAAATTTTCAGTACTTATTCATGAATGAGTAAGATAAGTACTTAATAGAGTAGCATGGTAACAGCCCTATGTAGGTGGGGTGTTACAAGTGTAACCTACATCTGGGTTTGTTCCAGGGGTTACGAAAGGGATGGAGCGAGAGGGAGGGAGAGGGGGAGGGGGAAGAGAGAGAGAGGGAGGGATGGGGTATTTCCGGTTAGCATAAAAATATTAAAAAACAACAAATAAAAAAAAGAGAAAGCAAAAAAGGTAAAATGAAAAAAGAAAGGAATAATTTAAAGGAAAAAAGAGCAGAAAAAAACAAAAAAAAAATCTTCATTGTTCAAAAAAATTGATAGTTGAATTGAAAGAAAAAAAAAAAAAGAAAAGAGTATAAAAATATTAATTATAAAAAATATGTTCATGATCAATCTGAAGTTGACTGACATTCTCTCCATGACGATATTCAATTGAAAAATCTCAAAGCTTTTTGACAAGTTGGTATGCACAACTTAAGGGGGATTGTTGAGAATTCATAAAATAGATTGATTGATTTATTCTTCTAATTACCAATTTATGATTCTTTCCATTTTTAGAATATATACAAAATTATATACATTAATTAGCTTGATTCTAGGATTTGATTTTAGGTTTCCTAATTATAAAAGTTGAACACAGATAGTGAATGAAAATTGTTTAAATCTCAAAGTAAAACAACTAACAAATCTAAACGTCACCTTCAGAGCTTCTATGTTGGTTTCCATGAAGTATATATGAAAAACCTCCTAAATTGCGAGCCATATAAAAATAATCTAACTAAAAATATGTTTTTATGGACTACAGTCACAATTATTCTACGCATAGGAACCAAATCAAGATGAAAAAAAATTTACTAAATTACTAATTTCCAATACATAATACAATTCTAATAAATTACATTACCCAATACAACTCAATTTTTATATTCAAATACTCAACTCAAGTTAAACTTTTTAACTCAAACTTTTTACATCTAAACACTCAACTTAAGTTAAACTTTTCAACTCAAATTTTTTACCAAACACTCAACTCTAACTCTCAACTTAACTTATCTTCAACTCAATTTAAAAATCTTAACTCAAACTGTTTCCCAAATGAACCCTATATATATATATATATATATTCTTTTTTTCTTTCTTTCCACATTGTTCTTTAGTTGTGCCCGATTGAGCTCAAAGTCTGACTCCGTCCCTATTCACTAGGATTGAATCTTTTTTGACCTCCATGTTTCATGCTCTCTTACCTTTAAAGAAAAGAAGACCACAGCCAATAGAGATTAGGAGGAGACCATAGTCAATAGAGACCATGTGCAAGAAATTAATTTGAGGTGCCCACACATTGATTGATTCTCATAGAGGAAAATAGGAAGTAAGACCGAAAGGTCAAGAAGCTTTATATTTACAACGTTTGTGATAATTGAGGATTCAAGGATTGTTGCCAAATTGACATGAACAATTTATAACATGATTATTTATATAGCTACACACGTCATTTCTCGTAATTTATAAAAATAATGATATAATAATTCATTTTATGTTACGTTATTAATTTCTATTTTTCAATCGTGAACAAACAACAAATTCCTTAAATCTAATTACAACTACTCTTAATAAGATAAGGAAAAAAAATTTTTGTTTACTTTTGCAAAATCGTTCTGTTGTGATCCCTTGGAAATTTAGGGCTAGATGGTTGGTGGCTATGACATATCTTGATTCAATTGATTATCAAGTTTCTTACGACAATTATCAATACGTCTATATGGATTATTTTATTATGAATTTTTATATGGATTTATTTACTGAGGATAACTACCATTTTTCTTTAGCAGATCTAGAGTTCCTTGCAGTTTTGGTGGTCAGAGTCGTGTCCCACGACATCCGTGTTTTTTTTTTTTTTTAATAATTTTTTAAATAGGTTATACTAGAAAGGTTTTTAATTAATAAGCTCTATTTTAATAGTTAGATTTTAAAGGCGTAGTTTGGATTATTCCTTCGTATGTCAGTTATTGCATTTGCTGTTTTCGCTTTTTCTTTTCGTAGGTTGGTTATTTCTTTTAACTTTTATTTTCCGTTGGGGTTGTCATTTTTTTTTCTTTATTTTTTGTAAGTTTCTTTTATTTTTCTTTAATAATGTTGAGGGGGATAGAATTTCTAATACGGAGGTGCCAGTCAAATTGAGATGTGTTATAGTCTTTCTTGTAGTTAATAAATGCTTCAACTTGCCAAGATATTTTATAGCATTGTGAATGCACTTATATATAGAAAATTAATCGTTTATGGAGCCTTCTTCGGTAAGGGTACCCCAAGCGGTAGCACACATTTCTTTATGGTAGAATTTTTCAAAATCACATAAAAAAAAAAAAAATTTATGTAAGCTCTTCTATCTGACAATCGGACAAATTTGGCAGTTGTAATATTTTATTTTATATGATTTACATTAACTAACTATTTAAAATCTTATAACACGGACGATTTAAACCTATTAATATGAAAAACTAACATCATTAAAAAAATGTTACATTAAAATTAATTGATTATTACAATAAAACACAAAATAAGTTACAAATTTCATTTTATAAATTCAGGGATCAATTTGCATAAATCAAAAGTTCTTGGATTAAAGTAATATAATTTACGTATTTCAAGAACTAAGTAAACAAATTACAGAGTCCAAGTGATAAAATCCTCATTTATTAAAACAAGTACATATCCATTTTTTTAACTAGCAAGTTTTGATCAAATGCTAAAAATAAAATGTGAGACAGAATGATGTAACGCATAGCTAACTTTTGATGCATATTTATGACTTTGAGTCAGCACCAATGAAGATATATGTCTCTGCCATCGCTTTAATTCTAGTACTACTAAGGAATGCAAGTTGAGAAATCATTTTCCCAATTGAAACCAAAATTATAAGAAATCTATGACCAAGGTTACCATGTCGTACCTTCTCAAACCTAAGCAACCAGATTCCTAAATCAATGGCTGTTTCTCCTTTTCTGTTTGTCTCCGTAGTCATTCTGTTTCTCTTCGTCCCCGTTTCCTCTACGGTCGACACCAATAGTACACTCCAATCCATCCGCGATGGAGTTACCTTGGTTTCGAGCGAAGGAAAGTTTGAGCTTGGTTTCTTCAGTCCTGGAAATTCCAAGAACCGTTACGTGGGAATTTGGTACCATAAAATTCCGATTAGAACCGTCATTTGGGTCGCGAACCGATGCAACCCGATACATGATTCCTCTGGCTTGTTGACTATAAACAGCACGGGGAATCTTGTGCTTTTGTATCAGAACACGAGTGTTGTTTGGTCTGCAAGCTCATTGAAACAAGCCCGGAAACCGGTTCTACATCTCTTGGATACAGGAAATCTTGTCCTGAAAGATGAGAATAATGGAAGCTCAAGTCAAGAAAGTTATTTGTGGCAAAGCTTTGATTACCCTTCCGACACATTGTTACCTGGAATGAAGCTGGGATGGGATTTCCGTGCCGGTCTAAAGCGGAGTCTAACGGCTTGGAAGAGCTCGAATGACCCATGTCCCGGAAAATTGAGCTATGGATTTGAGCTAAAACCAGACGCATCCCCTGAAGTTTACCTGCTGAACGGCACAGCCAAATACTATCGTTCGGGCCCGTGGAATGGCCTTCGTTTCAGCGGTGTGCCACAATTAGTTGCCAACCCTATCTACAATTTCAAGTATGTCTACAACGATCACGAGTTGTATTACATGTTCGACATCAAGGTTGAGACAGAACTCTTCTCGATGATAGTTCTGAACGAAACCACTCACTTGCGTCAACGGTACGCGTGGCTCGATCAGACTTGGGGGCTTTTTGATTCAGAGCCAGCGACTGATTGCGATAAGTATGGATTCTGTGGAGCTAATGGAAGTTGTGTGATGATTAACAATAATCCTACATGCCATTGTCTTAAAGGATTCAAGCCTCGATCTCAAGAGAAATGGGGTTCATCAGACTGGTCCGGGGGCTGTGTTCGAAACACTCCAATGATTTGCCACGATAAAGAGAAGGACGGGTTTATCAAACTTGATGGTTTGAAACTACCAGATACAACACATTCTTGGGTGAACCAAAGCTTAAATCTATCAGAGTGCAGGAACAAATGCTTGAGAAACTGTTCTTGTGTGGCTTATACGAACTTCGACATCAGAGGACGAGGCAGCGGATGCATCATGTGGTTCGGTGATCTCTTAGATATTAGACAGTTCCCTTCAAATGGACAGACCTTGTATGTTCGTGTACCGGCCTCAGAGCTAGGTATACATGCACCTCCTTCAAAGTCGAACACCATTTTAATTACATTCATCTTTCCAAAGTTTTTCTTGGATTCAATATGATTTTATTTGCATTTTCTGTCTCAAAATAACTGACGACATAGGAAAAAGCAATGGAAAGCAGAGAGCTGTGATGATTGCCGCTGTCGTTGGAAGCATTTCTGGGGTGCTCCTACTCGGTTTTTGCATTTACAAGATAAGATGCTGGAAAGGTATTACTACTCTTACTCTGATCATCTTGGCAAAACTTTGTGAGATATGTCCTTTAATTTGGACTAAATTTTACTTACTTGTAACACTAGAAAACAGAGCCACGTTACTTGAATTGGTTGCTAAATCTAGATTTGTATGGCCTTGATCCGACTACCCTTTTAAAATTTTTGGAGGATTACTTGAATTACGCCTTTCTTGTCGTTTGGTTGTATTCATAACTCTCTTTTTTTTCCCTCATAGCTCTCTATGAATTTTTTGTCCTCCATTTTTATTGAGTTCTTTACAAAAAGAAAATGGTGGATCTGATAATATATACCAATTTCCCTTCCATATAGCTGCTAGAGAAAGAAAAATGTACAACACAGACGACAAGGACGACTTGGAACTCCCACTCTTTGACTTAGATACGATAGCTAATGCCACTTGTAACTTTGCGGCTGATAACAAGCTTGGAGAAGGCGGTTTCGGACCTGTTTACAAGGTTTTAAGGTTTCCGCTTTGATAGAATAATGCAAAGCACTAGTATTTTATCCCAAAAGTATTGCAACCTTTCAGTAAATCAAGATGACATTTCCAGGGAAAACTACAAGATGGTCGAGAAATAGCGGTGAAGCGGCTTTCAAGAAGTTCTGACCAAGGATTGAATGAGTTCAAGAACGAAGTTATAGTTATTGCCAAACTTCAACATAGGAATCTCGTGAGGCTTCTTGGATGTTGCATTCAAAGAGAGGAAAACTTGTTGATTTATGAATACATGTCCAACAAAAGCCTTGACTTCTTCATTTTCGGTTTGAATCCTTAATGCCTTCACTATTTTTTACAACTGATTTTATGAAATTTCTTCAAGTACTTACTAATGTGACACTTCATGCCGGAAGATTGATTGAGTCCATTTTTATCAACAATGCAAGATGAAACGAGAAAAAAGTTGTTAGATTGGTCTACGCGCTTCCAAATCATATGCGGAATTGCTCGGGGGATTCTATATCTGCATCAAGATTCCAGATTGAGAATTATACATCGAGATCTAAAAGCCAGTAATGTTTTACTTGATAATGAGTTGAATCCCAAAATTTCAGACTTTGGCATGGCTAAAACTTTCGGAGGAAATCAAACAGAGGGAAACACAAATAGAGTGGTTGGAACATAGTAAGTTTGTCTTGCATTAACCAAACTCTTGTAGATCAATTATCCCTTTGCTTTTATTTGACTATTTAATAATGATCACATTCTGCAGTGGTTACATGGCACCTGAATATGCAAGTGACGGATTATTTTCAGTAAAATCCGATGTATTTAGCTTCGGAATATTGGTGTTGGAGATCATAAGTGGGAAGAAAAACAGGGGATTTTTTCATCCTGATCGCAACCTTAATCTCACAGGACATGTAAGTATAACTTATCAACTTGGTACACATTTTGGTTAGAAAGATTACATCTGGACTGAGCTAACAAGCTTTAACTTTGGAGTAATTTTTTTAGGCGTGGAAATTATGGAATGAAGGAAATGCCTTAGAATTGATTGACGAATGTCTAGTGGGGTCGTGTGCCAAACCAGAAGTGCTTCGTTGCATCCATATCGCTCTCTTGTGCATCCAACAGTGTCCAGAGGATAGGCCAAGCATGTCGTCTGTGGTTGTAATGTTTGGGAGTCAGAGTTCCTTGGATCAACCTAAACAACCAGGTTTCTTCGTACAAAGATCGCTGCTCCAATTCGATACTCTCAACACTGCCTCTTCTGACAATCAAGAATCCTGTTCAATAAATGAAGTAACCGTAACGATTTTGGACGCTAGATAAGCTTACTTATATGTGATATTCTCAACACTTCTTCTGCTTACAATCAAGAATCCTGTTCAATAAATGAAGTAACCGTAATGCTTTTCGACGCTAGATAAGCATACTTATATGTTGTGACGAGTAAAGAAATTTATCGTTTTTGTAAGCACTCTTCATGGTTTTCTTGTAGTTCGAACATTATGAGGTTGCCTCTAATTAGTCTATTTTAATCAAAGATATGTTCTAGAAGCTTGTGTAGACAAAGGAGTTTCTGCAATCTCCATGTATAATTATCCACTAAACTTGTCAAAAAATTGTTGAGAAATATCTTTCTATAAGTGATCGTAGGTGATGAAGCACAATGTTGGTTGGGGCAATGTCGCATAACGCTGGTGGGACACGAAAACAGCCGGTGGCCAAAGGCCGCGCTCAATTATGGTCATAATATAATTATGCATGTTTAACTAAGTGATTAATTCAAATAAGTATACAATGAGGAAATACAAAATAAATCCAATCTTTTGTTAATTAAATTGCTCGTTTGGTTCCCAACTTTTTACAAATCGCAACTTTGTAGGAATGTTAGGGACAAGAGAACAATTTATCCCAAATATTATATGAGAATAGCTTTTCTAAACAAAAATTAAATCCCATGAACCTCCCGAGAGGGTATAGTCATCAAAGTACGCCATTAGTGTTCTAAACCCAACAATTGTTTTAAGAGGTTTAGAATGCAAACTGTCTTTATTAAAATGAAATATTTTCTCCTATTAAAATTTAAAGGGTTTTCTTATATTAAATTAGGAAATCTCTAAAATAAGAACGTTTGATCCACAAAGAAAAATGTTTCAATTTTCAATGTTTTACTCTCGGATATTTAATGAAAATGTATTTGAACCAAAAAGCTCTTGGTCTAGAAAAATAAATATGATCACAAATTTTCACAATATTAGTATTATTTTTTAAGGAGATTTTAGAGAAATGCCATAGATTCATGTTTTAAATTGATTTTTGCTAAAATGAAAAAAAACAAAAACAAAAACAAAAACAACCACATCAAAAAATATCATAACATTGCATTATATATTATTTATTTATTTTAGCATGTCAATTATATCCTTAAGTTATCAGTTGGTATCCATGATAATACTGACCAGTTGATGCTCGTTGATTGGTTACCATCTGGTAACCAACTTGATACTGACCAGTATCTACAGTAATACCGACCATCGGTGATTACCAATTAGTTACCAACTGATCATCAATCGGTAAGAAGAATCAGTTGGTTACCAACGGGTAACCACTGTGATACCTGCTGGAAAATGCAGCCACGGTCACACCGGAGGAGATCCGATCACCTCCGCTCCTCTACCTGAAAAGTAGGCCTGAAGCAATGCTGGAACCAGACCACCGTCACAGCACCTGGATTGCGAGGGCAGAGACAGAAACAAGGGTGGCTCCATAGCCACCGAAGCCAGATCTCCATGCCTCAAGAATGCTGGCTTGGAGCAACTTGCCCTCTTATAGAGCCCTAATCAGGGCCTCTCTAGCTCTGATTGCAATCCCGAAGTCAGCTGACCGTTGCCGCGTAGCGGACATTTGGGCTCAGTGACAACGGCGGTGGCGACTTTTTCCGGGCGAGGTGGAGTTGATGGCTGCTGTGAAGAGAAAACGAGAGAAGAGATTTAAAAGAAAGGGAGGGTAGCGGGAAGAGGGGTAGAATGAGCAAGAAGAAGGGTGTCTTTTAATAATTTTGATTTAAATTATTACATTATCGTTTATGTCACTACAGTATTGTTTTTAAGTTATGGCAGAAATCAATATGGGGAAACCAATTAGTAGCAACTTTTATGTCGTTATAGACAAAAAGTTTATCAATATAGAGAAACCAATTAGTAGCAACTTTTACGTCGTTGTAGACAAAAAGTTTATCAACAAAAAGTTTTCTCGTATTTTTAACTTTTACATTTCTGTCTCTTGAATTTGTAAATCAATAGAAACCCCTGTATTAACTTTTTGTTTTTTTAATGAAAATTATATGATTTGCACTTGGATTATTAATGAAGGGCATAAAAGGGTTTTTCAATCAATATTAACTCAAATTTATATTTGAACCAAAGTTCTTCAATATTTTCAATTTTAATGAAAAGATCATAATCTCAATAAGTTTTTGTTAAGATATACCAAAATACAAAAATGATCATTTATATAATTAACTAACCACTCATATGCAAGGTACTCTTATCAACGGGGTGGTTTGCTACTGATTTACAAATTTATGATGTAAATTACTAAAATTAAAAATTTAGTAGATAAATTATAAATATGCAACAAATAAAGGGCAAAGATGCAAAACGTCCTTGTCTATTTACTACTTTAAACTCCAAACTTGTCAACCTTTGACAATTTGCCCCTAAAGTTCTAATATTTTACAATTTGTCCACTTAAACGTTCTAAATTGTTACAATGTACCCCATTCAATTTGGTTTAAGTTCTTGCTAAATTGATCATGGAAAGCCCACATACACCTCACATGAAGACCAAAAGCCCTATTTTTGATCAAATATTTGTTCAAGAATTTTTAATATTTAGTATTTTTTATATAGTTAAATTCTTTTAATTCAGATGATATAATATAATATTATTGGAGTGACAATTACATAGAAAATTGAAATTTAGGACAATAAATCTTGCATCCTCTTTTCCCACATTTTTCTTAGATGGGACCCACTCTTAATTTTATTTATTTTTATTTCTTTCTCCAACTTTTCGCACTAGATACTACTGATATATATTTTCTTTTTTGTTTTTTTTTTGCTACTTTGTTATTTTTTTCTACTTCGGATATTTTTAAGGGCATTATCCACAATGTTTCAACCAGTAGCTATTATTGAGTTACTTTTAAAGCGTATGGCCGTAATTTTTTGCCAATTTGAGTTAGGTTATACCTCTCTTTTCTTCACTGTTGTTTAAAGAAAAAGCACCTTTCCAAGTCTTGCAACCTCTTTCAAAGTCTGGGAATTCACAATCGCAGCTTAGTTCAAGCACAAATGTGTGGAAGGATTAAATATTCAAAGTTATAATCTGAAGCCGGCCACAGGAGTTTTTTTTTTTTTTTTTTTTTTTTTTTTTTTTTTTTTTTTTTTTTTTTGGTAAATAAGGATTTCATTGCTAGGCCACCAAGAACAGAGGCAGCAGAGAAAAAAAAAATAAATGAGCTTAACAAAATCTGAGATAACATGCTCAGAGATCTTGAAAAAGACTTAATAAAATTCATGATTTTATATTGATCAAAGTTTGACAAGAGTTTTTAGTCATGCATGAAGCCTTTTATGGAAAAATGCTTAATAAAATTCATGATTTTATATTGGTCAAAGTTTGACCGGAAAAAGTCAAAGTTGATCAAAAAGTCAAAGGTTGACTCGAAATGTCAAAGGTATGACGGTACTGTAATATGATAAGCAGTATGAAAAATATACTGCGAAAAACCGTCATTACAGACAAGATAGGAAGATTTATATTCAAAACCACCATAGAAAAATCAAGTACACCAAGAAGGATATTAAGGGCAAAAACGTTTCAAGAAATAAAAAAAATTTTATACAGTCCATTTTTACACAGATGAATTTTGGACTGCAATCAGTGCAATAATACTGTATTATAAGTAAAAACAGTATTGGAAATATCTGTGTTTGTAACGACTCGCCTTGCACAGGCCGTTACACTGCTGACTTACTTACTTACATACTTATAAATTAGCTTAAAACACAGCGGAAATTTTTTTTTTTTTTTATATATACGAATCAAACGTGTTCTTAGAAAAGGTGTCAGAATAAAATCTAATTACATAATTATAAAAACTCAAAAAGGTCAGAACGCGTAGCGGCATAAAGTCCCACGATTTCACAGCTTGCCTCGCCACGCCTCGCCACCTTGTATCATGCATTACCGACGGGCTGCTTACCTACAGCATAAACGTAAGACAGTGAGCTTTCGCTCAGCAAGTACAACTGTCTCATCCGCGACTTACATATAACCATATCGAAAATACATTTCTAACTTAACATACATATCCATACATAACCATTCATAATCACGCAGCATCATTCATACTAGCATAAACTCACAATGCCTAAACATGCATGGTCCAGTTATGCTCATATTTACTTACTTTGCTTATCTCTCTTTTAGGGCCCTTACCTTGGTGTTCGTACCCGGCGCGCGACTATGGAGTGGTTGGGGCGGCCAGCCCATTCCAACTCAAACCATAATCCTACCCGACCTCGGACGGGTGGTACCACATCGGCAAGCTCGCTTGCCTTCTTATGTTTTCTTATATTTTCTTAACTCAATCTTGAGTTTATTTATCTTGTAGGAATTTAGTGAACATGCAATCGTAATGTCACATAATCCTAACTCATACTGAATATTAATTCATATTTGATCATGCTTTCTATACATGGCATACTAGCACAATTGACATGGCAATTAACTTATAGCACAACATCGCATAGCATATCATCGCATAGCATACAATATCATACACCCTTAGCATGTATCTAATCTTACTTTAGTAAGCATAAACTAGAGCCTATGCTGTAGGCGGAGTTGTACTTACCTCTAGCGCTAATTCCTTTACTGTCGCTGTCTTGTCTCGAAGCACAGCTATACGTCCTCTCCTGCTTGAAAAAGGACATACGTGAGATTTCGTTTCTAATTGTAGAACGTTGGTACCCTAACCAACATACCCACTATAACCTAGTTGTATGTCCCCGTCAGATTACTGACCTATCCTAATTGCCAAAAGTGGGTAATGAGAGGGTTTTTGATGGGACAAAAGTGGGTGGTTACTTGCCTTAAATCTAGGCTTTATCTCATTCTTTCTTTTCCATCTCTTTTTTTTTTTTCTTTTCCTTGTTCTCTTAGCTGCTGCAGCCGGCTGGAAAAAGGGTGGAGGGCAGCTAATAAATTGCTTTGGTTGGTGGAGAAAGGTTGACATGCAACTAGGGTGGTGTTTGAGTTTAGTTAGGTTCTAACTTGGCTAGTTACCTTCCAAAACTCATTTTTTCGTCCCCTTAGTGCTACACAGATAATTTTAATATTGTGATTTTTCAAAACACAATATTTTTATCTCATATTGAATTACAAGATTTATCTGTGTGAATTTTGGATCGAAAAATATTTTTCTCAAATTTTTCCGAACCCTTTTTGCCCTTAAACTCTAACTCGGTGTGCTTGATTTTCTATGGATGTTTTACGGCTTATTCTTGCTATCTAGTTCACAAAACTCATTCTCGGAACTCGTTCCGCGCTGAACTCGAAAAATCTCAAAAAGTCAAAGGGTTGACTTTTTGTCGGTCAAACTTTGACTTTTTCGGTCAAAGTTGACTTTCGTATAATTTTGCACCGTTTCGATCCTTTTGACTTGAAAGGTCCGTTTTCGAAATTAAAAATCAAATTTGAGTCTTCTCGACCCATCAGGATTCATAAAATCGATCAAAAGCTCGAAATTAAGCTTATTCACGAATATGAATAGATTGTGAATTTAATTCCTTAATTAAGAGAAAATATGGACATAGAAAATTCGGATATCATAATCTACCCCCTTTAAAAATTTTCGTTCTCGAAAATTAGAACCATTCGGGGTAGTTCTTGTCGATTTGGCCCTTCGATTAGGGTGAAATGCCGTGCTAAACTCCAATTTCAACCCCATAGGAGTGTGAACAAATGTATAAAGTCGAGTAGCAAAGCGTCCATTGAAGCCTAAAATGCTCACTTTCGGCACTCCAGGCAGTCTAACGGCCTTAGTTACGTAAATTTCTACCAATTCTCTGTTGAAAAGGTAGATTTAATCGGGATGTAGTGGACTGTTGGGTTTAGTCTTTCCACGATAGTTCCCAAATTGTGTCGTTCTCACTCGTAGTCTTAGGCAATCTTATCACAAATTCGGGATAGTTGCTTCCATTTTCCTTCTAGAGACTCTATCCTCTGCATATTTCCTTCACGATGTCGGCGCTCAACCTTAACTTTCTAACAAGTTAAGTATTTTGACACGTCTTTCGCCATTTCATTCCTCATGTTAGCTATAAAATCAGTACCATACTAATTTTGGGGTATTTTAATATTCCATATCTGACCATGAAGTCTCTTTACACAGCAAAAAAGAACTGTCTCAGCTGTTCATACTACTTCCAAATTCCTAGGCACACTCCATAAATACATACAAAGGAGTGGCACCAAAATTATACCGTACGATAAAGTCACATATATATATAAATATATATCGGTAGGAGTCTAGTTCGTCCTTGCCTGCGAAGTCCCTGCTTTGGCGTTTCCATCAGTGTAGGCGTAAATCCTGGTCTGGGGTTCCGGAGCCTCCAATCTTCCTTGCGTGATCGATGGTCCTTCGAGTCTTGCCTGAACTGCGTGCAGTTGATGACTGTTGGGGTTCCGGTTTGGATACGGAGGGTTCTGATTCTGGATGTTCTGGGGGCAGCTCTTTGCATAGTGTCCCTCTTTGCCGCACAGAAAGCACGTGTTTGTCCCCATCCTGCACACTCCCGGATGTTTTCTCCCACAAGTTGCACACTCCGTATAGTCAGTGTCAGTATTCTGGTTCCCGCGATCGTTCTTCTTCTGAGGAAAATTTCTTTGTTGGCCCTGACCTGAGAAATTTCTCTTTCGCTTGTTCCTCCCAGATTGGTTGGAATCTTGCGCGGGGTTACTCGCTTGGCCTTCCGGGTGTGACTCCGAATCTTGTCGGGGCTGCGTTGTCCTTGTCATCGCTTTCTCTTCCTTCCTTGCCTTAAAGATTTGAGCTCTAGCCTCATTGTCTTGGTTGATCCAGTACTCAGCCCTTATTGCCCGACTGATACAGTCGGACACCACTGTAGGTGGGCTGCTGCCAGCACTCACTTGCTTGGCGATATCGGTCCGAAACATCTTCATCAGCATTCGCACCTTTTCTTTTTCACTCGGCACCACATCCGGACATAGCCGAGCCAGTTGTTCAGATTTCTTCACGGCCTCCATGACCGTCATCGACCCCTGTCGGAAGTTGGTAAACTCGTCCTGCTGAGCAGCGAGGATCTCTTGGTTGTAGTACATCGTTCGAAACTCCGTCACGAAATCTTGCCAGTTCATGGCCGCGACGTCTCGGCGCATCTGGACTGTCCTCCACCAATGCCGCGCGTCCTTCTTGAGGGCAAATGAAGCGCAAAGGACCTTTTCTTACTCTGTCAGTCGCATGAAATCCAAGATAACTTGGATATCGATTAGCCAATTGTCTGCGGCGATCGGGTCCGTCGGCCCTTTGAACTCAGGCGCCTTCATCCACCTGAAGCGCTCGTATAGCAGATCTTCTCTAACTGGTGGCAGGTTTGGTTGCACTCCGACTGGTGCTATGGGTACGTTAACGTTCGGAGGAATCGGCGGCTGAACCTCCGGTTGGGCTGCTGGTTGTGCTGCTGGTGCTGGCGGTGCCACCGGTGGTACTACTGGCGGTACCGATTGCACTGGAGGTGGGACCTCATTGACCTGGGGTCCTTGCTGCATCTGAGCTACTTGAGCTCGAAGTCTCGCTGTTTCCTGCTGCGACTCTTGTAGTTGTCGTTGTAAGTCGGCTACAACGGCGGCCAGGTTTGGCTCTGGTGGGTTCAAAGGCATGGTTCTCCTTGGACGAACCATCTTCTATGCTCTATCATAAGAAAAGATATCATTATCTCATCAATACCTTTTCTTTCATGCAAACTTAGCTCATCGTATACTAACACATCAACTCATACATATCTCATCATAAAACAACATACATGTCATATTATAATGAAAAAGAGTACTATAGCATCACACTAGATAAATAGTACATTATAACTTCATAATCATATCTTAACTTTCATAATAGACATACTCATGTCATGCATATGCCGTATCTGCACGGCCTTTTGTACACTTTCAAAAGTACAACATAATACTGATTATAATCACATGCACTGTACATTGTAATTTACCATACTGTAATTTCATATAACATTCATCAAACTGTTCATACATCTTTTTATACAACTGGTCAAAATACAAGATGGAAGTGTCAATCACTTTACCATCAAGCCGTATAAACATGGCTCAAAAAGGTGACGGGAGTATCTGTCACTCTACCGTCGTATATACATGATCAAAAATAAATGTTCAAAAAGAATGGGATGGAAGTGTCTATCACTTTCCATCGTACATCATATATCTGCCCCGTCAAAAAGGTGATGGAAGTGTCTGTCACTTTCCATCGTACAATATTAGGGCTGGGATGGAAGTGTCTACCACTTTCCATCCTATACATAGGGTCCTAAGTCAACATACATACATGAAATCACAAAACAAAAATACATAAAGATGCTCTCTAGGCTAGCGAACGGCCTCAAGTGTATAAATCGAGACGCCTGAGTCTGCGTCGGAGTCTGGGTCCCAATCCCCATCATGGAACAGGACCTTCTCGGGGTCGTACTCGTACTCCTCGTCATCACTGACGACTATCATCTCGTCGTCGTCGATCTCGATGACCTCGGCATCCAGCCCGGCCGCGGGCTCTGCCTCGACCTCCTCCCCCTCATCGTTGATGAGAAGGATAACGAGTGGAGGGTCCTCTGGTATGTCAATCACTGGCACGACTTCATCGTCATCGTCCATTAGGTCCTCCACTCCCTTGGGAACCTCGGCCTCCGGAACGTCGGGAATTGGGTCCTCGGGAATAACTGGATTAGGCTCATATACGGGACTTGCCTGACCGGCGTCATCAGCGGGTACCTCGTGCGGGGCCACATACGCATCAGCCGGCCCCATGTGGGCAATGATCTCCGCCTCCATAATAGACTCTGTCATGTCCTCAATTGTCCGTCCAAGTGTAGGTTCTCTGACGTACTGGTGGATCGGAGGGGGAACTCCGTTCCGTAGTAATACTATGGTCTGGAGCTGCGGTAGTGGTATGTCCTGCGGAATATGAGGCAGCATGGCCTCCCGAAAGCGCTGGCAGTAATGCAGCATCGACTCATGAGGATAGGCATGCCACTCGGCAGCCAAAATCTGGAAGCGGTGATGGTACATATCCCTGTAGATCGCGGGATCTTGATACTGGGCGTCGATATCGTGCCCCTCGTCAGGGACCGGCCCGAACCGCGTCAACACTATCATGCGAAACTGTGCCCATATCCTGTCGGGCATCTGGCGCTCACCGTCAGTCATCCACCACGTGCGGGCGTCGGCAATCAGGCAGTGACTCGCCAGTAGAACCCGCAGAGGGTTCACAATATGGCAGATGCGAAAAATCGTCTCCATATCATATAGCCAAGCCACTATCGAAGCAGACTGCTCCGTGCCATCGTAAAGTAAAGGCCGTGATCCGTAAAACGCCTTGGCCGCCTCACGGTCGTCGTCGATCAACTCCGGGTTCATCTCACGCGTCTAACATAACATAACCCCATACATAAATACTGGCACGAAAAATAAATAAACTGAAAACTTAACTTACAATGATGGCGGCGATGACTGGCAGACTGTGAAATCTTATCGCAGGGAACCGCTCTGATACCAACTCTGTAACGACCCGCCTTGCACAGGCCGTTACATTGCTGACTTACTTACTTACATACTTATAAATTAGCTTAAAACACAGCGGAAATTTTTTTTTTTTTTTTTATATATATACGAATCAAACGTGTTCTTAGAAAAGGTGTCAGAATAAAATCTAATTACATATTTATAAAAACTCAAAAAGGTCAAAACGCGTAGCGGCATAAAGTCCCACGATTTCACAGCTTGCCTCGCCATGCCTCGCCACCTTGTATCACGCATTACCGACGAGCTGCTTACCTACAGCATAAACGTAAGACAGTGAGCTTTAGCAAGTACAACTGTCTCATCCGCGACTTACATATAACCATATCAAAAATACATTTCTAACTTAACATACATATCCATACATAACCATTCATAATCACGTAGCATCATTCATACTAGCATAAACTCACAATGCCTAAACATGCATGGTCCAGTTATGCTCATATTTACTTACTTTGTTTATCTCTCTTTTAGGGCCCTTACCTTGGTGTTCGTACCCGGCGCGCGACTATGGAGTGGTTGGGGCGGCCAGCCCATTCCAACTCAAACCATAATCCTACCCGACCTCGGACGGGTGGTACCACACCGGCAAGCTCGCTTGCCTTCTTATGTTTTCTTATATTTTCTTAACTCAATCTTGAGTTTATTTATCTTGTAGGAATTTAGTGAACATGCAATTGTGATGTCACATAATCCTAACTCATATTGAATATTAATTCATATTTGATCATGCTTTCTATACATGGCATACTAGCACAATTGACATGGCAATTAACTTATAGCACAACATCGCATAGCATATCATCGCATAGCATACAATATCATACACCCTTAGCATGCATCTAATCTTACTTTAGTAAGCATCAACTAGAGCCTATGCTGTAGGCGGAGTTGTACTTACCTCTAGCGCTAATTCCTTTACTGTCGCTGTCTTGTCTCGAAGCACAGCTACACGTCCTCTCCTGCTTGAAAAAGGACATATATGAGATTCCGTTTCTAATTGTAGAACGTTGGTACCCTAACCAACATACCCACTATAACCTAGTTGTATGTCCCCGTCAGATTACTGACCTGTCCTAATTGGCCTTTTATTGTTGGGGATAAATTTTGGACTTGATTAATCCCTTAAGAGACTACGTTGGATAACCTCTTAATTTTCTCCTTTAACTTCTATTGGATTACTCCTTAACATTCTGGGCTTATCCTTCTATTATAGCATATTGGGTCAATGGCCTTGACCTATTTTGCTTGGCCTATTAAACTTATGGTATTTCTTAGGGTTACGTTGGATAACCCTTAAGGTTACCTCTTTCTTGTTGTGGGTCAACCAAAGTTGACAATTGGTCAACTACTGGTCAACCCTTGTCAATTTTGGGCTCTTTGGGCCTAAGCCCAATAACTCGGGTCCTATTCCCGGCTACGGCTCGTAATCGGCTTGATTACCATTTTTATTTTGAAAAATACATTTTCTTAACTTAAAATTACATTTTCTTCCTTTTTGCACTTTTACAAGATTTTTCTCAAAAATCCGTAAAACTCTTTATAAAATTCCGACTTTTGAAATAATTACTTATAAATGTCATTTAAGGTCGAAACCCGCCTTTGGAACGGTTTTCGCAGTTAAAATAACGGTTTAAAATACTTTACAATTTTTTTTAAAACACTTTGTAAAACTTTAGTGAAGGAATTTTCGGATTCCTTGTGCACCTCTCATTAAACACGTCTATTTTAAAAATCCGTCGGGAATTTGAAAAACGTGTATTCACGAAAGTTGTAGCTATCGAAAAATGCTAAAACTTTCATGTTTTGCAAAAAATCAAATTCTACTTAGATTGATACCAGTTTTTTTTTTTTTTAAACCGGTTGACTCCGAAAAATCTGGTGGAACTGCGCCCAGGGGTCAGCCACGGGTTTTGTTGAAAATGAAGGCCTTTAGAGCCTTATTTTGGTATTCCGTCCGCGTTATCCTCTAGAAAAACTTGTTCCAAGAAACTTTCATGTTTTGAGTTTTAATCCATTCGGCCTCTAGAGGCCTTAAAATCTCACTTTTTCAAAACTGGTCAGGTTCAACCCGAATCTGGACAGTTTCGGTTTCGTTTTCGGTTTGCGTCCTATTTCGTGAATCTAACTCAACCGAATACTTTGGGAGCCTACGATTCAAACACACAACGTTTTCTAGCATGAAATTCATACAAAAATTATCACAAACCAAGCAAGAATTTAAAGCCAAACCAACCCTAGAGCTAGAAATCAAGCATACACACCAACTAGAGCACAAAATCGTAAATGGACTTAAGTCCTTACAACCATATTAAATCCTGAAATTGAACCTCAAAATAAGCTCAAAATAAAGAGGATTAGGGTTGAGAAATTACCTAGAACCAAGGTTAGTTTGGTTGGAAAAAAATTTCTTCCTCCTCCTAGCTCACCAAAGCTCACGGCTAACCTAGGAAAAATGGAGATCCAAGAAAAAAAAAATTGTTGGCTCTTCTTGCATCTTCCAAAACCGAACCTCAAGAGCAAAACCCCAAGAAAAAAAAAAATCAAGACTCACTCACCTCTTGTTCTCCTTCTCTTTGGTCAGCCACAACAAGGAAAGATCACAAAAATTTCTCAATCTCTCTCTTGCTCTCACTCCTTGAAGAACCGGATCTCCAAGCTCAAAAAACCCAAGAATTTTTCTTTGATTTTCTCTCTTCTCTCTCCTCTCCTTTGGCTGCCGAAAATGTAAATGAAAGGGGCAAGGTTTTGGCTGAAAATTTGAAAGGAAATGATGTGCCAAGGGAAGGTTGGAGTGGTTAGAGGTTGCTTGTCCAAAAAAAAAAGGCTTTACTCTCCTTTCTTTTCTTTTCTTTCTTTTCTTTGGCTTGCCTTCCCAAGGCTGCCAAACTTGCAAGAGTGGAAGGCAATAGCTGGCTGTAGTTTTTCAATAAAAAAAAAAAATGGGGTAATGAGAGGGTTTTTGATGGGACAAAAGTGGGTGGTTACTTGCCTTAAATCTAGGCTTTATCTCATTCTTTCTTTTCCATCTCTTTTTTTTTTTTTCTTTTCCTTGTCCTCTTAGCTGCTGGAGCCGGCTGGAAAAAGGGTGGAGGGCAGCTAATAAATTGCTTTGGTTGGTAGAGAAAGGTTGACATGCAACTAGGGTGGTGGTTTAGTTTAGTTAGGTTCTAACTTGGCTAGTTACCTTCCAAAACTCATTTTTTCGTCCCCTTAGTGCTACACAGATAATTTTAATATTGTGATTTTTCAAAACACAATATTTTTATCTTATATTGAAGTACAAGATTTATCTGTGTGAATTTTGGATCGAAAAATATTTTTCTCAAATTTTTCCGAACCCTTTTTGCCCTTAAACTCTAACTCGGTGTGCTTGATTTTCTATGGACGTTTTACGGCTTATTCTTGCTATCTAGTTCACAAAACTCATTCTCGGAACTCGTTCCGCGCTGAACTCGAAAAATCTCGAAAAGTAAAAGGGTTGACTTTTTATCAATCAAACTTTGACTTTTTCGGTCAAAGTTGACTTTCGTAAAATTTTACACCGTTTCGATCTTTTGACTTGAAAGGTCCGTTTTCGAAATTAAAAATCAAATTTGAGTCTTCTCGACCCATCAGGATTCATAAAATCGATCAAAAGCTCGAAATTAAGCTTATTCACGAATATGAATATATTGTGAATTTAATTCCTTAATTAAGAAAAAATATGGACATAGAAAATTCGGATATCACAGTGTTAGCCTGAAAAGGACTGCATATAAGGAAAAAGTCAAACAAGGCCTAAAAGGTGGACACTACATCAAGAATAATTATATAATTTTTGGAATTAAAGAAAATGTGGAAAGAAATTAAAAACTTGGTAACCGAGCTACCCATTATGGCCGGCCACATGTAGGGGTGAAATTACAAATATTTTGTCCTTAAGGGCTAAAATGTAATTTTAGAAAAATAAGTGATGTCATCAAGATGATGTCATAATGATGCAAGAATTGCCCTACAAGGCAAACCAATGGCCGGCCACATGTTAGGGTAAAATTACAAATATTTTGTCTTTAGGGGTCAAAATGCAATTTTTGAAAAAAATGTGATGTAAGTATGATGAGGTAAGCATGATGATGCAAGCATTTGCTCAAAGAGCAAGCACATGGCCGGCCAACATGCCACTTGGAGGGCATCTAAGCAAATATTTTTGCTTTAAGGGCCAAAATGTAATTTTTGGAAATAAAAATAAATCCAAAAATTAGGTATTTTTCACCTATAAATAGGTGTAGGGGGCAGCTGATTTTGTTCACAAAAAATAAAGAAACACCCCAAAACTATGGCCAAATAATTCCTCACACTTTCCTCCTTAAAATCTGAAGCCAAATAGGAAGAGAAAAGAAAGAAAAAAAAAGTGAGGAAGGATTTGAGTTAGGGGGTGGCCGGACTTTGGTGAGGCAGCCATCAAGTGGCTGAAAAATTTTGGAACCCCATAGGCCAAGGGAAGGCCGGTTATGGAGGGTGGCAAGGAAAAAGGGAAAAGTTAGAACCAATCTAGCCAAACCCTTGAATGACTAAAGTAAACGCTCTAAACCTCTAAGTCTTTTATTAAGTTTGGAGCAAGATGTTCGTGTGTATGTTCTTCATGTGTGTATGGCCGAAAATTTGGAACCCCAATTGGAGGGGAAGGCCGGTTATGGTGAAGAAACAAAGGGAAAAAGTTAGACCCAAAACCTAGCACCAACCTTGTGTTGAATTAGTTAAGGTAAATCCTTTGGACCCTAAGCTTTTAAATTGAGCTTTAATTTGGAGATTTAAGCTTTGGATGTAAGAGCATAAGCTCATCCTATTTTATTGCCCTAGTTTAGAAATTTTTAGATTTGTGCTTGATTAGGTTATGGTGGTGATTTTATGAGCTTTGCATGTTTATGCTTGCATGATTCTAGGGTTTGCTTGCATGCCTTCAAAGTGTTTGTTCTATGTCTCCAATATGCCTAAGAGGTTGTAGGTCATGCATGATGTTGAATGAGCTAGATTAGAAGCTTGAATGATGAATGGATAAGCAAACCAAAGTTTTTTAAACCCTAGCTTGGTGCAAAAACACCCAAGGGTTTGCATGAAAATGTTTGGCTATGCATGGATGATATTGTAATGCCTGATTTTTCTATGTTACTATTTCCTCTTTAAAATGAATTAAATGTATGCCGTGAAGGCATTTACGAAAAAGTTCGATTTAGAACTTTATTATGTGTTATGAGTTCTTATAGCTTTATAAGACTTAAATATGATTGTTTTAATAAGCAAATGGCTTTTTCGGATGAAAATGGATGAAAATTGCATGATTTTAGGACGGTCAAAGGTTTGACCGAAAAAAATCAACTTTGACCCGGGAAAGTTAAAGTTTGACCAGAATAGTCAAAGTGATGACTGTATAATTTTGTGACATGCAGTATGGAAGAAATACTGTGAAAAACCCATTTTTCGGGTAAGATGACATAAATGAGAACTAAAACCGCCGTAAAAAAATCAAGCACACTAAGTTAGGGCACAAGGCAAAAGGGCTTGAGAAGATAAGAAAAAATTTTCCAGTCCGATTTTACACAGATAAAATTTTGATTGCAGTATAAAATATCAGTACTGTGTATTAGTGAATACAGTATTGGATTTATCTGTGTTAGTTTAAAATTAGACTACTTTTTGGAAAAAGGTGCCAAACAAGGCTTTTTGAATTATGACATCATCCATTTTCTGAATTATGACATCATAATTCTTTGAACCAAGCACAGCAAGACAAGTGTCTTGTTCTAGAAAAATTTTTCCTTGCTCCACAAGGTGATGGCCGGCCACCTAGCACTCTTTTTGTGCAAATTTTAAAATTTTGTGGGGTTTTTGTAGAATTTTCAAAAGTTCACCATTGCCTATAAATAGGGGTGAGCATTATTCATTTTAATTCAAAATCCTAGCCAAACTCTTGCAATTTTTCTCCCTAAAAACCGAGTGTGAGGAGGAAGAGAGTGAAAGAAGAAAAGCAAAAAATTTTCAAAGGGGCAATTAGGGGTATGTTCGGTTTTGATCTAGAAAACCAAGAGGGAAAGTTTGAAAAAAATTTTCTAACATCCTTAGGGTGAGCTGCCGAATGTGAGAGAGAGAGGAAAGACAAGAGAAAACCAAAAATTTATTGGGAGAAATTTAGGGGAGAGTTGGATTTGAGCAAGAAACCAAGAACCAAGTTGAAAAACAAAATTTTGGGACCATTTCCCTTTTGTGCAGCCCACGGCTTTGAGTGGGAGAAAGCAGTGGAAAAACTGAAAATTTTGATGAAAAGTGCTTGGTGTGGCCGAGCCTTGGTGGAGGACCAATCAAGAGAGCAAAAGAAAATTTTTGGTGCTTTGGTTAGTGGTGAGGCCGGTTAAAGGAGCTAGAAGAAAATGGTGAGATTTTGGTGCAAACCCTAACCAACCCTAGCCTTATTCAAGGTATTTTTCTCAAAATCCTAACATTTTTCCGTTCAAGTTTTCAAGTTGAAATTTAAAGTGTATTTCAATCAAAGTTTGTAAGAGCATAAGCTCAAAATTTTTATTTTGTGCCCTTAGGTTAATTATGGTGCTTGATTAGATTTTCTAGGGGTGGTTTGGTTCAATTTTATGATTTAATATGCTTATGATTGGTTGAATGTTAGGTTGCATGCTAGAATGTTTGAATATGGTTATATGTCCCCAATTATGTGTATGAGAATATGAAAGCATGTTAGGATGTTAGATGATATGAATTGAAGTGGTATGGCATGGTTTGGATGTGTGTATGCAAGTTAGAAACCATGCAGCCCAAGGATTAGGGCAATCGGTTAGGGGCTGCATGGGCACGTTGGGTTAGCATACTTGAATGTATGGGACGTTAGAAACGCTGCATGTTGCTGTGTAAGCTCCCGAAATGGTCGGTTGAGTTAGACTTTGCAAATTAGGACATAAACCGAACCTAACAATTGAAACTGCCAATTTGGATTCAAAATAGGCCAGTTTTGGGAAAGTAAAAATTTAAGGCCTTTAGAGGCCGAAATGGGTGAAACGTAAAACACAAAAGTTGTAGAACAGGGTTTTTCCTAGGGGGCCACGTGAGCCGTTTTCCAAAATGAGGCTCCAATGGCCTCCGTTTTTACAGAAAACCGAGACTGGTCTGCCTAGACCTAGTTTACACGACCAGCCAGTTTCAAACGAAAACTGACAAGAATACAAGCAGAATTGGATTTTTCTTAAAAAATGAAAGTTTTAGAATTCTTCGAGAACTAGGACTTTCGTTAAGACAAGTTTTTCAAATTTAATATGGATTTTCAAATACAAACTGATTCTTAAAAACTGTGCAGGGAACAAGAAATTCCTACACAGGATTTTCTATAAACTGTTTAGAAAAACTACTTTTCCTTCCAAAAACACTGTTTTAACTATGAAAACTGTTTCAAATGCAGTTTTCAACCATTTTATAAAACCATATATCAAGAATCATGAATTTTTATAAGAAATTAAAGAAGTTTTGGGCTTAAATGCCAAACTTTTTCAAGAACAAGAAAACAAGGTTTTCAATCAAAGTTATGTAGGGACGAATTGTAACCGGAAAATTTTACCCGAGTTACCGGGCTTAGCCCCAAAGCCCAAGGTTGACCCGAAGAGGGTTGACTTTATTAACCTTAGAGGTTAACATTGGTTAACCTGGTATGGCATAGGACTAATCATCTAATGGGTTACCCAATATAATCCATTAGGTTGTGGATTAAGGAGACTAAGTTATGAGCCCAAGGGTAGGTAATGACCTAACCCTATATGTTACATGTGGGATTGGCATGGAAGGTTATCCAACGTAACCTACTAGGCCATGGTATGTGTTCAATGGGGCCAAAGTGATAAGGTTACTTAGTGTAACCACACATAAGATAGTTTATGATTTATAGTTAGGGGGACATATAACCAAAGCATTGCATAAAATGTTGGTTGAAAACCAATATATTATGGTCAAGATTAGAGACCTTACCTATGTCCTTCGATTAAGCAGGAAGTACCCAGCAGCTGAACCCAGAAGCCGAGCAACTTAGCATCGGATATAGACAAGGTAAGTGCAACGCCGCCTACAGCATAGGCTATTAGGGTATTCTTACCTAGGTATGGTTGATGTGCTATGTGCTATGTGCTATGTGATGTTTTGTTATGCTAAGTGTTATTTGATATGCTACGGGTCATGTCAAAACATGAACTGTGCGTATGTTATGAAACATGTTATGATATGTATGAATACATGCTAAGATAAGAATGTGATATAATTACGAAGTAAGAATAGATGACATCACGATGCATGCTCACTAATTCTAATAATAATGACATGTTCAAGAATGACACATGGAAAGAAAGAAGGCAAGCAAGCCATGGCGAGCAAGTCGCCTGTGTCGTACCGACCCGCTCATAGGTCGGGTTGGACTATAATTTGAGTTGGAAATGGACTGGAATGGACTGGCCGTCCCAACCACTCCATCGTCGCGCGCCCGGTACGTACACTCAAATAAGGGGCCCATAAGAAGAAAAGTAAGAAAACAAGTTAAGAATGAAATAAGAAAGCATAATATGAACATAATTAGTTTATGCATATATTATGCAATGATATATTAAGTGTTGAAATGACATGTTATGATGTGGTTAAATTGCGATGTATGTAGATTATATGTTGCGGTGTAAGAGTTGTACTTGCTGAGCGAAAACTCATTGTGTTAAGTTTATGCTGTAAGTAAACAACCTACCAGCATTTGATGATACTAGATGGAAGAGCATGGCCGGGCATTATGAAATGTGGGGAATGGAAGCCGCTACGCGTTTTGAAAATTTTAAGTATATTAGGGATGCTTAAACGACCGCTGTTTATCTCTTATTAATGCCCGTACGCAGCGTATAAAAAAAATTTCCGTTGCTTTTCACGTATTAAGTAAAGTAAGTTTTGTAAATGGTTATTTCATGAATGTATGTACGTAAGTATGGTAACGGCCTGTGCTAGGCGGGTCGTTACAGATATATGGATGCATGATGACGGAACTTTACATTAGAAAAGCGCTGCATGCTTGATCTTAGGCTCACGAGTAATCGATTGAGTTAGAATACACGAATTAGGACATAAAACGAATCTAAGAGAGGAAACTACCAGGTTTGGGGTGAAAATTGGCCAGTTTTCTGGAAAGCAGGATTTGAGGCCTTTAGAGGCCGAATTTGAATAAAGTTAAAACTACAAAGTTGTAGAGAAGGGATTTTCCTAGTGGGAAACGCAAACATTTTTTAAAAATAAGGCTCTAATGGCCTTGGTTTTTACAGAAATCCGGACCTGGCCGTGCCCAGACTTCATGCACAGCCAGGCAGGTTCAACAAGGAAAACAAGTAGGTTAAAGGCTGAACTGGGTCTTGAGTAAAACATGAAAGTTGTAGGGATTTTCAAGGTCTAAAACTTTCATGAATATAACTTTTTTAGATTCAACCCAGATTTTTAAATAAAAATTGGATTTCAAACATTGTGCAGGAAACAGGAAATTCCTGCACAGGATTTTCGAAAACAGTGCAGGAAAAGGTCATTCCTGCACACACACTGATAAATTAACTATGGAAACTGATTCCAATAGCAGTTTTCAACAGTTAGTAATTTTTACAAACCCTACTCCAAGAGTTATAATTTTTACAAGTTTAACCAAGGATTTTTGAACAAAAATAAGACATAAAATTATAAGTTTTTCCAAACAAAGGAAAACAAATTTTAGACACAAGTTGTCTTAAAACTTAGTAATGAGATGACGACCTTTGGTAACCGGGAAGGATACCTGAGCTACTGGATCGGGCCCAAGCCCAAGGTTGCCCATAGTGAACCAATAGGAAGTTGACTTAAGTGGACCCAAGTTGGTTCACACCAAAGGTTACCTAATGTAACTCAACAGGATACTAAGTTCGTATTGGGCCAAGAATCTAGGGTTGCTCCTTGTAACCCAATGGATTATGGAGTAAATATGAGAAGGCTTAGGCCCAAGGTTAGGAGTTGTAACCTAACACTATTCATGTGTGACTGGACTTAGTACCCAAGGTTACCTTAAGTAACTTAATAAGTTATGATCCACGTATGATAAGTCATGAACCCTAAGGTTACTTATTGTAACCAAGTGGGTTAGCATGTATATGTATGGAGGACATATAACTAAGGTTATGCATAGATGTTGGTTAAATTACCAACACTTTATGATTATGATGGGATTCTTATTCTATGTTGTTGTTTTTAAATAAGCAGGAAGTAACCTGCTGTTGTAATGTGTTTTGAAGTAACGAAACCTAAGACAGAGCATACCAGGTAAGTACAAATCTCACCTACAGTATGGGAAATAGTAAATACTATTTTCAAGTATGCTATGCTACATATGTCATATTTTCAAATATGCTATGTTTTCAAGAATGCCACGTTTTCAAAAATGCCATGTTTTTAAGTATGCCACGTTTTCAAGAATGCCATATTTACAAGAATGCCATGTTTCCAAGTTATGCCATGATAAGTTATGTCATGTTATGGTTATGCCATGTGTATATATATGTTATGATATAGTGACATCATGAGGCATGTTCACTGATGTTAAACCACATGGTAAGAACATACAAGTAAGGTGTCATACCAACCTCCCGCTAGGTGGAGGATTATTCATGTTTATGTTCAAGTTCAAGTTTATGATTCCCAGAATTGTTAAGGACCTTACAAACCTTAACTTTCTCTGGAGAGCACGCATTCTGTACGTACACACAAAGGGCCCACATGTAATCAAAATAATAAGTTCAAGTCAATAACTGATCATAAAAGATTCATAAATCAATCATAAATGGATCATGCATAAATTATATGATGTTGACGTGTTTTTGTGAGATTATGTTTGTACTTGCTGGGCAAAAGCTCATTAATATATTTCATACTGTAGGTAAGATGCCTGCAGCATCATTTGGTGGGCCATGGAGACGATGCAGCAAGTGAAGGGCGGTGTGGGATACCACTACGCAGATTTTCCACAAACTGTTTAAATTATGAAGTTATACATGGATGATTAAAAAACATATTATGTTTCATGTATGTAATGTTTTCAAGTTACGATTTTAAAATGAAGTTCAAAAGAAAGAAGAAAAAAAAAACAAATTTTTCTGGAATTTCCCGATTAGTCTAAATATTAGATTTAGAAACTAAGTTAAGTACGTTAAGTAACGGCCCACATTTACGTAGTCAATTCTACGTGGATGGTCGGGACGTTTAAGTTAAGGAAGCATGGTAACGGCCCTACGTACGTAGAGCAGAATTTGAGGCGTTACACTTACTTAACTATATCTTAGTTTGAATAGCTTAAACTTCTTGGAAGTTTGAGAATAAATTTTTTTTTCACATATATATAAATAGACTAGTTCATATAAGTAAACCTTCCATGCACACACATTACTTGTTTATCATAATAAGAAGTCACACATACTTTTTACATCCACTTCGAGTCTTCAACTCCATATATATTGTATAACACAATTTATTCTAATATGTATATATATGCACATATATATATTTTTTTTGAAAGAGCTTACGGAAAAATTTACGTAGCGGTATCCCACACCGCCCTTTTTTTGCTGCATTGTTCGCATGACCCACCATCTAGGCTGCAGGCTTTTTACCTACAGTATGAAATATACTGATAAGCTTTACGCTCAGCAAATACAAACTTATTCTCATAAAAACATGTCAAGCATATAACTTATGCATGAACCATTTATATTTGATTATGAATCTCTTATGTTCCGTTATGAACTTCTTATGAACTTACTATCTTGCTTAACATGTGGGCCCCTTGTGTACGTACCAAATACGCGCATTTCACAGAAAATTAAGGTTTGCAAGGTCCCTAACAATTCTGGGAATCATGTAAGCCTTTACGATTTTACGAAAGGTCTTAGTATCTTAAACTTGAACTTGAGCTCGAAACATAAATAATCCTCCACGATCTGGCGGGAGGTTGGTACGACACCTTACTTATCTTATCTTATGACTTAAAACATGTTCTTACTATGAGATTTAATATTAGTGAACATGCTTCATGATGTTACTATATCGTAACATATAACATAATATATACCTACACATGGCATATCATAGCAATACATGGCATATCATAGCAATACATGGCACATCATAGCAATACATGGCACACTTTGACATAACATAGCATATCATGGCATTCATGAAAACATGTCATACTTGAAAATAGTATTTACTATTTTCCATACTGTAGGTAAGGTTTGTACTTGCCTGGTATGTTATGTCTGAGGTTTTGTTGCTCCAAATCAGGTCGCAACAGCATGTTATTTTATGTTATTTAAAAGAATATAAGATAAGGGTCCTATATATCATAATCATAAAAATGTTGGTAACCTACCCAATATCCTTGAGAAATCTTAGTTATATGTCCCCCTTACATGTACACGATAGCTTACTAGGTTACTTAGAAGTAACCCTAGCGTTTTAGGCCTACTGATATACTCAGTATCTTGTTAGGTTACATTGGGTAACCTTTGGTGTGAGCCTAGGTCAAACTTGGGTCAACTAAAGTCAACATCCTATTGGGTCAACTTGGGCTTTGGGCCAAGCCCAGTAACTCGGGTATCCTTCCCGGTTACCAAAGGTCGTCATCTTGTTACCAAATTGTAAGACAACTTGGTTCAAAATCCACTTTTATTTTTCTTTGAAAAACTTGACATTTTAGGTTCTTTCTCTTCAAAAATCCTTAGTTCAACTCATGAAAAATTGTATCTCTTGAGTAGGATTTCTAAAAATTGCTAAGTATTGGAAACTGCCTTTAGAACAGTTTCCCACTGCCAATTATCAGTGTATGTGCAGGAATGTCCTTTTCCTGCACTTTTTTAGAAAATCCTGTGCAGGAATTTCCTGTTTCCTGCACAGTTTTTGGAATCCAATTTTTATTTAAAAATCTGGATCGAATCTGAAAAATTTTTCTTCATAAAAGTTTTCAATCTTAAAAGGCCCTACAACTTTCATGTTTTTCACAAAACCCAATTCGGACTCTATCCTACTCAAATCCCCTGTTGAACTTGTCTGGCCGTGTATGAAGTCTGGGCACAATCAGGCTCGGATTTTTGTTAAAATCAAGGCCATTGGAGCCTTATTTTTGAAAACGGCCCAAGTTTCCTACTAGAAAAAACCCTTCTCTACAACTTTCATGTTTTAAGTTTTCCCAAATTCGCCCTCTAAGGGCCTCAAAACCTGATTTCCAGAAAACTGGCCAGTTTTACCCGAACTCGCAGTTTTCGTGCTTAAGTTGGTTTTACGTCCTAATTCGGGAAATCTAACTTAACCGAACATGCGGGAGCCTATAATTCAGACATACAGTGTTTTCTAACGTACCAACCCATCATTTACATAACCCAATTATATTTATGTACACCATTGCATCAACTAGGGTTTGTATAGGTTCTAGGTTTGAACAAACCATTCCATAATTTGGCATAGTTTGGGTAGCTCTCTCTATTTTGTGAAAAAAAAGTCCACCCCTCTTCCACCTATTTATAGGTGATTATGAACTCTTCAAAATTGCCCAAAAGTCCTTGAAGAGACAATAATTTACACAAAGACCCCCTTAGGTGGCCGGCCAACTCATGCTCTAGAACCTCCCAAATTTCTTTCCATCATTTCTTTAATTCAAGAAATGATGTCATAACTCCATGGTGAGGTGATATCATCACCCTAAGGCCTTGTTCGGCTTTTTCCTTAATATGCAGTCCACTTTTATGCTAACACAGATATTTCCAATATTGTGCTCACTAATACACAGTACTATTATACGGAACTGCAGTCTAAAATTTATCTGTGTAAAAATGGACTGTATAAAATTTTTCTTATTTCTTGAAGCCCTTTTGCCCTTAATTTCCTACTTGGAGTGCTTGATTTTTCTATGGTGGTTTTAAATCTTATTCTTGCTATCTTATCCGTAATGACGGTTTTTCGTAGTATATTTTCCATACTACTTATCATATAACAGTACCGTCATACCTTTGACCTTTCGGGTCAACCTTTGACTTTTCTGGTCAAACTTTGACTTTTCTAGTCAAACTTTGACTAACATAAAATCATAGAGTTTTCTTTCCTTTTTGCTCAAAAGGTCACATGCATGACTAAGCAACTTACTTATTGAGTCTCATAGCTAATTAAATGAGAACTTAAATATTTTCTGATAAAATTATGAATTTCACATTGATATTCATAACTTTCATAAAACATTACATAAACACATAATACGGACTTAAATTTCTTTACATACAAGGAAATCATGAGTCCGTAGAAATTTTCGGTTATTACATATTTTGTGAGAAAAAAAAAAGGTTTTTGATTCATAAATGAAAAAAGAAAAAGAAGAAGAAGAAAACGTGTTTCTCATCAAACTAAATTATCTGATATTCTCTTTTCTCATCAAACAAATAAAAGTTCCTCAACTAGTTTTGGAGAAAAAAAAAGAAAAAAAAAAGGAGCAAAAACATTCCAATAGGGAACTGCTTACAAAAAATTCTTAATGGTGATTCTTTTATTTATCTTCTTCAGCAAGTGCCAAGACACATATACCTTGAAGTTGATCTTCAAAATATATGAATGTTTTAACGTCAATAAATCTTTAGATTGCAAATGTGAATTTTAATTAGTTGTAAAAATGGAGTTTACTAAAAAATAAATATAAATAAATCAAACTAATTAACAATTCCATCCTACTTGTTCACTGGTCCTTTTTTTTTTTTTAAAATAAAGAGACTACTGTTTCAAGCAAAAGGAAAAGAAATGTGAAAGGTCACTTCTACATAGACGGAAGAAACAAAATTGGAGAAACAAATAAAAATAGGATAAATTACTAAATTGGTCCCATTTAGGAAAAAGGTAGTAAGAGAGAGAATTTGGTTGTGGTTTCATATTAATGTTCATGAGAGGGAACAGAAGATGGACAAGTTCAATAACTACTATAGATGAGTTGTTATTTTAAATGATATGTTGGAACTGAGTCTAATAACTCTCTTTTTACGATATTACATTTTCTTTTTTAAAGGAATTTAAGCTATACCATGAAATTATTCATGAAAAAGCCTGATTAGGGTTTTTATTAAATTTTGTGAGTTTTTATGATTTTATAAGACTCAATAAGAATTGCTTAGTCAAGTATATGACCTTTTGAGCAAAAAGGTAGAATGAAAATTTATGATTTTATGTTGGTCAAAGTTTGACCAGAAAAGTCAAAGGGTTGACTATGATGGTATTGCAAGTATAGCAAGCAGTATGAAAATTATACTGCGAAAAACCGTCATTACAGATAAGATAGTAATAATAAGATTTAAAACTACTATAGAAAAATCAAGCACATTATTTAGGACAATAAGGGCTAAATAGCTTAAAGTTATAAAAAAAAAAAATTATGCAGTCCATTTATACACAGATGAATTTTGGATTGCAGTACAGTATAACAGTACTATATTATTAGTAAGAATAGTATTTGAAATATCTGTATTAGCTTGAAAATGGACTGCATATTAAGAGAAAAGACAAATAAGGCCTAAGAGGGAGGACACCTCATCTATGGATAATTAAGTGATATTTTGGATTTAAAGAAATTGTGGAAAGAATTCATGACTTTGCCTCCAAGACAAGTCACCATGGTCGGCCACCTAGGAGGGGTGATGTGCAAATATTTTTGTTTCAAGGACTTATAAGCAATTTTTGGATTAAAAATAAATCCAAAAAGAAAATTAATTGTCACCTATAAATAGGTGATGGGGGGGCTCTTTTTGCTTCACAAAATGAGAAAACACCTCAAAACCATGCCAAAATTCCTCCTCACTCTATCCCCTTAAAATCTGAACTTCAAAGGAAAAAAAAGGAGAGAGAAAGAGATAGGTTGGTGGTGGTCGGATTTGGAGAATCACCAAGTTAGTGTGTGGCCGAAAATTTTGGAAGCCAACCAAGCTAGAAGGACCGGTTCTAGTAGAAGGCAAGGGAAAAAAAAAGTTTGGATCAAAACCTAGCACAACCTTTGTGTTGATTAGAGTAAATTCCTTTTGATTCCCTAAGCTTTTCAATTTAAGTTTTATTGGAAATTTAAGTGTATTTCCAAAGTTGGATTGTAAGAGCATAAGCTCATTTTAATTTCTTATGCCCTAGTTTAGATTTTTAGATTTGTGCTTGATTAGGTGATTGGGTCGTTTTGATTTATGTGCTATGCATGATTATGTGATTATGGTTGCATGATTTTAGGGTTTGCATATATACTTTATGATGTTAGTTATATGTCCCCAATATGCCTAAGAAGTTATAGTTATGCATGTTTGTGATTGAGTTAGGTTGTTAGCTTATGTGATGAATGGATATGCAAACCCAAATTTTTACAAACCCTAGCCTGGTGCTAGAACACCCAAGGGTTTGCATATGAATGCATAGATGTATTGTGACGCCCCCTTACTACGTAGGGCCGCCACCTTACTTACTTAACTTAACATTTCTTAAAATTTGAGAATATATATATATTTTTTTTGAAACATACTTATAAAAAGCATTTGTCTTTAGCAATAGATCATTGATACTAAAGTAGAAAGTTTACTTAAAGTCTTTAGTATCAAAATATCATATAACATAAATGGTTTTCATAACATATACTTATATACAAAAGTTCTTGACTTATCAAAAAGATTGCGGAATCTATGCGTAGTGGTATCCATACCGCCCTTCATCTGTCGCCGTATCATCCACACAATGCCCATCATCTAAGCTGCAGGTTTCTTACCTACAGTATGAAATATAACTTGACGAGCTTTCGCCCAGTAAGCACAAACGCAATCTCACAAAACATTTTTAAATTTAAAACATCTTGAAAACATAACATTCATCATATGCATATGCGTAAACCATTTATGTTCATTTATGCAATCCTTTTTAAATTTAACTTTTCTTTCTTATGGGCCCCATAGTGTACGTACCATCATTTATTTAGCGCGCCTCCAGATACAGTTAGGGTTTGCAAGGTCCCTAACCGCTCTGGGAAACATAATTGATTACACCCTCCCACATCAACGAGAGAGCGATAATCCATAACTTTAACATGAAAAACCCTCCACCTGATAGGAGGTCGGTACGACACTTTATTTGTGATTTCTTACCATGTTGTTTATGTTTAGTGAACATACCTTATGATGTCACTATATGGTAACATAACTTTCATCTTATTCATAACATGGCATGGCATTCTTTTCATTCATGACATTTGCAATTATGGCACTTTTATAAACATGACATTTTGTAAATATAGCACTTTTTGTAAACATAGCATTTTACAAATATAGCACTTTTTAAAGCATGACATTTAAACATGGCATTTCATAGATATGGCACAAAACATATTGCGGCATATTTGAAGATAGCATACTAGAAAATATTCTACTAGTTTTCATACTGTAGGTGAGGTTTATACTTACCTCTTGTGCCGTATCCTTAAAGTTGCGTCCCTTAAACTTGTCGGCAATAGCAGTTCACTTTCCTGATAAACCAAAAATATAGGATCAGGATCCTTTCATAAGGTGTTGGTGACCTAACCAACATTACGCCTACTCTTGGTTGTATGTCCCCTATACTTGATATCCATCTTGGTCACCTCAATCATCCTTTTTCATTAAGGATAATCAACTTTAATTAATCCTTAAGAGGTCACGTTGGATAACCTCTTAATTAAATCCTTGTTCTTTTATTGGTTTCTTGAAAACTTTGGGCTTTACTCATATATCGTCATTGTTGGGTCATTTCCATTAACCCCTTAAATCCTAGCCCAAATATACATGTGGGTATCCCTTAGGGTTATGTTGGGTAACCCTTAAGGTCAACCTTAAGTGGACATTGGGTCAACCCTTAGTCAACCCTTAGTCATCCTTGGGTTTGTAACTTGGATAAAAAATCCGACTACCGTTCGTAATCGGCTTGCTTACCAATTTTTTTTTTCTTAAAACTCCATTTCCTTATCTTTGGAAAACCTTGTGTAACTTTCTTCCAAAAATTCTCTAGTTGCTTGTAAAAATTCTTACTCCTTTAATTTGAAAGTACCTTGGCTTAAAATCCATTTCTCCACTTAACTTGGAAGCACTTGACGTAAAATCATCATTTTTCCTTAACTTGAAAACATTTAGTTTGAAACCCCTTTTTCTTTACTTCTTGGAAAAATATGGAGTTTCAAATCCGAACCCTTAAAATTCATGGTTTTAGAAACAGATCTTTTATAAAATCATCTAAGGCTGGAAACTACCTTTGGAACAGTTTCTGTAGCTAAAATAACAATTTAAAAGCACTTTACAATTTTTTTAGAAAGCATTTTTGTAAAACTTAGGTGCAGGATTTTCGGATTCCCTGCGCACCTTCCCTAAAACGTGCCCAGTTTAAAAATCCATAGAGAATCTGAAAAACTGGTGTTCACAAAAGTTGTAGCTCTCAAAAAATGCTAAAACTTTTGTGTTTTACAAAAAATCCAGTTCAGCTTGTATTAGTACCAGCTTTAGTTTGAAACTGGATGACCCTGAAAAACGGAGTAAAAACTGGGTTTGGGGATCAGCCACGGGTTTTGGGGAAAACAGAGGTTGTTGGAGCCTCATTTCGAGATTCTGCCCACATTACTCTCTAGTAAAAGTTGTTCCGAGCAACTTTCGTGTTTTAAGTTTTACCCCGTTCGGCCTCTAGAGGCCTTGAAATTTCTCTTTTCCAAAACTGGCCAGATTCAAAACCGAATTGGTAGTTTTGAGATTTACTTTCGGTTTACGTCCTATTTCACGGATCTATCTCGACCGACCACTTCGGGAGCTTATGGTTCAAACACACAGTATTTTCTAACGTCCCATCCAACCCATTAGCCATCTCATCCAATCCATGCAACCCAAAACCAAAATTAAAAACCTAGGGTTGCTTGGTTCTAGCTTAGCATACAACATCACCATTTTAAGCCCTAAACTAGCATGCATCTCTTAGCTGCCAAGGGCAGATTTTTGGCCACACATTGGGGGAACATACAACCCTAGTTTCTGGCATGAAATTCATTCACAAACAAGCATAAATCAAGCAAGAATTTAATCAATCAAACCCTAGATCTATCAAACCAAGCACACACCGAAAATAGGGCACGGAAATGAAATTGGACTTATGTCCTTACAACCCAATCGAATCCTCAAATTAAACTTGAAATTAAGCTTAAAATAAAGAGGATTAGGGTTTGAGAGATTACCTTAACCAAAGCGAAGTTTGGTTGCAAAAATTTTTCCTTTCTTCTTCTTGCTCACCAAAGCTCACGGCTACACCTAGAAAAGTGGAGATCCAAGAAAATTTTTGTTGGCTCTTTCTTTCACCTACAAGCCAAGCACTTCAAGAAGAAAACTCCAAAAATTTTTCAAGAATCACTCATCTTTTTCTCCTCCTTCTCTTGGTCGGCCACACTAGGAAAAACCCACAAAAATTTTTCAATCTCTCTCTAGTTCTCTCTTTTGCAAAACCGTGCACCTAGGAGATGAAAGCTCCAAGAAATTTCTTTGGCTCTCCTTCTCTCCCTCTGCTGCCGAACTCTCTTGAAGAAAAGCAAGGGTTTTTGGCTTACTTTTTCAACAAAAGTGACTAGGGAATGTGAGGGCTTTTGATGGACAAAAGTGGTTGCACCTTTTCTCCTTAAATCTAGACTTTTCTCCTTAAATTTAGGCTTTTCCCATGCTTTCTTTTCCCTTAATCATTGGCTTTCTCCCATGCCTTTCTTTTCCTTGTGCTGCTGCCGAAATTGAGGGAGAAAGGGCAGCTCCTCATGGCTAGCATTAGGCTAGTAAAGGTGACATCATAGGCATGGCAAATGTCCTTGGCTTGCTCAAATTTTTGGCTTGCTCAAATTTTTAGCCCTTAAAATATGGCTTTTCCCTTTAACTTTTGATTTTTTTTCTCTTCCTTTCCTTCCTATGGCTGCCGACCAACAAGTATGGGGGAGAAGTTCCACATGTGCAAGGCTCCTTAGTGGGGAGTGAGGTCATTGCAATGAAGTCATCTTCCACTAACTCATTTAAAGCCTTGTTTGGCTTCTAGTCTCCAAACTCATTTTTCTTTTCTTTGTGCTACATAGATTATTCTAATATTGTGATTCTCCAAAACACAATATTTTTATATTGTATCGAAGTACAAAATTTATCTTTGTAAATTTTGGATCGAAAAATTTTTTTTTTTTTTTTTTTCCGAACCCTTTTTTGTCCTTAACTTAAACTTGGTGTGTTTGATTTTCTAGGGACGTTTTCAGGCTTATTCTTGCTATCTAGTTCACCAACATTAATCTCGGAACTCTTTCCGGACTGCACTTTGAAAATCCCGTAAAGTCGACCATTTGACTTTTGTTGGTCAAACTTTGACTTTTTCGGTCAAAGTTTACTTTCGTAAAATTTCATCCTTTTCAGTTCTTTTTCCTTTAAAAACCTCGTACATGGCTCATAAATCATTTATGGAGTCTCATAGTCAATTTAATGAGAACTCAAACATTGATAAATAAAATTATGAATTTCTCATTACTATTCATAATTTTTCATGAAACACATAATTTGAACTTTAATCCCTTATGAACAAGGAGATTACAAGTCTACAAAAATTTCGGGTCTTACATGTATGATGATGAGATTTTACGTTGGTAAGCACTGCATGTGTATCATAGGCTCATGGTTATGACCGTTTGAGTTAGTGTGCGTGTAAATTGAACGTAAAAACGGATTTAAGGAAGAAACTGCCAGTTTGGGTAAAACTGGACAGTTTTCTGGAAAGACGGTTTTGAGGCCCTTAGAGGCCGAATTTGGAAAAACTTAAAACATAAAAGTTGTAAAGAAGGGAAATACCTAGGGGGCAGTGTGAACATTTTTCAAAAATAAGGCTCCAATGGCGTTTGTTTTTACAAAAATCTGAACCTGGTCATGCCCAGACTTCATGCACGGCCAGGCAGATTTAACCAGGGAAACGAGTAGGTCAGAGAAAAAACTGGGTCTTGAGTAAAACATGAAAGTTGTAGGGTTTTCTGAGGTCTAAAACTTTCATGAAGAAAACTTTTTCAGATTCAACATAGATTTTTAAATAAAATAGGATTCCAAAAACTACGCAGGAAATAGTAAATTATTGCACAGGATTTTCTAAAACAGTGCAGGAAAAGGACATTCCTGCACATACACTAATAAATTGGCTGTGGGAAACTGTTCCAAAGACAGCTTCCAACACTTAATAATTTTTACAAACCCCACTCAAAGAGTTACAATTTTTGATAAGTTGAACAAGGATTTTTATATATAAAGAAAATGGACATAGAATACTAAGTTTTTCCAGAGCAAAGAAAAGTGAGTATTGGACCATAAGTTATCTTAAAAACTTGGTAATGGAAGGATGACCGACGGTAACCAGATAGGACACTCAAGTAACTAAACTGGACCCAAAGCCTAAGGTTACCTATAGTAACCCAATAGGATATAACTTAGGAGTTTGGGCTTTAGCAACCCAATAAGAGTTGACCCAAGTTTGACTCAAGTTGACTTAAGTTCACACCAAGGGTTACCCAATGTAACCCAACAAGATACTAAGTAAGTTAGTTGGGCCTAAAACCTAGGGTTACTCATAATAACCTAATAGGATATGGATTGAAAGTGACAAAGCTTAGGCCTGAAGTTAAGAATAGTAACCTAACACTATTCATGTATGTTTGGGCTTAGTACCCAAGGTTTGTAATAACCAAAAATTTCTACGGACTCATGATTTCCTTGTACATAAGAAATTTAAGTTCATACTATGTGGTTATGTAATGTTTCATGAAAATTATGAGTATCAATGTGAAATTCATAATTTTATCAGTAAATGCTTGAATTCTCATTTAATTAGCTATGAGACTCCATAAGCAATTTGCTTAGTCATGCATGAGGCCTTTTGATGAAAAAGGCATAACAAAAATTTATGATTTTATATTGGTCAAAGTTTGACCCAATTGACCTAAGGTTTGATTGAGATGGTGCTGCAGTATAATAAACAATATGGAAATTATACTTGAGAAAACCGTCATTACGGACGAATAAGTAAGATTAAGATTCAAGACCACCCTAGAAAAATCAAGCACATTATTTAGGACAACAAGAGCCTAATAGTTTTAGGTCGTAAGAAAATCCTATACGCAATCTAATTTTACTCAGATGAATTCTGGATTGTAGTCCAGTATGACAATACTGTTATGATAAAAAATAGTATTGATATTATCTAAGTTAGTAAGGAAATGGACTGCATAATTATATTAAGAGATTTTTGGAATCAAGTGGATAATTATGCATGAATTGGAAGCCATGTAGCTCCATTAAAAGCTGGCCACCTACAGGAACTAAATTGCAAATATTTTGTCCTTAGGGGTTAAAGTGTAATTTTTAGAAAAGTAAGCTAGATGATGTCATGATGATGTAAGCTAGATGATGTCATGATGATATGGCATGATGATGTAAGCAAAAATATATATATATATCAACTTGGACTCCAAGACAAGCAATGGCCGGCCACCACATGTAGGGGTATATGGACAAATATTTTTCTCTCAAGGGCTCATAAGTAATTTTTGGATTAAAAATAAATCTAAAAATTAAATAATTTTCACCTACAAATAGGTGATGGGGGGGTGCCATTTGCCTCACAAATTGAGAAATTGTCCCAAAACTATGGCAAAATTTTCCACCACCATGTTCCCCTAGAAGCCAAGCCCTAGAGAAGAGAAAAAGAAAGAGAAGAGAGATAGAGATAGGAGGTGGTGGCCGAAATTCTTGGGAGGAAGCCAAGCTAGAGGGAGATCGGAATTTGTAGAAAACAAGGGGGAAAAAGTTTGGATCAAGATCTAGCACAACCTTTGAGTTGATTAAGGTAATCCTCCTTGGTTCCCTAAGCTTTTTAAAGTTAGTTTTAATTGGAGATTTAAGTGTATTTCAAAGTTAAATTGTAAGAGAATAAGCTCATTTTAATTTCTTATGCCATAACTTAGATTTTTAGATTTGTGCTTGATTAGGTGATTAGGTGGTTTTGATTCACAAGTTATGCATGCTTATGTGATTAGGGTTGCATGATTCTAGAGTTTGCTTGTATGCCTAATGATATGGTTGTATGTCCCCAATATGTTAAGAATGTTGTATGGTTATGTGATGATGAGATCTTACGTTAGAAACAATGCATGATTGTTATAGGCTCCCGGTGTAACTGGTTGAGTTAGTATGCGCATAATAGGATGTAAAATGAACCTATGCAAAAAAAACTGCCAGTTTTAAAAAAACTGCCAGTTCAGGTAAAACTGGCCAGTTTTCTGGAAAGTCGGATTTGAGGCCCTTAAAGTCTGAATTTGGAAAAACTTAAAACATGAAAGTTGTAGAGCATGGATTTTTCTAGGGGGTATCATGCACAGTTTTCAAAAATAAGGCTCCAATTGCCTTGGTATTTACAAAAATCCGAACTTGGTCATGCCCAGACTTCATGCATGGCCAGACAGGTTCAAAAAGGGAAATGAGTAGGTTAGAGTCCGAACTGAGTCTTGAGCCAAACACGAAAGTTGTAGGGTTTTTCAAGGTCTAAAAATTTCGTTCAGAAAAATTTTTCGGATTCAACCCAGATTTTTAAATAAAAATTAGATTCCAAAAAATGTGCAGGAAACAGGAAATTCCTGTACAGGATTTTCTAAAACAGTGCAGGAAAAAGACATTCCTGTACTTACACAGATAAATTGGCAGTGAGAAACTATTCCAAAGGCAGTTTCCAATACTTAATAATTTTTACAAATCCTACTCAAAAAATTACAACTTTTGGATAAGTTGAACAAGGATTTTTTAATATAAAATGGACAATGAAGACTAAGTTTTTCCAAAGCAAAGAAAAATAAGTTCATGGACCACAAGTTATCTTAATAACTTGGTAACAAAAGGATGACCAACGGTAACCGGGAAGGATACCCAGGTTACTGTATTGGGCCCATAGCCCAAGGTTACCTATAGTAACCCGATTGGATATAACTTAGGAAATTGGGCCTTAGTAACCCAAGTTTGACTTAGGCTTACACCAAAGGTTACCTAATGTAACCTAACAAGATATTAAGTACGTCAGTTGGGCCTAAAACCCTAGGGTTACATTTAGTAACCAAGTAAATTGTCATAGACATGTATGGGGGACATATAACTAAGTTTTCTCAAGGATGTTGGTTAGGTTACCAACATTTTATGATTATGATTTATAAGATCCTTATCCTATATTCTTTTAAATAGCAGGAAGTAACCTGCTGTTGTGACCTAATTTGGGGCAACGAAACCTACGACATAACATACCAGGTAGGTACAAACCTCACATACGGTATGGAAAATAGTAAACTATTTTCAAGTATATGACATGTTTTCATGTATGCCATGTTATGTCATGTTATGCCATGTCAAGTCATGTTATGCCATGTTATGTTATGTCAAGTCATGTTATGTCATGTTATGTTATATTAAGCCATTTTATGCCATGTTAAGTCATATTAAGCCATGATATGCCATGTTATACCATGATTTATGGTTATACCATGTTGTAATAAATAAACATGCCACAAGTTATTTTATGCTATTCATATTTAAGTCATGCCATGTCTATGTATCACATGCATCATGACTAGTAAGATCACATGTAAAGAATCTTAGTCTTATAACAAGACTAAAACTAAACTAAGACAAATAAAGTGTCGTACCAACCTCCCACCAGATCGTGGAAGATTATACAAGTTTCAAGTTACCAAACCTTCCGCTAGATCGTGAAGGTATACATGATTCCCATAATTGTTAAGGACCTCGCAAACCCTAACTTTCTGTGGATTGCGCACTTTTGGTACGTACACAGGGGGCTCACATGTTAAAGTAAGATAATAAGTTCAAGTCAATAATTGGTCATAAAAGATTCATAAATGAACATAATTGGTTCATGCATAAGTTGCACGATATTTGTTATGTTTTGTGAGATTATGTTTGTACTTGCTGGGCGAAAGCTCATCAGTATATTTCATACTGTAGGTAAAAAGCCTGCAGCTTAATTGGTGGGCCATGTGAATGATGCGGCAAGTGAAGGGCGGTGTGGGATACCACTACGCAAGTTTCCGCAAGTTCTTTGAGTTGACATGTATATATATATTTCAAAAGTAAATTATGTTATACAGTTATATATATGGAGTTGAAGATTTGAGAATATCTTTTCATTTCAGTATGTATGCACGATAAGTTTACTATATGAGCTAATCTATTTATATATGTTTAAAAAAAATTATTCTCAAATTTTCAAGTAAGTTTTAAATTATTAAAATCAAGATGTAATACAAGTACGTATGGTAACGGCTCTACATAGGTCGGGGCGTTACAAAAGTTGGTATCAGAGTGGTATCCTACCAGCCTATTTCACATTGCTTCACATCGTTTCCGCAACGGCTCAAGTAAGTTAAGTTATTTTTCTTATAATTAGAATTAGTTAAGATCTTACGTGCGTAGTAAGCATCTTTATTCAATGGTCACGCTGGAAAATGATACTCCTGGTATTTTAAGGGACTACTCCACCCTGGTATGGTGATAGCTAGGAACTTCTCACACTAAGGAATTGGATCAACATTATGGAAGTTATATGTTGTATTTGTGGAACTCTTGCCCACATAAGATTAATGTTGGATACAGGGATGACGTTGGGCAGTGCCTTAGCTTGGTGGTGGCAAATAGGTGACGTATGAACATGATGGGAAAGTTTTATACCTTCCTAAATATTGTGATTATGTACTCATGTTATGAAGCAGATATGAACAAGGTTATGATGGATTCAGATATGTTCCATGTTATACTATAATATGGAATTAAAATTATGGTTCTGTATAAGAGACATGATTTCGTTAAATTATTAAAACAAGAAGCTTATTTTATTGTTTTCTATATAGAACCATGTCACCGAAACATAAAATGGCACAAATCTAAGATGTTGATCTTGCGGCCCAGATGAATGAACTAAGACAAATGATGTTAGCCCAACAACAAGAGATAGGTGGGCTTAGAGCTCAATTGGCTCAGTGGAATCAGGGACCTCCTGATGCCAGGGTACCACCAGCACCTGTGAATCAGCCTGCTACACCGAAAATTCCTAAGGCTGACCCGGTGATTCCAGAAAACCCTATAGCCCCTGAAGTACCTATTGCACCAGTAGTTGTTCCACCAGCACCCCTGGGTCGAACTTCGGAAGAATTATATGACAAATTTCGACGCATGAAGGCACCGGAATTTGAAGGTTCAACAAACCCGATTGAGGTCGACGATTGATTGATCGACCTCCAGGTTATCTTGAACTTCCTCAAGCTTAATGATCAAGAAAAAGTCCTCTGTGCATCCTTTATGCTAAAGAAAGATGCTCGCCTCTGGTGAGAAACAGTTCAGATCCGGTGAGATGTTACTCAAATGACTTGGGAGGACTTTGTTGAAAAATTTAAGGAGAAATACTTCAACACGGAGGTTATGGACGCTCAACAAGATGAGTTCAATAATTTTCGCCAGGGTAATCTGTTCGTAGCTGAAGCTGTCAAAAAGTTTGAACAGCTAGCACGTCTCTGTCCTCACCTTATTAGTTCCGAGAGGGACAAAGTAAAAATGATGATGAGGATGTTCTGCTCGAATTTGGCTGTAGTGATTAGCAGTGGCCCCTACCCACTAATCATCGTTGCTGAATGTGTCAGTCGAGCAATTCGAGCTGAGTATTGGGTAGGACAAAATAGAGAATAACGGGCTAAGTTCTTTAAGGATAAGAAAGAAGAGAAGGCCCAAGCTAAGCAGATTCAGGTAAGACTAGGCCAAACTCTGCAGCAGAAAGCTCAAGGAGGATCTTTTGGTCAACATAACAACAACAAGCAGTACAACAATAATCAACAGAAAAGGAAATGGAATGCAGGAGGACAGGGGAATCAACAGAATTTTCCCCAAAATAAGAATACTCCTGATACCAACAGTAATCCAACTTGTCAGAAATGCGCGAGGAAGCACCCGGGAGATTGCTGTGC